>JAMADQ010000012.1:195866-795866 GCA_023624055.1 Paecilomyces sp. PK2413 | reverse complement strand
CTTCCCATCCATCAAATGTGCCTAGGAGACCAGATATTGCTAGGGCGCCTTCGAACAATCTCCCCTCTCGTACAGACCCGAACCTACCAAACAGACCAGAACCTCGTTCTTACAGGCACGGTGACGGTCGGGGTCCTATGAGGCAGCCAGATCTAATTGACGACAGACGCGATCCTAGGGATAACAGACACCCGGAATATTCCCGTTCTGGAAGGTTTGCAGAGCATGATCGTGATCGCTCTTTTGAACATGGTAGGCTCGACCGTCTTGAGCCTACTCGCGGCGATAGAGACTTCCCTCCCAGACCAGATGATCAATTCCGTGGACCCTCGTACCGAGACCGTCCCCTCCGTGAGCCAGACTGGCCTGATAGACCTGGGCGCGGGCGTCCAGCTCCATCAGATGGCTATCATGGAAGGCCGGATACTGACCGCCTTCCGAGAGACGGACCTCTCCCTGTCCGTCCCGGGGTTCAACCTCATCCTGATCGAGCAGAGCTTATCCGTGAACATCCCGATCGGGCATCTCTCATTGAAAATGAGGGGCATCGCCGCGTAGACAAGGACGACCGGAGGTCTCATTCTTCGAGGACATCGTCGCCTCCTAGACTGGATGACTCGCGACCACCTCCCCGCCCAGAACGTTTTGACGACCGCAGAGGTCCCGGATACCCATCACGACATGAGGATCTCCCCAGTGGACCTCGCGGTGAACGGCCCGGTCGTGGTGATATGTCTGAACCTAGGGAGCCATGGGGAGGACCTGACCTTTCACATGGGCGGTTACGCCCCCCTGAGCAACCCTCCGATATCCCTTCAGGACCGAGAGGAAGGAACTCAGGCCGACGTGATGGCCGTATTGGACAACATGCACCTCCTACACCATCGGTTAATTCGACACCTCTTCCTGAACGCCAACCACCAACTGGCCCTGGCCGGCGTGGACAGCCACAAGAAACAGCTCCATCGCCAAGCGGGCCACCTTCTCCCGCAGCAGAAAGGCTAGACACTACTGGAATTCACCCTGACAGGCTTAAAGCACTGCAGTCCATAGACCCTGTTGCACCACCATCGGGCCCCCGTGGTGGCGCCCATGGACCACCTTCAGGACCGCCACCCCCTAGAGCTCCTCCGTCAGGGCCTGGTTTTGGTGGAGAGCGTGGTCGAGGTGATAAGCGCTTTGCAGGATTGAACACCATGTTGCAGCAGTCCGGTGGACCTCCAGAGCGAGGGCCGGGAACATCAATCCGTGGAAGAGGTGCCAACCGTCAAAGCGGCTCGATGACTGCTCCTTCGCCGCAGTCAACGCGTCCACAAACTCCCACAGAAAGCCACGATGGTCGTCCTGAACTCTTCCCTAGTGGCCCTAGCGGGCCTCCGTTCCCTGCAGATGATGGACACCCCCCAACACGTCCATCTGGTGGAAGACGCAGCGAGATAATGGAGGATACAGCCGCGGAACCGCGACGCCTCAGCCGTCACTCATCAAGTTCCAATCTTAATCCGGAGCGCACACGAGAAAGAGATCGTGAACGTCGCGGAGATGACGAAGGCGCTCGCAGCAGCAGCCGCAGGGAAGAACATCGGGAACGCGCAAGAGAATATGACCGTGAGAGTCGACGCAGGGGTGACACCAATGCTAGTGCAGGCCGCGAGGAACCCTACGAGCCCAGAGAGTCTTCCTCCCGTCGAGGGGGTCACAGCCGCGATGAGAACAGACGAAGGGATCGAAGAGAACGTGACAGTGGATTTGGGCCGGGCAATGAGAACCAGGGCCGTCTGAAACCGCCTCCCATGAATGCTGGTGCTCCTCCACCTCCACCACCTCCACCTCCAGGCGGTCCGGCAGAAGATCGACGATGGGGCGGTGGTCGTGGCGAGAATCGCGAACGCAATCGTGATCGAGATCGAGGCGACAGAGAGTACCGTGAAGGCGGCAGCAACATCCTCCCGCGAAAGCGCGGTCGTCCAGGCGGAGATGAGAACCATGGCGGCCACCACGAAGGTGGAGGCCGTGGAGCCAGAATCGGCAGCGAGAGCAAGCGAGCAAGACGCGGTCCATGAAAGATCCTTCACATCTTTTCGTCTCCTTGCTTATACAGTTCTGGATATGATGAAGGAGAATCAAAAAGGCGCAAACCCCATAATGTATACCACAGCATATTCTCTGCGATGAATCACTATCTCCTATCCACTAGCATAGCATAGCACAGCCAGACCTTTTTCCATGTTCAATTTCGTCCTTTTCTACTTCATTTTTTCTCGGAGGCCAGAGGAACTGAAAGCTGAAGATGCTTGATTCCACTGCTAGAAGCTCCAGCTATGTGACTATCTCAGTGCAAGGGCCTAGGCCTAATCGACTGGCAAATGCTACGGGAGGACTCCACGACCCGAAATCTTTCAATATCTTCCCATGTTTTGTTATTCCCACTGGCTTTTTTCCAAGAGAGGATATTAAACCCCTCTACAACCATTTCGTATAGCGCAGTATGATCATGAATTTTATTTCCTTTTAGCCTAGTCTGTTTCTGTGTTCTAGGTATTATAAGTGATAGGGAAGAAGTACTTTTTTATTATTTCTTTTCTTCTCTTTGTGATGGAGACTTTTCTTCCGTGACATGTTCAAGTAGAATATTTGAAATGACTTTGATGTATTTCCTAGACCTTGGAATGTACTCTCCAGATCATTCCCCCGATGTCTTCCATGTCCGACCTATCCAGGACAATATCCCCTTCGCCATGATTGGCGGGCCGAAGGAAGAAGTGCTCGAAGGGGAGTGTAAGGAGGGCCCCTGTCACGTCGATGGGGCCATCTTTTTGCTGGGATATGAAAATATGCCCAGTTACCTCCGGAAATTTCATATTCTCGTCATTTCTTGTTGGCCGTGGGATCAATTCCCACTTTTCAACCGTGATTTCCTTCTTGTTTTTGTTGACAGAAATGGTCAGAGCTACCTTCACGTCGCCGCCTGCTTGCGACAGCCACCAGCGAGCGTCATCTGCGAGCTTTGCCTTGTCTTCAGAGAATCCGGATTCGATAATCACTGTAGGCCAGAGGGTGGAGCGGTCTTGTGGGAGATACCTGGGGCGGTACGTCTTGTCGGTTTCTTTCGTACGGCCGTTCGATGTAATTGAGACTTGTCCCATCATTTGGAGCTGTCTGTTCAACAGATTCATGAGTGCGAACTTTTCGATGATCAGATTATGGATGGCCTCATGTGCCTGCTCATGGGCTGCTGTCTTCATCTTCACAAGAAGTAAACTAAAGTTTGAAATGTACTCGAAAGAAGAGTTATTGAAAATCCTTTTGTCTGGATCAAGGCTTAAGAAAGTCTCTGAAAATGTTTTCTCGTCCACGTTAGAAAGGATAAAGAATTGGCTTCTGCGGCCAGTCGTGTCTTCTTCGAAGGCATGATATTCACTGTCAAAGACTTCAAGGAATTGCTGTTCTCCACAATATTGGTATTCACTGGTTGCAGGACTAACATGGAATAGCTGTTGATGGCTATTCTTCCCACCTGCTTTCGCTGCCATTGTGAGTGGATTGCTAGCTTTGATAGCATGCGCTTGTGGTACAAGGCAGCTGGGACTGAAGTCAGGGTGCTCCTATTTTAATGAGAAGCCTAAAAGAATCGTTCCAGTTGCTTGTTTTATCAGCGTACAGGATTGGATTATATCCCAGGTATTTAAACATATATGCATATACTTCAGCTACTAGAGAAGGTTTAGAACATGATGTCACTGTGTCTCCTAAAGTCTGTCTACAACATCAAAGTTACGCGTACTATAAAGTATGTATTTGACTTCAATCATTTGAAAACCTGCACAAAGTGCTGTACAGTAATCTCAATGCAGCCACACCATACCCCCTGCAGTGGATCATAGCATAGCACAGCGGGAGCTTTTTCATATGATCTGAAGTTATCTTTGATACAATAAGTCGAGGTGTAGACCTTGCGAAGAGGCTTGCTCAATATTAACATGCAAGCTTCAACTGTAGAACATGTACAAGTGTTTCCTAAATAAGAACAGCTCGTGATACAATCTATTGATTTAAGCGAGTGTACTTTTGCCCTTTGGATCTCTGTTATATGATACATGATTAAGAGGATAAATCCACAGGCGCGCTTTGCAAAAGGGACAACAAAAAGGGAATCCTCTGGGTATATGGCTAATAGTAAGACATGTAAGCGAAAGTGGTTTCATATGAAAGAGAAAGATGCAGAAATGCAAAGGGTAGGCGTAATATCAAAGAGAATCGAGAAAGGAACATTTCGTCTGATCGTGCCATAAATCTGCAGGGTATCTTCTATACTTATCCCTTTTGAACCCGTCCTCCGCTTTCCCATCCGTAGGTATATTCCTCGTTGCTGCTAAAAAAGAGAAATAGTTCTTGGCAGCGAAATAAAGTAGACATGTGGCAAGAACTTATCGAAAGAAAGAAAGAAATGATGAAAATCGAGAAATCTGAAAGAGAAAAGAAAGGGCGAAAACGAGAGAAACTCGATCCTCAAGTGATGTTATCCATTATCAAGAAGCATCGAGTGCAAAACGCCGTCACAAATGCTAGAAAATGGGGGTTAAGATCTCCGTTATCCGAAGGAAGTAGAAACGCCCGCAGACTTCCTCTTTCCCAGGCCTAGGGCGGAAAGCTTTCGTCTCAGTCCGTGCTTCTTTTTGTGTGTCGAATCTTGACCGATGTCCGCAAAGGAAGGAGATTTGGGGGCTCCCAGCTGATTGGCAACTCGAATGCCTTGCTGTCTTGGTCCTGTATGTTCGTATTTTGTGCTTGGCCAGAGGCTGTAGTCAGCTAGATCAGGTCTTTCCTGGTGGCCGCTGACACTGGTTGCGGTGATCACTCCAATAGCACCAGTCATTTTTTCCATGACCGCTCGTTGAAGCTGTAACTGACGTTGCTTCTCTTCTTCAGCCGTTATGACACCTGTGCACATCTTCTCCATGACTGCGTTCTGCAAATCGAGTCTCCGCTGTCTTTCTTCTGCCTCCGACATGACACGTCTTTCCCCGTCGGCGTCGATAATAATTGCAATTCCTTCACTTCCGTTGGGCTCGCTGTTTCCCCTGTCTGACTGTGTGTCAGCAGCAGGTTTCCTGCGCCTTGACGTAGACTTTGGGCGAGACAAGCTAGGAACTCTGCCAGGAAGCTTGGTACCAGTCATGCCTATCCATGCGTCTGTATCAGAGTCGTCGAATTCGGACTCTGCCTGCAGCTCATAGGAATCTATGGCGTCCTGGTGAGGAATTGTGCTCAGGAGACTGGAGTCAAAAGAAACCTCGGGTTCAAGAGAGAGGCGCTGGGTGTCTTCCTGCCTTTCTTCCAAGCCAGCAAGTGACTGATCAATTATCTGCTCGATGCCAGACGTAGATATATGCTCGGGTGACTGTTCTCTAGCGGACATGAAGCCGGAATCAACCTCGTCATTGGGTTTGTCATGAGAACTGCTGGCCCGGCTATAGTCCTCAGATTCTGAATCGCTCTCGGATTCATAGAGACGAGTCGCGCTGGTACCTGTAGCAAGTCCACCCTGCTGGCATTCTGCAGACGCTGTGGACACACGATGGCCGCTTAAGTTCATCATTGGGATCCTCTTACGGCGCTCATTCAGATCCGGGGATGAGGCACTAAGCTCCACGCCAGAGTCATATTTGTCTTTCTTCAACACTTCGCCTTGTTGACTCATGGGAGAAAAGTAACCATTTTGATTAGGCGATTGATGCCACGGCTCTTGAATGGACTGTCTCTGCGCGTAGAATCTGTTGACTGTCGCTGTCTCGGGTTGATAAGAGAGCCTGGAAGGCTGCCCAGTCTCTATATGATGAAACAGCAGCATGCACGAACACCGCAGTTTCCCAATGACCTCTGGAGAGAATTCTGGACGTTCAATCAGGGGAGACTCCGGCCTGTAGGAGACCGGAGTATCAGCAAAATCATAATACCGGCTGCGGTCCTCTTGAGGCACGCTCGCCTGTTGTTTCTGTAAGTGATGTTAGGATCGCATGTGAAGATGGTCAAGACAACCCTGGGATAATATGCTTACACTCGACCCCCGTGAGAACGAGAACATCCTAGACTTCATCTTGCCAGCCGTATAACAGGTGTTTGATCACGATTGAGAAGCAAAGCAAATCCAGGCAAGAGATTCAATGCTCGCAACAATCGATGGACTTAGGTAGAGAATCAGAAGGAACTAGTCCACGAGGTACACGACTGCGACTGTTCTCGCTGAAACCGTGGGCCTCGAGCAGGCGGCACAATGGGACCAGAACGCGACTTCGCGATTAAATATTCCAGCGATAGTAGAATAGCTCATCCATCAGACCAGTATTGTGCCCAGACAAAAGCCATTCCGGGGAGAGCACTTGTGCTTTGTGTCGCCGGCCTGTCCCACCGTGAATCAGCACCGTGCTGCGACTCCGGGGAGCATGACGTCTAAATAGAGGATCTGCAGGACGATAGATGTAAGCTGTGGAGAAGTCCCAACCGGTGTCTTGCAGCGTATTGTTCTGATTCCACTCTTTTGGTTCTGGAGGGAAGATGATCGACTAACGGCGCAACGATACGAAGTAGATCTGAGAAGAAAAAGGGCCGTCCCGGAAGATCGAGAGCGCAACAGCAACAGAAGGCAAGAGAGTCGGAGCCCAGGAAATCGCAGGTGCGGAAGAACGCCGGCCTGAGAGGTCGAGGCTAGTCATTTTATTAATTTAATCTAGTTGACTCTTTTTCTCTCTCGCCCTCCCAGGAAGGAAAAACAAAGAACGGGGGTCATCTGGAGAGCATCGCCAAACTGGCGCGACTAACCGGTCAGGGCGCATCTCTTGCGCCAGGTTGGGTCACCTCCTGGATGCGCCCACGGCTCTAGAACCAGACGGGCCTGGCGTTACGCTTGGTGATGTCTAGCTTGCTGGTTTAGTGGTCTTTTAGTGTTTAGGGCCTTTCGGTAAATCCTCGCCATGGGCGTTCTAGAGCTGCCCGAGAGGCCTACACTATACTGAATACATCCAACAGCGCCGACGGATCTTGACCAGGTGGTTAACTGGGATTTCGGGCTGTGCGAGCGAAGTGCCTGGATGGTCTTTTGTTGCACCAAGTTCCGCGGTACGCAGCATACATGCTCCCGAAAGCAGTGCCTTTCCATCTGGGATGTTTTATTGACTATTATTATAGGCCTCCTCCGCCCGTTGATTGGCCTCGATAAACAGGATGTGTCGGGGGTCTAAGACATATATTCATGCTGGCTGAGTGACGGCTAACCCAGTTCATCGTGCTTATCCACCGGGGCACCTCATGCCAATGGTGATACTGCAGAATCGAAGGAGCCTGCTCTAGTCAGCCTCCCGACGTCCTTGCTACCTTATTATTGCTCCGGAACTTTGTTCAATATCCCAGTCGAAACGGTCATCACCAATCATTTACTCCCCACCAACTCAACGGGCAATGTTGCAGACCTCTCCTCGTCGACGTCCAGTGGCGGTGATGCCAACAGAGCAGCGCAATCAAGATTCTCTCCTCTGAAACAGCGTCATGGCCCCTCTTGCGAAACACGTCAAGTGTTGCGGTGCGCTGTACCATAGGTTTCCCATAGGTTTCCCATAGGTTTCGCTCTGCCTTCGGGATCCGGTGGAAGAAACACAAGACAAATACAATTATAACATACAAGTATCCCGGCGCACATCAGGACCCCGGAAGTGCTGTTTGGCCGGACATGAGCGCAAGCCTGGAACCCTGTCCGTTTTATTGCTCTTGTAGAGATGTGGCTGAGGAGAGAAACTGTCCGGCGCTGATGGTTATGCCAGCGTCCGTCATCGGCAAATCTCCTTGATACGGTGGATGGGTAGTCCCTCTCACTGGCTGCAAAATACGCCAACATTCAATGGCCGCGTGCCAAGAAGTATCTCTATCAGAAGTGTCCCTGAGCTGAGTATTGCTTATATCCCGATGAAAACTTCTGCTTATACGCCGTCCTCGGGTAGATAAGTAGTAATGTTAGGTTGGAGATCGCGCAGTTCTGTACCGCGGAAGAGAGCGCGTGCTCCATCTCTACTTCAAATACTCCGTACAACCCACCCAGCTTGTGGTGAGCCTCTGGGACGGGGCTGAAGATGGTGTTCTTCTCCTGATCGATACGGTGCAACAATGGTCCACAACGGCTTCTTGGCAGGTTCCCATAAAGTCTTCACTTTTCTTCATAGCGCCCGAGCTAACGACCTTTTCGTCCAAGCGAAGAGAAAAGCCTTCATGTTTTTGCCCCTTCGCCAGCGCCAACAATACTAGTATTAACTAATAATTGAGATCATTCACCGGCTGCATCCGAGCGTCATGTGATGGCATTTTCGGAACGCATTCCGAAATGTCAGCATTTTGAGATCGAAGATGATCGCAATGGAAACCCATTGTTATCGTTTATTACTATTATTGACAGATCCTGGCTCCAGTGCTCCCGATCTGGGTCTTGCAGATCATCCGATATCTCTAGGCATAGTGGCCCGTTCATGGACCGTAACCTAGTATATAAATACTCTGAACTGGGACCGCTACAGCTGCTCACAAGATGTTGTATCTCGATTTCTCCCCCCAAGCGAAATGCAGTTTCACCAAACAAGCACTCGGTCCTCCTGAATGGGGCGAAGGGTGTTTAGCGCCCAGACAACGACCTCGCAGACAACTAGAGAAGTGGCAGCCAGCTAGTTAGTCACTTATGCAAGGATAAGAACGCGCCTGACATCTTGGCGGCAGCGCGCATGAACATTGGTTCTATGCGGAGTAGTCATGGGGACAATTCTCGAAGATGGCGAGAGTCTGATCTTTTGGACCACTTGAAGCTCCAAAGAATAAGGCCGTCCTTATGTTGCGATGACTATGTCGAATTTTGGGTGACTCTTGACATGTCCCGCATTGCCTTACGGAGTTGGACTCTGTATCGAGTCCGCAAGCAGGGATGAGGACTTCACCATATCAGGTATTGACATAAGTATCAACTGTATGGTACTCCGTATAGCCTCTCTCTACCATTGCCGTATAATCCCTACCTATTTGCCTTTCCCCGCATTTCTCCTTTCAGGTACACGTCTGCAGGAGCCGGGTCACACAGCCATAGCATAGCACTTAGTAACTAAGCGCAGCTGACAATATTTAGTACGGCTTTGACTACTTCGTCCTAATAGCGTTATTGCAGTAGGTCAGACGGTCATGACTCTAGATGCATCTTGACAGCACTTCGCCACAAGCGCCAGAGCCTAAATTGAAGTCTGGAGAAATTAAGCGGTTAGGCCTCATGTAAGTATGGACAAGCGAGAAAAGTCAAAAGGGTCAAAACGCCATCCCGTCTTCAATCTTAAGCATTTATTAGCTCGAGGCAAATCTGGGAAAATTAACTTCACTTTTAATGACCTTCTAAATCGAGCTTTTCTAAGCGAGGAGGTATATAGTCTGGACCCTGTTGAGATTGTTTAGGCAAGTTGGCACGTGCTATTGTTCGCTTGGTCGTTTCATGTCTTCAATTGAGTATTCTGTGTCTTTTGGACATGAAGGTTCGAGGTGCATGGTTTTGGCTAACTTGTTGGGTCTGAGGGGAGGTCGGATACGGATTGGAAATTTCAAGTTTGTTGTTTCGACTGCACCCATACTGATCAAAACCTGTCATTTATAGCACTTCGAGTCTGATTATATCTATAGCCTAGATACAGCAGTTGAGCTACTTGCTGAAAGTAGCTATCGTCATAGTAGAATAACAAAAGTTCGTCACTGATCAATGGAATCCAAGTATCATAACATCTCTAACATCACGTAAAGTCGGCAGAAAAAGGTAACAGGAAGCTCGTACTAAGACTGAAAAGAAAACATAAATAAACTAAAGGGTATTAACCAAAGATCTGTCTCCATTCGCAATACTCTTCAACTTGTCCGACCCCAGATACCGTCCCTTGAGGAGCCAGACAGCGATACTGGGAATCCTGAATCGGCCAGCAATACCCGTACCTTTGCATCGACCGAGAGTCACAGCGAGGGCGCGCATGCTGTTCGCCCCGTATGGTATCGGTTCTTTCCCTTGAAGGACATTATCCAAGTTCTGAGCCAGGTGGAGGGCTTGTTCTTCAGCGTATTTGGCCTGTTTAGACTCCAGACCAGTCACGTCACCAGCAGCCCAGACATTGCTCGTGGTGCGGACGCGCAGGAATTCATCGACCAGCACGTCACCAGACTCGTTCACTAGAGACAGCGGTAGAAAATGAGTGTTGGCCTTCTCTCCAACGGTAGGGAGGTAGAGATCAACAACCAGATCGGGTTCATTTGTGGAGAGAGTGAGTTTCGTTTTCCCGTCTGCAGTTGAAGACGCATCGGTGATTTTGGTGTTGCGGATGATCTTGACGTCCAGCCGCACTAGCTCCTTTTCAGCGATCTCAGAGATGTACTCTGGCAGAGAAGGGACAAGATGCTTGTTGGCCGTCACGATGGTTACTTGCTTTCCTTTCTTGTGATACTCGTATGCGATTTCGCCGGCTACTTCAGATCCAGTAGCACCTCCACCTCCGATGACAATGGTCTTCGCAGCATCAACCTTCTTCTGGATCTCGTGGACAGAATCGACCGTCGTCTGATAATCTTTCAATGGCTTCCAGGGCATGTCGTTCTTGTATGAGGCGCCAGTGGCCACGACGAGATATTCATAATGGATGGTCTGCCCACCAGATACAACGACAGTGTTGCTTGACGGGTCCACTTTCTCCGCACTCCCTTGGATAAATTCGAAGCTTTCCTTGGGATATCTCTCGAAACCGGGCAGAAACGGGTGGAAGAGATCTTCATCTTTGAACTGGCCCGGGACGATATATCGCACTGATGCAAGGTTCCAGTACAATTGATCAGAAGGATTGACCAACACGACTTTGATGTCCTTCACCTGAGGATAGGTATGTTTCAATAACTTGTGGGCAATCGCTAATCCCGAAAGGGATGCACCCAGAATAACAATCGTACGGGTCATGATGGTGATGGATCAAGATGTGAAAACGAAAAGAGCGATAACCAAGTTCGCGAGATAGATATCTCGAGAAAAGAAAAGCAAGAAACTCAGATTCAAATGAGACTGAATCCTAATCGACGATGGTGGGAAATTGGGATTGCGTAGCAAGGACACTGATTGCTTTCTAGATCGACGTCTTCAAAACGGATTCTGTTTCGGCCCGTCCGACTCGACCACATATAATCACGATCCGATATTAGAGGCAGCAGGGCCCTTTTATTATTATTGCTCCACAGAGCGAACGGAGGGGTATCCTTGGTTGTTGGAAGAAACACTCAATGCAAGGCAACAACGAATATAGTAATCATTCCAGAAAAGGAACGAATTTGTCAGCTATAACATAAGCGGATGATAAATCGGGAAAGCTGTCCGACATGTGCTTTTCTGGATTTCACATAATAGTTAAACAGTCAATGTTGAACGAAGTAACCGAGATTCAGCTCGGGTTCCGGAACGAGGCCGAGCCGCGCGGACGCGGGAGTGGAAACAATCCGAGAAAAACATACGCAATTGGGATTTCGATCAACTTCGCTCTGATATCACGTGGCATCCGATCTATAACTCGAACATCGAACAGACTTCTTCCTGATAGAATATGTTGCTTTGGCTGGGCTTTAATTTCTGTCGCTGTAACAAGATCTGTTCCGGTACAGTGGCAACGGGTTATCGCGTTCTTAGACGTTGATCCGTCGCTATTCTCAAGGAATCATTCCGAAGAGTATGTTTATGCTATGAGAAGCACGTCCGGAATGATCCCGGCGCGCGAAAAAAAAAAAAAAAAAAAAAACCAAAGAAGGCTGTAAACACATTTTCAAGCAGGAAATATCAATCCTGGTATTGATGACTATCATCTACAATCTATTCTACGTACAGGGACCATGATGCGCTGTACATAAGAGTTGCAAGAGGTATCATTAAATTTGTCTGAATATCATACATCTTCTTCATGATCATCGAACGGAAAATGCTCTTCGACAGCGATGCGCTCCTCTTCAGTAGTGGAATGCTCAAGAAAGTCTTCCTTTATTTTTTGCGCAATGGTCTTAGACTTCTCAAGCTGCTCATCATCAGGAACCCAGCCGAGTGCATCGATACCAACAACTTCCCTCATTTCCTCCAACTCTGTCATCTTCTCCTGCTTTTGGTCATAGCGGTTTGTGATCTCCCGTATCTCTTCATCAGAGAAATCGATTGGGCATTTTATGGACTTTGCAGACGGTACACCATCGAGATGCACAGGCCAATTTTGATACACTTGGAGAAGAACGTACTGTAGAGACGCCGAGTCACCTTCCCAAGGTGCCCCTGCGCGGTCGAAGAGCTTGGCTCGTAGCATTGCGTTCTCATTCATCAGAGCCTCAAAATGGTCTGGGATCTCTCTCATTGTCAACCCAGCGTAGTAAAAGTGGACTAGGCGCCTGCGCATAGTCTCCTTAACGGCTTCTTGTTCATCCTTGCTGAGGCCATGAAAGTGTTCCGGTAGCTGTACTTCTGGTTTTGCCAAAGATTCAGATAGCGGATCACCCCAATTTTGAAAGTGCTTTGGTATGCCTGCGCACAGGCAAAGAGGCAGCGCCACCGCATGTTGCCAGTCGATTATTCCCACAATGTCACCAGATGTATTAAGCAGAATATTATTTGGTGAGACGTCCGGATGGCGGAGAACTGGCCTAGCAAGTGGATGACTGCTTGAGATATCTAGAGACGGGGCTACTTTCAAGTAATCAGCAAGAAGGCTTATGTGACTCTCTGGAGACTGCAGCTGAAATTGATGCAGCTCTCGCAGATAGCGTTCGACATGGAGACAAGGTTTCCCAAAACGTTCACAGAATGAAATCTCACGTTTTGCGGGTGCTTCTAAACACGTAAGAAATGTATCCCCTGATGGCTCTGTCAGAAGATATCATTTGGTGAGAAAGCAAAGGAAAACGCACATGGACCGCGGTCAACATCCAGCAGGGCTCTCTCACGATACCACCATTCAAATTGTGACGAGGGGCCGATGGCCAAGCTGTCTCTGGTGGGAAATGGCTCTGTTGTTATTGGAATTTCTGAACCAGAGGACTTAAGATCGCGGCGATAGTATATGCTCCCACTGGCTGGAAGTGGGATGCTCATGACTCTTTTCTCGATATCCACGATCTGTCTCATTATTTTCACGCGTGTCTTGTTATCCATAGTGAACCATTGGTCACTCAAAGGCACACCATCCAATTTTTCTAGGAGGAGATATTCGGTACCAACAGGATTAGTCTGATCCGAGGAATATCCCAAAACCTTTGGAACAGGAATGTCATGAGAGGATAGTAGATCAAGAGTTGCTGCTTCGCTTGCCACCGCAAGACGTTTGGGAACTGTTGTATGGTAGGGGATTCTAGCTAAAACTTGGTACCCGTCATCGAATGTACCCTGAAGGATACGATTGAATCCTCCTTCTGCGAGCTTCGTGATAGAAACCAGAGAAGAAAGAGGCCGATCGACGGATGAGCATACAACCCTCGCGAGTGCGTCAACGTCAAATGGGACATGACGCTCCGCGAGACGCAGATTCTCGTTAAATCTGAACAGAATAGCTCAGTACTCAATATAAAGTACTGGAAAAAAGGAATTGGTACTAGTAATGCTTGTGACTTACAGAAATCTCCCTGATGTGTACTCGAAGAGATCACGATTACTCAACGTGGTTAAAGTTCTAGCGCTTACACAACGTATTCGTATGAAGCTTCTAGGAAAAGGCCTCATGGTTTATGTATGAATGAGATGGTGCACGGTTGATAAACCTGTGTCTTGTGGTGGACGATGAGAATGTAATGTCGAGTGTCGCACTGACTATCGGTTGGCCCCTGGCCTCTGCAGCCAATCAGTTGCCGGGACCGAGAGCCCACGCATAGTATATCGTTTACGACTATGAGCATTGCTGCGCTTAAGGATTATTTTTCAAGACGAACAAAATTCAAATCTAATGATTATTAGAATAGCCTAATAGCACAAAGTAGTGCTGGACGTCGTTCCCCTTGGGAACTATGCCTTGACATTCAGCTTCATCCCAAACTTGCTCACCCTTATTATAGCATACATGACCCCTGCTACACAAGCAGTAACTCCACCAAAGATCCAAATTCCATTCCAATTTAGAGGGTCAGTGTTCCCCAAGATGGCACCGCCTCCTGGTCCGCCCGCCAACACACCAAAACCGATCATGCCATAGCCCATTCCGATTCTCGTTCCTATCTTCGTCTTGTCCTTTGTCAGCGCCACGAAACAGAGAGGCGGCATTGCAATGAAAACGCCACTGAGGAACCCGGTGAGAATAGCAACGACGATTATCGCTGCTTCGGATTTAACCGCCATCATGCAGAGAATCAAGACGCCAGTGCCGATAGCGCCTGGAGCGACGAGGTTGAATGGTCCGGTCTTGTCTGCGAGTGAGTTGGGCAGTGTTCTTCCGAAACAGGAGGCGGCGTTGAAGATCGGAATGATGTAGAAAGCCATCGTCGTATCCGTGATGCGTTGGTCCTCTGTATAGTATGATATATAGAAGAGGATGACAAACAGTCCCATGAATCCAACGAGTGTCGAGAGAACGAAGGTCATGTAAGAGATATCGGTAAAGGCAGACCAGTCGATGAGAGCTCTGGCTTTTGGTGCCTTGACACGCATCCTCATAATGGCGATCGGAATCAGAAGCGTCCCAAGCGCAATGAATCCGAGAACTCGGACGGACCAACCGAATCCAATGCGATCGATCAAGCGAAACAGAACGATAGGATATATGACACCTCCAAGAGAAGAGCCAGATGCAGCCAGACCGACCGCAAGACCTAGTTTCGTGCTGAAGTATGTCGGGAGGAGTGCAACGCAGGGAACGAATAGACATCCAGCACCTATGCCCACGCAGAATCCTTGCGCCAGAAGAACCTGCCAGTATTCTTTGCAAAGACTCAGCATCATATGTCCAAAGACGATGCCAAAGCTTCCAACGACCAGCAAGCTCCGCAGGTAACCCCTATCATAGATCGGACCGGAAAAGAAGCTCACTGTCAAGAGCATGCATGACTGTATCGAACCGATCCATGAGATATCCGATGATGACTTGTGGAAAAGAGCACCCGATTCGTAATATGTCTGGAAGACCCCGAAGGCGTTCAGGATACCCCAGGTGTTGAAGAACAGTATAAACCCACCAATCACATGCAACCATGCGACAAGACCTCCATTTGGGATTGGTCCAGGTCCTGCCGCTGGTTTTTCTAGGACTTCAGGTTCAATCTGTTCAGCTGGAGATGCATTGTGGCCAGTTGCTTCCACACCAGCAAGAGTAGGTTGCGAGCCGAAAGCCTCATCCTGACTAGGATTGAGCCGATGACCGAAGTCAGAGGTGTGTTGCAGCTGTTCGCCCATGTTGATAGCGTTTCAAGCAGTCAGGCAGATGATTGCATTGACACTGGGCTGCATGGATAGAGGAAGGCATTGCTTAAGTATGGAAATTGGGACAGTAAGAGATTCTTAAGCTTTCAGGCTTATGGACTGTTAGATAGCGAAGTGATCTCGGCGATTCGGTCTTACGCCTGCTAGATATTTGCATGAGATGGTTGTTCGGCTTTAGTAAGATCTAGAAAGTTTTGCTGGATGTTTTCTTGTTGCTATCTCGATGTCCGGGCCTCACCTCGGCCGACTTTGCCCATGTCGGTGAGGTAAGCCCGAGATGCCATACCCCTTCTTTGCACTCGCTGGAGATGTCGACTGAGCTACAGAGTCCATCAAATATCGTCAAGGTTACCTTGCCTTCCAGTATTTAAGCTACATGTTTATATGAAGCGTTGGCAAGTATAAAAAGAAGAGCATTATGTTGGCGGTTATAGTTCTGACTATTAACAACTGAAACAAGCCGCTCAGAGAACAGGAAATGTCGACTAGTTAGATACCACGGATCTCATCGGAATCCACTGCAGTTAATTATCAAATAAGTTGACCGAGTGATTCCCGGAGTTAAACAGGGATTCTCGGCCAGAATCGGCGCATAAGCACTGTATACGGAGTATTATTACCTTGTCCATCAGTTACATCCGCAACCTCGGAGATCTCTCTCGTTCTCTCTCTCGTTCTCCGAGCATCATGACAGAGAAAACCGATCTCTTCGGCCATGAAGAAAATCAAGTGGTCTACACGTTGATTTATGCCAACCGTTGAATACTTAGACGCTGAATTTCCTGTTGTTCCTAGTTTACGTTCTTCTGTACGGAGTATGTACACGTACAATTTAACTATCTTCCCATGATAGCCGCCTAGGTAATAGTACTGCGGACAACAAATCCAATCGACAGCCCATATTACACTACAAAGGACGAGAACAAACTCGTCGGGTTGCTCCAGCTCATTTCGCAATGGTATTTAATACTGTCTGATGTTGGCCGTGCTATGTGAATATGCACGAGGACTCTCCAGCAGACGCCCAAACGCAATGCCCAAAAACTCGCCCACCGCCAGTCCATCGGCAGGATGCCGTCGCGCGGACAAGATGGTGCTTATTCCATGTCTCCGATGATGCCACGACTCTCCTAGGTCACTTTTCTTGCTATTTCTGTCGACGCATTCGGCTGATGCCGCCGGACAGCCGGTGCCTGGCAGGGATCGACCAGATCTCATGGCGGTGCTCTCGCCATGTCACCTTCCCCTGCGGGTAAATCGCGACCACAGCTGCTGAGAGATACGACGTCGCGAAGCTTCTCCAGCATGAGCCTAAAAGCTTCGTTTTCTGAGGAGCGAATGGCGGTTGAGATAATCGACAATCAGAGTGGCCATGGTGGAGCCAGACTGAGTTCCCCCGCGCCTTAGGTCGGATCGCCATCGGTGCTCCATATGATATTCATCCGCCCAACTTGCCATTATTATTGCCGGCCGATGTGACACGATAAGACGGGATGGGGGTTTCTATGAACATCACATCAAGGAGAACTGTTTCTTGGGGTACTCGGGATTTCTTACAGAGCTGGCACAGCATATTCCTGTTTGTCTGCATTCCTGCTTGCGTGTTCTTGTGGGAGCAGGCTGGAATGTCTATGGTATAGGGGAATTATAATAAGAACAGGAACAGGCAGGGCTATGCTGCTAAAGTAAGCAGTGGCTTCATGCGCCATCAATGCTTAACAGCTTTAGCTCCGTCGATAACGGTTCCACCAACCCTCGCGTCGCCAGTCATGGATGGTCGTCCTGGTCGGTCACAATCAGCGCCAATGACTAGATCCATTGATCGACAGAACTTGTTTCCGGCTGTGATGCTTCCAGCCCGCTCTGTGCAGACAACGCCGTTAGTTACCCATGTCCGAGTGGCACGCGTCTAGACAGGCCAGTGCGCATATATAGAGTGGACTCCTCGCGATGGCCCTCTGGGGGATCACACGATTGCCTCTGTCAACCGTTTGAGAGCCGACAATGCATCTCCTCACTCCAATCGCTCTCTTCCTCGGTGTCGCTGCGGCCCTGCAGAACCCGCACAAGAGAGTCGTGAAGCGGGCTCCCAAGGCGCATGTGCATCGACAGGAGGCTCGTTCAGTCCAGGACAGCCAGAAGCCGCGCTACCTGACTTCGAAGACGCGGAGTATGGATCTCCTTTCTGAAGCCGGGGAAGCTCCTCGAAAGCTAATAAACACTTCGTATTATAGAGTTCGCCGTCAATGGCAGCGCTATCCCGGAGGTCGACTTCGATCTCGGCGAGTCTTATGCAGGAAGCTTGCCTAACACACCATCCGGCAATTCGACTCTGTGGTTCTGGTTCTTCCCATCAGAGAATCCTAAAGCTTCGGATGAGGTAACAACATCCAACTGCTGCACCACTCGACCGTATGCATGCGCTAAACAATGTATCTCAGATCACTATCTGGCTGAACGGTGGTCCAGGCTGCAGTTCCTTGGACGGACTGTTTCAAGAGAATGGACCTTTCCTATGGCAGCCAGGAACGTACCGCCCCATTCGAAACCCTTACTCCTGGACAAACCTCACCAATATTGTCTATGTTGACCAGCCTGCCGGTACCGGTTTCTCCCCCGGCCCACCCACGGTCAACAATGAGACCGACGTTGCAAACCAGTTCAACGACTTCTGGAAGAGGTTCATAGACACGTTCGAGCTTCAAGGTCGCAAGGTGTACATCACTGGCGAGAGTTACGCGGGCATGTACATCCCGTACATCGCAGCGAGCATGCTGGACAAGAACGACACCAAGTACTTCAACGTCAAGGGTATTCAAATCAACGACCCATCTATCAACGAGGATGACACCCTGATGTACGGTATGTTTGGACCCTTCTTCCCTCCAATACCAACAACAAACTGATGACAATAGCTCCTGCTGTACCCGCGTTGAACCACTTCAAGTCCGTTCTTCCTCTCAACGAATCATTCACGACTGAGATCAACGAACGGGCCCAGAAGTGTGGTTACTTCGATTTCCTCGACAAGGCTCTGACCTACCCCCCTACGGGCAAGCTGTCATCGGCTCCAAACTCCTCTGAGCCTGGCTGCGCCGTCTGGGACGATATCTACGCTGCCCTCCTGGACATCAACCCTTGCTTCAACATCTATCACCTGACGGACTTCTGCCCATATCTCTGGGATGAGATCGGCTTCCCATCTCTCGGCGGCGGTCCCAACAACTACTTCAACCGTTCCGACGTCCAGACCGCCATCCATGCCCCGCCTACCGACTACTCCGTCTGCGGAGAATCCAACGTCTTCCCCAACGGCGATGGCTCTATCCCCAGCGCTCTGGGTCCCCTACCCAGTGTCATCGAGCGCACCAACAACACCATCATCGGCCACGGATGGTTGGACTTCCTCCTCTTCATGAACGGTACCCTCGCAACCATCCAGAACATGACCTGGAACGGAGCCCAGGGTTTCCAGAAACCGCCTGTCGAGCCACTCTACGTTCCGTACCACTGGGGTCTCGCAGAACTCGCTGCTGGAAACGTCTCGGCTCCGTTCACCCAGGACGCTGGCGCCGGGTACCTCGGTACTGCGCACACGGAGCGTGGTCTTACCTTCACTTCTGTCTATTTGTCTGGACATGGTAAGTTCTTAGATCATATATTCTGTCTCGACACATGATAGGAGAGAATCTGGCTAACGAGTTGTGTAGAAATCCCGCAGTATGTCCCTGGTGCGGCTTACCGACACCTGGAGTTCCTGCTTGGCAGGATCGGAAACCTCTCTGAGCAGACCGGATATACGACTTTGTAGAGTATATGATAGATATGATCTGTACATATACATATGAGTGAGCCTCTACGGAAGGTTCTTATGAGAAGAAATGTACAAAGTATGGTTACGTTGTCACCGGGATGCAGAAATGCGATATGTATGCAAGTGCGCATTATTCATTGCAGGTTTCATGCATTGGGCAATATAGCCCAGGAAAATTGTCTAGGAAAATAACTAGGAAGGTAGAGTACATCTATCACGTATGTACATACAGCCCATCGTCCTTATACAGCATGCCTTCGTAGTTTGAGATCATCAAATACGCCTACTGAGATGGACATATGATGGAGAGCAGTTGGATGCTTCTTTTCAAAATATCTGCGAGAGAGGCAGTTGGATGCTCTTCTCTCCGATTCGTTGCGAAATGAAAGTTTCTAAATCTTCGACTCTCGTCTTCATCTCTTGCGCAGCATCCCCGGGCGGGATGTCACTCCTCCACTGATGGAACAGTTGGAGTAACGATTCTCAGTGAGATCCCCAGAAGCTTCTCGTTCACGTGAGCTTCTCCAACAACATAGCGCAGTACGGGTCCTTTGCGAGCGAGAACCGTACCGTTGAACATGACCACGTAGCACTCTTGTTTACCATGCAGTGATATCCTCCACTTCGGCTTCGCCAAAAGTGCTGCTCTTGGTCAACTTTCCTACTGTGTCGACAGCAGCTTCATTAACCTCTTGAGACATAATATCTGGAAGCACTTCGCGGAAGAACTCCAGGATATAGCGGTTGACCTGCTCAAACTGAAGAAGGAAAGCATCGTGGCCCTCTGGACTTTCAATTCGCTTAAGTCGAGAGTCTGGGATCCCAGCGGCGATTTCCATTTGCTCTTCGAAAGTAAAGAGTCCGTCACTCTCGATCCCCAGCACTAAAGCTGGCTGCTGAATGAGTGACAAGGCATCCTTGACAGGAGCAGAAGACTTCGGATCCGCACGATGTCGAGAAACGTCATGGGTATCCAACTTGCGAGTAATTGCGATGTAGCAGTTACTATCGAAACGTTTTACAAACTTCTCACCCTGGTACCGCAGGTATGACTGAGCCGAGAAATAGGTGGTTGGCCGTCTCGCAGCACCTGGTGCGCCACTAGAGGGCTTTATAGAAGCCGTGAAGGTCGTGGTCCCGCTGAACTGAGGATCTGTGAACTGCAGCTCGGCTTGCGGAGCTTGCGGAGTCGGAGAGCCTGGAGCACTGGGGGGTCTAGAAGATCGTGTGCTCTTGTGACCATCATTGTGTACAGCCCAATGTTCATTCGATGGGCTGGGAAGTCTCTCTTTGCCATCCATGTTTTGGCGCTTTGAGGGATCGGGAACATTCCTTCCAAACCGAGACTCGAAGGAATTGCGACTTCTATATGTGAGAAGGGCCGACATGCGAGCAGCGCCCAGTCCAGTCGTTGGAGGGTCATCAAAAGTATAGTACCCATCCTCGTATTTAGGGTCACTGTAGATGCTCTGTCTCTGGGCTTCTCCCCAACTGATGCACCAGGCAGAGTGGCGTGCTGATGTAGCGATCGGTACGATAGCTCGCACGTAGTCTTTGCCGAAATAGGCGTATTCTAATGTCAACATTCCTCCCATGGACCCTCCAACCACAGCAGCGATTTGCTTAACACCCAGATCATCTAGAACGAGTTTGTGGATTCTGTTCGTACAATTAGCTACAATTCTAAGGGTATGCCAATTGATGCACTGACCTAACGTCATCTCTGATAGTCGTCAAGGGGAACTCCGGGCCATATCGTTCTTTACTCGAGTCGCCATCCTTGTATGTCACAGGACTGGCGCTCCCGTAGGGACTCCCCAGGCTGTTCAGGCAGATGACGAAGAATCGCGACACATCAAATGCTTGGCCAGGACCACCAAGAAGCGGACCCCACCAGTCTGCGACATCAGCGCTGCCACTCAAGGCATGGCAGATCACAAGAGCGTTGTCACCATTCGGTGACAGTTTGCCCCAGGTTTTGTATGCCACGGGGACATTGTATAGGGTCACGTCCGATTCAAGAGTGAATTCAGGAACAACGACAATTGATTGATCGGTAATGAGTTGAGAGAACGGGTTCTCAGGTTGCGAATCGACTCTCTCTACGGGATTTAGTAGCTGTCCAACTAGATCATAGACTGGCCAAAGCAATTGGGGCGGGGAAAGAAAATGCGGCGGGGGAGGGATACTGACGGAGTCGCGGGGCAGCAGCGTCGCTGCCGTTGGCGCTGGCCATCTTTATGACCTTGACAGAGAAACAGGTTTTGGTTGTGTACAGAGAGACGAGGAATTGGCGCAGATTAAGTAGACGGCGTAGATCGTGACTGACTCATTCCATCATGGACTGGCAAGACGAAGCGGGACAGAAGGATGAAAATCGCGGAAGAGAAAATGGCAGAATGACTCCCGCCTCCCCGGGGGACTCTCGGCCAATCAGCGCATGTCCCTATGGACGGCAGAATCCATCGATTGTTCGGGCTATACTGCCGGGCGGTGAACTACATAAATAGAAGTGACGATGAACATTCAATATCAATATACACATTCTGAGGCTCAGTGTCAGAAGATTAATAACCTAAACGCTCCTTCTTCTCAGTAATTCTCATATAGCATCCAGTAACCTTTATAGCGATACGACAAGGTTCTGCATTCTCCGATACACCACGAAAACCGTCTTGGGCACGTTTCAGTGCTCGGTACCAAGTATTCGAGTGGTCTGTGTCACGTCGACGTGAGATATCATTACACTGACTCTATTTCTGAACGCAGCTTTATCCTCACCCAAGCTAGTTCTTTGATCCTCACAGCCATCACTTGGACTGATATCTCTACAATATGTCGATTACACCAGAAGAGATCTTGAATCCTTCGATTACTGGCCTGCCCACCAAAGAGCTCGTTGTTCGACTCTGCAAGAAGAAGGGGTCTTACCACAATCACCTCACCTATTCGACTGAGGATAGGACTATTTTTATTAAGTACAACAATGCTTCCATGGACCAGGCACATGCGCAGTTGTTTTTCTACAACCAGATAATGTCCAAAAATAACTCAATCATTCGCATACCAGAAATATATCATGCTTTCAGGACTGAGACAGGGCAAACATATATTTTGATGGAATATATTCAGATTGACGATCATGCCTCCAACGAGCAAAGAGTTCAGGCTCTTTCTGAGTTAGTTGGTGTGCCTCCACCACCTGGCATATTTGGCAGCTTCGGCGACGGTCTTATCAGACACCCCATTTTTCAGGATGATACTGCTCCTGCCCATTTTGCATCAGTGCTGGAGCTTGAAGCATTTATGAATAGGGTATCATTCCCAATGCCATATAACTAGTGCAAATACTAATAAGTCTCAAGGCTCTTCAGTGGTTCAATTCAATCAATGGGCGGCAAGACAAAGTGGATTTTAGTAACGAACCACTTATGTGCTGCTTTGGAGATATCCATCACAGCAATTTTCCAGTCGATGTCAATCGTCAGCTTTGGGTGATAGACTTTGAACATGTTAGTGTCTTGCCGTCGAGCTTTATGAGATATGTGCTTCGAGCACACGGTAGAGGCTTGCGAGGACCTCTCATAAAGGATATTCCAGTTCCAGTGTCAAAAAATCTTCCTTCTATGGGCAATGCTTCCTACATCTTCAAATGTGTGGCAAACACTTTTCGTAAGTTGAAACTATTCTACTATTTCATATGGAGTTTCAATACTGATAGAATCGATCTGAAGATATCCCTCCAGAAAATGTTCCAGCTCCCTGATCGGGCCATTCTTTTGATATCAGAAATTGTTCTATCTTATTCTCGGTCAGTACGGACAACGAATGTGTGGTACTATTGTGCTTCTGGTGGCCAAGGATCGACAGTGAAATAATAACATTATCAATTCGCTTTCACTACGAGGATTGAGATTCCTCATAGTATCGATCTAAATCAATTAGGCTACTACCGGTACTCGGGTCTCGCCTACGGATTTCTTTGTCTAGTTTTCAGGGTGAATAATTATCAACAGATGGTCTCTATTCAAAATTAGGTATCTTAATAAATCAGTATTCATCCTCCTGCTTTCTTGTGGGCAACAGACCTGTCCCTCATACTCTTGCACTTAATTCAGCCTGTTTAAGTTTCCGCTGAGTCCACTGAAACTCAACTCATCATTTAATATTTCGATAACCACTGAAGATGCAATCTGGTTATGATACTCGGTCCTCCAGGCGAGCCTTGGGCTTGTCCCCTCCACGTCTTCCTCACTCTCAACCCCCACCTCGCCCTGTCCCTTCCCACGATAGGATCTATGATTTTCCTGAAATTCCTAGAGGCCTTCTCCAAAAGCAACTGGAAAGATGTTCCCTTGAAGTCCTGCACCAGGGGGAAATAAATCTACTCAGCGAGTCTGAAGCAGATGATCCAGAAATGCTCCGTCGTGTCAAGAACCATGTCATTTTGAAGGTCTACTTCAAACATGAGATACACGGAGGATCTCCTGATGCTCCTGAGCGTACGGTTGGTATCCGTGTGAGTATGGAGACTGACGCGAATGTTCCCGTTCCCAGTACGAATCAATCTCTCTTCGGAGGGAATTTGAAGTTGAAGACCTTCACGTACCGTGGCCCTACGCGCAGTGCACTCAAGGTCGTCAACATTCCGATCCTAGCCAGGGACATCACCCTCTTCCAGTTCCTTGCCCCAGTCAAAGAGCATCATATGCACCGATTTTTGTTCGTGTCCTCTGGGAAAGGTTTTATGGGCTGTAGGGACTTTATGTAAGTGGATAATCATAGTGAACAGAAGCTGCGGTTTGGCTGTATGTTACGGCACTTATTGATGCTGCTTCTAGAACCCAACTCGTGCGCCGTCTAGATCTTGCCGGGATCATTGACCCTTCCTCGGAAGTGGAATCGGTCTACCAAGTTCTTGCATTCCGGTACCTCGATCCAGATTATGTGGACGAGCATGAGCCCAGGGAACTGAACAGAATCGATAGGGGCATGTTTGTCCAATCGTACGTGCGTGTGGATATTCCAGGACACAGTCACTTGTGTCCATAGAGAAGCAGGCTGCAGGTTTCGGGTTTTAGGGATTCTGTATCAGCAAGTCGGATCTTTGATTTAAAACAAATATGAACTCATTTTGTCCAAACTGCGTTTAGGGCTCCCGTAACTGCGAATCGCGGAACATAAGTCAGTTTCAGAGATTTATGTAGCCTCTATCACGGTTTGAGACACACCCTGTTGTCATTGTGATGAGAACTGGTCCAGGAAACACAAGTCTTCGCCCACATATGTCTTACCGGTAACGTAGCTATGGCAGCTTATCTCTGTTCTCTATCCTTGACCACGCTTGTTGTAGACGAACTACTCGGCGCAATGCGTATTACTAGTGAATCAAGAGGTGTATCAAGGCTGTGGTAATTATAGGACAGGGTAAAAGTATTTAGCAGTTGAAGAGAGTTCTCGTTCGCGGCTTCATGGTGGATAGATGACATCAGCGCTTTGTATATTCGGAAATGGCAAAAGGCTTTTGTAATCCTTATTCTACCAAGTGGATATAAGATACAAATCAGCCGCCGATTCGTCCTAAAATACATAAATTACTGATTGTTTTTAAAGCATACTGGCCGTAAACTAGCTTCTGCTCCAACGTGTTCTTGGTGTACCCCCGGTTCACACGCCGTCTAGCTTTGTTTCCCGAGGACCCAGAACTCAGCGTGAGCTGCATACGAAGATAGCTCGAAGCATACCAGACAGTCACTGGTTTCAAGCAGATTATAGGAGGAGCGGGCAGATAACTAACATGGGATATATGTTCAACAATTGCGCACTGTAAGTCGCTTGAAGCTTCAATACGAATCCGTCCTCGAATTTGAAAAGCTCAACCAGTATTTGAGTCTTCGGTGCTCGATGTTCCAGGCCGAGGACGGGACAGGGCCTGGTCTGAGCTCAAAATTATCGTCGTCGCTCTCCTCTACCTTAATATATCCATCACCACATACTCGATTGACGCTCTATTCACCTCGAAACCCCTCACCAGCCTCATTCATACTGAACGATGCTTATTACGAAAAGCGAGATTCTGAACCCCTCGATAACTGGTCTGCCCAGTAAGGCTACCGTTATCAAGCTCTGCAAGAAAAAAGGCCTCGACCATAATCACGTAACCTACTCCACCGATGACAAAGATATCTTCATCAAATACAACATCGCGAGTATGGACGAAGCACACACTCAACTATTTTTCTATGAGCAGATAATGAAGAAGCGTGATTCAGTTATTCGAATTCCAGAAATATATCACGCTTTTGAAACTCAACCGGGAACGGCTTACATCCTCATGGAGAATATCGATATCAAAGACAAAGCTTCTGATGAACAGATGGCTCAGGCCGTTTCAGAATTAATCAGCATTCATCCACCCGCTGGCGTCTTTGGAAGCATATCCGGAGGCCTTATTAGCCACTTCTTTTTCAGGGACGCCGTGGCCCCCTTTCACTTTTCTTCTGCTTCTGAACTGGCAGATTTTATCAACGGGGTTAGTAGCTCCCTTTTATTTCTATATACGACATCCATGATGCTAAAGTGACATAAAGACTCTGAGTGTCGTCAGGAAAGTCCATGGTAAACCGGACGAGGACAAGGTGGATTTCAGCAACGAACCCCTGATGTGCTATTACTCGGATATCTATAGCGATAATTTTCCAGTGGATAGCAATGGTCAGCTTTGGGTAGTTGACTTTCAACAGGCTGGTGTCTTGTCCTCCAGTTTTATGACCTTTGCACTTCGATCGAATCGCAAACATCGCCTCCCTCTTCCAATCAGAAAAACAATTCCGCTTCCAGAGACGAGCAATCTGAGGCTGATGAGCTATGTCTCGTATATTCTTCATATCAGCTGGGATATGTGTGAGTCAGGGAAAACCCATTTATGTTTAAATGCAGCCTTCAGGTCACTCATCTCTTTGGTTACAGATACGCCTGGAGAAAGCACATCTTGAGTTCGATTTACCAAAATCATTTGAAGCTTTTCTTCAGAACTTGCGCCCCACGTGTCGAACTAATGATCATATCAACAACAATAACCAGGTATAGTCTGTAATATCTATTCTGATTTTCGTTCTTGGGTGGCTATATTAGTATTAACCCCTTCCTCTGGTGCAGATTTCCTCTGATCCCCGTGAACGTATCTCGTTAACTTTGTTTGACTGAATCATGCCTAGAAATAATCATACATGTCAACCCTCAAGATATTCTTTCCTGTCTGGTAAATATAAGGCCGCATCTGACCACTATAAATAAATGTGTATTGATATGAGAATATACGTCGATTCTTTAAGATGATATGCGAAGAACGAGGGATACTCTCTATTACTCGACTATTTTAAAGTCATTTGGTTTCTATTGCATATTGGAATACTGGTTTCTTACCGACTGTGGCTAGCGTTTGGCATAAATTTTGCTTCGCTAGTTGTTTTGTTTCGTTCGTTAGTTTCCAACTGTGACTGAGTGGACCACATTGGGGGCCGACTCACTCAGGTATCAGACTAGCCGACCCAGTGCTGCGCCTACATCTTTCTATACTTAGCTGCATTATCCTATGGATTAATACAGGAACACACTGCGCACAAGTTGTTTCCTCGATAGAGAACTTCTCTTATACGAATTACTTACAGGAAATGCTCCAGGCCCGAAATGGAACAGACCTCCCGCCGAGAAATCGCCTTCATATCCGGCCCGCTGGAGACTGGTCCGGACGCTAGCTATTTCCGCGAACATTACACCAAGCGCATAGATGCTGCCATCGCTCGTGGCGACGATTTTGTGATTGGGCCTATTCCTTATGGTGTGGACAAAGATGCTCTCGACTACCTCCTCGCGTATCCCATATCTCCCTCCCGCATCACCATCTTCGTCACTCCCGACGAAGACCGCATGTGGGGTAACAACTTCCGCTTCCGCGGCGTGCGAGTCAATGTTTTGAAGCACGATCCAGAGAGGGGCACGCCTGGCCCAAGAGATCGAGATGCAGCGATGACCGCGAATAGCACGTATGACATCCTTCGTTGGCGCACGCGAATTGAAGCGAAAAAATTCTACGGCAAGGCATGGAGGGATGGGCACTTGACGAATACAGAGCGGAATTGGAGACGCAGGCGGGGTATTGGGGAAGAGGTGATTATTAGGGAAGAAGATGTAGATTTCTTCATGGAGGATAATGAGGCGCAAAAGAAGGAGCGTTGCGTTGCGTGTTAGCGAGCAAATTGTCTACCTAGAACGATTCACTACATACTGGACAGAGACATATATACCAACACGTTCCTTTTTAATTTCTGGTTTCGTTTCTCCTTTGCATATGTCGAGGACACAAGTATGTGTAAATGTGAGCTCTACCTTTACAATATTGTGCCTGATTTTGTCCAGCTTGGTTATAGTGACTGAAATCAATGGTGAATCACAACGTTGTATTTGGCCTTCTGCATGAATATGTCTTTGATGGTGATCAGATATTCCGTACGCCTACACATCACAGCAGATTTGCAGTGTACCTGACAAACCTAGAGCATAGAAGGAGTGTGTATAAGAGTCTAACCTTGCCGGCTACATTGTGTTCTCGACCACCCTCAGGGCCTTTCTCATCTGTACCGCCCAAGGACCGAGCAGAAAACATCAAAACATAGATACTGCGAGAGAACGCATCTATATTCAACGCGATAGATAGAAAATTGGAAATTTAATGTCTAGTCCAAATGCTTTATGAAGTTATTAGATCACTTATATAAGGGAAACTATCTATGTTCACGGGGTTTCCTTTGCATTATGTTTCCCAGATTGAATTGTGCAGATAATAATAACTGCCTGAAGAGGGCAATATCATCCGACTCCACATTTTGGTGGAGATCCCGGCAAGTAACACTAGCCTATAAATGTACTAGCGCCGACATCACCGTACGGCAACCGTCGCGTTCGTCAAAGTGTCGCGCTTCGCTTCACTCTCCAAGCAGTGTCCCTCGCAATGGCAACCTAGGTACCTGCACCGTCACTACAATATCTCGCTGTGCTATTCTCGATTCTACATAGGTGCGCACTGCGCACCACTACCAACGCTCACAATGACCGACTACGCGAAGTGGAAGGTGACCGATTTGAAGGCGGAATTGAAGCGCCGCGGCATACCCCAGACAGGCTTGAAGCTCAAACAGAACTTCATCGACAAACTTCTCGAGGCAGATAATGCGGCGGCAGAGTCTGCCGGTGCTGCAGAGAGCGCTGCGCCAGAGCAAGGCATCGATCAGGAGACGGCAGAACCGAAACAACAGGCTCCGACCGTCGAACAGGAAAATGCCACCATAGAGCAGCAGTCGCAAGCTCCTGAGCCAGAACCAGTTAAGGGCCCGGAAGGTGAAAGGCAAACGAAACTAGAGAAAGCCCCGGAAGAAGGGGTTCAGAATGGTACAGCGCTTGAGGATAAAGACACACGGGTGGCAGGTCCAGACCAGGCAGCTCCCCAGCAACCCCAACAGACTCCAGAACAAGTCACAGCGCAGCAAGCACCAGAAGATGCAAAAGAACAGCCCCGGGAACAGATGGATATAGGACGAGCTCCGGAGGAATCAGCAGCACCTCCTGATACCACGAGTCAGCTGTCGCCCGCTACTGAGCAGCCCTCGTCAGCCCCTGTGGAAGAGGTTGTTGATGACATGCGCAAGCGCAAACGTCGGAGTCCTAGCCCTCATCCAGCGCTAGATCCGGTTGTCCAGAAGAAAGTGAAGGGAGAAGATGGCGGTCCGCGGGTGTTGCTCAAGGAGGATGTGGGTGTTGAGAATTTACCACAACGTGCTGTGCGCGATACTGGTGATGTTGCAATGAAAGAAGCTACGCCTGATGTCGGACCTAACCCGGAAGTCAAGGAGGAAGTCCGTGGACCCGAGGAACGCGCATCTGTAACCGCAGACGATGAAACTCGCAAGGCAGCTCGACCCTTGTCTGAACAGGATGCGGAGATCCGACGAGACAAAGTTTCCCATACCAAGCCGGAAAGAGAACACCAGGAATCGCCTTCTCAAGATGTCCTCGAAGATGGAGATGATGGTCGCGCTGTCGAGCCAGCACTGCATCCAGCGTCGCCTGCTCTCTACATCCGCAATTTCATGCGACCGCTTCAGCCGGCCAATCTCAAGAACTATCTCATTTCGTTGGCCACTCCTCCGACAAAATCACCTGATCCTGACATTATCTTAGATTTCTTCCTGGACTCGATCAAGACCCATTGCTTTGTCAGTTTTGCTAGTATCTCGGCTGCCTCGCGGGTCAGGTCAGCGCTACATGGCACAATCTGGCCCAATGAACGAGACCGGAAACCATTATGGGTGGACTTTGTACCAGAAGAAAAAACCCGCCAGTGGATCAGCATTGAGCAGGACTCTGAGGGTCGCGGTCGAGGTGGGCCACGCTGGGAGGTTGTGTATGAGGAAACTCGCGACGGCATCGAGGCTATTCTGCAAGAAGCACCGTCGCTTACAGCCGCCCCGAATGTCCCGAAAGCGCCTCTCGGCCCGCGCGGCGGCTTTGTCGATCGGGATCCACGCAGAGGCCCTCAAGCCTCTACTGACCCCAGAGCTCGCGGTGAGGGATTCAAAGCTCTTGATGAGCTGTTCAAGTCCACCACGGCAAAGCCCAAGCTCTACTATCTTCCTGTGCCCAAGGAGGTAGCCGCTAGACGGCTGGACAAGTTCGATGAACTCGCACGAAAGGGACCCTTTCCCCGCCTTGGCGGTGATGAGACTAGGCGCATCACCTTCGAGAACACCGACTCTTTCGTCGATCAAGGACCAGAATATGCTGTCCGCAGGCGTGGCGGTCGTGGTCGAGGTGGAGGCTATGGAGGCCCTTGGCGAGATAGCTGGAGAGGCCGTGGTCGTTAAATGCGAACTCGTATCCCAGTGTGCGTTATGAAGCGAGGCCATGACCTGATAGGGATAAGGAATACATGATGACCGCCCTCAGTGTCGAGAATGCGGGCATTTTCGACCAGATATCTATGGACATGGACTATGCCGGTGAACTACGGTCGCTGCGTTGCATCTCCGACTTTTTACCTGGGCGAGTGGCACCCATTGAGAATCTTGTACAATAGATGTATGTAGTATATTGAAGTGAATAAGCGGCTGTGGACAGCTGAGAATCAAGAAGGCTTTGAAGATAATAGACGTCAGCACTTCTCTCCCATATTAAGAGCGTAAAGAACTGCCTGTTATTGTAGGTGATTTGTCGATCGCGAAGCCAAGACGGGCAAGCTGTGCGAAGCAGTTGATCTGAGATGCTTATTTTGGCTGATTAGCACAATTCATTGGATATCTGAATACCCATTGGCGATCAGGGCAAATAAACATATGGTACATACTCAGCCGGGACGAACGGATGGCCTGGATGGCCGCTCGGCCACGATCAACAGAAACAACGCTGTGAAGAAAGAGAAGAGGTGATGACAAGGCGCACCGTGCACAGCCATCGCAGCCCTTGCAATCTGAAACTTGAAAGGCCAAAATGGTTTTGTATGCGTCGATCGTGGCACCCACCAAGCGCTTTACTAGTGGAAACGAGGCTCAGCCTCTCCCTAAGTGACCACCGAAGGTGTTCCATCACCGTCTGCAGGCCTTTTCCTGTATCACTCGCTATGCTTGGGTAAAAGCCGTTACTCGTACAAGCCAGGTTCAGGACCACCTGTTAGTTTGGCCCGTCGCATTCTTTATTATCTATTATCTTCAACCTGGCTCATACTGCGTCCTTCGTTTTATTTTTAACTGCCCCGTGGTCCCCTCGCTGGCTCTCCCGCGACCGTTAGGCGCCACCACTCCGAAACGCGGCTCGCCGTTGTGCCTGACCCGGATAAGATACTGTGATCGCCTCCTTGATAACTTTCTCATCCCCTACTATCGCTTGCCTTTTTCTTTTTCAGCACTCCAGCCAGGATGGGCTGGCCGGTGTGCAATTCAACTCTGGAAGATGAGATAAGTACGTGCGATCCTGTCGCCGTAGCGGTGGATGGGCTTTTCGCTGCTTCGCATGAACCACAATACTGACTACTATTGTCACAACAGTCAAGGAAGACCCTCTCTGGGAGGGAGGCTTGACCTTCCATCGCCTAGGTCTTTTCGTATGCGCGGGTTTTGCACTGGCTGCGGCCAGCATAGCGTTCATCCTTATTATGTGCCATGCCACTCATTATAGCAAGCCGCGAGAACAGCGGCAGTATGTGTCCCCCCTCTCGAACAACTTGCGAAGGATCACCTTTGCTAACCCAGAGTGTCTTGCACCCTTTTAGTATCATTCGTATTCTTCTCATGATTCCTATCTACTCGACCGTCGCTTTCCTTAGCTTCCTTTACTACCGAGAGGCTGTTTATTTCGAAGTCCTTGGTGACTGTTATGAGGCCTTCACCATATCCGCATTCTTCACGCTCCTATGCCATTATATCGCACCGGACTTGCATAGCCAGAAGGAATATTTTCGGGGGATACGACCAAAACCATGGCTTTGGCCTATGAACTGGTTGCAGAAAGTATGGGGTGGAGAAAATGGAATTTGGAGGACACCGCGAAGTGGCTTGACGTGGTTCAATGTGCGTGTGACGGAAGGGAATAGACTGCTTGGATTATCATTTGGCTGACATCAAGGATAAGGTCATATGGACTGGTGTTTTCCAGTATTGTTTAGTCCGGGTCCTCATGACTATCGTCGCCGTCGCAACGCAGACCGTGGGCCTGTACTGCGAGGAATCACTGAACCCTGCGTTCTCCCACGTTTGGGTATGCCAAGACACTTCGTCACCTGGGATTTGCTCGAAACTAACATGTCCCTAGGTTCTGGTCCTTGAATCCATTTGTGTCTCTATCGCCATGTATTGCTTGGTCCAGTTTTATATCCAGATCAGCAAGGACGTCAAGCAGTACAAAGTGTTCCTGAAAATCCTGTCGATAAAACTCGTTATCTTCCTTTCCTTCTGGCAGACAGTGAGTTTTCCTATTCCAGTGTGCAGCAATAACTATGATCAGCTCTAATGCGCAGGTAGACTCTGATCTCTTTTCTCACGTCTTCCGGTGTCCTCAAGCCTACTCGCCTGGTCCAATCGCAAGATGTGAAGATTGGTATTCCCAATCTGCTTATTTGCATTGAAATGGCTATTTTCTCGGTTTTGCACATCTGGGCTTTCAAGTGGCAGCCATACAAGTTGGAGAACGTCAACACTAGTGATGATCCCGAATTCTTCGGCGGCAAGGCGCGATATAGCGGGGGCTTCATGGGTATTAAAGCACTTATAGATGCATTCAATCCTTGGGATCTGATGAAGGCTATTGGTCGTGGCATCCGCTGGTTATTTGTTGGCCGCAAGAAGAGAATGTTGGACCCCAGCTACCAAAATGGTTCGGACTCCTTCAGCATGAAGCCAACAGGCGGCTCTACTCCAGAGACCAGCTTTCCGGGTCCGAACGTCACAGCTTACAAGGGCGCCGGTGTTGGTCGTGGTGACAGTGGCAGATCGGGCCGCTATGGTGGTTCTTCTCCGGATGACGAAGACGAAGAGCTTCTACCTAACGCACAGGCTCATTCGCATGTCCCCCATGGCGAGATAGGAGTGGCCATGTCATCCTATGATGAAGAGCATCCTCTACGTATGCACAGCAATTCGCTGAGCTACTCGATCACAGATTCTCCGATAGATTCTCGGTCACACTCACCTCTTCCTTTTCAACCATACCAGGCCTACCATAGTCCTTACCATACACCATACACGGCGCCCGAAGATGAACGACAAGCGAACCAGCGTTTCTACAGCGCATACAACCCGCATGCAGGCACTACAGACGCTTATCCACATAGCGGATTATCGCAACAGGAGGAAATTCCTATGCCCATGCCGGCGCCTTATCTTCCGCCCCCTCTCGATGATCACAATAGTCAGCGAAGATAATAATGATATGAAACACTGCGCCGATCTTGCGGCTTGGCAAGAGTACTCCAATTGCTACCAACACTTCCACCCGTGATCGAGCTGCGTTATGTTATAATTATGCCTGTCGTCTCTTTATGGTATGCCATCGGATGGTCCCTGAAGGTGTTACTTTCCTTGGTTTTTTTTTCGTGGATTTTCATCTCTAAGTATGATTCCCCTGTTCATTGCTGTTGGCCTTGGCTTCGGTTTTCCTTTGTTGGCGGGTGCCATACCTTTGACTCGGTTGCTTTCCCTTTATGTTTTTAGCTCCCAGGTTGGTGTTTGGGATCTCGATCGATTCCCCATTATCGCTGATTCCCCATTATCGCTTGTTACATATGGCCTTGTGCTCCTTGTTGGCAAACTTGCATTTCTTTTCATCATCTTTCAGCTCTCGGGCATCAAGTTCCAATTGTGTTCCGCCGTCCAGACCGCAAGACTGCGTCTCGGGTTGTCATTCTGAGTCGATACATCTCATGGCGTTCAAATGTCATTACTATATTTCCTCTTATCTCTCTGCCTGTGGCCGTCTTGTTTCTTGCATTATTCACTTTTTTAGATTTACTTTGGGAAGGCTTATGTAGTAGTACAATATGGTGCTGGATTCCGCCAAAAAACAGAAATATTGTTTTTCCTTTCCCTTTTCTGACAACCGGATGTTTATTCGAATTGTAGGAAGGAAATGACTTCATGATGTGCATTATGCAGAAGAGACTGATCACTGCCTGTTTAGGTCATATTGGTTTTTGTTCGTCAGAGCTAGTTCATCTCAGACTCAGTAGGTAGGTACATCCATGGATACGTCCTCCACGTCTAGAGTAGTTTTGATCGACTTTCCGGATAACATATCTTGCACAACGCCGAGACTCCTCTGAACCCGATCATTCGTAGAAACGTCGTAAAATGGAAGCAATCTGTGCGCTCAAGGGGGTGAGTGAAGCAGCAAATAAAAGGCTTGTAGTCTGAAACCGCATGGAATCTCTTGACTCTAAGAGAGGAACATCCCGCTCGCTGCAGCACCATTCCGGCCTGAGAAGTACTCGTCGTCCAATCTACTTTGAAATGCCATTTGTGTCTTCCGGGATGCATTGGTGTGCTTCGCCGATTCTACGATGTTTGACTTGCGACCTAGCTCACGCATTCCCTTGACGCTGTTTCCTAGTGCTCCAAGGAGAGAAACTAGGGCAACGTCGTTGCTCTGAGCAGTCCATTCGGTCGAGAAAGAGTCGTGATCTTGTGGGGTGAGAAGGGAGAGGTGAGAGATGAGAGCGGATACATTGCGAAGGATAGGATGGGAGAGCTGAGCGGTGGGTGAGTCTTCCCTTGACTCTGTGGACGAGTTGTTTTCCAGATATGATGGCGGGAGGCCGGAGAGGTAAGACTTGATCAATCGGATACGTGACTCTAGTGTCTTTACGGCGTTCAGACGGGTATTGAGGTTGGCAATCACTGCTCCATATTAGCGGTTGTGTTTCGTGATGATTGTATGGTATGGACTTCTTACGGTCTTCATCCTCCGGGGTAAGCGCAGATGTCTCGACAGCTTTCTGCTCACTTTCTACACCTTTCTTCGTGCTTTTAGGGCCTTTCTTCTTCTCTGGCTGTGGCTGAGACGCTGGAGCCGCCGGTGCCGCTGCTTCCACTGCTGTGGCATTTCCTCCTCCTCGAGCAACATGGTCGACACTGATCATTTCCGCTTCTCCCGTCTCCACGGAATAGGGCAGTTCTCGGAATCTGATGTTCGAGAACTGCTCTTCCCCGTCAATCTGCATAGCCTTGTCGCCCTCCCCAGCATTTTCGCCCTCATAGACAGTCTCATAGATCGTAAGCGGTAACTTGGCACCAGACGACGACGAGTTAATGAGACCCGGGTGGAAAGCCAGAAATACGGCGGATTCGTTATATTCATTGAGGATCTGACGGTGTATATGGAGGTGTGACGGCTCGGGGCCTGAGGGTGGTGTAACTGTGAACCATCCTACAAGGTCCAGCGCGGGATCCTTATGGACATCCTTGACTATAAAAGCATAGTATTAGCACAGTGCCTCATGTCAACTAACAAGATATATCGTACATTGCTTTACTCTTTCTTCGAACCAGGCTGTATGAAGGAGTATTTCTCCGTTCGGTCCAGAGATGAAGTTACACTCGAATGCATGCTCCAGAGTAACTTCACGACCTTCCTGCTGGCCTAGAAGAGCTCCGAGAATGGGCCCCTGCTGCTGTCTTGCCGTATGCCTTGTGATGTGATCGGAAACTGTGAGGAGGACGAGAGGATGCAGCTGCACGTGCAGTCCTGAATCCGAAGATTTTGAGGAAACTAGAGGATTATGAGCTTCTGCCATATCGAAGATACAGCTACGGGAACTCTCCCAAAGGACGATAGAAATGTAGACAAGGTGATGGTTCTAGGTGGTAGCGTTGATACCGCGGAGTTGGATGTCCCACCGCGGTGTTTGTTTGGTTTGCAGCTCCAAGCTCCCCGCAGCTTGATCATCCTGTGATGCCTACTTGTTGCCTCCTAAGGTTATCTCGTTACAGGGCTGCAGTGTTTGATACCTTCTAAGCTCTATTACACGCAGAGCTGGCCATGGTTGTTCCTCCGACATACAGTACGGTGCTGTCGCACCTGGATCAAGTCTTAAATGACCCCTCTGTTCCTCTGGATGGCCCCGCCATCGAGAAACTGAAAGCCGAGTTTACTGAGAACACTGACCGCGAGGTGCCTGCGACCCTGCTGACTCGGATATCGCAGCTTCTGCCTGTTCTTCAGGAAGATCCTACTCCGCTGACAACTTTGGGAATAAAAGCTGCAGAATATCTTTCCTTTTCTGATGTCCGCTCCATTGATCCTCCAGTTAACCTGATCGCGGGGATCAAGGCACCTTCTCCACCGATCAACCTTCTCGCGCTCTCTCTCCTAGGAAAGGCTGGGAGAACTCCGAGTGACGCGGCAATAATAGCTGGAAATTCTGAGCTGGTCTCGTCTCTCGTGGAGCTCTGGCTGTCGACATCAACAACTGCTGTTTCTCAGGCAGCCTTCGATGTTCTATGGTCCCTCCTTGAGGTGGATCATGCCAGTCAACTGGAAGATGGAGACCAACACAATAAGAAAGATGAAGCGGCTGCAGGACAGGGTCTTATGTGGCGCAGAGTATTTGGGGATAAGGACGTCTATGGTCTTTTCTTCTCGATATGCGGTCTCCAGGATGCTCTGATACCAGGCCAGCTGACGAAACAAGAAAGGACAGTGGCACAAGGCAGATTAATGGACTTTATCGTGAAGGCGGCCTCGTTGCGGTGGGATGCGGTCTCGGAGTCCCATATTCCAGACATCGAGTCTAAATACGGAAGCTCGAGTCTTTTACATTTCGCGGCCTGCAGGATGGTGGATACCGGTGATGTCTTGATGCATATGACATTGTTGAACTTTTACCGTGAACTCCTCCAGATCGGAGCACCAGGCCTCGAGGCCAGGAACTATCTTCGTTCAGCGTCAACTGTTTCGTCGCCTGCCCTTGATTTCCTCGAGGCACAGGGGCTGCACTCCACGTTACTGGGGTATTATTTGAGCGATGGTTCACAACTGGAAATTACAGACCTTCTGTATCTCTCCAGCCCCATTATGGCGTATGTTGCACAATATGCACAGATGTATCCAAACCATCTTTTGCAAAACTCTCAAGAGACTCTGGATAAGATTCTAGAAAAGATCAAGCAGTCTTTCGCAATCTCATCGGCCCAATGGGCTCACGGGGCAGTCCCAACAGGAGACCTTATCATTTTATCCTGTTTACCTAGAGTGATGCTGGTGGAAGCGGGACAGAGGTCTTTAAATCCGCTGTTATCACTGCCGACGAACCCGCCGAACAGGGAGTGCTACGAGGCACTGGCACGCGTCTTCCAAGGGCCCCCAAAACCTCTGCAGCCGCAACCGGTGGACCTGAGTAACCCTAGTGCGACTCCTACTAACTGGCAAAAGGAAGCAGCGGCTGCTCGAGTGCTCTATTTTACATATCTGAACAGTCATGCTAACATGTGGACCGATGCCACGACTGCCGCAGATATCGTTGCCATGCCAGATGTTGCTTTGGCTGCTCTCTCCCTTATGAAGGCTGTGATAAGAGCAAACTGGGAGCCTCTCTCAAAACAGGCAGATGCGGGTTCCACTACCTCTCGCTTCCGACTGCCATCAGAGGACGAGCTGGGCAGGTTGTCTCCCTCATCGCAGGGTATGCTGCCTTTGACAGGATGCTGGGCGATACTTGCGCCACCAGCCTTGACCTCAGTGCTGCCGTATCTTTTCAAACCGCCACGGTCGTATGCAAACTTTGTCGGAGGAGGCAGAGGAGACACGGAGAGTGCAGTCTGGCGGATCGCTACAGCGAAGTATGACGTGCTTGTGTCTTTACATAGTGCTCTCAAGGAGAGTCGAGGCCAGATGGAAGGGTTCGATGATATCGTGCGCACTCTTGCACAGCGGGTGGCAGAGGGGCCATGGGGACCTACCTCACAGGCTGGAAGTAGAGTAGATGCTCTAGAGATGTAAACTCGATCATAATGATGTTTACGAAGATAATGTAAAATATAGAATGCTAGAATGATAATTGACCCTTATCTTAGGAATTCATACATAACGCTAACATGATCAGTAAGTTAGTAGTCAGGTATCAGGCCTGCACTGTGAGGCAGTACATAGAAAAGTCCAATATACGCCTGGTATTCAGGCCATAGCAATGTGCATAACTCTGCTGTTTCAAAACATCTTGAAGCATGCATCTAATCCATAACGCTGATCAACGCGGGGTAGCGCTTAGGTCTTTTGCGCCGAAGCCCTATTTTCCCATTCCGGTAGGAAGTCGAAGGCGGTGAAATGAAAGCTGCGGCGACTGTTGATGAAATCGCCGGAACTTTTTTCTCCGTAGTGTTAACCTGCAAATGGCTTCTTAACCCAATTGACCCTCAATCTCTCGTTCATTGCCGCCTATATGTTAAATTTAAGAAACATCGCATAATCATCCCTGTCTTTCCGATCAGCTCCCGTGACCTCCCTAGCACGCCGGTATCACCCGCCCTTTAAACCATGTCACGATTCGGCGCGAAGAAGGGCAAGAGGCTCCCAGGTGCGGAGTTCACCTGGGATACTGAGCCTGGTGGTCAACCGGACACTGCTCCTACGCCTCTTTTTCCAGTAGGTCGATTCTCTTGCATCTGAATGGCTGGGTGCGACTAACGCTGCGATAGAAATACACACTGCCTATTGCGAGGATGCTCTCAACTCGGGAACAGTCACAGGTCAACCTGTATCGGGACCTGAGAGAACGGTTTCACGAAGGCCCCTACTACAGCGTTCTGAGCGGATCGGGCGCAGCAGCAAAGAAGGGCAGCGCTGCTCGCGCGCACTTTGATCCTTTCCATGGGATGCCTTCCTATTCCGAGAAATACCAGAAAAAGAAGCGGACTCTCCCAAGACTACAGGGGAGACCTTATGGTATGTGCATCAGTGGATATGTACAGCGCTCACATCGGGTTATTCTGACATTTCACGCTTTGCAGTCTTGAAATTCTTCCCCCGAGAGCTCTGGCAGACCATTCAACCAAGCTATAAACCGGAGGGTGGAATCGACGCTACACAACGCATTGGTATCAAGCGCGGTTTCGAAGATGAGGAAGAGGACGAAGAGGAGGTCTCAAAACGCCGCAAGGCCGACGATGATGACGATGAGACCGAGGAGCGCAGACAAGCACACGATGAAGACGAAGAAGGAAATGTTCTGGACGATGATGAGGAGCGCGAAGAAGAGATAGTCGACGATGATTTCTCTGAAGATGACGATGAAATGGGTGGAGATTACAACGCGGAACAGTACTTTGATGCTGGAGATGATGAAGGTGATGGTGATGGTTTCGCCGATGGAGGAGGTGGCGACGAAGACACATATTAAGCTTACAATCTGTTTAAGATACCCCCTTGTTGTTTCTTTCTTTCCCTTGTTCACCAGCGAAATGCATTGTCTGGCTTTTGGAGAGGCGTTTCACATGCTAAATGCTACTTTGTCCGACTGGTTACATATGATGCCGTACAACTGGCTACAGCGTATAGTCACTGTAGCATATAGTCAGACTATTTCTCTAACTGGTATACAACATTGAGCATTTTGCAACCATTATTCTCTGTTTTGTCTTATCGTAAATTCAAGTTTCGTAGGGAATATATATGTCGGGAGTTTCCACATGTTTGTACATACCTAACCAATGGAAGTGGCCCGCATGTGCCCTCCCACAACATCCTCACATCAGCCAGCCCAACTTTTCTATTCCATATGTAGAACTCCCTAGTCAATGAAAATTGGAAAATACATTTTGGTCATATCTTCTTTCTGCTGTCCAAAGATAACGTGACGTCATTCCCAGGGCGGGGAGTTTAGTAACTGGAAGCTAAAAGAGAAAACTATTTCTGAAGCCCCCGAGACCGGCCTGCCAACCCCGCGTGTTCTTCATATTGTTGATAACCAAACAGACGCTCCTGATCGAGATGGATTCAGGCGACGACCAGGAGAATGAGAGATCAGCAATCGTGTTATATGGTTCAGAAACCGGAAATGCGCAAGAGGTAGCAGAGGAGCTGGGAAGACTCGTTGAAAGATTGCATTTCTCGACTCACGTGGCCGAGCTTAATGAAGTTAAAGCCGTATGCAAATCCATTCCAGTATTGTAGTTCAGAACGCTCATCTGAAGACATAGGATACTTTATCATCTTATACGATTACGATAATCGCCGTATCAACCACTGGTCAGGGAGATTTTCCAGCTAATGCAAGGTCGTTCTGGAGGACGCTTCTGCTTAAGAGACTGCCCCCTACTTTCTTGCAGGGGGTGAACTTCGCACTATTTGGGTTAGGAGACAGCTCATATCCAAAGTATGTTATGTCTATCTTGTCTTACTGTGCACCTACTAACTGGTTAGGTTCAATTGGGCTTCGCGGAAGCTCTATAAAAGGTTACTACAGCTCGGTGCGAACGAGATATATCCATGTGGGGAAGCTGATGAACAACATCCAGAAGGGTAAGTTTTCGAGCTATACATCTTGATGTTTACTAATTGTCAACAGACTTGAAGCTACATTTCTACCATGGTGTTCAGCCCTACGGAAACATCTGTTGGATCATCATCCCCTTCCCTCTGGGCAACAGCCGATACCGGATGATGTGCCTCTTCCTCCTAAATGGATACTAGAAGAACGGACTGATCCTTCTATTTGCAAAGAACCAGATGTGACGATAGTCTCTGGATCTGAAAATGATGAATACCCAGGCCTCTATCGTCTGGATCATGACAAACGACCAATCCCTAATACATTCACAGCAACACTCAGGCAGAACAGACGAGTCACACCGTCTAATCATTGGCAAGATGTCCGCCATATATGTTTGACCGTCCCTGAGTCTATGAAGTATGATCCAGGGGATATGATCTCCATAATGCCGAAGAACTTCTCCCAAGATGTTGATAATTTGATCACGATGATGGGATGGCAAGACCAGGCGGATAAGCCTATCCAGTTCGTCCCTGCAGTTGGCCTACGATCAAAAAAGAATATTCCACCAGCACCTATTCCATATCTCGTCTCCTTCCCACATTTAACACTACGGATTCTTCTGTCAGATTATTTGGATATCAAGTCTATCCCACGACGGTCATTCTTGTCAACCATAGCTCATTGCACGAATGATGAGATGCATAAAGAGCGATTGCTGGAATTCGCGAAGCCTGAGTACATCGACGAGCTATGGGACTACACAACACGTCCTCGACGAAGTATCTTGGAAGTCCTTCATGAATTCGACAGTGTCAAGATTCCCTGGCAGCACGCCGCCTCTGTCTTCCCTGTTCTGCGTGGTCGCCAGTTTAGTATCGCGAGCGGGGGAGAATTAAAACAAACTGCAGATGGAGGCACCAAATTTGAGCTGTTGGTCGCCATTGTCAAATACCAGACGGTTATCAAGAGAATCCGAGAAGGCGTATGCACGCGATATCTCTCCGTCCTTCGCCCGGGAAGCACAGTTAAAGTTCAGTTGCAACGAGGAGGGCTCAACTCTTCCATGAAGCAACTTATTGGGCCATCCGTCCTCGTCGGTCCTGGGACGGGAATTGCTCCTCTACGTTCCATGATATGGGAGAAAGCAGCTATCGCAAAAGCGTATCGTGCACAACATCCCGGCATAGAACCACCAATTGGGCCAACTGTCCTTGTTTTTGGTGGCCGTAACCGCACATCTGATTATTTCTTTGAAGAAGAATGGAAGCAGCTATTGGAAATAATTGATCTAAGGGTCTTGGTGGCCTTCTCACGAGATCAGAAACAGAAGTTCTACGTGCAGGACGTCATCAGAGACAACTTCGACATGTTATTCAATCTCCTCCATGACTTATCTGGATCCGTGTATATCTGTGGTTCATCCGGCAAGATGCCACAGGCAGTTCGAGAGGCGTTGATAGAGACATTTCAGCACGGAGACAAGGACGGGGTAGAGAATTTCACGAGGGAGCAGGCGGAGAAGTACATGGTTGAAATGGAGAAAGTTGGAAGATATAAGCAAGAGACGTGGTGATAAAATAGATATCCGGGTCGTCGAATCAATTGACCTCATCCATATTATTGGGCCGGTAAAGGCGTCTATTTCCGTGTGCCAATAGATCTGTGTGCATGTCATCCATGGCGATAAGAGAAAGCCTAGATCAATAGGATGCGTAAAGGCTATTTTGTTGAAAAGCCTTGTCTACGGATATGGGCAAAGAAGTTGATTCATCGTGACATGTTCTGAGCCGGTCACTGGAAGTGGAAAGAATGCCTGGCTCTAGAAGGTTGCATGTACCCTGTACCTTGCTGTTTGTCTTACAGACGGATAGCTCGGAGATGCCGCAGCGGCCCGGGGATGTTGTAAACGTGGTAGTCCATCCATGGGCAGGGGGCCCAGGAACCAGTGAAACCGTGCTGCACCTCATGTCTATGAAGACCATTCGTATACATGGTGTCACGGAGACCCAAGGCGAGACCACGACCCCTCTCGATCCGTACTCTGTCTCTGGTCGGTACCTCTGGCGGTGTTGCAGCAGCTTCTGAAAAGTCACCCAATACAATAACATGAAGAAGTATGATTTGGCACTCATTCAAGATATGTGGGATTCATTCTCAAGTATCTAATAGCACAATTTAAAGATATGTTGTTCCATACAAAGAATGCAATTGGGCGAATTTGACAATGTGCATATTTATATCTGGCTCTCATGGCTGGTAATAGCTTGACAGGGAGACAATGCAAGTTCCAGTGGAATTTAATCAAGGCCTTTTTCTAACTTTTATTCCAACTTACCCGACCCCTCGGTGGGACCAGACCTCGTTTTGCCCTAGAACCAGAAATCCAGCTCTCCTCTGATTGTTGTACGCCGGGGGTGGTTACTTTCAGGATATCAGTTAGACTGGTTATGATCTCTAGTACCTCTAGACTATAATATTGTTATTCAGTTACTCCTTCCAAGAGCCGTCAATTAGAACATCGTGTATACCTTCGAATGCTCGGTCAAACGAAGCAATCTAGCTCTATCATGTACTGAAAGTTGAAAGCCCATCTCAAAACTTTGTTCTTGGTTCATCCAGTCAGTGTAGCCTTGCGGAACGTCTCATTGCGTGGAAGTACTCAAACCATGTTCTTCAGCACTCCTCCCAGCAATATGATATGACCATGATGGAAGGTGTACTGGATTAAAGAGTTCGTCGTTAAGAATCCCCCTTGGAAATGAAGTTCCGGGATTGATTCATGGTTAGTATTCCGTATGAAGTCACTGGGTTATGCTATGTAACGAGTGTAGCATTTTTTTCTCTCAATTTCGAAGTATGATAAAGAAACCCTACGATGGTGAACTGTATACTATTGGATATAATCCTCCTTATCGTATTAATGCCAATCCACAACTCTCCCGTTGGCTTTCCTGGGCCCCGAAGACTTGGGCTGCAGCTACATATAACGTTGATCAATTCATCCCTCAACAATAATTCAAATCATCTCTGCAACTGAGTTTAGGACGAGGTTTATTCCTTAACCTAGTTCATAAGGGAAAGAAAAACGTCAATGCCTTCTTGTTGTGTACTTTTTCTATAATCCATTTCTTCGTACAGTCACTCTCGGTATTTCTTTCTGTGGCTTCTGGTTGGAATTCAGCGTTTCCCAAGGGCTTGATTTGCTGCCTCTCAGTTGGGTAGGTACAGGGAAATGAAACCAAGGGAAGTATTTGCCCAATCCTGTGTTTTACTGACTCAGGTTGTATCTGCTCTTCGTTATGATCCCGAACAGGTTGGCTTCAACCTGAACGAAAATGCAACGGCTAAAGATCCTATGGATTACTGGGGAGAGTGGGAAAATCATACCTATTACCCGTCCCCGGATAATTGGCGTATTCCTTTCTATACACTCTTCATCGACAGATTCGTGAATGGTGATCCTGCAAATGACGATGCGAACGGGACGCAATTCGAGCATGATCTGCTTTCAAACCAACTCAGACACGGTGGAGATGTAAAGGGTCTGATGGATAGTTTTGATTACATTCAAGGCATGGGCGTGAAGGTATGTCTGTCTGAGGATATATGTCTGGTGTTATATATTTCGTTAAAGTTGGACCACAGCTTACATATCACCGATAGGCCCTCTATATTGCCGGTATGCCGCACATTAATATGCCCTGGGAATCGGACGGGTATTCACCACTTGACCTGACCCTCCTCGACCACCATTTCGGGAATATAGACGACTGGCGAGAAATGATATCCGAGGCCCACAGACGAGGGATTTATATTATTTTAGAAAACACCATGTCTACGTACGTATCAGGAGGGACCCTGAATATGGAAATAGAAGCTGATAGTATCAGGATGGGTGACCTTATCGGCTTCAAGGGTTACTTGAATACGTCCGCTCCATTGAATCCTTACGAATATGATTATGTCTGGAAGTCGTCTCGCCGTTACCACGACTTCCAACCTGGAAATTCGTGGCTCGAAGAATGTCAATATCCGCGATTCTGGGACGATCTAGGAAAACATGTGACTACCGAGACGCCGTTCCCTGCTGGGTGCCGCGATAGCGAATTTGACCAGGTAAGCCAGACTCTCTGATCAAATAAGCAGGCATCTGTTGACAACTTCCTAGTATGGCGAGGTTGCATCATTTGGCAACTACACGGAATGGCGACGGCAAGTCAGCAAGTTCGCTTTCGTACAAGACCGCCTCAGGGAATGGCGAACCGATGTCAGGCAAAAGATTGAGCATTTTTCCTGTCTCACTATTGCAATGCTTGATATAGATGGGTTCAGAATCGATAAGGCAATCCAAGTTACTATCGATGCACAGGCAGAATGGTCAGATTATATCCGTCGTTGTGCCCGCCGGTTTGGAAAGGACAACTTCTACATTCCTGGTGAAATAGTATCTGGGAATGCGTTTGGGGCACTTTATATCGGCCGTGGTCGACAGACCAATCAAACTGTTATGAACACGACAGAAGCTATCACCTTGACTAACAATAGCGGTCATGGAATGCACATTAGACCCCCTGAGAAAGCAGCACTGGACGGCTCTGCATTCCACTATAGTTTGTATCGTTCTCTGACAAGATTTCTCGGGTAGGAAACGATTACCTCTTTGGCAGGTTGGTGCAGCTGCTAACTTTGAATCCAGGATGGACGGCACTTTCGAAGCAGAGGGTGATCCGCCATCGAATTTCATCGAACTTTGGAATGGTCTCGTCCAGACAAATGACATGGTTAATGCGAATACCGGCAAATTCGATCCACGTCACCTGTATGGTACTTCTAACCAGGATGTCTTCCGGTGGCCAGCGATCAAAAATGGCACAGAAAAGCAGGTCTTGGCGTTGTATATAGCATCTTTGTTGATGCCAGGAGTACCAATCATTACTTGGGGAGAAGAACAAGCTTTCTATGTTCTTGAAAATACCAACGCTAATTACGGTCAGTAAACTTGCCCCAAAGGCCGGATAGAGAGATCACTGAATTAGCATAGTTTTTGGACGTTCGCCCATGTCTTCCTCCTTGGCATGGCAACTACACGGCTGCTATAAAGTTGGCTCAGTGAAATATCACGATTTCCCTATCGATAGCGCATCGTACGGTTGCCTTGATGACAATGTCAGTTTGGACCACCGTGATCCAACGCATCCTATCCGGGGCTTACTTAAAACCATGTTTGAGATGCGTCGGAACTACCCTGTTTTGAATGACGGATACTACCTTCAACAACTCTCAAACAAAACCTACGACATCTACTTACCGGGAAGCAACGGCACTCCCACAGAAACAGGAATGTGGAGTGTTCTACGAGACCGGTTCTCAAACATACAGGACTTTACTGGCATTGGCCGAGAAAACCAAAGCGTTTGGCTAGTCTATCAGAATGACAACAGGACAGTAGACTACAGATTCGATTGCCTTTCAAATGATGCTCTAATCTCACCGTTCGATTCGGGTACAACAATAAAGAATCTCTTCCCCCCTTTTGAGGAATATAAGCTAGAACAGAGCTCAAAAAGACTACGGTGAGCTAGATGTCTGCTGTGACATTCCGTGTTGCTGACTCTGATAGGCTCGAGGGATCTGAGAATTGGAATGGCTGTCTATCTAATTTGACCTTGTCTCCCTGGTCATTTAAGGCCTTCGTTCCCAAGGAAGCTTTCCTCGAACCTGCACCATTTATCACAAGATTTACGCCAGGGCATGACTGGCGTATCCTTTCCACGGTAAATGCTGGTGAAAGCATATATATCGGGTTTCAATTCTCAGCGGAGATGGACTGCAACAGTATAACGGATGCAATCTCAATCAAGTCAACCACTTATGGAGGAAGTAACGCTCTGATTGACAAGAGTACAGTCTTTTGTAGCACAGTCGACGAAACAAAAACTGCGTCTTGGCCTGGAGCTCTCACAAGCGTATATAATTACTCTGTCCAAGTGACAAACGTGTTTCATGGAGTACACGAGATAATCGTCAATAACGCAAGCAGTAAGAACGGAAAGCGCGCAACCAATGTGAGTTACATAAGATATGGTATGGCCACGGAACTGACAGACATTCTAGTCTATCGATCACTTTATATTTCGCATAGGGTCCATGGATAACCCAATTGTCTGGCCAAGCGAGGCTAACTACAGTACATCGCTCCTCTACGAAGACACTTCAAGGAATGGAACGCTCTGGATCTCTCACAAAGCTCATGGTGCAGATAAGTGGCGTTATACTCTTGACTTCGGATCTTCTTACAGTGAATGGATGCCATATGAAGGTGGCGACCAACCAATTCCTCCCAAGAATTGGACTGGAACTCGAAAGCAGGAATGGAATGGCGAACATATCATGGTACAATATTGGAATAGGGTCACAGGAAGCAGTGATCATTGGCAACATGGAGATGTAGGCCTGTATGGCCTTCCGCCGAGGCGATATCCCCATTTCTGGGTCGAAGGACTATTTAACCAATTCGGATACGATTCCGGTTACGAGAACGAGATGACCATGAATAATTCGACCGGGCTTTGGGAGTATACTCTCATCGGAGAATGGCCTACTCAATTATTATTAAGCGTATGGGGAATGAACCCTGACGGTCAGCCAGATCAAACACAGGTTTTTGGGGATTTAGATGGCGACGGAGTCCTCGACCGCATTCCGCCATTGTCGCTGCTAACGAACCGTATCAACATAACGGACCCTCCACCGTCTCCATACCTCTCCTGGAAGATTTCTCTAAACGATGGGAATCTGAGATATTCCAAAGTACCGATTGGATCGTGGAAAGTACAATTAACCCTTTACCTTCTCCTTGCTCTATTACCGGTCGCCACTGCTATAGCTTCAGTGTGGGCATATCTGAAACTCTTCTACCAGATAAAGTTTAACAGGTTTGGTATCTCCGGGAAGCAGCATACGATGCATTTTCCTCTGCGTAGTTTCTTGTTTCAATTGTTTGGTACTGGAGACTGTATCAGTACAGAGACCGGTTTTAGCCAAGCGATTTCGAGAATCCTCAGACCGCCACAAAACACCAGGCCCAGCAGACAAGCGCTCAATGCAGACGCAGGGGACCGGCGCCGTACAGTACTTATTGCCACTATGGAATATGATATCGAGGACTGGGACATACGAATAAAGATTGGAGGACTGGGAGTAATGGCCCAGCTTATGGGTAAAAGCTTGGGGCACCAGAACCTAATATGGGTTGTACCATGCGTTGGTGACATTGACTATCCAGAAGATGAGACAGCAGATCCCATGGAAGTGAAGATACTTGGGAATATCTATTCAATCAAGGTACAATACCATATTCTCCGGAACATCACCTACGTTCTTCTCGATGCGCCTATCTTCAGGTCTCAAACCAAATCTGAGCCATATCCACCAAGAATGGACGACCTCCACTCGGCAATCTATTATTCTGCTTGGAATTCTTGCATCGCGGAGACTATGAAAAGGTTTCCCGTTGATATTTACCACATAAATGATTATCATGGTGCGGCAGCTCCATTGCATTTATTGCCAAAAACGATACCTTGCTGTGTATCTTTGCATAACGCTGAGTTCCAGGGTCTATGGCCAATGAGGACAAAAAGAGAGCGTGACGAAGTCTGTCGAGTTTTCAATCTCGATCCAGCCATCGTCAAGAAATACGTCCAATTTGGTGATGTTTTCAACCTTCTTCATGCTGCAGCAAGCTATTTGTACATCCACCAAAATGGGTACGGCGCAGTTGGCGTTTCCAAGAAGTATGGGAAAAGATCATATGCAAGGTATCCTATTTTCTGGGGACTGAAGGACATAGGTTCACTTCCAAACCCTGATCCTTCAGACACAGAGGATTGGGATGCAGGTGAAAATTACAATAACGTTCAAGTCGATCATGAATTCGAGGCACATCGACTTATTCAAAAACAAAAAGCGCAGGAATGGGCTAGACTAAATCAGGATCCAAATGCTGAATTATTTGTTTTCCTCGGCCGGTGGTCGGTGCAGAAAGGCATCGATCTTATTGCCGATGTTTTCCCATCTATTCTGGACGACTATCCGAGGACACAGCTTATATGTATTGGGCCTGTTATTGATGTCTACGGAAAGTTCGCCGCTATAAAGCTCAACAAACTTATGGAACTTTACCCGGGTAGGGTGTTCTCCAAACCCGAATTTACAGCTCTACCCCCGTTCATTTTTAGCGGTGCTGAATTCGCTTTAATACCATCTCGTGATGAACCTTTTGGCCTTGTTGCTGTAGAGTTCGGTCGCAAAGGGGCTCTTGGGGTTGGGTCACGGTAAGTAGATGTCATCCCGATCAAGTCACATTTCTGATACCTATTAGAGTCGGTGGTCTGGGACAAATGCCCGGGTGGTGGTACACGATGTAGGTTTTCAGATATCTCTGACAGCAAGTATTATACTAACTGCTTTTAGAGAATCAATGACAACGAAGCATCTCATTCACCAATTTAAACAGGCGATATATGAAGCTCTGGCTTCTAAGACGGCCACGCGTGCAGGCATGCGTGCCCAGGCCGGAAAGCAACGGTTCCCAGTTGTGCGATGGTTACAGGGTCTTGAGACGTTACAATCAAAAGCAATCAAGAAACATAAGGCATACAGTACTAGAAGGTTTAGTGCATGGCGGAGCATCTCATTCTGTAACAGGATGTTTAAAACATTGCGTCGTCCACCTAATTCCAAAGAGACATCTGATAGGACGGGCCATATCCAGGATTCACCTAATTCGTCCACAAGCAGAGAACCTTGCGATGATATGGAAAACCGCTCTCCTAATAGCTGTGAGCAGCAGACCGAGGGAAGTTACTCTTCTGGAACCGATACGCACTCATCAGATGAAACTGCGGTTAATGCAGAATCTGGCCAGCCAAGTCGCCTGGAACTAGAAATCGAGTCAGATAATTATTGGAATGATGGGGAGCTCAGATTATACCTGGACTTTGGAGACTTCGACCTCGAAGACTTTGAAGTCCCGTCCGCTTTCCTGGGAGACTCGACAGTCACCTCTCACCCTGTTTTGCCTACCATACTAGATTCAAGATCCAATTCACCATCTTCGATAAGAGCTTCAACGAGTCCAGTCTCTCATACAAGCCTTCCGAGCCGTTCTGCGCCTTTCCAATGGCCAGACCCGATAGCGAGTCTATTGAGTGTACAAAGCGTCGTGAAAGAAAATCGAGATTATAATCTTCAGAAAATCCGCCCTTTCTTTACCGATTCAAACAATGAATACGCTAGACGGTATGAGAGGAAACTAGCCAACCTCAATGGAAAGAATTCCGAAGGCCAATTGTGCATCGAAGGGTTTCTTTCTAAATGCGAAAAACACTGGTTCAACAGATACCGTGACGCTGCAATGAAGAGTGCTCCCACAACATCAGTTATACGTGCCAAAATAAATAGCATCAGCTCACAAAGCTCGTCAATGTGCTCTGTTTCGTTCAACGATGACAACAACATCGAGCAGTTTCTTCTACCTAATGATCATATTCCTCCATCCGGTCTCAAAAGATTCCTTCTCAGACGGCTGGGTGACTGGCCCTTATATTCCATCTTCCTTGCATTCGTGTGTCTGCCAATCAAGGTCATACAAATATAGTGCTGACATTTCCTAGGGTCAGATAATCGCTGCAAATTCGTACCAAATCACTCTCCTGAACGGGGAGGTTGGTGAACCCGCAGAAAAACTATATATTGTAGCAACTATATATCTTGCATCTTCCATCATATGGTGGATAATATTCCGCTTATTTAAATCAGTCATTGTTTTGTCTGTACCATTCATTGTACGTCTCAAGTCTCATGTTCGTCCAGACGCATATATGATTTGACTGACTTTATTAGTTTTACGGCTCTGCGTTCTTTTTTATCGGATTCTCTCCCTTTGTACACGCCGGAGTTGGCAGAGCTTGGATGCAAAATATTGCAACAGGTCTATATGCATTCGCATCATCCAGCGGGTCTGTTTTCTTTGCACTCAATTTCGGCGATGAAGGTGAGTGACAGATCTAACCACGAAGTCCCTCATATGAATTAACTTGGTGAAGGAAATGCGCCTATAACATCATGGGCATTTCGAGCTTGTGTCATACAGGGAGTACAACAGCTATATGTTACATTTCTCTGGTACTGGGGGAGTTCATTAACAACTGCAACCCAAGCTGGTTTGACGAAGACGAGCCTTGCAGATTCCCATCCTCACACACTCATTGGAGTGGGTGTGGGAATTGCTATCTTTCTCTGGACGATTGGAGCTTTAATATTCCTTGGACTACCAGAGTATTATCGACAAGCTCCTGGTAAAGTTCCGTCTTTCTACCGAACTTTGCTTCGAAGAAAAATAGTGGTGGTAAGTGGTGAATCACCAATGTAGAACTGAGCCATTTCTTCGGTGTTGACTATTTCCAGTGGTTTTTCTATGCCGTTTTCATTCAAAACTATTTCTTGTCGGCTCCTTATGGTCGTAACTGGCTTTATCTATGGTCTAGTCAGCATGCAAAGAGATGGCACATTGTGCTTCTTGTATTGCTATTCTTTATCGGTGTCTGGGCGATCTTTCTCTGGTGTTTCAGTATGCTTTCCAAGCACCATGCATGGATTATACCCATATTTGCTGTTGGCTTGGGCACACCTCGCTGGTGCCAGATGATATGGTCGACGTCCAACATAGGCGCATATCTTCCTTGGGCTGGTGGGCCACTAGCTAGTGCTCTTGTAGGCAGGGTTCTCTGGCTCTGGCTTGGTGTTCTCGACACTATTCAAGGTGTCGGTAAGTTTGGACCCGTACCAGCTTGATATGCGCGTCTTGCCATGACTAACGCATTCTGGACATGCAGGTTTCGGTATGATCTTGATAAATACATTGACACGGTTCCATATCGCATTCACTCTGCTAGCTGCCCAGGTTATTGGGTCAATATCTACCATCCTCGCCCGCGCCACTGCACCAGACAAAGTAGGGCCCGGAAATGTCTTTCCTAGCTTTGCTGCAGGCGTTTCCGATGGGCTGTCCAAGGCGTCGTTCTGGGTGTGCTTAGTATTTTTGCTGTCCATAAATGCTCTTTGCTTCATGTTTTTCCGGAAAGGGCAGCTCCAGAAGCCGTGAATATTTCGACTAGCCTGTCAGTCGATATTGCATCAGTGTCTTTTTTTTTTTTCGAATAACCATATAGAAATTTGGAATATTTGTCTGTTATCGTGGTTTTGCATGAAGTTAATACTGGTTCATTCGTGCTTGAGAATATGGTATCTCATGTGTATGGTATTTTCTATGTTAGCATACACTATATATCTCACTGGAGAATGGTAATTGCCTGCTATATTTGATGCCTCCACAAAAGCTCCGTCAGTATCTCCCTGCATTTAATGAAGGAATTTTGTAGGGCCAACGTGCATAGATCAATACTCGACTGGTTAAGTAGACCGACGCAAAGCGAGTCCCCGCGCGACGACCTCGGCTGTGGGCAGACTCGGAAACGGACGACATCGGCCTCGGGCTGGCTTCTCCGGTGAGGCACAGGAGCTTCCTCCGCCAAACGATACCTCCCTCTTCGCTCCGGCTCTTCTCCACGACATTGCTGGTCCATTGTATCTGGCATTGGACTCGTCTATATCCCGGTGAACGTCAGAATGGCCAGCGCCTTGCGGATTTTAGTCCCTGTTAAGAGGGTGATCGACTATGCGGTAGGTTGACTCATTGTTCTGTGCTGCGCTTACGGTGCTCCGATGCGGAGCTGCACGAGGTCGCTTGCTCTCTACAGTCTGGAGAAGCGACCCAGGTCGGCTTTGCTGTGAAGAGCAGTCGGATATAGATAGCTATATACATCTTTCATATCCTACAGTGATTCTATTTGGGCCTACTATCTTCGTAACGGACTCGTCTAACTGTGATCATGTCTAGGTCAAACCTCGCATCAACAAGGCTCAGACCGGTGTCGAGACTGCCGGTGTGAAGCACTCGCTCAACCCCTTCGATGAGCTCTCTATCGAGGAGGCTGTTCGCATCCGCGAGCGCAAGGGTCCTCTGAAGGTCGACAACATCCTCGCGCTGTCTGCTGGCCCGGCCAAAGCCGCAGACACCCTCCGCACCGCCATGGCCATGGGTGCCGACCGAGCCTTCCACATCGACGTGCCTGAGTCCAACGATGGCGGCCTGGAGCCGCTGACGGTCGCGAAGCTGCTGAAGGGCGTCGTGGAGAAGGAGAACATCAACCTTGTCCTGCTGGGCAAGCAATCCATTGACAGCGATCAGGGCCAGACGGGCCAGATGCTGGCGGGTCTCCTCAACTGGCCGCAGGCCACCCAGGCCAGCAAGGTCGACATCAAGGATGACAGTGGAACGATCGAAGTTACGCGCGAAGTCGACGGCGGTGTTGAGACGCTCCGCACGAAGCTGCCCATGGTCATCACGACGGATCTGCGATTGAACGAGCCGCGCTACGCCAGCTTGCCTAACATCATGAAGGCGAAGAAGAAGCCGTTGGAGAAGAAGACCCTGGCGGACTTTGGTGTTGAGGATAAGAGACGCTTGAAGACATTGAAGGTTACCGGTATGTTAAATGCTTTCATCTTTTCGATGCTCGTTGCGTGCCGATTCCATCTCCAATCGTTCCTTTTCTTCTTCGAAGTGTGTTATTCTGCGTTCAAGTCACTAACAACAAGCGAATAGAACCCCCACCACGACAGGGTGGAGGCAAGGTCGAGGACGTCGACGGCCTCGTCTCCAAGCTCAAGGAGCTGGGCGCTCTGTAGGCTATGAGCAAGTAGATCTTGTCAAGAGCATTTTTGTTGTCAGCTTTATCTTATATCGAAATATGTCGCTGCTTTGATTTATGACCCTGTATGATTTGGGTCTACGAGCCTGTCCCTAGACTACTTTTTGAGGATAAAAAGAAAGAAAAAATTCAAGTATAATTGGATTGTCTCCCTGACTTTAGTGACTGCCGAAAAGAGAAGGTTCTGGTTCAGGTAATGTAACAACTATAACTAGTTAATAAGCCTTGTACTCAAGACCCGATAGGGAACTCTAGGCAATAGTTCGTAGTAGCCAACTTTGTCCTCTGCACAGCCTCAGGTACCATTTAGATCCCGTAGTGTAGTGATAATATAACTTGTTCTATTTCAATTTTCCTCTAGCTAGTCTTTACTTCAGATACATAGCTAAAGTTCAAGACACTCACTAGACATAACCAAGGTTCTCTTCGAGAGTGTGGCTGTGCGCAGTGCTTAAAATGGCAGTAGGGAAGAAATGCAGAAGAACAGTCAATCCGCGGCAACGGACTTCCTAAAGGGGATATACCGTAGTAACATTCAGATATGCGCGATGCCTGAAAATTCAGAAACAAATCCTCTCCTTCCCCCCTTTGAGGATTCGTCCTTTATGTACGGTAGAGTACCATATGCACCTGTGCCCTAGAATAGGATAGGATAGGCTAGGATAGGGCTTAGCGAGGAAAGGAGCCGATCTGAGACTTTGTGTTCACTGTTGGGGCCCATAGCCGCGATACTTAGTACTATAGGGTTAAGCTTCACAAGGCCGAGGTGAGAAATCATGTCTATCCAAAACTTAAAGAGACACAATGCATTGAAAAAGTAGACTATCCATCACAGCCCTAAACCCCTGGCAGGGAGTTTTTTGCACGCATGGGGCATTTGAGAAGTTCATGAAGATGTTATGGAGGAGAAATAGAAGGATATCTTACGATCACGCGAGCAGAAAAAGGAAAAGAAAGAAAACAAGGCATGTTCAAGACTTCCGTAATTGAGATCAACAGATGGGCTTGCTGCTGTCTAGGGTCATAGCGAATAAAGGCCGTGATTGTTCCCGACAAATCATAGTAGCGCACGATCCTCAAGGCTCAAGCTCAAGCCCTGACGGTCGGTTCTTGGAGGCCGATGCCTAAAAGCAAACTAATCGAGCAATTACTTCATAACTTGGGCCCTTAAGTCTTAGTCTGTTCCGAGCCTGAGGATAGAGCGCAGATCCTATACCATACCATAGATTGTTCGCTTCACGGCAAGATCAGGTCCAGACGATTGCTACTTATGGACGAGGTTCGAGATGGGCGTGATAATCAATTGGCATGGCTTCGTCCATGCGAAAGTCCATCGAGAACTCTGTAGATAGCCGTGACCCACGCACTACTGCAAATATATTGTCGCTTCGCTAGCGCTTAGCGACCAGAGATGGATCTGTTTATCTGAACGGAGTAGTAGTTTGTACCATCGCCATGGATATACCTGGGAGAGGACACTAGTTTCTTTCTTGGTAGGAACCCGATTTGATCGCATGTCAGGGATAAGTTAAGATAATCTTGACAGGCGGACGGATGGAGGGAACGGCGTGAGGGTGCGCGATGCCACATATGAGGTGTCACATCTTGATCAATCCCATGCGAAGAGCGCAACCCCCATGGTGACCGATGGTGGACGATCTGCGAAGATGCGCGATATTGATTTGAAATTTCCACGGATCTAGAGGGTAGCTAGAAAAGAACATGCAGATGGTAGTGCCCTAGGGGTTAGTGGTAGTAGCAGTAGTAGTAGTGAGAGAGAAGAGGGGATATCACAGAGAAAACAGCGTGAGGGTGAGACTAGTTGGCTTTGGTGTTTTTCTATCCTGGTGTTGTCCTCTTCGGTCGGATTTCTTCGTCCGCGGTCCGCCACCACATGGCATCGCAACCGCATTCCCCAGCGCGGACAGGACACGAGCTGGCCAGAGTTGAGCGAAAGAGAGAGGAATTCACTACCGTTTTTATGCTGGAGGACGTGAGCACAAAGAGATCGCCTGTTTACCATTGCTCTGGATGGAAGATCCAGCTCAGCCGCCGGGACGAGCCCAGGAGAAAGCCGAACTCCACCATCGGGTCCACCGCGAAGATGGAATAATCCGCCATGACGAAAGATGGTTCGTCTGTCAAAGCAGCAAAATGACATCGATCCGGCCGTCTCGTTTCTTGTCAGCCACGGCGCCACGCGGGGACACCCAAGTCATCCCACCAGCAGTCCTTCCGGCCTCAGCCGTGCTGATGGAGGCCCAAATAATCCCCGTCATGCTTGTCTGCCACTAGCAAGTATGAAAGCTGCAGACCCAGGCTCATTCCCGGATTGCCCGCCCTTCTCGAAGATACTAAATTACTGAGCAATCCTCCCTTTCCTTTTGCCTTCTGACGCCGTCAATGGGTCGAACCGGTCGATATCCGCGCTGGCTGTGCTGGTTCTCGGATGTCACAACTCTAAATTAGAAGAACTTTTCTGCTCTTGGGTGGGCTCCTCAGTGGGTTTTGGATCTGGCCCTGGCGATCTCTGGCTGTCGGTTCACACCAATAAATCCGTGGTAGGGACGCTCGTCTGCATCAGATAACATCCTGCATGCAAGGCGTCGATTCGGACGTTGCCAGTCTGCGACACATTCTTCGTCCCCGAGGGAGTTCGATCGTCGACTAAGGCGGGTCACTCCCAGAGAGTTTGCATTCCTATCAGATTAGGGACATCTCAGAAGCGCGTGCCTACTGTTCCCTTCGTGATTCAGGTCGCCGCGACGTGGCTAGTATTGCTCGACCGTTGCGTATACAAGGAACCGCCATCATCCTCGACCGTTTGACCCCCGAGTATATTCTCCCCGCTGCATATACCGTCCGAGCAGGACGCCCCGGGCATCATGGCGCCGTCAGCGTGGGAGAAAACCTTCGGGTACTCGAAGAAAGGCTTTGACAAGGCCTGGCATGCCTTGGATAAGTTAGGTGCCCCCGTTAACCGTCTCTCCAACCGAATCGGCGCAGAGGCGTTTTGGCCCATGTCTCTTGATAAAGAGAGCGACAAAGCAGCGCGCATACTTCGCAGTTTCTGCAAAGATGGATTCTACGAGGATCCAACCCCGGACGAGGAGCGAATGAAAAGAGACTCCAAGGGCCGGATCGATAAACCACAAGGGAAACAACGAGTGCTCAAGAAGATCCCGTCGGAAGTTATCAAACAGGCAAAGGGACTCGCTATCTTCACGACCATGCGGACGGGACTCTGGGTCAGCGGCGCTGGAGGTAGTGGTGTGCTGCTGGCTAGGATCCCAGAGACCGGAGAATGGAGCCCGCCGTCTGGAATCATGCTACATACGGCAGGAATCGGGTTCATGGTGGGAGTTGACATCTACGATTGTGTCGTCGTCATCAACACATACGAAGCGTTGGAGGGCTTCAAAAGGATCCGCTGTACATTGGGTGGAGAGATGAGCGTGGCGGCAGGACCCGTCGGTGTCGGTGGTGTACTTGAGACAGAAGTCCACAAGCGCCAGGCTCCCATATGGACATACATGAAGAGTCGTGGTATCTATGCGGGAGTACAGGTGGACGGCACAATAATACTCGAACGAAGCGACGAGAACGAACGGTTTTACGGCGAAAAAATCCGCGTCAACGACATCCTCGCTGGCAAAGTGAGGTTTCCACCAGATTCCCTCAAGATGCTGATGCAAACCATCAAGAGTGCCCAGGGTGATACAGATGTTGATGAATCTGTTCTGCCGACTCCAGGCCTGGCACCAAGTGATATGGAGTTGGTTGAAGGCAACTTTGGCATCCCCGCAGTGGATGATCCGGATCCTTTCGGAGTCAAAGCTCTGGAAGCAGAAGGTCTCTTTATCCGAGAGGCAGGAACCAAGGCCAGACCAAGTCACGACGTCTTCGAGTTTCGCCCAGCACCATCAAGTCCGATATACAATACATTTCCCCGGTATAGCGTGGACAGTTCGCGGCGGACTAGCTGGCGAGGTAGTCTGCATAGTTACACCAGTGTTGACAGGGGAACGCAGACTGACGATCGTCCTATGACTGCGACCACCACAACGAGCAGAATGTCATCTCCTCGGAGCATGAAGGAATCTATTTCCTCACCACAGGAAGACGTTCTCGAGGAGCGCGAGGAGCACGAAGAGCCCGAATATACGAATGGAGACCAGGAGCCCAACAGTGAACCGGAAGTCGATGAGGTTGCCACCACGACAGTCGCCAAGCACGAGAGCGTCAAGAGCATTCCTCCCACTGTCGATGACCAGACGGTTTCCACCGAACCAAAGCGCCTGTCACCCACGTTTACACGTGCGCGATTGGTAACGATTCCCAAGCGTATCCCTCCGGCGCTCCCGCCACGAAACCCCGAACGCAAGCACGATTCTTTATCAACAACAGCTTCTTTGCCGTCTCCGACTGCGAGCCTGAGACGCGAGTTAGGAATGTCTCGCGAATTCTCCAATGGTGAAACGAACGGTCTTGATCACCTTCCTGAGAATGCCGATGCTTCGTCTGAAGAACTCCCCCCTGACGTTGAGGCTCGCATCGATGCCCTCGTCGCTGGTTTCACGAACGGTCAGCAAGAAGATCATATCGGTACGGCTGTCACTGAGAAGGATGAGTTCCACTCGATAGCTAGTTCTCGAAGATCATCACACAGCGAGCCCTCTGCCATCAAGGACGAGCTGGAGGAAGGAAAACCGGAGACCGAGATTGAAACAGAGGAACCAGAACCCCACGCCGTGTCTTACTATGAGAGCGTCTCCAGGAACAATTCGATCAAGCAAAACAACGCTAACACTGACGTCGATGACGAGGGCAAGACTCCCGACGAAACAGTAAATGGCATTACGGGTGATCAGTTTCACGACTCTAAACGTGACACTATTTACCTGACTGACGATGCCGAGGACAATGAGGAAATCACGAACGAAGCCAGCCATCAGGCCCCGGAATCCAAGACCGATGTCCTCAAGGAGACTTCATGATATTCGAACTTCCTATTTGGTTTTCATTATGCATCACTCATTTGCATCGACACGGATCTTTCAATCACCCTAGTCTTATGGACGGTCGAGAAAGGTATTCGAGTCACATGAAGTGTGGGTGTTGAGGTGATTCTTCCATTGTACATGATTCACGGATTAAGATTTTTATTGGCCAAATGATAGCGCAGTCGGGCATTCTTTTCTTCTTGATTTCGACTATTTTCTGATATGTATTTTTATTATTGCATTGGACCATTTCCGCCCGTATGGTTATATTGGCGTCAGGGTACGGGTGCATTAGGGGCCCATCTACCTTACGGGGTAGGTGAATTGCGGACTCTACTTTTTGCTCTTCTAGATCCCTTTACTTCTGAGTCCTGATGGATTATCTGAGATCGCAGCGAGGAGAGCAGTACGATTGGGAACATGCTATTCGTGTCCAGAATCTCCAAACGAATAGATCTACGTTACATGTATTTACGAACTTCAAACACCATGTCTCCTCTGTTCATAATGCCATTCTCATTAACTGTCCAGACCGGTATTAAGGGAGCGAAAAATGATACTCGTCTGCTGCGCACTCTCCCATAGTAATCACCCCCTGATAAGAATTAATGTTCGAAGATGCCGCCTTTGTTTTCAGGCTTTTCGGGACGAGCCGAATATGGGGTGGCACGTGCGTTGATGCCTGGAGATTCAGTGGAGTCTCGATGGTTGGTGTTTTGATCTTTGGAAGCACCGAGCTGTTCAGGAGAAGTGGTCGAAGTACTCTACCTAGTCAGTCTTGACAGCGGTAAATAGCCACCTATCCGCCCATGGGCAAAAGAAACACAGATCTGAAAACGGACCAGCTGCCTAGGACAAGCCGTTCTAGCTTCAGTCTATTCTGCTGTCTTGCCGCCATTGTCCTACTGTTGTGGTCGCTAGAGCCGATCGCCGCTTAGATGCCAGGCAGCAGCAGGCAGAGGCGCTCTGGAATAGTTCCTAATTGGGGAACCTGACGGCCCCAAATCTCCACATCGGTAGTAGTAGTAGTATTCACTACGGAGTCTTCCATCACCGTTGTCTCTGCTTTGTTCGCGAACCGAGGAAATGGTGGCGTTGGGCTGGGATTCGATTTAAGAACGTGTTGAGATCCTTTTATTTGTTTTCAGTTCTTTCTCATCTCCCAGCTTGGAGCTTCTCAGCTGTAGTCAATTGACGCTACCTTACTTCCTACTCACCACCACTACTACTGCTTTCAACTTATCAAATGCGGATGCTTTCTCCTTGATCTAATCTGGCTGTTCAATCATAATCCCTCTTTTGCATTGACGAGTACCACCTCTTCTTTCTCAAAAGTGAAGTTCACGCAACCATGACTCGTCAATCTGCTGCGTTTCTCAAAGACACCGTCGTCGCAGTATGCGGGACATTCCCCGGTTATAAACAATGTAAGAGAGCCGTTGGATGCTTCACTGTCCAATATCCATCTCTAAAATCATGCAATTGACATGTCCATTAGCGGATCTGAAGACGATTGTCGAGGAGAACGGGGGAACTTTCAGTCACACGGTCATTCCAGAATGTACCCATCTGATAGCCACGCAGAAGGAGTTTGATACGAAGGGGAGCAAGGGTGAGTTCATTTACGATTATGTCTGGGGTTGGTACATGTGTTTATGATATCGTTGTACAGTTATCAAAGCTATGAAGGTGTATACCTGCGACACGGTCAAGTTAGATTGGTTGATCGAGTCGGTTGAGGCCAAGAAGCGACTTCCTGAGGAGGACTATCTCTTCGAGACGAAGAAGAAGAATGATAAGACGGATGATAAAAAGGACGATAAGTCATCTGTAGATGATAAGAAGAACTCCAAGAACTCCAAGAAGTCAAAAAAGAACGACAAAGAGGATAAAGCACCCAAGAAGCGCACGCTGGAAGAGGTCCTCAACGAAGAGCATGACGGCCATCCCGAAAAGAAGCAGAAAGATGGCCAGGTGGCTAAGTCTAAGGATGTCAAGGTGGATGTCGATATGGGCTGCCATCTGAGAGGTGAGTCGGCTGTCCGCCTAGGGAGATCTAGCATTTACTGATCATTTTCAGCGAATCATCATGTATACATTGATGATGATGGTATGATCTGGGATGCAACACTCAACCAAACCAATGCGGCTGCAAACAATAATAAGTTCTATCGCATCCAACTGCTGGAGAGCAACTGCAAAACCTCATACAGAACGTGGACTCGATGGGGCCGTGTGGGAGAGAATGGTCAGAGTGCCTTGCTCGGGCACGATTTGGACAGCGCGATGGCTGAGTTCAAGAAGAAGTTCAAGGACAAGTCTGGTCTTACATGGGAAAATAGGCTGGACCCACCGAAAAAGGGGAAATATACCTTCATCGAGCGCAACTATGAAGAGGATTCAGACGAGGAAGACGACGATAAAGCGAATGGCAAGGGAAAGGTCAAAGAGGAGAAGAAAGAATCCACGGCCATCGCCAGCACTCTTCCTGTTTCTATCCAGAACCTGATGAATTTTATATTCAACCAGCAGCATTTCCTGTCCGCGATGGAGCAAATGTCATACGACGCTCGAAAGCTGCCTCTGGGGAAACTGAGCAAACGCACCTTACGCGCAGGTTTCCAGGTCCTGAAAGATTTGTCCGACCTTCTTACGGACCGTTCCCTGGCAACGACCCAATACGGTGTTTCGTATGCCGTGGCAACACAGGACCTGAGCAACCGTTATTTCACATTGATACCTCATGTTTTCGGTCGCAATCGACCTCCTGTGATCGACAATCAAATCCAGATCAAGAAGGAGGTTGATCTCCTGGAGGCGCTGACAGACATGGAGATCTCAAACGAAATCATGAAGGACTCGTCCAAGGATGAAGAGGAGGTCAACCGCCTAGATCGTCTGTTCCAAGGCCTGGGAATGGAAGAAATGACACCTTTGGACCACAAGTCTTCTGAGTTCATGGAGCTCGAGAACTACCTCATTCAGACGCATGGATCGACGCACCATTTGCGCTACCAGGTTTGTCCCACAGTCCTTCTTTGTTGATATAGCTTGTTGTTGATAGAGTCTCCAGGTAATCGACATTTTCCGCATTGAACGCCAGGGCGAGACCGATCGATTCAACCAGTCGCCGTACGCAAGCCTCCCCAACAGCAATCGTCGTCTCCTCTGGCACGGATCTCGTAGCACCAACTTCGGAGGTATCCTCAGTCAAGGTCTTCGCATTGCGCCGCCAGAGGCTCCGTCCACTGGATATATGTTCGGTAAAGGTGTCTATTTCGCAGACATGTCGAGCAAGTCCGCCAACTATTGCTGGTCACACAGCAGTGCCAATATGGGTCTCCTGCTCCTCTGCGATGTGGAGCTGGGCGATCCAATGCTCGAGCTCACCAGTGCCAACTACAACGCCGGCAGTGATGCAAAGGCGGGCGGTATGCTTTCCACGCTGGGCAAAGGAACAACAGTACCCCAAGGCTGGAAGGACGCTAGCTGTGTCCACCCAAGTCTTCAAGGCGTTAAGATGCCTGATACTTCGACTCCCCCGGGTTCTTCTGGCGGATATCATGGATTGATGTACAACGAGTATATTGTCTATGATATTGCTCAGATCCGTCAGAAATACTTGCTTCATGTGCGCATGTAAGCCGATTTAGTCGTCACGATTTCTCCGATCTCTTGCGTACAAAACACTCACTGCATGGCGTTTAATGAGCGGGTGTTGGGGTTAATGAATTGATGGCGCATAACTTTGCTTTCTGTACAATAGCTTTGATTCGTTGATATCGATAAGTGACCCATCAACTAGACCAAATGGCGATTAATAGTATGGATTAAAACCTGTCTCTCTATTCCCATTTCATAAATCATGGTAGCTCATCGTGGTAGATAAAATAAAATACAGTGCTGACAGGTTTCGGATAGTCCCGTTGCTGCTGATCTGATCTAAACCAATCCAGTGTCCCGAGTACATCACCAGCGCAGTCTCCTAATGTGATGGACTTTTACTGAACAGAGAAAATCGAAGCTTGGCCATTTCAAGATTCCTAAACGGGAGACAAGACTAGACCATTTGTTGATTATGCGACATGATATGCCAGAGATCGAACATGGGGACGCGTCACGATTACCTCTTCCGGATAACTAGCTACCGCCATCATGACACGCCGGACTGGATGCAAAGGAAGCTTATATCTAACTGAAGATCTATTGACCTGGACCACGCAAGTCATCTCGATCTGCAGGGACTGCCGTGTATCTGCGACTGTTAAGCTACAAGATCAGCATAGCCGCCTTCCGCTTTCTGCTTGGCACGATAAGGCGTAATCACTAGGGCCGATAATGACTACAAACCCCAGACCTCAACAAGCTCGTGTGCTCCGTACTATTAATATTATACCAGGATCTTGATCTTTCAACGGTGACCACGACATTGAGGGACTCTGGGCTGAAACTGGTAACTGTCCCTGGTGATCTCTCCAGGGCAGTGCTTGTTTAGAAACTAGGAGCATTGTACAGCTTGAGTTTGGGATCCAGGTAAGTCTGCCGTGTTCCGTATATAGACGATTTTCCAGCTTTGTCTTTCGTTTTTATTCGTTTTTTGTCACGGGGAGGGATTTATTTTCTTGCTTCTGGGCTGTTTTTGGTGCGATACGACGCCGCCATGGGGTCTCTTGCGCGTTCTCTCGCCGCGGCTGGTCTGGCGGGCGCAGTCGCAGCTCAGTATTTTCCTCCAACGCCAGAGGGCCTCAAAGTTATCAAGTCGAAGCATCAAGAAGGCGTGACTATTTCTTATAAAGAGGTAATGCCCTATTTGCTAAATATACATCTGCTGGTTTTACTGACGACGTGCCACTAGCCGGGGATTTGTGAGACTACCGAAGGGGTGAAATCATATGCGGGCTACGTGCACCTCCCTCCTGGCACGCTGGAGGATGTCGATGTCGACCAGCAGTATCCTATCAATACGTTCTTTTGGTTCTTCGAGTCCCGACATGACCCTGCCAATGCGCCGCTGTCCATATGGATGAACGGGGGTCCTGGATCATCGTCAATGATCGGTCTGCTTCAGGAAAACGGACCTTGTCGAGTCAACCCCGACTCAAATTCGACTTATCTGAACCCGTGGTCGTTTAACAATTTCGTCAATGTGTTGTATATCGACCAGCCTAACCAGGTCGGGTTCAGTTATGACACGCCCACCAATGGGACCTACAACCAGTTGAACTCTGAATACGATGTGTCTCCGTTCCCTGATGGTGTGCCCAAGCAGAATAACACCTTCCAGGTGGGGACGTTTCCCAGTCAAGATTCCAACTCGACGGCAAACAGTACTGAGAACTCTGCTCGGTCATTGTGGCATTTTGCGCAAACGTGGTTCTCTGAGTTTCCGGAATACAAGCCCAACGACGATCGGGTCAGCATCTGGACCGAGTCATATGGTGGACGCTATGGGCCGTCGTTTACTGCTTTTTTCCAGGAACAGAACGAGAAGATCCAGAATGGCACCCTCAAGGGCGACGGGGAGACGCACTATATACATCTGGATACCCTTGGTATCATCAATGGCTGCGTTGATCTCCTCACGCAGCAGCTGTCTTACCCGGAATTCGCGTACAACAACACCTACGGCATACAGGCCATCAATGAGAGCGTTTACAATGCCGCTGTGGATGCCTGGAGCAGACCCGGTGGCTGCAAGGATCTCATTGTTGAATGCCGCACTCTCGCCGCTGAGGGGGATCCATTGCTCAATGGGTACAATGCCACAGTTAACGATGCGTGCCAGAAGGCGGACTCTTTCTGCGGAAATACTGTCGAAGGTCCGTACATTGAATTCGCTGGAAGAGGATATTATGACATCGCCCACTTCAATCCAGACCCATTCCCGCCGCCATATTTCCTAGGATATCTGAACCAGCATTGGGTTCAAAGTGCACTTGGTGTTCCTGTTAACTTCACGGAGTCGGTCAACAGCGTCTATGAGGCGTTCTCCACCGTGGGTGATTATCCCCGTTCTGACGTACACGGCTACCTGGAGGATATTGGCTATATCCTCGACTCTGGAATCAAAGTTGCTTTGGTCTATGGAGACCGTGATTACGCATGTAACTGGATCGGTGGAGAAGAAGTTAGTCTGAAGGTCAACTATACAGATTCGAACAAGTTCCGCTCTGCTGGCTATACGGATCTGCACACGAACAACTCTTATGTCGGTGGCCAGGTTCGCCAGTATGGGAACTTTTCTTTCACGCGTGTGTACCAAGCTGGACACGAAGTGCCCGCGTATCAGCCAGAGACGGCGCACGAGATCTTCTATCGAGCTCTCTTCAATCTGGACCTCGCCACGGGCAATATCTCCACCGCTCAGAACGACAGCTATTCGACTGAAGGTCCCAGCTCGACGTGGGATATCAAGAATGTCGTCCCCGACAGCCCGAAGCCGACATGCTATATTCTGGATATGGGCAGCACGTGCACCAACGACCAGGCGCAGAGTGTGATCAATGGATCTGCGACCGTGAAGGATTATATTGTGGTTGACTCCAACTCTCAAGACCTATTCAATCCCGACGGCACATTGAAGGATGGAGGATCCAGCAGTTCCTCTGCGAGCGCCGTTACCGGGAGGCTCGAGTTTGCTGCCAGTTCGGTACTGGTCTCCGTAGCTCTTGCGATGGCATTTACTTTGTAGAGTGTTTACTAACTAGACGATGTCATATACAGGGCGATCAACATGTGATGATAGATGGGCAGTGAATATCCAGGGTTCAAGCGTGCTGATGAGATCCCAAGTCAGCATTGAGAATTGTTATACATACGGAATCATGGGCAGGAGTATTCTTATGATAGACTGATTACCATAGCATCGGATTGATAATTACGATGAAATGCCATATTCTAGAAAATGTTCCCGTACAGCAGTCTGCATGTATCATCGTAATTTATATTGAGAGACATGGTGGCCAATGCCTATTTGAGTAATACCTTGCGAGCGTGCTCTTAACCAAAGCTTAGCTTTATCGGGGCCGCCACTGATAACGACGGTTGAATTCTTATCTTATCTGCTGTTGGTGTCTCCGATTCCGCCATGCTCAGGCCTCACGCCAGTTAATACTAGTTGCACGCTTGTGAATCGAATTCACGCAGCGGAAGGACATTCCTATTCGAATCCTGTCCAACTAGTGCGATTCTTTCTCTCTGTATGTATTTCCGTGAATAATCCGAGAGCGTTGACCTTCTCCATCGGGCCAGTCTTTTTTTCTGTGGCTCGGCGATGGCGGCCTGTCGAGCTCTGCGATTGGCCGCCATCGCCGACCGCCGCCAGCATTATCGCGGGGCAGCTCCAGCTCGCCCGCCGCCGAGTCCGTATATAATGAGCCCACCGCTGGTTCTGTCGGCAGCCTGAAAGGCATTCCTGTCTCGTATATTATACTAGAGTATCAGCTCGTGGTTTATCTGGACAGTACAGTTGAGCTCAATTGGGTGTTCTTTGGACCGTCTTCTGCTGTCAGGGAAGCTTCTTTACGGAGCTCCATACCCAATCGAGCTTTACTCCACATTCCGCCCAGCGACGTCAACCTTGTGGTTTCACGGCGTAAAAAGCAAATCTGCTTCTCTTTTCCTACAACTGAATCTAGGAATTGACGTCTCAAAGACCTGCGAGAATTATCAAGATGGCCTCGATCCTCCGCTCCAGCTCCGCGAGCCTGCGCTCGGCCGCTCGTGTCCCCGCAGCTCGCTCTCTGAGCACTGCGGCGCCCTTGAGAGCGGCACAGCCCTATTTCCCCAATGAGCCTGCCGGACCCCAGCTCAAGACTCCCATTCCCGGTCCAAACAACCAGAAGGTGACGGCTGAGCTGAATGAGATCTTTGATATTCGCAGCTTGAACATGATGGCGGACTATGAGAAGTCTGTCGGTAACTAGTATGTGCTTTCCAAACAATAAGTGGGGTGATATAATGCTGACTGGAAGTAGCATCGCTGATCTCGATGGAAATGTGCTTCTCGATGTGTAAGTGATCAATTGGTTTGTCCGAATAGTTGAACATAAGGCTAATGGTCGCAGCTACGCCCAGATTGCTTCGATCCCCGTTGGATACAACAACCCGACCCTCGAGAAGGCGGCCAAGTCCAAGGAGATGACCAACGCTCTGATCAACAGACCTGCTCTGGGTAACTTTCCCTCCGCTGACTGGGCCCATATCCTCAAGACCGGTATTCTCAAGGCCGCCCCCAAGGGCATGAACCAGGTGTTCACTGCCTCGTCTGGTTCTGAGGCCAATGAGACTGCCTACAAGGCTGCTTTCATCTACTACCGTCAGCGTGAGCGTGGTGGACCCAATGCTGAGTTCACTGAGGAGGAGAACGCCTCCGCCATGGAGAACCATGTCCCCGGTTCTCCTCAGCTGTCCATCCTGTCGTTCAAGAAGGCCTTCCACGGCCGTCTCTTCGGCAGTCTGTCCACCACCCGCAGCAAGCCCATCCACAAGCTGGATATCCCGGCCTTTGACTGGCCCCAGGCTTCTTTCCCGGCCCTCAAGTACCCCCTTGAGGAGCACGCCAAGGAGAACGCTGAGGAGGAGAAGCGCTGCCTCGAGGAGGTCGAGCACATCCTCAAGACCTTCCACAACCCTGTTGCCGCCGTCGTCGTGGAGCCTGTTCAGTCCGAGGGTGGTGATAACCACGCTTCGCCCGAGTTCTTCCGTGGCCTGCGTGAGGTCACCAAGCGCAACAACGTGCTCCTCATCGTCGACGAGGTCCAGACCGGTGTCGGTGCCACTGGTAAGTTCTGGGCCCACGACCACTGGAACCTGGAGACTCCCCCAGACATGGTGACCTTCTCCAAGAAGGCCCAGACGGCCGGTTACTACTTTGGCAACCCGGCTCTGCGTCCCAACAAGCCCTACCGTCAGTTCAACACCTGGATCGGTGACCCAGCCCGTGCTCTGACCTTCCGTGCCATCCTCGAGGAGATTGAGCGCCTGAACTTGGTTGAGAACACTGCTCTCACCGGCGAGTACCTCTACGCCGGTCTCGAGCGTCTCGCCAAGCAGTACCCCAACGAGATCCAGAACCTCCGTGGTAAGGGCCAGGGTACCTTCATCGCCTGGGACTCTCCTACCCGCGACGAGTTCCTGGCCAAGGCCAAGACCGTCGGCTTGAACATTGGCGGTAGCGGCGCCACTGCCATCCGTCTGAGACCCATGCTGGTGTTCCAGCAGCACCATGGTGAGTAATCTTCCCTTCTCAACAAACATGGAATATATGCAGTTTGCTAACGTCTCTATTTTAACAGCTGATCTCCTCCTCGAGCTGATCGAGAAGACCATCAAGGCATAAGGAAAACGTCCAGAAGTTCCTTCATCCATGAATGAATGAATGATTGACGTTTCATTGTTTGCATTTCTTTCGGATTTATTTATTTTACTTTTCATTATTCTCTTTATATGCAGGCGTTGACTAATCCGGCCCCTTGGTGGTGGCATGTGTTTTTCGGCATCAATTAGCTAGTTTCATTTCTTCTTACTCTTCTCCGCGAGCATGTCGTCAAGCGGAGGTCCGATGTATGGCATGGTATAGTGTGTCCATGAGTTTGACCAAACAGTGCCATTTCTGCTCATGAAGAATGACAATGATGATTCATCCAAGATCGAGTCCGTACATATACATATAGAACAAGGAACAGGAACTAGATGTACTGCACTGGGTACACATTTTCGAAAACACCCGTTTCCTCCCAGGGTCATACCGCTAAAGATGGGAATCCTAAGCAAGAAGAGGAAATATTGAACAGATATACCAAATAAATAAATGTTAACAACCCCCAATAGAACTCCATCGCTGTCTAAAACCTTTCTCCATCCTCAGAGGGTGTATGCCGAAAAGCAGTATTTTTTTTGTTATGACCTCAAAACAAAATAGGGATTTCCCTGAGTTTTCCTGCTCCTGTTCCTTTCCCTTCCCTTTACCCTGAACGCCATGGCGCGGTGCGAATAATAGCGATATGGTTGTGGTATGTGTGTCTTTTTCTTTCTCTTCTTTTTATGTCTTCTCTCTCCTTTCCCCCCGTTCAAGTATACATGCAAGTGTCCGGTGCTTATTTACGCTTCTTCCTCGAGGGAGCTTCCGTCGCGTCTGTAGTTATGAAATAATTAGATATATGTTCAGATTCGTGAAATGGATGAATTTCAATTCGTGCAAATGAAACTTACGGGATGTATTTCACCCCCGCGTCTTCTAGGCTGGCGACCACTTCTGACGGTAGCTATATTTGCAATAGCAGATTAGTTCCTGTTTCCATAATAGCCATGTCATGATACCCCCGCCGCGAAAAAAGGAGCGAAAACTCACCGAGCCAACCACTTTCACAGCATACGTTCCGGGAACGTAGCCTTCCAGACGCTGCCATCGGGCCACCCAGCTGGTGCGCACGTCGGAGAGGGAGATCAGGCCTTCGAACACTTGTGATGTGCATTCTTGCACAGCTTCGCTGTTGCCGCGGAGGCCGAGGACGTGGTCGCAGTTGGGGCAGCCTTCGCGAACGAATTTCTAGGTTGGGTCAGTATTGTATGGATAGCGTTTAAAAGTCTGGTACGGAGGAGCACTGGGGTGGGATATATGAAGGAGCTTTTCTGCTCTATGATATATGGGGATGAGCTGTAACTCACGCTTTGGAGCTGGACGAGAGAGCAGACCATGCAGGCGCGGAGGGTGCGCTGCTGGCCAGGAGCAACGTAGAAGGACATGGCTGGCGGGGAGAAAAGGATCTGAGATGTGTGAATTGTCTAGATTCAGATCCGTTGAGCTCCACGTGAAATGGGCTATGAGAACAGAACAAGGGAAGTTGGAAGGAGCTGGCTCTGTCGCGGTCAATACTGCGCTGCGGAGGCGTCTCCAAATCGCAGGCAAACGAACGGTCGACGGTTCTCGAATGGCGGTGCCAAGACCAAGACCGGCGCTGGCATCGGAGATGGTCGTCCCTCTTTCGCGAGAAAAAGAAGAGGTACCGCAGCTTTCGACAGACGCCAGATCTCGAACCCCTCCACTCCTCTCGCTACCGGTCCATTTTCTGCTTCTCTTTCTTTGCCACTGCTATCTACGGCTCAGTTCGAGCTCATTCCTCAGTCTTTCTCTACCTGCGATCCCTCCGTTTCCCCCTGTCTCGTGCGTCGTGTGCCATCGCCGATAACTTCCCCTCAGTTCTCCGCCGATGCCTTCGTCCGATGCTGAGGCCGCCACTGCGCTGAAGCTGCAGGGTAATAAGGCTTTCCAGCAGCATGATTGGCCTACTGCTGTCGATTTCTACACCAAGGCGATAGAGAAATACGACAAGGACCCTTCGTTCTTCTCTAACAGAGCCCAAGTATGTCGCGGACCCCACCCTGAAACGCTACGTCTTTGCGACAGGCCGATTCTTGGGAGATCCCTCACAGAAGATGTATTGGATAATTGCTGACTTTTGCCTCTTTCTCAGTGCCATATCAAGCTTGAGGCTTATGGCTATGCGGTCGCCGATGCCACCAAGGCAATCGAGCTTGACCCCGCCTACGTCAAGGTTAGCAGCCTATTCTGTCCTCGGATGAAAACCAGTTATACGTGGTTCATGGTATGCTAATTCTCGATTGTTATAGGCGTACTGGAGACGAGCCCTTGCCAACACTGCGATTCTGAATTCTCGCGAGGCTCTCAAGGACTTCAAGGCCGTCGTCAAGAGAGAACCAAACAACCGGGATGCAAAGCTAAAACTTGCAGAGTGCGAGAAGCTGGTCCGTCGGATCGAGTTCGAGAAGGCCATCGAGGTTTCCGACCCGCCGTCTGCCTTTGAGGACCTGGACATTGACTCCATCGTCGTCGATGACAGCTACGATGGTGTCCGGCTAGGAAATGAGATGACGCAGGAGTTCATTGACGATATGATCCAGCGCTTCAAGAACGGAAAGAAGATCCATCGCAAGTATGCCTTCCAGATTATCAAGGCCGTGAGAGATATCACTTATGCGGAGCCAACAATGGTAGAGGTCGGGGTGGAGAAAGGTACCAAGCTAACGGTCTGCGGTGACACGCATGGTGAGTATTCCCACTTCAGTATTCTGCGATGCCTAATTTCTGACCTGTTATAGGGCAATTCTTCGATCTCTTGGAAATTTTCAGATTGAACGGCTTCCCATCGGACACACATGCCTACCTCTTCAACGGAGACTTTGTCGACCGTGGATCGTGGTCGACGGAGATTGCCTTCCTGCTATATGCCTATAAGTGGCTGCGACCGAACAAGTTCTTCCTCAACCGCGGTAATCACGAAACAGATGATATGAACCGCGCCTATGGTTTCGAGGGAGAATGCAAGGCGAAATACAACGAGCGGACTTTCAAGCTCTTCTCCGAGTCGTTCTCTGCCCTACCCCTGGCGACGTTGATTGGCAACAAATACTTCGTCCTTCACGGTGGTCTCTTCTCCGATGACAACACCTCCTTGGATGACATCCGGAAATTGAACCGACACACCCAGCGCCAGCCTGGCCAGCAGGGTCTGATGATGGAGATGCTATGGACCGATCCGCAGCCCACTCCTGGCCGTGGTCCCAGCAAGAGAGGTGTTGGAATGCAGTTCGGTCCCGATGTCACCAAGCGCTTCTGCGAGAAGAACGGACTCGAAGCGATCATCCGATCGCATGAAGTTCGGATGGAGGGATATGAGGTCGAACACGACGGTCGCTGTATCACCGTCTTCTCTGCACCCAAGTACTGTGACACGACTGAGAACAAGGGTGCTTACATCAACATTGGCCCCGAACTCAAGCTGGAATTCCACAAGTTCGATGCCGTTCCTCACCCAGACATTAAACCTATGGTATGTTTTGCCTCGCCCCGTTTGTAGTTGCATGATGCTGATATCCACAGGCCTATGCTCAAAACTCGCTCATGTCGATGATGATGTGATGAATCTCTGCATCAATTGGATCCTGGGAGAAGGCGTTTTCGGATGCAAAGGCGAATTCCGTAGACCGATAGATGCCGCTTTTTGGTTCAGCGATGGCTTCAGTGACATGATGTTAGGAGATTCCCCCACGAGGCATGCTTTCTACTTCTGGGACAGTCTACTGCACGTTTCTTTCATACAGACTCATTCTGTATCCTCTTTTTTCCTTTCTCTTGCAGCGTTTTGCATAGCGGTACGACGGAAAGCGGGACTTGGGTTTTGCGCTTGGGAATTGCTTTCCGCTTCGGAGAGCTGGTGAACGTGGGGGTGGTATATGAAACCATTTAGCAATCGGGTAACAGACCCTAGAGAAATAAAATGAACGTGATTTCGAATATGATATCTCAGAGGTGATGTGTAGAGAGCTCGAACAGTAGCTGCTCGACCATGTTCACTCAAGACCGTCTCACCGAGCCCGTGGAGCTGGATGCCGTAATGACCCCGCGGCGAATCTCCGTCGTCTTGCCAATAACTTACTAAAGTCCAGCACCCGATTGCTTCTCCTTCTTTCTTATCGTTTTTATAGACTTCTGTCCGTTGTGTTCTTCCAGATATAGAGACAGACATGGAGCTGGATCCCAAGACCCGTACGTTCTATCTTCCCCGCAACCTATCCATCCATCGATGCTTTATTTTCCCCATGGAGGGGCACTTGAGCTAACCCCGCCAACGACCAGCTCAATACCTCACCTCTGACCCCAAGAGCTTCGCCTCGGTCTCAGCTCACGAGCGATGGCCGGTCATTGTGGTATGTCGCTTCCTCTACATTCCCGTGTCTATTCTGTATATTAATTGCTCTTTTAATCCTACAGACAGGCGCAATTGACGATCTCCATCGAACTGTTGGGGACGTCACCGACGAGGAGAAGCGCGCTGAGGGAAAAAGCATTATCGAGAATCTGGCAAAGCTGAAATATGAGCTTCAACATAACAGGCAGCTGACGTGAGTCGTTTTGGGAAACTCAAAAGCAGAAGCGCGACTAAATCGTGTTCCTTGCAGGCCACTTCCCGACGATGGAGAACCAGATATCGCGGAATACAATAAAGAGCTAGAGCAGAGAGGAAACCCAACATGGCACAATGTAGCATGGTTATTCTCAGAATGCTACCTTTGTAAGTCTAATGGCATATCAATGATCTGCGCATGGTAGCTGACTGACTGCGATGATAGACAGGCGCATAGCCACTCTATTCCGGCTCTCCAAGCATTGGAAGAGCTACGATGTCTTCTCCCGCCAGAAGATGTCCACCTTCAAATCATCTCGCCCGGCCGTGCTGGAACTAGCGGGTAAATATAAACAACTAGCCCAGGAAGCAGAAAGCAGCAAAGGAACAGACGGAAAGAGCCCAGAACAGGTCGAAGAAGCGGAGAAGCTGCTCTTCTCGGAGATGTGCGAGATTTGTCTCTGGGGAAATGCCACTGATCTTTCCCTACTTACATCGCTCACCTACGAGGACATTCAGAAGCTTCAGGGCGCAGAGGCACGCAAGTCTTCCCAGAAGAACATCATCGTCAACGATATGGATGCTGCATTCGACGTTCTGCGGGAGGCACGCAAGACTAAGAAGAACCAGGAGCGCCGTGTAGATATCGTTCTTGACAATGCTGGTTTCGAATTGTTTGTGGACCTCATCCTCGCGGGTTACCTCCTATCTGCAGGCCTGGCCACGACCGTCGTCCTTCACCCAAAGACCATTCCGTGGTTTGTTTCAGACGTCATTCCCAAGGACTTTTCCGATCTCCTTAATGCCCTCTACGACCCGCAAGCCTTCTACACTGCCCCTGATGACACAGGGAAGACCTACGAACCGCTATCAGACAGGGAGGTTGAGGAGGTCAAGTTCCTCTTCAGCCAGTGGAGCCACTTCCACGCAGAAGGCAATCTGGTCCTGCGTCCTCACAGATTCTGGACCACACCCGGAAGCTACTGGCGTCTTCCAACCACCGCCCCGGAGCTCTTCGAAGATCTGAAACAGAGTGAACTGGTCCTGTTCAAGGGAGACCTGAACTACCGCAAGCTAACAAGCGATGTAAGTTACAACAGTAAAGATGAGCAAGAATATAACCGTTCTAACTTCATCTCCAGGCTGACTGGGACCCAACCACCCCCTTCACCACCGCGATTGGCCCTCTCGGCCCCAAATCTGGCATGCGGACACTTGCCTTCCGCACTTGCAAGGCTGATGTGGTTGTCGGACTGCCCGCTGGTATGGACGAGAAGCTCCGACAGACAGAGAAGGGTGGCGGTGATTCCGGGGCCCGCAAGTGGGCTTGGAGTGGTAAATGGGCCGTCGTCTCTTTCTGCGACGGAAAGGTCTAAGTGGATATAATATAAGACGTTTTAAAAGGCTACAAGCTGGGAGTGGCTACTTCTAGATCCCACTACTCGCTTTCACATCTTCCGCTCTCTTAATGATACATACACACATACATAGCTAGATCGCATATACCTTGTATCTACGCTCTCCTTTAATAGATGAGATAACAAGCACTGTTGGATGCACACATCACTTCTATATGCGGATGTAGTTTGTTCGCACAGCTAACCATACTGGCAGAGTTGCATTTTGAAAATACTCGCCGCGCAAGCAACGTAAATGAGGATCGAGCGGGATAGGGAATATATAATTTTCCAATCAGACTTGAGACTGAAGAGCGCTAACACCACGATTCAAATCTCCGGGTATATCCCATTGAAAAGAGAGCACATGCAAACTTGAGCAATACTTGCTGGATTAAAGTAAGAATCAAAGCAATAGAGGCGTAAAGAGAGAAAAATCCAACCATTTGCGCCGTACCCCTTAATACCGCTAAGAATGAATGCTTCGCTTCACTTCGCAGACGCCATACTCCCAGCTCTAGCGACACCATTTCCAACAAATACGTAGAATAAGTTTCGAGTTCAGTAACGTTGGAAAAGATAAAAAGATCACAAAAGTACTGATCAGTTGTAGTAAGCCCTCACGTTTTCCTTCCCCAGTATCTCTTGGCCCTTTCTGGTTTCGTGTTTTCGCTGTTGCAGTCTGGCTTGAGCAGCAGCTAAGCGTTCAGCGGACATAGAATCCCGTTTGACGCTTGCTAGACTTCCGGTCCGGCCGTTGTCTAGCAAGGCTGACTCTCCAGACACAGTATGTAAAATGGGTGGGAGGTTGCTAGTTCTATGACGAGACTGCCTGGAGCGGTGGGTACTGTGTCTCGCGTGGTCTTCAGGCTTTTCCGGGCTCGCAGAGAAATTGATCATTTTTGGTCGAGGAGAAGGCAGGACACGACGACTGGGTTGGTCGTACTGGACCTTCTGGGGGGAGACGTGTGATCGATACTCGGCAGGGAAAATATCGGGGGGTGATGAGGGAGGAACAGCGCCAACAGCGTTTGTGCGACGAGAATCGGAGTGATAAGCAAGATATTTCGACGGTGATCCCTCCAGGGTTATTATTGGATCCTCGTCATTATCGTCCATGGGAGGCCTTTTGGATAGTCGGCGTCGGTCAGGGACGTCGGGAGCATTCCTTCGCATCTGACGGCTATCACGTTTCGACGCAGGGCTTGGGCTACCGGGCTCCTCCAGTTCACGCTGCCTGCTGGAATATCCGTTCTGTGGCTCTAGAGCGAAATCATAAGTTTCGACCCCAGAGAGGCGTTTAGCCGGACTGTGCGCATGAGCCCCGCCAGTCTTAGACAGCCCCAGACTTGTGATAGTGCCTTGCAACGCGTCAATGTGTTCCTGCATCCGCTTGCGTTCCTCGCTAAACGACTGTTCAGCATCACGGCGCTCCTGCGCAGCGGTCTTCAGACGTTCCCTGTATTCCTGGTTTCGCGCTTCAAGCTTGGCCTCCCGTTGTTTCAACTTCGCCTCTTTCTCCTTTCTTCGACCTTCATACTTGGTCATCTCCTGCTTGACGCGTGAGAGGCTTTGCTTGAGTGTGGCATTTTCTTTCTCGAGGGAAGCAGCCTTCTGTTCGGATGCCCGCGCCAAATCTTGTAGTCTCTCCAGGTCGGTCTGTTGCAGTGATAGTTGTTCGATTTTCGCGTTCGCTTGCTCCAACGCTTGCTTAGTCTTCCTAAGATCGTCTTCCCTCCTCTCAGAGATCGTTTCATCATCCGGCTGCTCGGCGTCACTACCAATAACACCATGTCGCTCGAGGAGCTTCCGTAGCCTATTGACCTTGTGCTTATACTGCAAGGCTAGAGCTGTCTGTTTCGTGAGATCCTGAACCAGCTTTTCCTTATCGGCATCACCTCCAGTGCCAACCATGGTTGAAGCGAGATTGGAGACGTGCCGCTCCATGTCAGCAACTTTGGCCTCTTCTTCTCTAAGCTTCTCTGCTAAACGTAGTGCTTCCGCATCTTTCTTCCTTGCGTAGGACTTCGCGACGGACCGATATTGAATGAGTTTCTTAATCTCGCGGTTCGTCTTCATCCGATAGCTTTCAAATTCTGCTTTCCAGTATTTCCCGGACTGAGAACGAGGATCATCCAGATTGATTGTCACATCTTCTGGATCCTCTTCCTGCTGGTCTCTTGCGACAGAGTCAGTCGCCTTAGGGCTCTTGACTGGCTTAGATTCGAGCTTCGGAGGATCGAGCGATGGATTATTCCTAGCGTCCAGCAGACTTTGTGTAAGCTTGCTTCGAGCTTTGTTTTTCCCATCTAACGGCGTCGACGTCCATTGGCTACTGACATTCCCCGACGGTGTAAGTTTAGTTGCTTTGGATGCTTGTTCGTCCTTTTTGCGTTCATTATCCATAACCGATTCGCCAAAGGAGACAGTCTTGCGGCGATTAGACGTTGTGCCTGGAGTGACTAAGATACTCTTGGTAGGGGAAGCTGTAGGCGGCGGTTGTGGTATCTCGTTATCAGGCTCCTTCTGTTTTGGCACATCAATTGCTGCTGATTTCTGTGTCGACGGCTTCTGTGTCTCGTTCTGGCTTCGTGGAAGCTCTACTGGTCGAGTCTTCCTCAGCATAGTCCGTTCACCATCTGCGTCGTCCTCTGCTCCGGGGGTGCCAAAAAGGGCACTCTTGAACGCGCGAATTGCAAAAACGGGAGCTGGTGTCTCCGGTGGCTCGAGGACTCTGGAGTCATCTGCACCAGTCAGTATCATCCTCTTTATTTTCTTCATGGTGAGGCACGAAGCAATGTCGCGTTGCCAGGGCTGGTTTACCTGCTCCGTCCCCGTTCTGACCAGTGATCCAACCCAACATCTTGCCACCAAAAAACAAAAAGTGCTCTCTCAAGTTACGCACACGGCAGCGAGACACATGGCACTGCAAGCCCCATTGGGTTGGGAGAGGCCACAGGTTGCTGGGACAGGGTTGACGTGGAACGATGCGTTTTGTTTACCTGGTGGTTCTGGCATCCGCATTAGACTTTCTTGCGGCGTTAAGGCTGAAGCGGAAAAACGACGGGGCGGGAAGCCTATCAATACCGCTCTTTTGCTTAAACTTGTTTGACATACACACTTACTTCCATTCACTGCTCTGGTCGTCGCCTCATTCACTCCCTCCTTTCATTCACTGCGCAGCATGTCAGTCAAGAGATAAGAGGCCTGCAGCTTCGGCTGCAACACTTGTCACCAGCACGTGACAAGGGCCAACACCGTCGGATGCAGTTTCTCCGCGCCGCTCAAGAACCCCGCGATGCCTCACAAGCACAAGAAAACGAACAAAAATGCCCAGAAGAATGGCTCCAACGGGTCTGATGACAAGTCGGCCCCCCTGGAGCCAGATTCTCTATCTCTCCCGGTCTTAGCCACCACAAATTATCGAGAAATCCACCAGAATGAAGCGGAAGCGCTCCGCTCGATTTACGGCGATGACTTCGAAGAAATAGAGAACAGACGCTCAGCATGGCATGTACGTTACTCGCATGAACAAGATCTTTTGATCGCAGGGCTCTCACATACTGACCAGTGTTCCAGCAATCCTCTGACGTTTCATTTAAGCTCCGACTGCGAGCTTCGTCGAATCCTGATATCGCAGTCGTCTTGGTAGTTGAGCTTCCAGCGACCTATCCAAAGACTGTCCCGAATCTTTCTTTGCAGGAATTAAACGATCTCCGTCGCGGAGCAAAATCGAGAATCGAGGATATTGTGCGCAACAAACCGAAGACCCTCCTGGGTTCTGAGATGATCTATGAGGTTGCACTGTCTATCCAAGATACTCTCGAAGACGCAGCCCAGGCGCAAGCAGAAGACAAGGATATACCAAGCTTGGAGGAAGAGCGCATTGAACAGGAGGCAGCCGCGGTTCAGCACGCGGAACAACTGAAGCAGGAAGAGCTGCGTAAGCAAGAAGCAGAAACCGCAGAGGAGGAACGCACGCTGCAGCAGCTCATTCAGGATAAGCTCAAGCAACGAGAGCGATCTAGGATCTCAAGGAAGAAGAATCGCGAAGCTAATATGGACGACAATCTCTTGGAGCCAACGGAGGAGACTCCAGGTGTTATCACCTTCGACCCGCCTCTTGTTATGAATGACAATGAAGGCCAGCCGCTCGTCTTCCGTGGTATCTGGGGGAAGACTATGCTCAAGAGCACACACGACAAGGAGACGTTTACCGTTCGACCGGCAGTCCGCGATAATAAGGACAAACTGCGCGCACCCCCTCTTCTCCTGAAAGAGATTTTCCTTGACGAGAAAGGTCCTGAGACTCCAGCCTTCCGTCAAAAGATGCGATCTAGTGAGGATAAGTTGGAGAACCTAAAGAAGTTACGACATCCCAACCTGGTCGATTTTATCGGGTTCAAGATCCATAGACCACTAGATGCATATGATTCTTACGACAACACGTGGCGCATCTATGTTCTTTTTGAATTTGCCAATAAAGGGTCATTGTCTGAGCTGTTGGATCTCGTCGGCAGCGTCTCAGTAGAGACTATTCGTTCTTGGATGCTTCAACTTCTACAGGCTCTCGAGTACTATCACCGCTGCAGCCTCACCCATGGCAACGTCAACTCTGCTCGTGTCTTTCTTTTTCGGGGTCCAGCGGGCGATACCTCTGTAAAATTGCAGGCAAGCGTCGAGGAAGCTTTGCCCCAACCATCAGGCGCGAAAGAACCTTTGACAACGTCGAAGTCACCGTTTTGGCTGCCGCCAGAGCTCACTCAGGACAGTAGGCAGAGAACACATATGACCGACATATGGGACCTTGGCATAGTGTTTCTCCAGATGGCATTTGGGAAGGATATTCTGCAGCGTCACACGTCTGCCAATGCTCTCATGAGTTCTCTCGATCTCTCCGAACCGCTCCAAGATCTGCTGCACGAGATTTTCAGACCAGACCCCAAGAAACGTCCTGGTGCCTTTCAGCTTCAAGCTTCTGAGTTCTTCCGTGTTGATGTCCCACTAATCATGCCTCGAAGTGCCTCGAACTCTGTTTCGCTGCAGAGACGCCCTAGACTTGATTCTCAGGGTATAATGCCTGCCTTTTCACGGTACGGTCAAGACTTCGATGAAGCAGGTCGGTTGGGAAGGGGAGGTTTTGGCCAAGTGGTCAAAGCAAGAAATAAACTCGATGGTCGTTTCTACGCTGTGAAGAAGATTTCTCAGACATCCTCTGCAGCTCTTAAGGATACTTTGTCAGAGATTATGTTGCTTTCACGGCTCAACCATCCCTACGTTGTACGATACTACACCGCATGGCTGGAAGAGGATTTCGACAACGCCGATGAAGAAGCAGTATCATCAACTGATGGGGATCTTCTGTCTAGCCGAGATGAAGGCGAAGATGAGGAGGAGAATGAATATCAGTACAGTACGACTGGTGGTCTTGATTATATTAGCTCAAGCGGCTATCCCAAGGTCGAGTTTGCTTATGATACTGAAGATGAGAATGATGGGACAACAACAGATGATAACGAGGTCATGGACGGGGATCTTACGTCAACGAGCGATGGTCGAGAACTTTCCAGAATGAGATCTGGCTCCCAAGGTCGGCCTGTCACGACGACACTGTACATACAGATGGAATACTGCGAGAAGCATACTCTTCGCGACCTGATCAGGAATGGGCTTTACGATGATATTGACAGTTCGTGGCGTCTGTTCCGCCAGATCTTGGATGGATTGAGTCATATTCACGGCCATGGCATAATACACCGGGATCTGAAGCCCGATAACATCTTCATTGATGTCGCTAACAACCCACGTATTGGTGACTTCGGTCTGGCTACAAGTGGACAGTTCTCTACTGCTGTTCTCTCATCTGGAACTGCCGAGTACACCGGTAACTTTACCCGCAGCATCGGCACCACTTATTACGTTGCTCCAGAGATGAAATCGGTGGCCGGTGGTAATTACAACGAGAAGGTAGATATGTATTCTTTGGGTGTCATCTTCTTCGAAATGTGCCATCCCCTCAAGACTGCCATGGAACGTGACCGAACTCTACAAGCAATCAGAGAAAGAGTCCATACGCTGCCTGCGACCTTTGAACTTCCAGAGAAAGCGGTGCAGGGCGAGATTATTGAATCACTTCTTAGCCACCGCCCAAGCGAACGTCCCTCTGCAGCTGACCTTCTTCAGAGCGGCAAAATCCCACTTCAGATCGAAGAAGAAACGTTCAGGCGGGCGATCATTCGCCTTCTCTCAGAGCCAAACTCCCCAGACTACAAGAGGATTCTTTCCGCTATATTCTCTCAGTCTCCGAAGAGATTTGAAGATATCACATGGGACTTGGACTCTCGCGGAACTCCAGCAGCAAACGAAATGCTCGTTCAGGGATTGGTGAAGGAGAAATTGACTACGATATTTCGGAGACATGGTGCAGTTGAAACTTCCAGGCAGCTGCTCTTCCCTCGGTCAGGGCATTATGGCAACGGCGTTGTCAGGCTCTTAGACTCTGCGGGTAATCTGGTCCAGCTTCCTTTTGACCTGACTCTTCCAAACGCTCGCGCGATTCCCCGTCAGCACAGTTCGCTCGAAAGGACCTTTGCATTTGGTACCGTCTATAGGGAATCTCCTCATGGTGGTGAACCCAGGACTCACAGGGAAGCTGACTTTGATATCGTCTCCCACAATACTCTGGATCTTGCACTGAAGGAGGCTGAAGTCATCAAAGTCCTCGATGAAATTATTGATGAATTTCCGCCATTGCGAGCCGTACCCATGTGTTTCCTTATCAACCACTCAGACCTCCTCGCTGTAATCATGGAATTCTGCCGTATCACACCTTCCCAAGTTCCCATTGTAAAGGAGGTCATCAGCAAGCTGAATGTGGGCAAGTGGACCATGCAGAAAATCAGAAGTGAGCTTCGTGCTCCTTCCATCGGTGTCGCATCTACTTCTCTAGATGATCTCGCAAGGTTCGATTTCCGAGACACCCCAGACAAGGTGTTGCACAAATTAGAAGCTATCATGGAGGGTACAGAGTACACGGAGAGACTTCCGCCCATATTTGCTCGTATTAACGGCCTGATTTCCTATCTTCAAGGGTTTGAAATCAAGCGGAAGGTCTATGTGAACCCCCTGGGCAGTCTAAACGACAAGTTCTTCAGGGGAAGTATCCTTTTCCAATGCGTTTTTGATAGCAAGAGTCGTGATGTATTTGCAGCTGGTGGGCGATATGACCGACTGATCCAGGAATTCAATCCTCGCGTTCTTTCCAGTCGCTCCCAGCCACACGCCGTCGGTTTCAATCTGAGTTGGGATAAATTGAGTAGCAGCATGTTCGACTATCTCAAAGCCACAAGCAAAACATTCTTGAAGAGTTCGGAGACGGAAACCGGAGGATTTTGGAGAACTCGAAGAGTAAGATGCCAATTCGAAACGAGATTTTAACAATTTGCTGACACCGATAGTGCGATGTTCTCGTTGCGAGCTTTGATGCCACTGTCCTGCGTACTGTGGGTATCAAGATCGTTCAGGATTTATGGACTCACAATATCAGCGCCGAGCTGGCTGTTGATTCTTCGTCCCTTGAGGAGCTCCTTGCAAGATACAAGGATGATAATCATAGTTGGATTGTCATTGTCAAGCAGGATAGTAGGGAGCGTGGGTTGAAAGTCAGAAGTCTTTATCCGAAAGAGGAATTCGATGTGAGAAGTTCTGAGCTAGTTCCCTGGCTGCGAAACGAGATCCGCGCACGCAACCAACGCGAAGGTACGGCGGAGCATCCAAAGCTGCACAGGCTCTCCAGCCAACAGGAAGGCGGTCTTTTTGCTGGCGACCGTGGAAATGATGTGCGCATCCTGGTGTCCCAGCATAGGAACAAGAAGAGCAATAGGAGAAATATCGTGGAATCTGGTAGGTTATCCTTTCCGTTGCTACTTTTACTGTACCGTTTCTGATCGTTATCCCAGCTCTTCTGCGTGCCCGTGAAGTAGCTGATAAGGCACTCAACGGCCCTATTGCAGCCATCGATACGAGGGATGATGTTCTCGACGCGATCAGGGACACTCGCCTGTCCGATCCTGACAGCTGGCGCACTGTCATCCAGAATGCGCCTCTCACTGAAAGAAAATATCTCACTCAAGTGCATGAGTTGCTCAATGACCTTGCAAACGAAAGTCGTGACGCCAACGACGGCAAGGAGAGCTACTCGAACGCTTTTATCTACAATTATCGCACGGGAACGTGCATCTATTACGATCTGACACGTGGAAATGAGAGATGAAAGTTACGACAGGAGTTCATGTCTATTGGTGGTTATCTGATGTCTATATGACAAATCTTGGTCCTCCGGATATTACATTTGTAACGGGAACGACTTTTTTGAGGTTATGGATCGAGAAACGGGATCTCCCCTTTAGGTATCTCTACTATTGTACACTATGTATGCAGAAAAACAGAGACCAACGAAGCATTGCTATGGTTTCAATCACTTTCATCATCACTGCCGTAAGCAACCAATGGACCTGTCGCTTTTTGAGGCGTCTGTGTCGTTACACTTCCTCCCGCGAACCCTTTTAACGCCGCTAAAGTTGAACTTGAAATAATCCCACCACCAACAGCTTCTTGTTGAGGCTGTTCCGTAAATGCAGGAACAGGTGCGCCTTCAATCAGCCGCCGCTCTTCAGGTGCCTCTAGCTGCTTCGACTCGTCTGTCGCTTCCAGCTCCTTGGTCCGAGCATACCACACCTCATCTGGAGGTTCATAGCCATCCAACCCGAAAGTGCCCTCGATCTTCTTCCTCTTGCGAGCTTCTGGGTCTCTCCCTTCCAGCTCCGCCACAAACTCCGCTGGCAATGCCCTACGCACCGCCTCAGCGGCCTGTTCATCAATTCTCTGAGCTTCACGCTTCTGCGCCAAAGGATTCGGATCCACAGTCGCCCAACGAACATTGAGCACTTCATTATGATCAAGACTCTGATGAGCCATGGCTTCTTTGGCGAACTGCGAATTCGCTTCGTTTGAGTACGTGACGAAAGCGACACCGCGCGAGGTTAGGACTCGAATACGTTCAATCTGGCCCCATTCTGCGAAATGCCGAGACACGACCTCTTCAATGTCATCAGTAACGTGTATCCTGCCCACGTAGAGAGTCCGGTTCTGTCGCATGAATGAGCCAACGCCACCCATGTCGTCGCGGTAGTCGCTGAACTTGTCGCGGCCGAAACAGTCTACGTTCGGGTTGAATATGTCATGAATTGTTGGTAAGCGATGGAGGTACTCGCATTCATGTCCTTTGGGACTGTAAATCTCTGTTAGCATCGAGCAAAGTTGCGTCTCTCACGCTTTAACGCAGATAAACGAGCTAGTGTACTCACCAGACACCCCGCGCAAAAAACAGACAGAAATACGACCCAGGCACCTTATCAGCGCGCGTATATCCACTATCCTTGGCAATATTACACCGCGACGGTGCATGGTGCTTCGAAAGATATTTATCCTCGCGATCACCGCCTAAAAAATGTCGGCGCGGTTAGCTTTCAGTCTCTATCTCTCCATTGCGGCGCATAGATCCCACTACTAACCTGACCATTTATTATACCAGATATTGAACACCGTACCCGTCTGAGGCGGCGGTTCTGACTTGATCGTCGAGGGATCGACTTGCGGTCGCGCAGGCCGTCGTTTGCGGCGAATTATCTTCTTGGTCTTCTTCTCTCCCTCGTTGCCGCCCTCCGTGGTCACGACTGCGTCCTCGGCATTTTGAGTCGTAAGCGCATTTTGATCGGTAGCATTCTGGTCTGCTGTGCTGTCTTCTCGCTCCACGGGCGGAGGACTCGTTGTGGATGCCATAGTTGCTGCTTGGGACTCGTCGGTCAGATTGCGACTTTCGATGAAGTCGTGATAGTCTGGAGAGTTATAGCGGGCTTACGTAAGGAGGAAGTTCCGTAGCTGGTTTCATGCCTGAGGCAATAGCTTAGAGAAAAACCATGTCTACGCATATAAACGGCTTATGTGTAAATAGTAGAAATATAAGGTGGTATATCGTAGTTAAAATCTTTTAAGTGTAGCTACTGTTGGACGCAAGAAATGGTGGTGGCTATCAAGAAACTACATAACCACTCGCTTGCATGCTGCAACTATATATATTTTTCTTCGGCTTTGGGGCAGACCGAAAGTAATTTACCCTACATCTTTATAAATCGAACTGACAAACACGACGCAAACCACAGTAAAATACTACTATCCACTATATCAACTGTCCGCGAAGTGAAATTATTATGCTTCAGAGATTTCCTTTAGCAATAGGTGGTGTATCTGTCTTTCCTTAGGATACCCAAGCATCGTTTAAGTCACCGCCAAAAAGAAGAGTTCTAGGTTCGATTGAAACGGCATGATGGTTTAACCACGTAACATTATCTACACATTTCTTATTTAGCCACTATCGAAACGACATCTTCATCTGCAACAACATGACCCAATCCAACTCTCTGTGGGATATGTCTCGCGCTGGCGCCCCATACGAGAGCATATTTGAATGTCTCCTTTAGTGAGCGATGGATGTGGTCACACACGTCTTCGATGGTGGAGTTGCTGCGCACGATGAGCGCCTCGCTGAAATCAGGGTCGACTCCTTTTCTGTGCGGAAAATTTGCGGTCAGTTTCTCTGTCCCAGACTGGATTTCAACCCGAGGCTGGGGAAAGATGTTACATACCGCTTTGTGTATATTCGGATAAGTCGTAGCTCTTTCCAGACACGCTCAACGACATCTTGAATACCAAGATCGAGCTCACAACTCATTACGATCGTGTGTGGTTCGCGGGCGAGTTTGTCGAGGAAGTCGAGGCTCACACTGTCGATCTTGTTGTATACGTAGAGACTGCTGGAGTCAGCATAGTTTTCCCTTATCACCTTATGGGGGAGTGTCTTCTGTACCATCTAATGTATTTTCTGTGATCCTTCATGATAACGTCGATAAGGTCATCGACAGTCGCTGTTCGCGGGATACGAGTCAGTCTTTATCGAGACGTGGATGGAAAATAGTAAGAGGGTAGACAAAAACGTACCGTACTCATCTCTAATCAACACCTCGCAGTTGAGGAGTTTGTAATCTCGAAGGATGTTTGAGATCATTTTCTCATCGATGTTCTTCGGCGGTGTCTGGAAAGTAATCTTCATGCCTCCCGCTTTCTTGGGCTTCAGGTAGATATTCCTAATGGATATGTTAGCAATCACATGGAGTAACAATGTCATAAAAGAGATGAGCATGTTCTAACATACGGAGGTTCCCGATTGAGTCGAATGCCAACAGCTTCTAATTCAGCCTCCAACAACGCGCGCTGCTCAGCACGTTTCGTAGCATCCAGGACCATCATAATCAGATCACTTGTCTGAAGCACAGCAAATCAGCTTCTAAAATCCTACCTAGGAAATGAAAAAGAACTCCCCCACGTACCTTCGCCGCAGAAATGACCTGTCTTCCTCGTCCCTTACCCTCAGCGGCACCCTCAATGATACCAGGAAGGTCAAGAATCTGAATCTCAGCACCACCATACTCCAACACACCAGGAATGGCCGTCAGCGTGGTAAACGAGTAAGCAGCAACTTCACTCTTCGTCTTCGTAATTTTCGACAAGAACGTTGACTTTCCTACGGACGGGAAACCAACGAGTGCTACACGCGCATCACCACTCTTGCTCACATCGAATCCCGCACCACCGCCAGAACCAGCACCGCCGGTGGGTTCTAATAGCTGGGCTCTTAATCTGGCGAGCTTTCTATACAGGGAGTGTCCCGGTCAGTGACCAACCAGCCAATATTGTATACGGAAGGAGCTGTAGAGTATCTACTCACCCTTTCAGAAGACCAAGGTGATATTCTAGATGAACCAGTTAATAAAACATTTCTTCTAGAAGAATGTTTGGAGAAATGATCATATCTCACCCGTCGCCTTGTTCTCTGTTTAAAGCATGTTAGTGGGGTTGGATCAAAAATGAAGGGAAAAAAGCATGTGCATGGATCTTACTCTGCGTCCTTCGCATCTCATCTTCGATCCTACATAGAGCCACACGTCAGATAATGCATGAATATCTCCCGATGAGGGGAGTCATCTTACTCCTTGATCTTTTCTGTGATGTTCACCATTTTGGCGATAGTCGGAGCAGCAACCCCGCGATCAAACTACTAAGCAAAATGGACCGCTCTGGAGGGGGATAAAGGCTTTAGAGACGAATGTGAACGAAATAAATGAGAGACAAAACCAATATCAAGGCGAGAGGACTAATTCCCCCGTTCTATGAGTGTCGCGAACAGGATACTCCCGAATATCAAATTCATGAAAGCGAGCGGCGCCAAGCCTTTGGAAGCTGCGGAGATTGAGCGCACGTGACGTAGGATGGAAACTCGCATACAATTGGATTTTTATGTACCAGATCTGTCTTTGAAGACATGAAGTCTTTAAAACAAATTAATAGTTTTCATCTACTTGGGTACTATAGATTTTGAATAACGCTACATTGGAGCTGAGAATGGTAGTTCCATAAGGCGCTACGAGTAACTACTTATCAAATACTAGTTCAACAGATGCTTGAAAATTAATCATGTTCATTCAATCTATATCCATATGTGAACGTCGCAAAGCAAAATCAGAAACCAGATGAACCCAATCTCTTCCCTATCGACCATGACTCCGAGAGAACAGACTACAGAACAAACTAGGCAGCGACAGCGGCAGCAGCAGCAGCAGCGGAAGCGGCGGCCAAGCGGTTCTGCATGCCAATAGTAGGCTGCACACCAACACGCTCCTTGGCCAGAAGGTCAACAAGAAGAGGGCTGGGGCGGCTGTCCCTCATGGGCTGGAACACAGCCTGGCTGTTTCTGTACTTCTGGACACTCTCGAGGTAGATATCGAATAGGTAGGAGGAATCGAGGGGACCACCCTTGGCCTCAGGGTGGAACTGGGTACTGAAAATCGGGCGCGACTTGTGGATCATACCCTCGTTGGAACCATCATTGAGGTTGACGAAGTATGGCTTCCAGTCACTGGGCAGGGTCGTGGCATCAACAGCGTAACCGTGGTTCTGCGAAGTAATGTGGCAGCGACCAGTGGTCAAGTCAAGGGCGGGAATGTTGTGAGCACGGTTTCCGTACTTCAGCTTGATGGTGCGGGCACCGGAAGCGAGAGCCAGGAGCTGGTGGCCCAGGCAGATACCCATGATAGGAACCTGAGAGGTCTCCATGAGCTTGCGAAGGTGGTAGACAGTCTCCTGGCAGTGGGTTGGGTCACCAGGGCCGTTGGAGATGAAAACTCCGTCGAAGTGGTGAGCCACCTTGTGAATGGGGTAGTCGTAGGGGAAGACAGTGATGCTGGCTCCCCGGTTGACCAGGCTGCGGAGGATGTTCTCCTTGACACCACAGTCGATCACAGCAACGTGGCACTGGGGGTCGGCGGCGCTGACGTGGAACGGAGCCTTGGTGCTGACCTGGCGGACAAGGTTGATCTGCTCAGGGTCGATGAAGGCCTCGTCCTCGTCGGCATCGTACTCCTCACCAACAGTGATACGGGCCAGAGAGGAACCCTGCTCACGGAGGTAGGTGACAATGGCACGGGTGTCGACGCCAGAGATAGCCGGTACACCCTCACGAGCGCACCACTCACCAAGACTCTCAACAGCAGTCCAGTGACTGTACTGCTCTGCCACGTCGGCGACGACGACACCAGCCGCCTGGAGGTTGGGGGACTCGAAGTACTTCAGCAGTCCATTGGTGTCCTTCTCAGCGGAGGGAACACCGTAGTTGCCAATCAAAGGCTGGGTGAAGACTAGAATCTGGCCACGGTAGGACGGGTCGGTCAGAGACTCGGGGTATCCCACCAGCGAGGTGGTGAAGACGGCTTCACCAGAGATGTTGGAGTTGGCACCAAAGGACTTGCCGTGGAAAATAGGACCATCTCGGATCGTGAACGTCGCGCGGTCGTGCGACACGGGCGTTCGTCTCGGGGAAGGCGTCGGGATCTTGCGGTCGACAGTTGCCATAAAGCGAACCTGAAGGGTGGGTGCCTTCATCGAGGCCAGAGTACTGGCCCTGATGGGGGCGGTGGTGAATAGTCGAGCAAACATTCTTTTTGTAATTATAGAGTAGTGATCCGTGTCTTGTTCGACAATTGGTTCAGTTTATGTTGGCTTTCCAGAGGTGATCTAGAATGGTAGGTCAGTATGCAGCTCAAAATCGACAATGCTTCACACAAGCATACCCGAGATGTAGTCCTATTGAGAGAGAAAATATTAGCCCCTGCTGAGTGCCGTGGTGTGGTATGTGGCGTGCCCCGAGAAAAGGCCGCACACAGGCAAAAACTGGACTTACCTGGGAGGTGAAGATGGAGACAATCACACGCATAAGCGCGGTTTTACTTTTCTTCCGGTCAGTATTGGGATGATGTAGAATTGAAGCGATACAACGGAGGTATCGAGGCAAATGCCAGTGGCAGGGCGTAGGACAAGGTGGTGGATGGCGGATATGAAGTCAGATGGGAGAGAGAAGAAAGAGAAGGAAAGGAAGACGAGGGGCGGCAGGCTTTTTCTGGCTCGGCCGGAGCGAACATCGGATCGAGTCATCGGCCTCACCGCTCTGCCGGGACCAACCAGAGCCCGCGCATTTCCGCCCACTGCGAGAGGGTCCGGCTACGGCTTCCGGCGCTGATAAAGAGAATGAAAAGATGATCGAATATTCAGAAATGACTAATACCAGATCAACAGATTCGTCTTTTCGTTTCGATATCCCAAAACCTCTCTATATGCTCTATTATCGTACAGTTGTACACACTCTATATAACTCTATTCTAGATCAAAAGTGCCCGTGGGCATCTCTATCCCTTCGCTCTGTCTATGTCTATGTGTATAGATAACGGACCGCCCCCTGAAGAAAAGAAAAGTGGTCACCCGTTTAAAGTTCACTCGACCCAGCGCATAGCACCAGGCACCTTGGGGTCATTCTCAACATATTTGCACGTCGTGAAGGTCGACCACAACTGGCCGATAAAAGAGCTCTGCTCACAGTGGTACAGGTCGCCAAGGACAGGCTTGATGGCCTCTGTGGCCTCCTCAGCCTTGTAGAATGGAATACGTCTAAAAGAGGATCAGTCAGCTAGCTTTCCCTAATTATTTTCCCCAAAGAAAACTTACGGGAATAGATGGTGCACCACGTGGGTATCAATAATTCCGTGGAACAGAGAACGTCCAACCCAGCCAAAATCTCTGTCCACAGTAGCCAAAGCACCCTTAACGAAGGTCCAGCCCTCTGCAGTGTAGTGATGAACTTCAGGGTGGTTGTGGTGCAGGTACGTAATTGCAACTATAGTATGTTAGTAGAGCCACGGAAATCAATGTTCTGGGGGCTACAATACCGAGCCAATGGTGGACCCAAAAGTAGGGAACGATGTAAAGCAAAAACACGGTAGGCCATCCGATCACAGTTGATGCAAAGTAGAGAGCAGTCATCGTCAATCCGATACCAAGATCAGACAGCGCAATGTAGATAGCCTCGTTGAGTCGGAAGACAGCACTTCTCGGCTCGAAGTGGCTCAGCCGCCACCAATTGGACTCGTCGCGCTGCTTGCTCTTGACACCCGCGGAGACGTTGAAGAACAGGTACATCTGCCATCCGAGCAATTGATGAACAAGAAGCTGCACAAGCTGCACAATTGGCGCGTCCTCGAACATCTCTGGGTCGAGGTACAAGGTCTTCAGGCCGGGGCGAGCGTGGTCCTTCTTCGTCTGCGGCACAAAGGCCATGTCTTTCTCCATGTGTCCGGTGAACCGATGGTGACGATGGTGCGAGAACTTCCACGAGAAGTACGGCACCAGGAGGCTCGAGTGAAGCACCCAGCCGACAAAGTCATTGAACCGCTGGTGCACAGAGAAAGCACCGTGCCCAGCCTCGTGAGCCAGAATCCAGATGCCAGTGCAGACAAGCCCCTGAGCGTAGCCATAGGCCATCCAGGCGACGCCGCGCAGCAGAGCATTAGGAATTTGTGGTATATAGGTCAACGCTACCCATCCAAGGACTGCCACCATAGTGACATCGCGCAGGACGTAGCCCATGGAGCGCCATGTCGAAGGCTCGAAGCAGTGAGAGGGAATGGCATTGCGAATTGTCTGGATGTCGGGGAATTCTTGGGCAGTTGTCACCCGGCTCGAGAGCTCGGTGCTCCGTTGTTTCGACATCGATTCTGGATGAATTGAGAATTGAGGCAAGCAATTGACTGTTGCGGCAACCTTCTAGAATGCAGAATCCTTCACAGAAGGTGCTCACAGCAGATAACACGTACTCCAGAGCCCTCCTGAGCAGGAGAGCTTTTTGGTGTTAGACGCTAGCATCCTTCGGGACAGCTAGGCGAAGGGGACTGTGCCCCTTGCCCCTTGGCTAGGCTAAAAAATTTAATGCCATGGAAGGCTAAAAAGTTTCATATTTTTGTCGGCGTGGGGGAGGGAAAACCGCTGGTAGGATAATGTATAGATAGGATGTTTAGTTCCCCGATAGTTAACAGCCACAGCACCGCCTGAGGCTGGAGGATCTGAGGTCAGGTGCTGCCCCTGCAATCGAATTCCATCGAAGTTACAGGGTCTTGGCAGACTAGTTTACGTGCACGAAACAGGTTTTGGTCGTTTTCGGAATCTACAACATAACACTATCTGAATAACTATTATTTATTTTACTTGTTACACATTATATATTAGATGTCTATTTGTCTATTCCTGTCCATGCGCTGTGGGAGCAGAGTAGATCTCACAAGTGGATGCAGACACCACACCCCTGAGCTGCCCCTTTAAGGATCTGTATGTATGGGGTCACTGCCTCAATGAGACCCCAGTATATCCTTCGCAGCAGCTTTCTGGCACTCCGCAAGAATCGTCGCCTGCTTTGCTACATCCGCTAACCGGCCTAGCACATGCTTATTACTATCCACGATCCCGTAAAACGCATACGGTATCTTCACGTCTTCACAGTACTCTAGCACAAGCTTCTGTGCCCTGGCTAGGTTGTGTCGCGGCAGTCGTGGGAACAAATGGTGTATGACTTGGAACTGTAATCCACCGTACCAGAAATTCAGCCACTCCGGACAGTCAACGTCCATGGTCGTCCGTAACATCTTCTGAGGAAACGATTCGCTCGCGCCTAGGTCGGCAGTACTCATGGCGAAATGGCTGACAGTGAATAAAACATGCAAGGGCATGGCGACCATGTGGCTAACCATCAGGAACGCAAAGCGATCGCGCATCGTCGGGATCGATCTGTATAAGACACCATATCCAAACCAAGCCCAGAAAACGACTTGGCCTACCATCTCGTACCAGCGATGCCACCACGCCACGCCTTTCCTAGGCCCCAACCCCATTAATAGATGTTCCCAACTGAGTCGATACAGATTAAAGCGTCCGAAGAGTAGAACCGGATAGTAGAGCCAATGCTGGACCCGGATAAACACCCTTGCGGCAGGATCATAGGTCATAACACGATCGTAGAATGTGCTTCGAAGAGACGTGAAGAAGCGATGAGAGATGGCGAAAAACGGGATGTGCTCAATATCCGGATCATGCTCTGGAGCATTCGTCACGATGTGATGGATGTTGTGGTTTCGCTTCCACCAGCTGGCGCTGAGCCCGCCGATAAAGCTTGCAATGGTAAATGCAATCAGAGAATCTGTCGTGTAGTCATGTGTGATGGATAGATGTGCCGCATCATGCACAGTAAATACCAGCAGGTGCCATAACATGCCCAAAGAAACGGCACTGGCAACGTACCAGCCTTGTCGGAGGAATACCACGAAGAGGAAAGCGAGAAAGACATATCTGCATGTCTCAATGGCGTAGGCCCAATAGGGACAATCATATAAACCCTCCGTTTTGACCCTTTCGTGTAGCTCCTGGAACTTCTGTACAATCTCATCTTGTTTCGTTGGATCGAGAGACGGATATCTCGAGAGATCGAGATCGATTTCTTGTTTTGTGCGGATGTCTAGAAATCCAGGCTTCGGTAGGGACCCTGTATGGGCTTTGAGCGTGTCAGGCTCGACCGTTGATGAAAGAGATATCGTATCTGTTCGGCTATCAAGTCCCAAGTACTTCTGACCGGAACGTTTGAATAATCCATCCTGACAACTTTCACTTGCGGTGTTTGTCTTCTCACCCCCAGAGACTTCTTCCTCATGACGCTGAAAGATTCCACCTTGTATCGGGGGAACGAAATTTACCCATCGTCCCTCGATTCTTCCTATCTGATATCTTTCTAACATGCGAAGAGCATCGACAGAATGGAACCTGTTCCATTGAAAACCGTTAGCCTTCGTAATAGCTCCGGTACGCAGAACGCATTAACGAGAAAGGAATATACTTCCTACATTGTGATCTCATCCGTGGCATCTTTGCCTACCATATGTAAAATTGCTTTGTCTCCTCCTGGATGGTATTGGAGCCATGCGTTCACCTTTAGAACCTTTCTATCGAAGATGAGAATCTGGTGGCCGTCTGCTATCAGCCCTTCAATCTCGCTGCGGGATAGAATCCTTTCTCGCAACGATTGGGCCTTGGATGACATTGTGTAACATCCGTATTTGAGAATTGGTGAAATCTGGCCCAATGGCCTTAATTGTGGCGTTTAACCTATTTCTGCTCAAGTTGTGCCAGATGCTCAGACGAACGATTGACGGTAAAGAGTCGAAAGTAAAAAGCTGGTGTACCCATCAGCTGAAGTAGGTAGGCATTGTCGTTTATCGAATTCAAAAAATATCAAAGGAGATGATTAATGGATGAGAGATACGTGCTGTTGGTACACAGTTCTAACCAGAAAGTGTCGAGTAAAGGGCGCGTATCTCTTGTTTGTTTTGAGTATATCTTGCTGCCTAATGAATGGCTATCGGAACCGCAGGGGGACATGGCTGGTATATCGTAGAATGCCAATTATTAACTAGTTAACTAACAACTCCACACGCAAAGTACGATAGGCTTCGCTTATTATGTGATGACCCGCAGAACCCCGTCGCGTGTAATTGTACATGGCAGACTGTCCGCATAAAGCGTTCATGCATTAACTTTATTCGATATCCTGTTAGCCCGCGTATATCTCTGTTTACGTATTGACTGCCGACAGACCCTTCTTTCTGCAGATAAACATTGATATTATCTATCCAGAAACTGAATCTACATGTGTGATCTCTTTATCGTAGCGTATAGCGTGTGAGGTGCACATCGTGTCCGAGATAAGCTGGAACCCGATCAGATAAGTATTCCTCATCCGCTACTACGCTCAAACATACGCGGCAAGTCCATGTTCCCTGACCCCCATGATCTTCCTTCCCACACCTCTTCGTTTGGCTTTTCCTCTTTTTGGATCTCTTGAGCTACATCCTCAATCTTCTTCCACGCGCGAAGTATATTTTCCCCAGCCACCCCACGTGCTTTCTCATCTGTTACATCTCGCGCTAAAAGAGCCATAATGAGATTGGGATATTGAGAGGCGTCCTATTGAACAGTTTTAGTGGTATGTCAGTGTACGATTTACGCAATTGACAACGAGAACAATCAATACAGACCTCTAATCCTTTCGGGACATTCGCCGTCCCATCAAAATCGGAGCCTATGCCCACATTTTCCCAGCCTGCTAACTCTGCAATTCTCATAATATGGTCAACCACGTCTTCAACGGTAGCATTCTCGGGATCCTTCATGTTGAGGAATTGAGTCACGAAAGGCACCATGACCACCCCACCATTCTCCTTCATGCTTCTCAAAACATCGTCCGGTGCATGTCTCAGGTGCGGCTCGACGCTATATGCCCCAGAGTGCGAAAATATGACAGGCGCCCGTGTTATGGCGAGTACATCCCGCATTGTATTGTGGGACACATGGGCCAGGTCAATCATCATCCCCAGTCTGTTGAGCTCTCTTACAAATTCTCGACCAAACAATGTCAGACCATTATCCTCCTTCCCTGAATCTACTGTAGTCCAGGCTGTACCGAAGGCATTATCACAATTATGAGTCAACGTTATATAGCGAGCTCCCATGTCAAACATTAGTCGGATGGTTCCCAGTGAATTTCCTGTTTGATGGCCACCCTCGATACCGATCATACTAGCAATCTTTCCATCCTTGAACGTAGATCGAATACAGCTAGGCGTCGTGCATAATTGAAATGTATCGGAATATTCCGCCACGAAGCGCTTTGTTACGTCGATCTGTTCCAGAGTATCCCGAACCGCCCACTGTGGTGTATGGAAGTTTAGCTCTGGTATATAGCAGAGCAAAAAGCTCTTGCGGAATATTTGCGATGGATGATACATTTGGATCATCGATGCCAGGCTCAACTGGTGCAGCCTGCGTTACGGTCACTGCTCCAGGACAGGGGACATAAACGCTCCAAAACTGCCCTCCCATCAGACCCTTCCTCATTTTGGCAATGTCAGTATGACTGAGAAGTCCATCTCTGAAGTTAGATCCGTATATCTTGTTTCTGAGCTGGTCCCGCATTAAATACGGTAGATCGTTATGGCCATCGATCAATGGCGTGGTCGATAGAATATGTCGCGTGCGCGCCATGTAATCGTTAGGGTCAATTTCATTCTCGATGAAGGAGAGAAACGACCAATTGAAAGGGTTGATGTATGCAAATATTACGATTATAGCAGAAATGAAAAGATATAATGTTGGAAAGGACCTCTTTGGCCTTTGCGCTGAGGCTTCATCCATTTGGAAATCGACGGTCAGATGGGACTCGTCTTTGGAAGGGTTACTGGTCGTTAAGGAATTGTTATTCCTGTGGTTGATGGATAATGATGGAATCAGGTCACGTCAAGACGACAGGGGACGCAGCATCTATCTGATCACAGTCAACGGCGATTTTCGGCGGACTCAAATTCGGCCGCTTTCTCATACTAATCACGAATGGAGGAGGAGATAAGCACGATGGTGCGTCCATCTACGATTGCGATGCAGTCGGGCTAAACCCGCGTCTATTGGTGGACATCTCGATCCTGATAGATAACCCCGTAAACAAAATAATGCCCAACCAGGAAAGCAAACAGTACGATGGTAGTCTGCAGGTATGTACGTACATAAATAATTTCATGAATGCTTGATCAGAGGATGCCTCTAGGAGGCAGAGATACAGATCACAGACTGTATATCCGACTTTATTGACCACAAAGCCAACGCCGCAGATGTGCCCCTGTGATGTCAACTGAATCTATATGAATACCTAAATTTACCTAAATCCAGTCGTTCTGGTGTGGTATTATGAGTCTAAGATGATCATAGAAAGACTTAGACTATCGCCTAATCCTATACCTAACTAATACTGGGATCGACGAAGAAAATGGAAATTTTTATTGCGTTCTCCCCTTTTCCAGAATAAATTCCTTTTCAGGGGAACAGCTTAGAAGACAGACCCATCAAAAGCCGAGAATACAGTGATTTCTCTGGTGACAAATAACGATCCCTTTAGGCCGGAAACTTTAACTGCAAACCGCCTGATGTGGCCAATGGCGATTTCCACGAAAAAGATTACAATCCCCGAATCCACCTGTCAATCTCGATGCGCGGCTACCTCCGCGGAGCTTATTCCTTCGTCGAGCGTAAGATAATGCAAATGTCCATAGATGTACATATATATAGATATTAACAGACGGTTCTCAATTTCTCAATCTTTTATCTGTTTAGCAGTGTGGTTTCCCCAAGCATATGTGCTTTGAACTGCGTTCTCATGCCTTCCAATGTCCACATGTACAGTCATACTATGCACAGTCGACTAGCCTATTATGAGGGTAAACTGCATTCCGGGTTATTCCTTCGTTGACAGCCATCTGAAGGAAAATACCGGCGGGATTTGGTCCAGAACACTCGAGGGGGAAAACATACCAGCGCCGCGTGACTGGAGAACCGTATGTTCGAAACGAAAGAGCAATTTTCTCACACGGTCTACGCCTCAGTCCTTTCCCAGAAGAGATTTTCGATGTGTCAACGCTGAGATCTAGTGCCGCAAAGAGGTCGGCGAAATCGCGGAGCTGCACGGTCGGGATCGGAGATGGAGTGGAAGCCGACTGACTTGATCCTATCCCGCACGTTTTCAAGTGGACATCTCCGCCATCGCCCAGCATCTCCGCGGAGATGCAAGACACACATCGGAATATCCCCAGTCTTGGCGACGATCAGACATCAGACGATGCTCCGTGCGAAGAAACCGACCTGCTGGGTCAGGATGAAGATAGATAGGACTGGTTCTTTTACAATTTCTCACAATGTGGTTGGTTGTTGGCCACCGTGACGATACCAAAGCGTAAGTACTTAAATAGCACGGATCCCTTGCCCATACAGCATATATCTGTTCGAGTTCCTCAGCAAATAGCTTTTTTTTATTGCTATTAGTCTTTACACTTCTTGTTTCTTTGTTGCATAGATCGTCCAAGAGTCTATAGACAAGATGAGTTTGACATCGCAACAAGTTGATATCATCAAGGCAACGGTGCCTGTCCTGGAGCAGCATGGCCTCGCCATCACAACCACATTCTACAAGAACATGCTCGATGAGCACAAGGAGCTCAACGGAGTTTTCAACACGGCCAACCAGGTGACCCAGCATCAACAGAATGCGTTGGCTGGTGCTCTCTACGCATATGCTGCGAATATCGACAATTTGGCAGCATTGAACGATGCGGTGGAGCTCATTACTCATAAGCATGCATCTCTGTACATCAGGCCAGAGCACTACAAGATTGTTGGAACTTATCTTTTGGCAGCCATGAAGATCGTTCTTGGAGATGCTTTGACACCAGAGATCCATGATGCTTGGGCCGCCGCCTACTGGCAATTGGCTGATCTGTTGATTGAGAAGGAAGCTAGCTTGTATCGCTCTGCTGGCGACTGGAACGACTGGCGCGAATTCAAGATTGAGAAGAAGGTTAAGGAATCGGACGAGATCACCTCTTTCTACCTGAAGCCCGTGGATGGAAAGCCTCTGCCATCTTTCCGGCCAGGACAGTATATCTCGGTCATGGTGGATGTTCCAGCTCTGAACCATCCTCAGGCGAGACAGTACTCCCTGAGCGATATGCCCAGATCAGACTACTACCGTATCAGTGTTAAGAAGGAAACGGGAGTCAGCCCATCGAATCCGCAAGCAGCAGGCCATCCGGGCTATATCTCCAACGTTCTCCACGACACTAAAAAGGAGGGAGATGTCGTCCTCGTTTCTCACCCTTACGGCGACTTTTACCTTTCGGACTTCGATGGAGAGAAGGCAACTAGCAAGAGTCCTATTGTCCTCATCTCTGCTGGTGTCGGTTTGACGCCCCTGACATCTATTCTCAACACAATCACCTCCAAGTCGGGCCAGACGGACAGGAAGGTCCACTTTGTGCACGGCGTGCGTCGCGGCAGCGCTCGTGCATTCAAGGACCATGTTCAGTCTACGGCGAAGGGCCACTCGAATCTGAAAGTGACTTTCTTCAACAGTCTTCCGTCCTCCACGGAGCAGCAGGGAGTCGATTACCACCACGCTGAGCGGGTTAACCTGCATAAGCTGAACCCCAATGACGACTTGTTCCTCGACGACAAGACCACAGAATATTATGTCTGTGGACCAGAGAGCTTCATGAGAGATACGAAGAAGGCTCTCCTGGAGCTTGGAGTCGATCCATCCCGCATCAAGATGGAGCTCTTCGGCACCGGCGGTGTTCCTGCTTAAAGCGATTGCATAATGATACCACGGCCTTGCTATTCATATATCTTGTACACTTTTCATTGACCTTAGACAGGTTAGATAGATACTACCCCCCTCTTAGAATATTAAAATTAGATAATAAAGTTACACGTCTTTCTCTTTCATCCGATTTCTCAAATAGAAGTATTCTTGTGTATAGACTCCATCAACGAAATGCAGTGTCGAGTTTGAGGTTCTGGAGGAACTGATACTGATATGCGTCCTAACCAAATGTTTAGCTCTACTCGATTTCCTTTAATGATGATTGTTCCCATTTATTGACCTGCACTTTCTGTTTACGGGACTGCAATTGTAAACTACCGCGCTGTCGAACATTCTGTATCCGTAGAAGTTCATCTGCCAATATCAACAACCTAGATCGTTTTGACCACAGTAATCAAGGCCCTGACCAGGCAAATACATAATAGACAACTATTTCCCTTCAACGGTCTATATGGAGGGACCTGATGTTTCTATTTTCATCCTTGTGATCGGTCTTCTTGCTTTGATTAGAATATCTCGCTCCATATGACACCGTTGTTTACCAGGCCCTGTCATATAGGACGATATCAATCTCCAACAACCGATGTAGCGACCTAATATCAGCTTCCATGTAGATAATATGCCAAGAAAGATCCTCCTAAGCTCCCGCACTATCATTTCTACCATTTTGATGTTCCTCGATAGCACTTAGCACCATTTCATGGCGGGTAGTCCACCACCAACGCGTAACACCGCCTCTATCACGACCACCCTCCACCACGCAACCACTTCAACGTCGAATAACACAACCCAACCCCCTCCTATCCAAACAATCTCGCTTACCCAAACAAACAATCTGCACAAACCACGCAAACTTTCAAGACCTCGCTTGCTACTAGCGCCAAACTGCCCCCAGCTGCAAAGGTATAAATACCCCCTTCTCCTCCCCCGTCGCACCTTTTCTCCTTTTCTTCTCCATACCTCTCTATTCTCAAAGTCCTATCTCGGTAGGCAAGGCAAGTCCTATTCGGCAACGTCTAGGCAAACGGGCCCTACTTCGGCAGGGACAGGGTAGACGAACCCAACGCATAACCAGTCGAGGAGCATTTCAACATGCACCCGGTTATGAAGTTGCTGGAGTCTGTAAGGGAAAAACCGTGTGAGTGTGTTCCGCCACCTCAAGGAAACCAACAAACAATCAATCAATCATCAGGATGGCACTCCACGGCGACACTGTTTAGAACAGATGGAGGGTTGTGAAGGGCATAGTGCTGCAGGTATCGAGAGCGAGAGCGCTACGACGCACCCCTCAGGTACCTGTTTTGCATTCCCCCTCGCGATCGACCTACTTGTCGTTCTTACACTGCCGCCGTGCGTCGACCTGGTGATTGATTGATTGTATTTAATCTTTGGAACCTTTTCAGTATACACATAGCTGTGTATACGAACTTCAATACCTTTTTTTCATCACTATCTCTTGCTTGTTGAGGGATGTGGAGAAGAAAGTGGACATCTACGTAGAAGGTCGAGTTGTGTGGGATAGCTACGTGACGCGTCGAGAAGCGTGGCTCGATATCTATGTTGTATCGCGATCTTTGATGTAAACATTGGTGGTTATGTCCGGCTACACTGGCCCGTAGCTACTATCTCCCTTGTGTGCATGTAGCTCTCTTTCTTCTCCCGTACGTGTACGAGATGACAAATGCTCTCTAGGATCTGTTGGACATATAATACTGGCTTCTACTGTGACTTTACTCGTTCTCTTTATCCTGTTGTGTCCCTACTCCTGACCTTGCCCCTATTGCTGTTGCTTGTTGTTGCTTGTTGTTGCTGGCACTGGTGTCGACGATACTCGTTAACATAATCCTTGAACCGCCTGGTCCAGATTCGAAAGCCTTTAAAGCAGACACTTCAACTACATCCCCCCTGTCTGGAAGGACGCTACGATAACTGCCTAGCGTCCGCAGGGACATCAACAGACGGGCTAGAAAGTCACCTTGTGCATATTACCGATCTATCCAAGCTTGATCAAAATAAATCATTGCATTTGCGATTCGTTTACGATCGACGAAAGGGCCTTGGACATCACACAACCGAGTGGAAAGGTACGATACAAGATAGTGATTGGCAATATTCTGGTTTCAGAAGCTTAAACACTCGACAGTGAAGCATGAATTCGTTATATAACGGTATGTGGTATCCTAATATCCTATCGACGCTACTTGCAGTTCACTTATTTATCCTTCTTGCCAGACTTGATGGTCTCGTCCTTTTGCTTGGCAGGGGGGCGGGCTACCAAGGCAAGTTTCCACAATGCCCACAAGAAGCCAAGAAGAACGACAATACCAGTGCCGATTTCTATGGCTCTCGCTTGAATGATACCCTGGAGACCTTCTTTGATCTCGAGAACGGGAACGTCCAGCTGTTCAACCAGCCGCGGCTGGATTGCAGAAGTTGTATCTTTCGAGGGGGAGGGAGACAATTGGTAGAACATGGTCTTGGGTCCGAAGAGACCCTCCCAGCCCAGATTGACACGGTCAAACGGGTTGACTCCCATTTTGGTTCCTTCTTCAGCAGTGCAGGCCCAGAAGACGACAGGCCATGGCACAGACACAGTGCGGTTGCCAGACGGCGATGGCTTCAGGTAGCGGAGATGAAGCGGCACGGTGACTTCCCAGTCTTCTTTGGCCGAGTCCGTTTCTACTGGGGTCGCCAGTTCCAGGAGTATATTCGAGCCCCAGCGTGAAGTGACCCAATCGGGAGCTTCCAGATCAGCCTCGCCAGAAATAGTTCGCAGGGCCGCTAGATTATGAGACTCCAAGAAAAGGCGATCAGTCGTGGAGAGCTGGTACTTGTCTGCGAATATCGGGGACGGTAACGTGAGATAGGAATGAAGAGCACATGTCGCATCTGCGGGAGCTGGTGGTGCAGACAGAGACGAACGAGGAATCGCAATTTTCATCGTTGGATGTAGGCCTGTCGGATGTAGGAATGAGACTGTATAGTCCGCAGCCTTTGGTAGCGGATGATGCCGTGACGGAAACGAGAACATCGTGGCCTCTGCGTCATGTTAATGGTTTACCCTCATCAAAATCTGAGACAGACATACGGGGACGGTCATCCTCTCCAACCACAGCCAACAATCCACCGACAGACAACTCCTCCGGCTCCGTAGATTGCTGGCTGCTCAGTAGCCCAACCTCTATCTTCTCCGACCCGAGCTCACCCTTCTTGACCTCCGTTGTCCAGCCCTTCCCCTCTGGAGACTTCGCCCAGTATGCTGAAACGCTGAGAGCATGCGATATACGGTCATAATCGATATCAACGTAATCTGCGGATAAAAGCGACGAAGCGCTTTTCCGACATTCCGTATCCGACGATGGACACAATGTCTGCTGAATGTATGTAACGAGCTCACTGATCGAAGGCAGGATGCTATAGAACTGATAAGAGGCCACGGACGCGAATCGCTGCGAAACCAAGGGCGGAGTCGTAAACGATATCTACATAGTGTCAACACGCGGGTCAACAAGTTAATAGCACTGATAAGCTGAGCTCACCTCCGGCAGTGTGCACTTCAATTCGTCACTGAATGCCTTCTTGAGCAACGGACAGAGTCCCTCTCTACAGGAACAAGTTAGCTCATATCATATAGAGAAGATAAAACACATACGTCAACCGCTGCGAATCTACCGGAGTGAAGAAGACATGTAAACCGGGAGCCACCCTGCTGGAGAAGGGAGGAATGGCTTCAAAGGGCCGTTCACTGGCCCATCGGATATGTAGTTCATGGGATTGTTTCAGAACAAGCCAGAGCTATACAAGAGTTGGTTAGCTGGGTCAATATCATTATGTTAGTTAGGTGTAAAGCTACCTCCGACGGAAGCTCGTTGAAGCCAAAGGTAACTCGCTCCTCACGGGCGGCATCCAGGCCGCGGAGCTTCAATGCATCCTTGGTCAACTGCACTTGATCCCGTTCAAAGGCGGAATCAGCTCCCTGAGCAAAGGTAATCCGTCTTTTCATATTGGAGAGCGTGTCAACGAAGCCAGTTGCGGCGTGTTATCTCGGGAAGTTCACATGTTCCTTTTCTGGAGAAGCGGTCCGCCTTCTGGATTCGGTCTAGCCCAAAGTGGAGCTCGGCTTCTATCAGTCACGAATGACATCACGGATGGAATGGATAGGAACTTGCTGTATTCACAATTCTATTGATTATCTACAGTCTAATTAATTGAAGAGGAATATCTTTGATTCTTCGTATCGTGTCTAAAGCAACCAGGCCGACGACTAGAAATTAATATGAGACAAAATAACAAGGAAAACTTCAATCAACACCTCCCGACCAAACCGGGTCATCCCAAAACGCCTAATATGCAGCAACATCAATCATGAAAGCGCTCGCTCGAGTATCACAGCTTATGCTAGAACATCCTTGAGAATATCCTTCTGGGCAGAAGTTAAACTCGTAGGGAACTTGACGTTCACGCGGACAACCAAGTCTCCGCGCTCGCCCGGCTTCTTCGAGATGGGCATACCCAAGCCGGGGAAGTGCTCTTCGTGGCCTGGCTGCGTGGGACCAGGTTTGGCGACACGCAGTGACTTTCCGTCGATCGTCTTGACAATACGTTCCCAGCCTGTCAATGCCTCTTTCAGGGTCAAGTCGACGGTCGTGATCAGGTTGTCACCCTGGCGCTTGAAGACGGGATGCTCTTTCTAAAGAAGAGTTAGCATTATGTTCGTAGGGGACTTTGCGTAGAGGGACAATAAACCTACCTCCTTGACGATCAGGTGGACATCCTGTCTGCCACCTTCTTCCTGGTCTCCAACATTCTTGTACTTGATCTTAGAACCAGCCCGCAGACCAGGTTTGATGTTGGCTTCCAGGGTAACATCTTGCGTCGTGCGCTTTCCACTCGCGTCGAACGCCTTGCTCTTGGTTACGACCTTCTTGGTCGTTCCATGGAACATCTCCTCCAATGTAACTGGGAGATCCTTTTCCACGACAGTAGGCTCTGGAGTTGGCGCACGACGAGCTTGCTGTTGGAATCCGCCCGGGCCACGGCTGGCCTTGAAACCGCCGCCGCCGCCGCCCAGACCAGCGCCAAACAACGTAGAGAAGATATCATCATCCATATCCACTCCACCAGCGCCGCTCTTGGCAAAGTTCTTGAAGGTGTCGTCGGCAGAGCTGAAGCGGAAGCCACCTCCGCCTCCCGGGCTGGTCGTGAAGTGGAATGTACGGGCACCACCACCGCCGCCGGGCATGCCACCGAAGGAGAAACCACCAGGCATACCACCAGCTCCGAAAGGAGAGCCGCCAGCTTCAGCACCAGGTGGAGGAGCGGCACCGCCGTGTAGAAGGAAGTCTAGACCATATTGATCGTAAACTTTGCGTTTTTCCGGGTCAGAAAGGACTTCGTATGCCTGTGACACCTCTGCGTGCTGTTAGCATTCGTCCATGATAAGAAGCAATGCCATAAACATCAATATACTACATACCTTTGAATTTCTCTGCTGCTTCGGGGTTGTTCTTGTTCTTGTCAGGGTGCCACTTCAACGCAGCTTTCCTGTATGGCAATAGTCGTCAGCATCATGATCAAACAGAAGAATTGGACAAGGAAGACAGATGTACATACCTGTAGGCTTTTCTGATTTCATCTTGAGAGGCACTAGGGCTAATGCCTAGAGCGTCGTATAGTTTGGTTTCCGCAACCATATTGTAGGAAGGTTACGTTTCACTGTGAAGGGTAGACAGTTGTTGTTTAGAGGTATATGGTATGGGACACAACAGAAAGTAAATTAAAGGATGCGTGGAATCCAATCAGACTATATGAGAAGGAAACAACGTGCAAAGGTGAAGTAAGCTGGTAGGAGAACGTTGGACGAGGTCGATGACGGAAGAGGTCCTATAGCAACTAAGAGCAACAGCGGGGACTAAGCTGTGTCGAATGGCGTAGAACGTTCTTGGAAGATAAGCGAGGGACGGAATGCTCCGTAGACCTTGCTGGATAAGTAACTCTTGCAGTTTAGCGTCCGGTTGCAGCAGTTCTTCACTGTTCGTTGTTGGTGAAGACGGGCGATTCTTGAAGGAAGCGAAGCCTCGAGCAGTGACGTGAGGGCACGAGCAGCCTCGAGACAGCGTGACACGGATGGAAGCTTCCAGAAGGTTCTACGAGGGCGGTTACCCGAGTGGGCAATGCTTGGTTCCATCGTGGCAGAGCAGACTGCACGCTGCGTGTTCTATGGTATAGCCAATTCTGAGTGCATTGATCCAACACAGAATGCCTCTGAGTTCTCGAGGCAGGCATGCTCTACAAATAATGCTATGGTGGATGTCGCGTGGAGGATCTCAATCCAGACCATGGCGGGGTGCCCTAAACGTGCTCTAAAATGCATTTTCCCGCTAACTAAAACTCCGCCCTTCCCGGCGCGTCAGATCCACGGCTCCTGTGGCGCGATTTCCGCTCGTTTCCGCTGCTGAACAGAGAGAGCACAGAGAGCAGATGAGGAAATTCTATCCGTCACATTGGGTAATGGTTTCGGAGTAAATGGGGGCAGAAAACAGCCTAGAGTCATATAGTCTCCTCTACTAGCAGAACCACCTCACGATCCACTATCTATGGTATGGTACGATCGTGTCATTTTTAGAAAAGGCTAAGCGAGGGCGATCCAGACTGGCGGGACCGGTACTCAATATGGTATGTTGGTTGCCAGTCTAGTCCGGCCTGGTAGTGAACTGATAGATAGTGGGGTATAGAGACTAATAAAAGTCAATCGCGAGCTAGGTCGATGTAAATAGGTATTACCATCGTCATCGCCGTAAGAACCTGACGTTCTAGCCACAATTTCATTAGTAGTGCTTATCTAGGGAACTATTACCAAGTTCCCCATTTCTGTTGTCAGGATTCAGTGCAGCCCACTTCCTTTCAGGTATACCGCCTCTTGTGGGAGATTTTGTTGAATCCTAAATCCCCTTCATGAACGAGTATATAGACTAAGAAGAACGACTGATATTTTTGGGATGTGAGAATACCATTCCAGATATGGTAACTAGTGAATAAAACCACGGAGTATAGGAGACCAATCATCACATGTTTAGCCTTTCCTCTTCTCCTGACAAGAAATACCAAGCCCGTAGTGCAGCATGTCAATCATGAAGTTTCACAATATAGTCATGATCACGGAGCCTTTCTTCAGTCAGTGCCACATGATTGACGCCAGTGATGGTCTCTGTCTTCGGGCTCCTGATGCTTTGTCCTCCTTCATTTCGTCCTCGCAGTCTACGGACAGCAGGCTGCGTGACACACGGAGCCATGATCTCATTCCACGTAGCAACTGCTTCGTCGCCGGTAAATTGGTTCGCTGCAGCCTCAGCAGCGCGACATCGCTGGACAGTGGACTCAGGCGCCTGGCATCCTTCCTCAAGGCGAGTACAGATAGTGTCCATGAGTCTGGGCAGGTTGCCGTATAGATAAGATGTCCCTCCAAACGAGACCATATACGAGCCTCGAATTCTCGGAGCTGCAGGACCACAGGTGCCAAGGTCGTAACTTGCCGGAGAGCTGTCCATGCATGTAACAGGAATTTCCGTTGTCACTGTGACTGTACTTGTTTCTGTCGCGGTACTCGTGACTGTCTCAGGTGGTTCGGTGATGGTGGCAGTCTCCGTAGCTGTGCTAGGGATACACGGCGTGCAAGGCGTGCCAGGAGCACTAGGGCTTGGTGTCGGAGTCGGAGTTGGTGATGGAGTTGGCCATGGCTCCATCGAAGGTGGAGGAGAAGGAGTACTCGTAGGTCCTTCTGGTTCAGGGGCTGGACAAGCATCGATATCGGAGCCACTTTCTTGGGCGTTGACCGTAATCAGAAAGAAGAGGGCCAAAAAGAATGGAAACGCGCCGCAACGCATCTTGACGTATATTTCCTAAGTGTCCGGGAAATGGTCTTGATGCTATCTGTATTCAATACAGAATGAGAAACAACCAGATGCACCCTCATACTCGAGAGTACTCGCTGTGTAGACTTCTTATAAAAAGGCAACGATTGTATACAATCGTCCAAGTTGAGCACCTTGTTCTGAAATCACATTTTTCTAGATCGGTGTATCCAACTCCTAGATTCAATACTTTAACTTGATGTCCCTTGAAAGCAGGAGATTCTTCCTAAGTTGTGTTTTGGCATTTAGGAATTGACATGCACGGTTCCTGACATACCTCGCAAGGTCGTCCCGATTCGGTTAGTTAGTTCACTATGTACCAGCTCGGTTGTTATCGAAGTGCAAGTACCAAGATTAACATCGAAGTTCTGTGGAATACAACACGCATTTTTATCTAAAGGGAATCGCCATAAGATGGATACCGCCCCGTCTGGCAATTGATAATGTGACAAACCGGCGCACGGTACTTTCTTCTATTTACCACTAGATTCCGCACCGCGCCATCTACCAGATTGGAATACAATCTAAACAACCACCCTAGATTTAGAGTAGTACTTTTCATGCTCCCCAGCTTTGTCGCCTATAATGCGTTATATTGAGAATCTGAAATATCAAACATTGAAGTCCGGTATCCAACTGAAAAGACTGAAGATCATCGCAAACATGCAAGCAACCCATAATCAACTAGGCCTGCGGAAGAAGCTTTATGAGATAGAAATACCTTAACAAAACCTGCTACACTCAACCGCCTAGACGCTCATAGTGCGCTATCTCTAAAATCTCCCCGTTCAATAAAAAAACCTGACAATATTACATTTGCCTCCGTATCTTAAAACAAAGACAGTCATGAAAATCAGATAGAGGCTTCATAAAATAGGAGCAAAGTCCAAATCTTTCATCGCAAGTGCGAAGGTCAGTCCCATAACTATCTCATTTATTGCGGCACTTTTTTAAGCTTGCACCAGCAGAGATCTAGACCACCATATTGACAACCTAGACTATTCCTCCGCACTTCCTAAGCGCTTTCTCGAGGGTCCGTGAGCAATATCAATAGAGCGGCACGCTTCTCGATCTAGAGCAGCAAGGGATACTGCCAGAACTACCGACCCGTTCGTGAATAACGTCGACTGTAGACTACCGTCTGGATAGTAACTTTATTTCTCAGGATATTCTGGTTATCTTATGGCTTTCTCGTACGCGACGCTTCATATCCGACAAACTCGCTTAAAGTAAGCACTACTGGCTTAACTCTAACGCAGGGACCCCTACTGCACAAGACACGGGTAACGGGTAACGGGGTACGGAGTATACCCGGAACCAAGAGAGAACCATTAATTATTGTTCTGATTCCGGCAAACATCCGAACCCAGAAGCCTAAGGGCACTATACAAAGGGCTTTATCACCGTGCAGAAGTTAGATGGTTAACGGCTTATCCAGAGGGACGAATCGGTAATTTGGCTCATACAACTCGAAAGCTAGTTTCTACGGAAAATACTCTTACTACTTGTGGCCAGATGGGAGAGGTCTACGGTATACCCGTCTACACTGGTTCAAGGGCTCAGCAGGCTAGTTAGTCAAGGGCTTGCTCTCTAGATGCATGGAGTAGGGGCTCAACCGCAGTCCGGACTCTGGAATAGGGCTTCGGGAGAATACGAACCGCCAGGTACCTAGCGTGCACCATGTGAGAGGCGCTGCGTTAAGGCGTCCGGCCAACCTATTTGGTTGAAGATCCAATAGCGAAGATGAGGCCAAGAGAAGGGTCAAGAGCCCTGCGCAGGGACCACCGAGGTTCGCGATCGGGTGTTCGTGCGGCATTATTTAACTATGGTACACGCACGGATCGCCAGATGCTCACTACACATCTGTTGCTCTACTCGTAAAAGTGAGGATGGTGGACAAGGAAATCGGATTGTTTGGATAGGATCATTATTGTTTCATATTGTTGATGAGATTATCATCCTTCTTACCGCGGCCTCTGGCAGAAAACGGCTGCGTTTCTCTTTCGTTTCAGTTAAACTCCCGGTTGAAAGTAAGCTATCGGCAAGTCAGTGTCTAGAACTGCAGGGGATGAAACAGAGAATCCGATTGTAAAGTCAATTGTCAACGGGTCAAACTTAGGACAAAGTTTGATGCATGCACGAAAGAATCACAAAAATCAGCCTCAAGACGAACGACTCATAGTTATCCACACATGCAATATGCATAACCACATGATGCCGATCTTTTGATGCATTGGTGTTATGGTTCGCATACTACTGTGCATATCTCTCGCAGAGGAAAACATAGTACTCTTGAGTTATTCCGACATTTGCCCGTCGGATCAATGGCTGATTTGATCTTTTTTCTTCTAGTTTATATGTATTAATCAGATAAAACGGATTCTGTGCCGGACTCGGTTGCACGCACACCTGATTGGGTGATTTCGCCGCTCTAACCATTTCCAACAAGGGTCCCCGAGAAGGTTCATCAACGGAGACTCCTGATGCAGTAACTATTACCGCGCTTCCTCGACTTGCGTGCTGGAAGAAGCTGAAGACGGAGCCAGCGTCAATATGGAATTGCGCTGTTGCCCATGAAGCAGGTTCTGTATATAATCCTATCACAGACACAGAACCTGGTGCAAGGATTTGTTGCAAACAGAGTTATCAGGCTGTCTTCCTGCGTCTGGGTAGGCAATCACTCCAGCTGTTGATCTACGGATTGACACGGGTACTTCCATGTAGTAGTCATCGACTCGGCACATACACCATGGGGTGTTCATCTTTCCGGGCGAACGTAGGAGGGAACCAACCGGCCCACATTTACGATCTTCGAGGCTGCCCCTGGGGATCATCAAGAAGGTTTTTGCGCGCCAGACGAATCCAATAATCATCCACGCTTCCAAACCGATGGCACCCTCGAAATTGGGATGTCAAGATATCCACCCTGGTGCAATCGCTTCGTCTTTTTCTGGAATTGAATAACAGAAGTCGTTAAGTGACCAAAATGCTCTAAATTGTGTTCTGGTCGGTATCATTGGTACTTTTATTGCATTTTTCCGTTGCAGTTGCATTAGTATATGGTACAAAAGTCCGCGAGTGTATGGAATACAAATCTCGTATGTAACGCCGTTGATGTCGTAACCCGTGTACATATCTGTCGTATGCAGACCACGTAGAAGATCTCTACAATGGGCCTTTATCTTCGAAAGGTGATGAATCATGAGTAAAGAATTCAAGTGGACTTGAAGAGCCTGACGACCGTACTTCGTCCTCTCCAACCCGTACATCGCTGTGTGACTTCATATGTGTCGGGCCGTGGTGTGGGAGGCCAATGGCCTTTGAAGACGCCGGTAGCATTTCATGTTGGGAGTTCCTCGATTCAGTCCATGTCTCCATCTCAATGGTACGCAGGATCTCGACTCTGTCAGTCCCGTCGGTGCTTGCATGTTGATGCTGTGCGGATGACAACCTGGAACGTGAGTCTTTCGACAGTCCAGTGGACTTCCAGAGCTTCTGTGCACGACTACTTCGACCCACACTTGATGAAGTGAGATTCCGTGTCGACGGGAACAGTCGCGGAAGAAAATGTGCCACCAGCGGGCGCAGAGCAGGCGCCGAAGCGCAAATCTAAAGATTGTTAGGGACACAGAATGGTAGCGGGATTTTAGAGTAACGTACCAGTCCCAAGTTGATTTCGACAGCGGCTGAGAGGAAAATAGGCCAGCCCACCCAGGTCGTATCATACGAGGCTATCACACTCTTGTAGACAAATGCTGTTCGGACTGCACCGGCCACATTTACCACAATTCCCACGCCGAAAATGGAAATCACAGCGATGCGTTGTCGGACTGGCAATTTCAACCTCCATATCAAAGGCATCGGTAGGACGGTACACAGTAGATCGGTGAAGATATTGACAACACTGGCCGCAAAGACATCGTTGTTTCCATTCAAACAGTGGTACGGATATTTTGGCTCCAGATCCCAAAAGGCGTGAATAGGGCTATAGGCTCGAGGTCAGTGACTGTTCGTTCGCGGCGAAAGGACTCCATCCAAACTTGTAGGGCACGTACTTGCACTGGAAAATCGTGAGACAGACGAATGTGATGCACATCGCTGCGACAATGAACATTGCGGCGATGAGGCAGTAGTTGAAATTCCGGAAAGCGCCTTTAATACCAGCTCCCAGCAGTCGTCTACAGAACCACAGCAGCGAGAGCTTGGTAATCGTCGAAGCAAAAGAGAAGAATACCTGAAACATCATGTTGAGTTTCTCTGAAGTGGGGATCCATTCCATGGGCACATCCCAGATATGTCGGTCCCAGCCATACTTAGCAGACGCAAGCGAGGTGACAACGGCCATAGCAATCGCGAAGAGCTACACATGTGATTGTTAGCTTTTCGAGATCATTACCGACGTCTCTCATGGTCTTACCATGCTAATAATGATGGTTGCATCATCAACGCCAATGCTTCCAGTGATCCTCATCCGAGTGTAGATGCGCAGGCAGACGACCAAAAAAGATAGAGAGGTGAAGACGATGTTCACAATCAGCAGCGCATCACCACGACTCGGGGGGTCGATATAATTCGGCGTGGGCCACTGGGCCATCACGCTTGCAGGAGGTAACTGCATGGTGGCAGAGGCAGTTTGAACGAAATATGAAACTTAACGAGCGAAGACGACCGCAGAGCGGTCCCTTGGGAAGGATTGACTCCGGTATACTATTATTGCGGCGCAAAGGTCCAGCACTTATGCCGAAGGGATGACGGTCTCCATATATCTATGCAGGTCGAATTGCCTCCGGGCAAACTGTTAGTCAAAAGGGAACTACCCCAGGGACGAAGATTTAGTCTATGCCAGATCCATCGACAGAGACTGTTCAAATCGCTCGCCCAGCCGTTCAAACGAGAGAATAATAAGCCACAGTGATGCATCCACATCTTCCATGATCGCGTGGTACGGTGCATTATTGGCGCTCTTAGTATGCATCGAGTCCACAGACGGATAGTCACTGTGCCTTGTGGGCCGGTTCTCTTGGGAGAGCTCATTGCAAGGCTGGTCTGAAGAACTGCAGCCCAAACTCGCCCTTAACCGTACACCAGGGTTCCATCCGTGGTTGATGGACGCGCGACTTCGAAAACGGCAGTGTCCCCGATGAGCCCTGGGAGCGCGATCTCCAGGGTATCGGTGGCTCCGTGGTGATAGGTAGATCGTAGGGTCCATCGGTTCGCAACCGGCTCCACGGAGGGGCTAGAGAACTTTGATCGCACTTAGATTATCGACGAAGCACTCACTGTCAAGAGCCCTACAGTGTGATAGCCAAGGGGAGCACATGCTGCGCAGCTCATGCAGGCCTCACACTGTGTGGTTATCGAAGCGTTGGCCATTGCACAGGCTATTTGTTCTGGAGATTTAAACGCCATGCATCGCTAAGAATGGATGGCCACATCGGTGCCATATTGCATCTTTTCAGCAACCAAAAAAGCATCGTAATGGGCACTGTCCCTCCACCCAGCCACCACTTATCACCGGCCAAACATCCCACTTCAACAGCCATGTTCCGGTGTCTCCCTGGAGTTCGGCAATTAACGCCATGAAATGTTAGGTGAGATGGGCACGAGGAGGTCCACCGATGAACTCCGACCACGTGCAGCCGAGTCGAACAGCGCGGCCTCTGCCGCTTTGTGGCGCTGCGCAAACACAAGAAGTCAACTATGGTAGAATAATATTGGATCAGTAGCATAGCGATAGACTCGAAGCGAATATGTTCTAGAACAAGTAAGGTATCAAGTAAGGTATCAGAGATTCTTCTGTCACCACAAGTTTATCGTAAAACAATAATTGTATTATGACGGCTTTCTCAACATTCGAATCATCTCAGACATTTCACCCTAATGTCGCAAGGATGCGACCGCGGCTGCATTTTCACCTGCTATTAAGCTTAAGCATGGTTACCATCAGTTGACATACTAAAACGGGCCTTGAAAATCGACTGATTCGATCGAGATGGCATGCAGCTGCTATACTTGAGACAGAGCTACATTGGCTGGCTCTCTAGGGTAGCAGAGAGTTTTCCTTTCTTGCCGCAGCACATCCACTGCGTAGGCGTCGATGTCTAGGGAGCATCACACTGCTCCCTAGTAAGGTTGCATCAATTGACCCCAACCGCCATAGCGTTGTGCAATAAGTCGGTTAGTGTGAGACTATCTGAAAGCAGGTGTCGACCTCTTTAATGCACGATTTCGACCTGCTCTCGATACCCAGCACATTCATTGAAAGTATTGAATCTTAGCCGTGTGGGAGTATGGTCTCTTTTTCAATACGACGAAAACGCAGCGGGGACCACGCGAGGCTGCTGACCAGACAATCATCGATTCCGGAAAGTGTCTTCATGTTTTCTTGTTAGCGTAGAGCGGACTTCCAAGTTCCTACAGGAGGAAATGCAGTCAAGTGCATGCTGACAGTGTCAAGGGACACTCATCGTGATACGCGGCACAAAATAATGGTTTTGGTCCATTATTATATTACCGTCCGTGCAATCAGGATGGTAAGGATGACGACGGATGACTGGCAGAGGACGATCCTATGCAGCTCTCAGGGGTGCCACACTTTAACTGGATAAGAATTTTCCGTGGCCTTCTAGACTCGCCCGTGCGAGTTTCAGCGCCGTCGACTCCGTTTCAGATTGCTGAACGGACAACATCAGCCACTAAACGGTCTCCGCGCAGGCGCTGTCGAAGCGCAAATCGAACGAGGGAGCAGAAGCATGAGTCAATGGCGCGCTTGGATAGATGGGATGATAATGGATCCCAGATTGCGATAGATAGTGCAGTTGCATTATCCTCATCTCTCCGCATGTTGACAGTTGTCGTGATAGCCGTTGAACGAGGATGGAGAAGTAGGCTGCGGGAAGGGACGGCTGTTCCCGTGTTTTGACATCTGCTACTTCGGATGTGCAATTAGTTCCGCCACAAGTTTCTTGATAAAACAGCTGCCTTGAGCAATTCGACGATTCTAAGTCAGCGGTCTACGGAGTAATAGTCTAATCCTGCCTGTTCTGGGATCTGGCAGGGCTGGATCTTCCGGATCTTGACGCAAAATGTGGAGTAGTGCTCAGACAGGCGCTTGCTCTTGCTCTGAGACGATGGGTTCTATCTAGCCTCTCACTCTTGTCATTTCGTCGCCCGTTCTATTTTCTTCATCTCCATCTCATTTCACCTCTTTTTTCCTTCTCTTTGTTTTCACCCAATCCGTTCGTTTTCAGTTGGGTGTTTTCTTCTTTACGTTCCTTAGAGACGCACTTTTTTGTACTTCTTTTCCTAGATGCCGTTGCTAACGCTTTTCCCTGCTTTATTTTAATTGCTCACCGCTTGCACGCCTGGTCGGATCCCCATCGCAACAACAACATACGCCTACAGCATATTTGGCAGTCAGAAATCCAGTTCCCCCGCAGAATCCTATAGCTAGGTCCCAACAGAAAGCAATGGACCACGATATGGACCATGACTCGGAGCGAGATGTCCACATCGCAGCTCTGCCCGCCTTCCTGGAGAACCTTGTCCGAGAGGGGCATTTCACGCACCAGCAACACCATCGGAGTAGTGTTGCTGACCTAGATCGCTATTTCGTGAGTCTTGATCTCTGGCCCCGCCCTCCTTGGTCTTGACTAACGCTGGTATCCCCGCAGGTTGGTCCGCGAGACCTGGACAAGCATAGCAAATGGCCCGTATTTCTGCGCTTGCATGGGAGTGTTGTCCCCAAGCTGATCCTGCCACTGATATTCATGGCGTGTTGGTCGACACTGATTACTTGTATATCTGCTTTCGTATATAACCGTAAGAGGACCGTCTTGAACCCCAGTGAGAAAACCACTAACATAGTTTGTGACATCTAGTCGGAATCGACAACATTCTCTTGACTGTTCTTGGTTTTGTCGTCGGTCTTTCCCTGTCTTTCCGGAGTTCTACGGCATATGAGAGGTAAAGCAAGAAAGAAGGCCTTGGTTGGTCGAATACTTTACTGACGAAGTCAAGGTACGCGGAAGGACGGAAATATTGGGCATTGCTACTGCAATCCTCTCGCACTCTAGCTCGTTTGATATGGATCAGCATCTCTGAAAGAGAGGGAGAGCATGCAAAGGACGATTTGCTGGCAAAAGTGTACGGACTCCCTAACTTTCTATTCGATGTAGGACTCGAGATTGACGGTCTCTTTAGGAGCTCTTTCAACCTCATACTTGCGTTCGCCATCGCCTTAAAACATAAATTGAGGTTTGAGCCTCACTTGGCCTATGAGGACCTCGTCCCCGTCGCAGGACACTTGGACACATTCGCCAAGACTGCCCACGACTCAGAGTTGCTCAAACCTCACAGGAAGTCGACCTGGAAAGCGGCGGGAGAATATCTTGGGGTGCCCTTTGCCGAGTCGAACCCGAGGAAGTTGATCAAACGTTCCAAGAAGCCCCTCGGTAATCTTCCACTGGAAATTCTCAACCACCTTGCCGCATATATCCAAATGAGCGTTGACAACGGTACATTGGCTTCTGCTACTGTCCAGACGCAAATCTGTGAGTATTCGAGATAGCTGTTAGCATTCGTCATTATACTGATGTGACCAGATACGGCCCTTTCCCAGTTCACCGAAGTCTTGACTGGTGTCGAAAGGGTCTTAAGCACCCCCCTTCCGGCCGCTTACAGCATTGCAATCGCTCAGATTTCCTGGATATATGTCATGGTTCTTCCATTTCAGCTATACAACTCTCTGAAATGGATTACCATCCCTGGAACTATTGGTAAGGTTGCCCATTGTGTCTCTGAATGAGCGGGAAGAGTTAACGTCCCTGCAGTTGCTGCGTATATTATCCTTGGTCTTGCGGCCATCGGTAGAGAAATCGAGAATCCGTTCGGCCACGACGTCAACGATCTGCCTCTCGACAACTACTGTACGCAGCTAGGTTCCGAGTTGGATATCATTTCCGCCACGCCCCCGCCGAAAGGAGAAGATTTCCTCTCCAGAAGCGAAAACCTTGTCCTCTATCCTCTGAGTTTCAGTGGATACAATGACTGGAAGGAGCGCAGCATTGAGGATATCCGGTCTGCGTTGAGAAGCAAAGTGGTTGCCAATTCATCCAAGACACCCGGTCTCTCCAAAGCGTCATCGATGGTGGATTTATCATTCCATCACCGGACCTCAAAGCAGGGAGTCTAGATTTGATGTTTTCCTTGCCAAAGTGGCACAGCCAGTCTGCCACCAGGTAATTTTCTCTTCTTGTTTGTTTCAAACGGATCAAAATTGCATTAACGGAGTGAATGTGTCTGATTTCCGAGGTTATCTGTTTTTTCCCAAGTATATGCACTTTGCCTTTGTGTTTTTCTGCTTTCATTTCTCTCAAACCTGTCTGATACAGGTCATTGGACGGCGAGCCCGTCATTTATTTTGCAGCTCTTCTTACTCTCCTTGATGATGTCTTGATATTTATCACGTATTTGGCCCAAAGTGGACAGAAATTGAATGAGAAGCGCATGTCTTCTGAGACTGCAGTTCCGTGGGAATCACTCTGTAGGTGGGTCTGAAGCCCGAGTAGTGACTTGACTGTCGGTCGATGACGATTTGAACAACCTGAATATCTGGAAGTTGAGTCCTTTTCCTGCTGGATATTGGAGTCATATGCCATCTCGATCTTCCGGGCGCAAGTAGCTCGCTTAGCCATTCCGGCGCGATTTTGCGCAGCTGTACCGAGAAATCAGTCCTACAGCTTCATAACGACATAATCTCTCGCCAGGTACTCCACATGCGTCCTTGTGCCGTACTAGGGAGGATTATTCGTTTGGTATATATTCTATACCGTAGTGCACTGTTCACTATGGGGCAAACAGATCTGCTCCTGACCCATTCACGATGGCACCAAGAAAATTTCCCTTCGCGCACACTCTCCACGCGACATTATTCGCACTCGCAGCAGAGCTCCCAGTTGATGTGTTCCCTCCGATCCACGAAGACACCGCCGAGACGACGGCCGACGCGTCGTCGCGCGGAACTCGAATCCACGCATATTTATTCGCGCCGTCATTTTCGACTTTCATGATATCGATGGAGATCGCTGTGCCCGTGACACCCAGGAACTGGGCTAGTGCCGAAGAGAGATAGGTCCGCGTAGTGAGCTCGTCGAGAGGTGCGTTCGCAGAGGAGTAACCGGGTTGTGGGATCCTGTGTAGCAAGCAAATTAGTTTTCCTCTTGGCTGTTCTGGCCTCGATAGCAATCCCTGTAGATGATAGAGAAGGATTGGTAAGAATACCGAAGATGGCACGTACAGTTGTAGTTTGATATAACTCCAGGGCGGGTTGCGTGCTGTGAAATGGATCACATTACTATCTTTCTTCCCTCGACCGGGTTTCGCGGACGCTGGTGGTGCCGCAGTGTCTGGTGCTTTGCGCTTCGTAGCCATTGTGACTGACCTCCCTGATTCCGAAATAATGTCGCGAAATACGGCTCTTCAGTCGACGTTTGGATTTGAGAAAAAAGAGGGTGGGGAGTGGTCCGTTTTGGGTTCTTCTTGATCTGCGAGGAATTTCTGGAAGGCTGCGAGTCTAGCGCATATCATCCGCCAACTCTAAACTCCAAATGGGCGCTTTTTAAGTTGGGCTTGGCGGTGCTTAAGATCTAGCTCCCCGCAATCCTGGATGATGTCACGGAGGTACTGGCATGCAACTATTATCTCGATAATACTCGTTGTTATAGAAGGGACTAAGAACTAGTGGGGAGATCTGGCAGAACATCGCAAGGCTAGGGCGAAACCAAAATATCAAGAGTCTCGAGTTCATTCTTCCGACGCACTGGACGGGGATATATATTTCGGGTTCGGAGTAGATACAAAGACCGTTGATTATTGGCTGACGAATATCAGGACCATTTTATTCTAGTCCAGGGTATATTTCATAGTAAGAGCATTTGCGATAATATATCGCTTCACAGTTTTCAACCCAATACGTCAGAGCGACTATCTATCCTTAACATACATTGGAAGGACAAATGTAAGTCTTGGTCCTATTTCCCATCAACAATAGCTTCACTCAGCCTCTGTTTTGCCTTCTCTAGAAAGTCCGTTTCAGTCTCTCCGCCGATATCTAGACCGTTTATGGAGAGCGTCTTTTCGCGTGACTTGTGGCCGCGAATGACAGCGACATCGGACTTAGAGACGCTAAAGATCTAGATGCTAGGTCAGCAGCGAATTTATTTGGAGAAAGGATTGTATGAGGACATATTTATTTCAGGGAAATGTGTCTACTCACATCTGCAAAGACCTTCGAGACCGCTGTATTGGCTTCTCCATCTCTTGGAACGGCTGCCACTGCGATGTCGACCGTCTCAGGCCCAACGGCTAGAACGCCCTCGCGCCGGGCCGATGCGTTAGGTTTTACATGACAGGATATTTGCAGAGTATATTCTGCCTTTGATTTGCTTTTCTTGTCGCGGATCTTTGTTGCGTTTTGGATCAAGCGCAGGAGAGGCGGAGATTTGCTTGCCATGTTGGAAGACGGTAGTCGGAGAGGCCAGATACCATCTGGTCGCACTGTATCTTAGATTTACCCATGCAGGGAAATTGACAGCGGTATCATGGACTGTCTACTGTATATGGTAACTAGTTACTCCAAGACAATAATAATGAAAAGCAAGCAGACGGTGCCTGACAGATCTCGGCCCAGCATTTCTCCGACGGGGAACCCTGGGGCGCGAAAACGATAAAGAAACCATCCAAGAACTCCGAAGGACGGCCGCAGGCTAAACCCACATGGGAAATTTACCCCTCCGTTTTCCTGACTCAAAGCGCACCCCGCGATCTTTTGATCTTGCGAACTGAACAGCATCCATTCAGTTTAGAAAACCTCACAGGTTCGCACAATGGCAGAAGACAGCGCTGCGCCAAGCCATGAGCAGGACGTCAACCCCTGGTCCGTCGAGGGTGCCCGCACGGAGACCGGAGAGGTTGCCGCAATTGACTATGAGGCTCTCGCCAAGTACGTTCGACGCTGGATTCTGGATGACTGCGCTGGTCGCTGACTAGGAGATGATAGGAAATGGAATACCTCGCTCATCGATCAGGAGCTCCTCGAGCGTTTTGAGAGAGTGACCGGACACAAGCCGCATCGCTGGCTGCGGCGCGGCCTGTTCTTCAGCCACCGTGACTTCGAAAAGATTCTGACCAAGTACGAGCATGGCGAACCATTCTTCTTGTATACTGGACGAGGCCCTAGTACGGGTAGCTTGCACTTGGGACACACCATCCCGCTGCAATTCACCAAGTGGTTGCAAGATGTGTTCGACGTCCCGCTGGTTTTCATGCTTACGGACGACGAGAAGGCGCTGTTCAACGACCAGGCCACTTTTGAAGATACCCTGCATTTCGCGATGGAGAATGCTAGAGATATTATTGCGCTAGGATTTGATGTTAAGAAGACGTTCCTGTACAGCGACTTGAAGTACTTGGGCAACCACTTCCTGATGAACGCCTGGGAGTTCTCCCGTCTCATCACTTTCAACCAGGTGCGCGGCGCATTCGGATTTAACGAAAGGTAAGCGTCACTGCAGTGTGATATTTCATCCGTAGGATATGAACTAATACGTACCATGAAATAGCTCCAACATCGGAAAGATTTTCTTCCCGTCTGTCCAGTGTGTCGCAGCGTTCGCGACTTCATACCCTGAAATCTGGACAGATGAGCCGCTCCCTGTTCGCTCGCAGAAGATCGCAGATATCGCCTGTTTGATTCCTATGGGAATTGACCAGGATCCATACTTCCGTCTTCTCCGTGACAACGCGCACCGGATGCGCTACCCCTCCCCCAAGCCCGCTCTGATTCACTCGAAATTCCTTACTGCTCTCCAGGGAGCCGGTGGCAAGATGTCATCTTCGAATCCCAATTCAGCCATCTTCATGACTGATACCCCGAAGCAGATTAAGGTGATTTCCATATTCTATTGTCTGCAAAGCACAGTCGCTAACTTAGCATTTAGACGAAAATCAACAAGTACGCGTTCAGCGGTGGCCAAGTCAGCGTCGAGGACCACCGCCGTCTTGGAGGAAACCCGGATGTCGATGTTTCATACATCTATCTGACCTATTTCGAAGAAGATGATGAGAAGCTAGAAAAGATCTACAACGACTACAAGAAGGGTGATCTTCTCACGGGAGAACTGAAGAAGCTGGCTATCGATGTTCTCCAGGAGAATGTGCAGCAGTTCCAGGAAAGGAGGAAACTGGTCACGGACGAGGTTCTGGAGTCATACATGAAGCCACGAAAGCTGGAGTGGCGAGGAAACCCCAACCCTGTCCCGAAACCACCTTCGGAGGAGAAACCCGAGGAAAAGGGAAAAGGCAAGGGTAAGGGTAAGGACAAGGACAAGAAACTGGTGGTTTTGTAGAGATAAAAGAACATGATGAAATGTGGTCTACAGTTTGAATTATATTTTCCAGGCCGGGGACATATACCCTCCCATCGACTACTAGACTTGGCCTGGTGTTATCATCCCATGTGCTTCGCCATTTTCCTACTGGAAATACACTCACTCCACTCATGTGGCTGTGTTGCCTATCATAAGGCTTGAGACACCCCAAGTGTGTCAAAGTGTTACTACTAAGCCTTCTCCTGTGTACGATATTGTACTCCCAGCTACGATGTCAAAGCATCTCTGTGGAGATAAGTAGCTATTGTACGGGACATATATATAAAGCAAAATCACCACGGAAAGATTCCACAATTATATGGCCATCAGTTTAAGCCTAACGAGACGTGACGAAACCAGTTGCATCCTCCAGGAGGAATGCCCACGTCTAGAATCCTGCAGCTAGATGTATCCTGTTACACAGAAGACAGTTCCCCTCTTTCCATATGGGCCAGGATAATTATCTTTTCTATCTGTAGGCAATTATACCTTCTGCTAATATTATGATACCAAAGACGAGAAATGGGCAAATGTGATACCGAACCTTTGTTTCAGCTGCATCTCTTAGGGCATTCTTTTTCTGATGGCCTATGCGATGGTAAACTCCATGTAGGCTAAAGCGGCTCAATGGACTCGAAATAGAAAGCTGCCTGGGATAAAAGCACGCGTTGTATGTATAGGGCCAGTGCTATGGTCTCATAAGAAACAGGAAGTGTTGCCCATCTATGGAAGACATCCTCTTCTTCCAGGTGGCTACGAAATTTGAATCAAATGGACATAAGTATAAGAAGTATATGAGAATAGTCCTACTCCTAGACCCGGCTTTATCTAGTTGAGCAACTAAGCCTGCCAGTTTCTCCTAGAGACCGGGGAACTCCGCTGTTGTCATAGGATACTGGAATCTCCATGTTGCATATTAGCTATATCCAGTATATGATATAGTTCTATAAGACTATACTTCAGCAGGGAATAGAGTAAAGCTAGACTCATGATCGACATCAGAACTCTTCCCCAGACGCCATTAGAAGATCTTATAGCCCTAGAAGAAAGTGAACAGATTCCATTCTTCAGGGCCATGATGAACAAAGGACATTAAAGATTTCACCACCCCAGCGGCGGCCGCCAGTACCATTTTGGGTAGTCATATCAACATCGGTTCTCTTACCAAAAGGGGAACGCGTCGTCCTGGACCCTCCTTCACTTCTTATATTTGTCTATCTCCCTTTTTCCTTTCTTGCATGATCTCCTGAACATCATCTTGGTGAACACAAGCATACTGGATCACAATCTCTTTGGTCTGAAGAATTATCATACCATCTTTAGGCCTGTGGAAAAGGGCTTACCAGGGGGTCTTCTTTGGCCCTTCTTTCTGGACTTCTCGACCTTGTCAAAGAACACTGCCAGAGAAATCCTGATAAGTGTTGAAAGAAGCTCAAAGGTCGTTTCAGAGCATCTCATTCTCTATTCCCATATCGTTGTCTATCCTTAGACATCTCTTTCATTGGTTTATTGATTCTCAAACCATGCTCAGGGGTAACCACTCACGATGGTTGAGACACGCGCTCGTTCAAGACAGGCAGCAAAGGACGAAGAAGAACATCAGGATGCAGCTCATGGTGATAAATACCATGGCCAGGGTGAGGATAGCTCATCGTCAGAGTATCTGAGCTCTGCTGAGTCTGATATTTCCTACACACCCAGTGACGCTGCTGGGACTATGTCAAAGACAGATGCTGTGCCAAAGGCAAATGCCATGCCACAGGCAAATTCCGTGCCAAAGACAGATACATATGCTCTGAAGCCAGCAAAGAAAGAGAAAAAAACAAAACGGAGAGATCCTCCGAACGATGATGACTTGACTGCATTTCATCCTTGGCAGACTGGTTGGAGCATCGACAATTTGCCAGACATACTTTATGTCTTGAGGCCCGAGGGACCCCACCCCAGGATAATGGGCTGTCCTACTAAGACGCCGTATCTGATTTTCGGCCGACATGTTGCGGACTTCCCAGTGCTGCCCTTGCAGATCTCTTCAAGAGTTGAGGGATGGAGATATGAGGCCTGGTTTCGCCTGGATCGTCGTATCACGGCGGAAGACATCATTCACCGCATCAATCCGAAATATCGAGTGACTGCTGGTGAACTCCAGATGCGTCGATACCGGTTCAGGGAGGCGTTCCATCTGGGCTGCTGGGGCTCCGGCCCATCAATGGGGGCAGTGACACGTCTTCTTGAGGTGAACGGGCTTGATCCTCGACTGAACAGCACAAGAGGACTGACTCCGGGTCTGATCGATCCTTATCTTGGAGAGCGAGGTGGACGTATCCCCTTGCCTAGAGACTGGGTCAACGTTGATACAGTGGACCATCTTGACACCGGACAGCGTCTCCTTGTCCTTCACCCGGATCAACACAGGTCAATTGCTTTTCCCGGGAAAGAACCGGAGGACGAAGTCGTCCCGGCCAAAAAAACTGAAGCCAAAACAGAGGAAACCAAAACAGAGGAAGTCAAACCGGATATCTTGAGTTTTCCAAGGTAAGAATCTCAGGTTTTCGTTGTCATAGCGTTGAGACTAAGTAGCCTTCGACAGCACATCTTACGCGCAGCCCTTGTCCATGGGAAGTCTGTCGTCTGCTCAGCGGCTCTATGACAATTTCCCAGAATATCCAGATCCTGAAGAGTGCGAGCTCGCTCATTACGATCACTACCCTTCACGTGTTTTCAAGAAGGAGCCCGACGAGAAGCACATGATTACGACCTTGGAGGAATATTTGCAGCGCAACAATATCTCCTACGAAAAGCACATCGAACGTTACAATACCCCCTGTCGCCAGAAGAGGCCCCGCCCAATGCTCTCACTGGTCAAGGATGAGGAAGTTACCGGTTGCACGTCTCTTAGCAAACGTCTGCGCCGCTCCATTGAGGGGCCTCTGAAGAGCGCTGACTCCGACATGGATGATACCGCAAGTGAGATCCTTGGTAAATTCAAGGGCGCTCACTAGAATGGCATCAATACTTGAATAGGCCGTAAGTGAATAAGAGAAGAATGATGTATGGTGGGCTGGGCGAGAAAAAAATTGTTTAACAAAGAAAAAAAAGGGGCGGGTCGAGACACTGAATAGGAATGACAATGGCAGGTGAATAACAATGGGATTTTAACAGAGCATGTTGCGAGTTTTTCGGTAGTTAAAATTAACGCCGCTTACCACTTTGATGCTGGCCATCTTTTCATCCTTATATCGAAGTAAACAGATGATACATCTTGTATCTCTATTCCAAGCATCATAAATGGAGTTTTGTGCTATTCTTCGTATAATATATCCATCGAAGCCACTGTTATATACTTACTGGAAAGGCAAATCGAGGTTCTCGCACTGTTCTGATTCTAGCGCAGTGGTGGCCCGAGCAGAATCACAAGTATAGGAGCGCACTTTTGTTAACATATGTTCAACGTTACCATATCAAGCCCTTTATAGAAAAGCCCCTGGAATAAGTGAATAGGATCATCTACCAGCCACTAGGTTATAGATCTTTCTGTAGAATAGGGCGAGATGGATTTCTCTCCCAGACTTCAGCTCCTTCTTCTGTAAAGCAAACCTTCTCCTGAACATCAAGATAATCATCCAACATTGTTTTTAGCAGAAATACCTGTACACTGCGTTCGTTGAGCTTCACGTTTAGATACTGCTCCATATTCGACTCATCATTTTATTCTCTATATTCGAAAACATTACCATCGATCGCTGGACGATCTCAACTTGTCTCTGGCAGAAGCCTTCAACATGGATATTGCTCTGGAAAATGCTGCCAACGGAGTCCAGTCTCCTATCTCTTCTGCTTCTACTCATTGTAAGTTGAGATAGACCAGGAATGCAGATATACAGGGCTAATTGCACTTCCAGCAGACTCTGTTGATTCTGACATGGATTCTGTCATGAGCGATGCCGAAAACGAAGCTCTGTTCTCCGGTCCTACTTTGCGTTAGTTGGCATAGCAGCACTATAGGTATAGGGGCTGATCTCTGATAGAACCTTTCAACTCTTCAGACCCCATGAACATTGGGACGAACAATGTCTGCACCAAACAGTTCGAACTTTTCCCTTCTCTGCGTAAGTTGACATATTCCAGCGACGCGGATATATGGGAGTAGTCATACTCATTGTGTTAGAACCTCTCGTCACTACCACCGTCACCAATGGAGATCTTGCTACATGCAATGTTAGCAATGTATCAGAGCTCTCTGTCTCTTCTCTGCGTAAGTCAATACGTCCAATACATAGATATATTGAGCTAATTGCTCTCCCTGCGGTAGACTCGTTTACTACCACCATCACCAATGTGGACGTCGGCAGAAGCAATGCGGACAACGCAGTCGAATCTCCCAGCCCTCTCCTGCGTAAGTTGACATATCCTAAGGGGGAAGATATACAATGCTAACCGCACATAAACAGATGCGAAAGCCCCTCGGCAGCACAGTATCAAAGCGGTTAACGATCCTCGCAATGTCACCGACTTCCGTGAGGACCAAGCAACATGGTCCTGGGAGAATCTCCCTGACATCCTCTACACCTTTAAGCCTCCGAACATTGGGAAGCAGCCCGAGCCAGCCACAATGTCGTATGAGATCCACGGACAATTCCTTCGTGATCTCCCCATCCTGCCGGACAATATCTCGTCTGATGTCGAAGAGTTCCGTGTCGAGGCCTGGGCGCGTCTGGATAGGCGCGTCCGCCTCGTCGACATCACCCAGCGCATGCACCCAGAGTTCAGAATAAAGCCAAATGCGCTTCAACAGCGCGGGGTCCGGTTCCGAAAAGCATTCAACATGCTTGCCTGGGGCGTGGGGAACAAGAAGACTCTAGAAACAGAGTCTGAGTTGATAAAGGTGATGGTAGCGCGGGGAATCAACCCCGGTGCCAATTCCACTCGTGAAATAACGCCGGGGTTCATTTGCCCTGAAGCTGGAGAGGCCGGGGGGAGAATCGCGCTCCCTGAGCAGTACGGAAAGCGTCAAAGTCCAGCGACTCAAGCGGCTATTCGGCCAAACAATACTGTGCCCGTGAACCGGGGCGCCGGGGATGCCGGAGATGGTAGGGGGGTCGCCAGCTTCTTCGAGGAGGCCATCGAGGCTTGCCTCTGGAAGGCCATCGATATGGGGCTGGCGACCCCTCAAACCATCTTCGACCTCGGAATGGAAGCATACGCTGCCAGGGACGAGATCATGATGGCGATGCGGGGGAAGGAGATCTTTTAATTTGGGAGTCGAGGAGGTGGTTTCGCGGGGCCAGCGGAGCCACCCATCGCTTCAACGGGAGTTTTTAATTTGGGGACAACAATCGCGTTCTTATTTTTAGTCAAATCGTACAATTCAATATGTCAAAAGAATAAGTCTGGTCTTTGTTCTCGCACCACATTCAATATAGTTCAGAAAGGAATGCTGAAAGCAAGAAATCAGTGAATGGAATATGCCATCATATATGGTGAATGAATAAGACCACGCATAAAGATTCCCTACAACAACTAGGTATGTATATTGTCCCTGACAACTTTCAGAATATGATGTAATATGATGTCGGCACACTCCTCAAGACTATATTTGTAATATGAAGTTGCCGCATGTTAACAAGATTATGAAGTATGTTATATAAATCGCTATGGCTTAATCCCGAACCAGGGAACTATGTAGATGGCAGAACCATACTTCTCCGGTTCTGATGCGACTGGAGCCTGCTCTATCTCACTTTGTGACTGTGCCCCAAAGCCTTTTAAGACCCGTCTTGCCCGTTCGAAATCTTGTTTCTATTCAATCCGTATCTACACCAGACAATTCCTTGCTAGAAAACAACTCTTCTGAAACAGGCGTAATCAAAATGGCTCAACATAACCTATCAAGGGCTGAGATAGCAGACATAGAGAGCCACACTTCGGAGCAAATATTTCCTTTGTCCATGTTCTCCTCTGCAGATGAGCTTTACAGACATGCTCTAGAGATTCTTTCTAATGTCATGTTCCATCAAGAACTCATCTACAAAGATATTCCGCCAGATTGGGCGCAGACAGTATTAGATCGGCTGGACGAAGAGTTTGAAGGTAGATTCAGGTACGGTAATCTGAAATTTCCCTCCGTATGATATTTCACAAAACTAATCATTTCCATTCTTTGTTCACAGAAAACACTATAATGTTATTACATCTACTATTTGGATTCTAGTCATGCCTACTAAACTTCATAGTTGCCACCAACCTTGGGCGATTAATCAGAAAGCCCGATGGAATCGTGCTGGGCTCACTACTACTGAAGAGGACGAAGACTTGAATGTGTCCGTCGGTACAAGTGAGTTGAAATCTCATCGCGCGACCATGTGATTGACCATGTTACTAACATTACCAGCTATTTCATTCGTCAGTGGACCTTATGCAAACTCCAGAAAGGAGCCAGATTTGTTCTTCGAACCAGGCTGTCGACGATTTCCATCGCTCGTAATGGAATCCGGATGGAGTGAATCTTTGTCCCGGCATCAAGATGATGTGAACCTCTGGCTTGTGGGTGGCCAGGGAGAAGTAAAAGCAACGATTATACTCAACTGGCAGCGAGTCACAAATACAGACACAGTTAAGGGAAGCGTCTATCTGTACACACTAGACAGAGACGGAATCCCTCGTCTAAAACAAAATATCACCGTCTTCCCTGCTCCTCCTCCTGCCCAAGCTGCAACCGAACAACTTGTCCTCTCACGGAGAGAAATTTTCGGTGGTGATGTTCATCAAGGTCGGAACCCCAATGACGAGTTTACCTTCTCGATTAACCTGCTGCGGGAGATGGCTATTGACGCATTGGGGTGGATGGGTCTTGTTCCAGCGTGACGCATTTTGGTGTCTGAATTATTATGCGAAAGTAGGCTCTACTATACCTTCCACTTTGCTATTAATACTCTTCTATACATTTCACTAATATGTTCTGTTACTTTCTTCCTGTGGCCTGTGGTCGGTACAACTGTTTACTAGCGCAATAATATCTCATACGAAATAATTCCCAAGTACTATTTACTAAAAGGACCGCGTCCAATAGTGAGTGTATATTCGGTTACAGGCCAAGAAGTCCAGAAGACGAATAGATGATCTTCAGATAAAAGCATAACACATGTAAACGCTACAAAAAAGTACGAAATGTACTGTACACAACATGGCCTGCCCAATCGCACGATGGTGCGTACAGAAGCACATAGACGATGGCAAGGAGACAGTTTCCTCTTGTAAGATATGAATAAAATGAAGTCGAAAGGGTTGTTGGTAGAGGCTACTTTCAACGTCAATCTCACAATTCTTACCACTTCTATACGTAACATAGACTGATGTGTTGCGTTGTATTCACGAACATTGATGAATAAGGCCACGAGGAAGGGATATTACTGTCTCTTTGTATTGGAAATGTAATTGAGACCAGATATTGATGTGACTATTGGGTATCGTGTGTGTGTGGAATATCCATTGAGCGTAGGCTGAACACATTCACCGAGTAGAGCACTTTCACTCCAAGAACCAACACCAGTCTTAACAGTCCCTTTTCCTGCACTAAATGCAACGTCGATCTCTTTAAGCACCAGAGCACTCATTTATCTGAGACTATTACTACTTACAATACTCGTGGAGCCCTTTCAAAAGCCATATATTGAACCTCCCCAGATCGAAGGACGAGCCCCCCTGAGGAATCTGATATCCTCTGCAGTGAATGGATCCTGCCTCTCATTTACCCTCCAACACACCAAGCCCAAATCTGGGAGGACATCTGAATCCCAATCCCAACTCCTCGAAAATGGATCTTGATAATCTTGTGACTGAAGAGCAAATCCTCCACACCTCGACGATGCCTTCTGCTGCCCTTCAGCAAGACTCTGGTATGATGGACACTCCCATAAAGCTTGACGGAAGAAAGTGGCTAACTCGTTACTAGCAAACGATAGCGATTCTCGTGTACTCTGCCGTCGTAAGTTCCCGTCGATGTGCATAGGATTATGACTGACGTATGTAGATACCGAGATCCCGGACTGCCTCCACACGTGCGCTCATCCTTACCATTCGTCTTATTCCGAAGCATACTTGCCGCCTTTGATATTCAGACTGGACACCTTGGTGACTGCGAAACAGACAGTCGTCAATCTCTTGATTGAAAATGGAAAGGTCGTGGAGGATGCAGATGGATTCCCGATACGGGACTTCCCATTCCTGCCGCGATACATATCTGTTAAAGTGTCCGGATGGCTTTTGGAATACTGGATGCGCACCGATACTAGGCTGACGTATCGAGACATCAAAGCTCGCATGGCCGTTCCAGCGAGCGAACTTCCTTTAGACAACACCCTCAATATGCGTCGAGAACGCGAGGCGCGCACTCCACTGAAGCTTTCTTGTCTCACCACTCGTCGTGGACAGATAGCGAGAAAGGAGGTTGAACGTGTTGAATCTTGGACACCTGACCAAGTATCCTATAACACAACAATGGACATCGAATACAAACCTGCTGAAGGGAAGATGGTTCCGTATCGCCTGCGCTCAAAGGCCTTGATCTCTGCAGAGCCCCGCTACTACCCCTTGGATACGTTTCTTGACGACGGCGACATTCATGAACCGGGCCCACGGGTTAAAGAGACAATAGCTCTTTTCTACCAGCTCTCGGACACTGCCACTGCCATGGACCTGTCCTCGTGGGAAGACCTTCCTTTGGAATACCTCCCGAAGTCCTGGAGACCACGCTCTTTTCCTTCCAGGACTAAATCCGGTCCTAGACGCAAGTATATGGCAAAGCGCATCACCACGGAAGATGACGACATTATGGATGTCCAGAGTGATACCGAGCAAGAGGAGAATGAAACACCGTCTACACCATGCGATAGCCAAACTCCGAGAGAGCGTGCACAAGTTTACAACACGGACACTGATGGAGAGTCATTCCAGTTCTCTGGACTCCATAATGTGGTCCAGTATGACGATTCTCCACGCATCACTGGATCAATTGTCGACCATATGGCGGTCACACCTCAGTCTGGCCACCATACTGCTCGAACTGCTGTTCCTGTATCTGTTGTACGGTGGAACCCCGTCAATGGCCGCAAGAAACAAGGATTCGCGGCTAGTGTTGGAGGGCGTGGAGGTAACGCATTCACGGCGCTGGGCAAAGGACGACGCTTGATGCCGCAGCCCGGACGAGTCGTTCGAAACGAAACATCGCGGAGAACATTCTCTCCTTTCCAATCACCCCGACAGACGGTGAACCCAGATCCATTTTGCGATGGGGAAGAACCTTCTTGGTTCGATAGTTACCGCTTCAACACCACACCTCAATCTACCACGAATGAGGAGAACCACTTGGGGAATGACCACAGTGCGTCACTTGTATATCGCAGAAATCCATTTGGGCCGGCGAAGTCGAACAAGACGTCATCTCCCAGGCCTTTGCATAGATCCGTGGGTAGCTCTATGACCCGTTTTGGGAGAAATGTGTATCCTTCCCCTTAAATGGTTACCTGGATACGGATCCTTTTTATTCTGGAACCGTTAATCAGAGCCACTTTGCTCTTGTTTATTCTTGATTGTTGCACTATTGGCTTGGACAGAGTTTTCGAGTTCACTTCCAGGGTACGATGTATCATATTCTCGTCTCAGGATACGAGCTGGATCAACTCTTCCCGAGAGGTGTAGCAATGGCGCTCTTGCTTGCTTGGCTTTTGACTTCGCCCTTCCCTGCGAGGACAATTCACGTGTCCTTGATGTGCTGCTTCATTCGATTCATAAACCAACAAAAAAAGGCCCTTCACTCATGCTATTATGGTGATGGTGATTTTCTTGTGGCGATTTTCTTCTTGCGACTCCCATTTCACTCCATGATCAACACTCCCGATCTCCCTGACACATGTCATATTTGATCGGTCTTTTCAGCGGAAGAAGTTCAACCAGTTCATAATGGGGTCCAATGTCCTCAGTCTGGCTGCGAGTTGACTTCTTCCTTTCCCCAGTTTAATCTGTACCCGCTTTCTCATGTGGACCTTTGAAATGTATTATTAATGAAATTGGCTCTGTCTTTATTGATTCAAAATGAATAGAATATCTATCTGTGATGATCGTATAAATTTAACATCTACGGATGATGTAGCGCTATTACATGCAAATATCCTTGTCCGTTGACAACGTGCTCTCTGACCTTAGATAAGTATCACACTATCAAGTGATGAGAACCCAGCAGCCACGCCACCCTCGTTGCTTTCTTTGCCTTTTGTTCTCATTAACCACCCTCCCTGTTCATTGTGGATAATGTCTCCATTATCTTTCCACAATATAGTTCCAAAGACACCTAGCTCGCCGATAACGTGTCCGCTGAGGACTTGGCCATCGCTTCGGAGAACTACATTCTTCGCTGTTGGGGGAGGTTGGATCATCTCCATCAGGACCCACCGCTTCCAGTCTGTTTCGGGGATGGAACGGAGAAAGCCGGGAATTTCAGCTTTGTATATGTTGTTACCGCCACCTTCTCGTTGAGGTTTGAGGACATGATTCACAGCTGTCTCCGGGTTCAGCGCCAGCTCTCTTCCGCGGCCATTGGCGGAAAGGTCGTACTGCGGAGCGAAGGTTTCCCTCAGATTCGAGATGACGCTGGATTCTGTGTGTGGAAGGAAATGAGAGAGGTTGTCTGGTCCTGATGGTTCCGCAAGAACCTGTTGAACCTTCTTACAGCCTGCTAGCTGATTCAGAACGGTGGGGCACTTAATCGCAGCAGATCTCTCTAACTGCAGTCTGGCGTCCCAGTCGCGCTCTGACTTGTAGTCTGATGGAGTATAGAAACTGCGAAGGTAAATAGTAGTGACTTCGAATGGCGTAGACGGAGAGAATGGAGGTGTGTAGATCAGCGGTCGAGACGGATTTGAGCTTGGTATGGACGTCTGGGTTAATATTTCCGAAGTCGCCAGACGGAAAACAGGAACCTTGTGGACTCTTGTGAGTTGCGTCGAAAGAGCCAATTGATCAAAGATATTTCGTTCCTTCTCTTGTACAATGAATAGAACGCACAATGGATGTGATGGTGTCGATTTGGACGGTCCGTAGGCTTCATGTGCTGCAGCTAGACCAGCGGCTAGCGTAGGCACTGCTGTATTTTCAGGCGGCACTCGTCCATCTAGCAAGGGATGTTTAGGATAACTTATAGGAAGGCCGGGTGGGAACGAAAGCAGTTCTGTATGCAACCCTGTGACCAGAGACGAAAGGCCACCAAATGAGGAGGAGATGGTGTTGAATTCCACTTGTTTTATAGAAGGCGCAGTCGCATTGGGAGGGACATGCACCATGTAGTCTGACCGATAAAGCCCCAGCGAAAGAGGCTGAACATAACCCTCCTTCCGCACCGCAAGGTGTACTTTCCAGAGGCTAGAGATGAAATCATCTACGTCGATAAGTCTACAAACAGCGAATTTAGCACGAATCCACCCCAGCAAAGAAGAGTCACAGTGAAACCAGTTCCCCGATCTCGACAGCGGTTAGGCGACTCACTCTTCCATAACCTTCTCAAGCCATGCCGTATCGCAAGTAATGTTCGCGTACAGTTCATTGTAGACTTTCTGCAGGGCTTCTGCTTCTTCGAAACATGACTTGGGGAAAAGACTCGGGAACAATGTCACCGGAGCATTGGTCGCCAAGACACCTTTCTCATCTGCACCTGCCGGTAGGGACGCAGGTGAAGGCCGTACAGTGAGACCATTGTGAATTGTCCAGTCCTTCACCGTCGTCACCAGGAACTGTTCCTGCGCGGGGTCCAGACGGGGAGGATAGTTGGAGTAAATCGACTCATCCATTGAGAAGATATCGCGCCCTGTTCTCGTCCCAGCTTTAGTACAGCACAGCTCTCACGGTAGGGGACAACCAGAACGGCAAAAGATAATCAATTATTGAGCGGTCTCGTCAGAAGCAGCAGAAGCCAGATGGATTATTAAGACGCCATCGAGCCCCTCCGCAGCAACATCGCCAAAGCCACAAGGCGGGGACTTCTGATAAGCTCACCGCCCGGCAGAAAAACACGTGGATTCGATCATCCTTTCTTTATCTTTTCGCGCTCCTGGACCAGCGTGAAACGCTTCCAGCACCAAACAGCGCCTACGCGTTGTCTAGGCAGCTCGGTGCTATCTATTTTCTCTTTTATCCCATACGCGGTTATTCGTTTCTACAGTCCTACCCCTCAGTTGGGTGATCTGATTGCATATTTAGCTCTCATCTGTCTCCAGAATCGTCCAGTTGTCGGTTGGCACAAGTCTGAGGTCGCGTGCTACCCACACAACGGCGGACAAGAATGGTATCTATCGAGGAGACAGCTGCCCAAGCAAGGCACTTTTGTTTCCTCTGCGTCTAAGTGCCACAGTGAATTCTACCATCGTCCTTTCGCCGAACTCGCTTTCAAGATCAAGAGACATGTCCTCAGACGACGATCCTCTCGACTGGACGGTGGATCAGGTAATCAATTGTCTATGCTACAGCTCCTCTACGCCATGGTGCCAGTCATTATCCAAAGCACCTCGTCCGGACCCCGCCGCGTTGGAATCCGCTCTTAGGGAGAATTTAATCAATGGCGAGACACTGTTGAATGATGTGGATAAAGATGCTCTACGACAGGACCTGGGTCTCAGGGCCCTTGGTCATCGTAGCTTCGTTCTTGCGGCAATACGCCATTTAAGACAGGTCTCCTTGAAATATCGACGTTCCAATGGTTTGCCGAATTCTCTACTCGATGACCGCTCGCAAGCGACGTCTCCGAGCTACTTCCCTTCGACCGCTTCATTTTCGGGTGTAGGGTCTCCGGGTACTCTCGTCTTCTCACCACGTTCTCTAGGCGATGTAGCAACACCACAACAGCTTGTCCAATCTGCATTCTCGAATTCCCTCGGTTTCCCTACACGTTTTATCGACATAGATCCTAGAACTGGCAGTCATGTCGCGGGATCCTCGCCAACCCCGAGCGCAACTCTTGCCACAACAGAAAGACCAACGGGGGTTGAGAGATGTGTGAATGGTAGTGAAATAAGTCAAGAGCACAAACGTACTTTTTCACAGCAAGCTGATATTCGTGATGGTGCCTTTAAGATGCCTCACCTACGCCAGCAGGAACAGTACACGGTGGGCAATGATGGCAGGAAACGTCGGCGACTCGACCTTCGATTGAAAACGGAGACAACGGCAAGTGGTGTGGCTATGGAGACTTCCAGCTTGTTATCCCAGAAGCCCGCTAGCTGGTATATTGGTCCGGACAAAACCACACCCGATGAGCTTTTTTATCCCATACTTCCAGATGAAGATAATAGCGGCACTTTTACCATTTTCCGCCGAGAGCTTCCACGTGGTCATCGGCTGTTTGTAAAGAAATGTCTTCATTACTTCTATCGGCAAAACCCAGTACGTCTGGCTGGTCCGAATGGAGACAAAGGCTGGGGCATTCTCCCATATAAGACGGCAAAAAAGGGGGACAAACCATACCATTTCACTCTATATTCCTCTCGGAATGGAAAAATAGTTGTCAGCCAAGAGGAGGTGGCGCAGTGGCCCCAGCTCACTTCAAGAGATGAGAAGAACCTCAACAAATCAGTGCCACTTTCTAAGTCTCGGGATCCTTATGAATATCTTCTGCAAAAGTACCCTGTTAAGGAGGATGACGAGGATGCCCATCCTCTCTATGGCGAATCAGGTTCTGAAGGCGAATATGACGAAGATACCTGGCGTGAAATACAGGAAGATCAACAACAACAATCTACTGTGAAAGAGCGACGACTGAGCGCCCAGGAGATCGAAATGGTCATAGAGAAATGCGTTAAAGAGTATGAGGATAGCTGGAGAAAGGACCAACTGCCGAGAGAAGAATCGAAGGCATGGAGAATCTGGATCCTGGCGAAGAAAAATGGAGACAAGAATCAACAGACGAAGGCACTCCTTCTGGATATTGGTCTGTTGGAAAATCGATTAATGAAAATACAGAAGAATATTCGCCTCAATGAATACACTAAAGTCGAAGAGCTGCAATCGCAATGCCAAAGCATGGAGCAAACAGTTTTCCGCATCCAGGCACAAAAGTGGCGTGTCTCGGTCCTCGAACAAGAAACGTGTCCTGCGAAATTTACCTTTATACCGCCGAAGCCAAAACAACCGGCGCGACATCGCTCTGACTCTGATGCAGAATCGCTGGGTTCTGAGTCTGACGAAGAATATGACGATGATCTGGACCAATTTATTGAAGATGATCTCCCTACAGCAGATCAGTATGGATCAGACGTGCCAATGCCTATGGATGGTGTTTCGAGAGTGCACAGTACTCCACCGCCTTCTCGTACACGGATGCATTATCCTCCTTCTTCTTCTTCCGATAGTGAATTTGACGCAATCAGCCCTTCGGGACAGAAAAGAAAGCTCTTTCCTGACCGTCATCGACCGGTGTCTATGAAATTGCAACCGGCAAAAAAGGATATGCATCCGCCACGGTCTTCGCCTCAATCTGAGCATGCGGAAGTCGAGTGTATCGACCTCACTGGGGATTCTCCACCTCCAGGTGGTGATGAGTTCGACATCACTACGCCCCCGTTGAACCCTGTTCCTACCTCCACTGGTGAGGCCGTCGGGAGCATTCTCAAAAATGAGCGCCATTCCTCTTCCCCTACGCCGTTCCAAATGGGAGAAACCGACAGTTTTGGAACACCAGGCTCACACTCGAAAGACAAATCCGAAAGAGCGACTAACCTCCCCGCTATCCTTGATTTCAAGGGCCTTCAGCGAGTTGATTATAGTGTACTTGAGGATGCTAATGACCGCGAGCGAATACTGTCAAAGCTCGTGGCAAGTTTGCCTGATGAACAACGAACCCGAGTGATAGAATATGCGTTACCGCCTCCGTCAAACCTTCAAAGTAAGGCGTTTGAAGGTTTGCACCAGTTATATCGGTCTAAACGAGCTATTCGACGCCTGGACAAGTTTGAAAACGATGTTATAATGCGAATAGCGTCGTTGTATATCTCGTGGACCAATTACGTGAGCCTTACCCAGGAGGGGATACCGAGGAAACAGATTAAGACTGCCCTCAAGCAAAAAGAAGAATTCCCAGAATTCGTCAAAGCATTAACCGTGCGTCTCGAAAGACTGGAAAGGCACTGTGTTCAGACAGGAAAGAAGGAAAGCCATCGGAAAAAGTCATCCAGGGTTGCCCTTTCCAAACTACCTGATCAGGATTCTGACTACGCTATACCGCCAGCATCGTTACTTACTCCTCATAAAAAACGCAAGAAAGAAGTTAAAGAAAGGCAGGAGGTGAGGCAGAACCATGCAAGTGCGCAGCTCCGAGTAGCAATCCAAGAACAACAGCGCAAGCTTCTCGAACAAAAGATGGAAAGTGTGGGCGTCAGTAACGATGATCCTTCTCTTATGGCTGTGACATTCGGAGCACCGATCATATACCTCGACCCTCATATTGGCCGTCGAATCAAGCCACATCAATTGAAGGGTGTGCAGTTCATGTGGCGTGAGCTAATCCAGGATGAGAAACACCAAGGATGTCTCCTTGCTCATACCATGGGCCTGGGAAAGACTATGCAAGTGTAGGTGTCTGACTTAACTATGTTTTAAGCGAGCACAGGGCTAATTCTTTCCAATCAGGATATCCCTTCTAGTCACGATATCTGCCGCCGCTGCTTCGACAGACCCTAGCGTTCGGGAACAGGTACCAGACCGTTTTCATCGATCTCAAACGTTGATACTGTGTCCTTCTTCGTTGATAGATAACTGGTACGAAGAGTTTCTCATGTGGATGCCACGGACAAACTGGCTGGGCCCTCTTCGAAAGATCACCAGTGCGAACGCATTCGGCGAGCGAATACGGGAACTTTCTGCCTGGGACGAGGAAGGTGGAGTCTTGATCATGAGCTACGACATATTCCGGACTTGGGTACATAACAAGGAGACGAAAACCCGCGGCCGACCTTTGGAGCATGAAGACCATATACGGATCAGGGAACAACTCCTTGACGGCCCGAATATCATTGTTGCAGATGAAGCCCACAAAATGAAAAACAGGACCGCTGGTGTTTCCGCTGCTGCAAGTGAATTCCGATCGAAAAGTCGGATTGCACTGACTGGTTCTCCGCTTGCTAATAATCTAATCGACTATTATGCTATGGTTGATTGGATCGCGCCGGGATACCTGGGAAATTTCGTGGAGTTCAAGGCCAATTATGTGGAACCTATTGAGGAAGGTCTCTATGTGGACAGCACCTATCAGGAAAGACGAAGATCACTCAAGAAGCTACAAGTACTTAAGGAAAACCTGGGCCCGAAAATAGATCGTGCTGATATCTCAGTGTTGGAAGGCAGCCTTCCACCCAAGGTGGAATTTGTCATTACGATACCATTAACTGACCTTCAGAAGGAAGCCTATGACCTGTACGTTGATTCGATCCGGGCCGGCAGATCTGAAGTTGGGACCGCCAAACTGTGGTCTTGGCTGGCAATATTATCACTATGTTGCAGTCATCCGGCTTGCTTCAGTAACAAGCTTCTCACTCAATCAAATAATCCCCAAAAGCAAAGTCGAAAGCCAGACGATTGCGATTCAGAAGAGCTGCCGGGCGACGAATCGCCAATCCAGGCTGGCTTATCAGAGGCGATGATTGCTTCTCAGAGGGAACTTTTTGCTAAGGTTGAAGACCTTAAAGCCCCTAGCCTTTCTCATCGTGCCGACATACTTGATCAGATTATCCGCGAGTCGGTCAAAACAGGTGACAAAGTTCTAGTCTTCTCGCATAGTCTACCCACTCTCGATTACATTGAGAACATGTTACACCTATCTGGGACAACATACCGCCGTCTTGATGGTCAGACTCCGATCGTCAGCAGGCAGGCCGCCACAAAGAAATTCAATCAGAGTGGTTCTGATCAACAAGTCTACTTAATCTCTACCCGAGCCGGCGGCTTAGGCTTGAATATACCCGGTGCAAATCGTGTCGTTATCTTCGACTTTTCGTTTAATCCTACTTGGGAGGAACAGGCTGTGGGCCGAGCGTATCGTCTGGGACAACAAAAACCTGTCTACGTCTATCGCTTCATTGCTGGGGGCACTTTTGAAGAGGTCATGTACAACAAGGCCGTCTTCAAAACACAGCTTTCGTTCCGCGTTGTCGACAAGCGAAATCCCATTCGTTGGGCGTCTAAGTCGGTCAAAGAATATCTCTTCCCTTCTAAGTCAGTCAAAACGGAAGACGTATCCAAATACATCGGGAAAGATCCTGAGGTACTGGATAAGATAATCCAAAGGGATGAGCAAAAGACAATAAGGAAAATTGAGCTCACAGAGACTTTCCAAAAAGAGGATAACGATAAATTGACTGAAGAAGAGAAAAAGGACGTCAGAGAGGAGTTAGATGATGAAATCCTCAAGAGGAACGACCCAGATGCGTACTATAAAAAGTTGAGGGAGAGACAGGCGGCTGAAGCAGCATTGAGGCCTCCAGCCTCAACGTGGGGAGGATATTCCTCTTACACTACACCTACCTTTAGCCAATTCCACAGTTTGACGGGCCATGCCCACCCCATTCAAACCGATACCACTCAGGGCCCCCCTCCGCTTGAACCAGATACTAGCCTTCTTCGCACCCAGCCAGCTCCGGTGCCTGATACTGCCGCGGTGAAACTTTTCAGTGCTCCAGCACATGCCGCTTCAACTGAAGGCAGCAGTTCCATCACTGTCGGGCAAGGTGCATCTGGGACAGCCCTGATGTCAACCGATGAGAGGACTCAGCCAGCTTCTCAACAGTCCCCCGTAGCAAACTCTGCACAAAATAACTCGGACAATGAGGCTGTTCAAAATGAAGTTCCTTCTACCATCAATCTAGCAGAGCCAGATGGAACAATCAACAACACACAGTCTTCGAGACCTTCTAGTCCTGCCCCTAACCGTGCAGGTACGACAGACTGTAAGCAACAATAACTCCTGTATCTTTGCGGGTTTTCTTGTTGATAGATCTCCTCTTTTGTCTTTTCATTAACCATATACATTGTTAGAGGTCCTTTGACGCACATGATACCCAATAGAATTTTGATACCCAGGTTGTCCGATATCCTTTGCTTAGCGAGACTTTACCAACTTTACTTATTGCGCCGTTACCCACTTCGCGGTCTTTTTCACTTCAATCAGCAATAATATCTTGGTGCCGCAAGAACGTACCTTCGACACATTGACTCGAAGCATGCATTCCTGCATTCCTCCTTTCGATTGTGGCATGACGTTGACAGCAGTCCACCACCCAGGAGAAAGATTGCTTTCATAATTGATTTCCTGCTTCAGGAGCATTAGTCAATATTGACTTCTCCACGTGGAATTCCCATCTTGTTCTTTTCTGCTTTTAGCCCTTCTAAGAGTCAGGCATTGCAGGCGCTCGTTTTGAAATGTCGGTGAGAATTTTGTCTCACTACCTGCGGGTCCATGCATTAAATATCCCTTTCTCGACAATACTTTATCACCAAAACACATTTGATCTGCATACTTAATAATGGGCTGTAGCTTGCAGAAACTGAAAATTTCAATACACTGCAAATAAAGGGCCTTGGCGCAATCAGGATGGTGTTTATCGATAACTAATACCCTTAATTTCCCCCTGTCCATGAAGAATTCAAAGGGCGGGGTGGGGAGATTGCCGTTGCTTCATGCCCGAAGTGTTTTATTCTTATGAATGCTTTTTCTTTTCAGAGGCTGTCTCTCCTCTTGTGTGTATGAATATAAGTTTGTGGCTGAAATGAACAAAGCTCCATGTTTTAGACGTCAAGTCTTGCTCTGAATAGGCCATTAGTTGCCTTTTTGGGCACGTCGCACCATGTAAATTAGCCTCCCTTCGCTAATAGTAGCATTCGACAAGGCCAGATACATATATCTACAGGTATCAGCAAGAACGCCCATATTCCGGAACTATTTAGGTCGTCTAATCGGAATAGCTACGCAATTCATACATAATGTGAATATGACGAATCAAGTATGAATACTTAGTACATATGTATTAGACCTAGGTAGTCGACTAATCTAATGTGATCCAGTCAGATAAAAGCGCGGAAGAGACAGGGACCTAATAATGACAGGAAGAATTGACGGGGAGAGAATATTGTGTACATATTTGGACCGACAGAGAACGATAGACAGTGTGGAAAAGAAAATATTTGTACAGCAGAAATGACAGTCTATTGTGTATCCCATATTGCAATATAAATTCTCAGCGGATAAGCTTCTCGAGGTCCGCAAGCCTGGCAGCCTTGTCCTCGGTTTTCTTTTTCTTGCCTGTCTCACGGAACGCAGCCATCATGAGGTTGCGCTTGGTGTCTTGGATCTCTAGGACTCGGTCTTCGATGCTGCCTTCCATGACGAGTCGCCAGATGGTGGTTTCTCGCTTTTGGCCAAGTCGGTAGACACGGTCCATGGCTTGGTCTTCAATCGCTGGCGCCCACCAGCTGTCGGCGAGAATGACCTGATTGGCCGCGACAAGATTAAGACCAACGCTGCAGACATTTAGACTAGCAAGCAGGACCTTGCAGTTGGGGTCATTGGAAAACTGGTGGGTGGACTTGTCTCGTTTGGTGGATTGCATTTTTCCGTCTATGCGAGCGAAAGAGATGCCATTGCGCTCGAGGTGAGGCTCGATAATGTCGAGGAATGAAGTCCACTGACTAAAAACGACTGTCTTGGTGTCCGGTGCTTGGCCCTTTGCTGTGAGGATCTTGATGAGAGCTTCAATCTTGCTGCTGGGGCTGTCGGGATCGACTTCACCAGTGCTCTCATCCTCACCCAACTCCACCGCAGGGGATACAAGGGTAGACGTGTCCGTGATCTCCGCGCGGCACAATGGACACTTGTGCTGTTTTTCGATCACCTGCTCGATACATGCACGGCAATACGCGTGGGCGCAGGCCGTGATAACAGGCTGCTCCAGGACGTCCAAGCAGACTGAACAAACTTCTTGGCTCTCTATCCGTAGTTGCAGCATATCCTGGAGAGCTTTGATGTTCTCTGGAGTTAGTTGGACGACTTTGTGTTCTTCCAGGATGGACATCAACTTGTCGATGCGGTTCTTGCAAAGTGACCAGTGATTGCAAACTTGGCGCAGCCGAAGAATAACTTCGAGAAGATGAGAATATGTGGTGTTGCCATGTTTGTCCCTTGTCTGATAGTCCAACATCTTACCCTTTGCCTCAGACCTGGTTTCTGTTAGTTGCCTGCAGACACACGCGCGGGGATATGAGAACTTACAGGAACATGTCATATTTTTCTTGTTCGTGCGGATGGAACTTCACGCGTAGGACATGTGATCTCAGGGGCGGGAGACGCAGGTTGATGAAGTTCATGTCCTTCCGTCTCCGTAAGCAGATAGTCCCCATTAGGCCCTGAAGGAGAGTGCTCGCATCCGGATCTCCATAAGTCAAGGGCCGAATGAGGACACTATTGAAAATCGCTAGATCTTCTAGACCGCCAGAAAGTCTCAAGAAACGGATCTGGGAATAGAGGTCCTTAAGAGAGTTGATAATAGGAGTTCCAGTCAATGTCCAACGAGAATCTGCCTTTAGATTGCAAGCTGCAAGAGCCGCTTTAGATCTGGGATTGCGAATTGTGTGGCCCTCATCCAGGACGACACGCCGCCAATTGGTCGCAAACAATCCTTTGGTCGGGGTGGCTTTCGAGTCTGGCTTATACTCTTGACTTAGCGCGCCATAGCTCGTAACAACCACATCGTACTGACTCAGGTTGTCAGCTTCTTTCTTTCCCGGTCCATGATACCTGAGCACGCGAAGAGCCCTGTCTTCAGTCGTGTGAGCTGCGATCTGGTCTATCCAATTACTCATTACCCCAACAGGAGAGATAATCAGGGTTGTCTTCGATCCAGAAGACTTTGGTTGTGAGTTAGCCAGAAGAAGAGAAATGACCTGTATTGTCTTTCCTAGTCCCATGTCGTCAGCAAGGATTCCACCGCTGGCAAGAGGTGGCTCTTGTCTCGTAGAGTAATTCGTAGCAATGTTGGTGAAATAGCTACCGCTCCTCTTCCAGAGCTGGACAACAGCCTGTGAACCAGGAGCTGGCAAGACTGGAGACTCCTTTTCAATCATCCATGCAAGCCCTTGGCGTTGGTAAGGGAGTAGCTCCGTCGACAAGCCTGCAGGGCTTTCGGCCATGGGCATATTTTCCAAGTCCTTCTCGTCAACACCGAACTTCTCCACAACTTGTCCCATCTCCCTCGGATTGAATGTACTACTTTGACCGATCAGGTCTTCAAGACTCTCTGCCTCGCCCTCTCCATCTGGAGTGGACAGGTTGGCAAACATTGGTTGACCTTGGCTGTCATACTGTACACCCCTCCCTTTGTTGACAAGGGATCGAGATTGTTTTTCGGCTTCCTTTTGACGTTGCTTCAGGAGCCTGAGCTCTTCTCGCTCCCGTTTCTTGATCTGGCCCAATGGGAGTCTATCTTGTTCCATCCGCGCCTTAAGCTCCGCCCGTCTTTGCGGATCGTATGGACCATAGAGCTTCAGAAGCACAGGACAGTCGAAATCTCCCTTTGGTCCGCTTAGAATCCCTTCTATGAGGAGATCTCTGGAATCCTGCAACGAAGTTGTCAATCGTGCTAATCATGGAATGGATGGGTTCAAAACGTACCATGTATTTCGCCAATTTGGCCGCCATATTACGAGGAATATGGCCAATCTGGTGACCCATGACATTGTCTACACGGATAGCATTTCTATCATACGGGTTACCCGGCTCCCGTTTGAGAATAACGTGTTCGCCAACAGTAGCCTGCCCTCGATAGTAGCGTACGCCCACGATCTTCGTGTGCAGATTGTCTATTCGGCGTCAACAGATGCCACAGTAAGCGCGGGCACATAATGGATGCTGTGTGGTAGCATACCGTAGAGTTGATACTCGCTGTACGTAGCATCCTCAAAGCTTTGAGAGCTGGGAATCAACTCGACTGCGCCCGCGTCATCATCTTCATCCTCCACACTAGCCTGACTCAACGGCAGAAAAGCCGCATTTACACCGAAACGGCTGCCATTGCTCCAACTTTCGCGTTGTTCGTTAAGCTGTGGCCTTGTTTTGCTGGGACGAGCAGAAGTTGCGTTGGTATCTGACCCAGTAAGGTCGACGACATCGAGCTTACGTTTGCTCGAGCCTCTCGCCATCTTGGCAGATCAATCAATGATTAGCTAGTTGGCTCTCTCCTGAGATGGAATAACTGTAAAACACCCGCACCGGTATATGGGTAGCGGAATAGCGCAACCGTGACGCGCAGAATTGATACTAGGTATGGGGTGAGCTATCTTGAAACATCAATACGATAGAATGTACACGAATTCTCGTCTAAGAGATGAATTCTGATTCTGACCCGAATCACGTTGGAGGCTCTGGAGCAGAGTATGCTGCGCCGTGGGCCTCCTGAACGATGATCGTTAAGCTAGTTAAGTAGTTGTGGAACGCGCATTGTCATGGCCGATTCGGGAAAAGAGCAACGGCCCACGCGCGACTCCACGTGACCTCCCGACTCAAAGCCGTTAAGTCCGACAAAGGCAAGACGTCACGGGATCTCCGGCAAGATCCTCAACATCAGAATCTCATCTTTTCCATTTCCTCTACCCTCAAATTGTCAACTCGCCTCATTGATCGATTCTTCTTGGTGCCTTCATTGCATCTATTCCATATCTATGATCTTCTAAATCTTAGCAACACAATGAGTCATGACCTGGTCACGATAACCGGGTTGTGCACTTCCTGACATACTTAGCTCGAAGCTATAGTTTATCACCAAAGCCCCGGGAACTTTTTAAGTTTGGCTTAGTGGCGTCCGACCCTGGCTCTATAGAAATGAAGGCCTCGAATATTAACACCTACCGTGAACTGATTGCACAGAGGGGCCAGTATCTGGAATACGCTTTACAGAGCGGGGAATATGACCCGTTCCTTTTACACCATTTCTTTCTGCTTTTGGCCTTGCCAATTGTCGCCTTATTTATACCTGGCAGAAATCACTTTCTGCGATTCTCTCGATATATATTCTTCTTCTTGACTTTAGGGCTGGGATCCTATATTGTCCGGTATACCAGGGCCTTCATAGTTGGAAATGGATACTGTATTGGTCTTGTTACAACTTGGTGGGTTGTCTGGTCTGCCGTCATGCTTATTGTCAACGATGTCCAAAAGGACTTCAAGAGACTTGAGAGATTTACAGTTCCTGTCAATGATGGTGCAAGCGCCGATAGCGCCACACCTACCCTGGACTCTCCAAATGCCGATCCAAAGATGAAAGAAAACGGTTCGCCCGCCAGACATCGTCGCACCCCAGCCACTGGAGGTACCCCTTTACCAGCTACTCAAAAGCAATGTAAAGAAGTAATCGGATGGCAAGCGTACCCCAAGTCTGTCGGACACCGTTTGAACTGGATCATCGGTCTACTGTTCAATTTCCGCGGGACGGAATGGAACTGGAGAATATCTGCCGTTCCTTCGTTTCCAAAATCTATAGCCGACCTGACCGATGGGGAGTCATCCTATGTGGATGCGTCCGAAGTGATTGATCTTCGGAAATCTCGAAAATGTCTCAAACGGGCCGTTCTTACTTTCTTGAGAGCATATATATCTCTGGACCTAATCAAAGTGATTATGATGCGTGATCGTTACTTTTGGGGCTTTGTGTCGGACCCGGCACCACCCCTTTTGCCTTTTGGCCTGCTGGCAGCGTACCCTCTGCTTCTCCGTATCTACCGTCTGTTCTTCTCCGGTATTGGAATCCTCGTTGCACTCGACTACGTGACGTCTCTGAACCCAATCATCTTCCTTGGATTGTCTCTAGCCTTTCCCAAAGTCTCGCGCGCTGTGACGAGCGTTCCTCTCGAAGCTGAATGGCTGTACCCGGATGTATTTGGACATCTGGCCTCTTCCACACTGAATCATGGCATTGCCGGCTGCTGGGGAATGTGGTGGCACCAGCTCTTCCGGTTCAGCTTCGCTGAACCTGCCAGGTGGTTATCATCCTTTCTTCCGCGGAAACTACAACAGAACGGAGGCCGGCGTATCATCTACCTATTGATTCCCTTCGCCATAAGTGGCCTACTTCATGCACTTGGAAGCTACTGCCAAATAGCAGCAACTGACCCGTGGTCTGGTCCCTTTCCGTTCTTTTTCCTCCAGAGCGTTGGTGTCGGGGTGCAACGCGTCTTAGCTAAACAGGTTTTGCCGAAGATATTACCCTTCCAACCGCCGCGTTGGCTTCGCAGAGCAACAAACCTGGCAGTTGTTATTGCCTGGTTCTATCTCACAGGGCCTGTGGTCGCAGATGACTTTGCAGCTGGTGGAGTGTGGCTGGTTGAGCCTGTTCCCATTAGCATTATTCGTGGCCTTGGACTTGGAGCTGAGGGTGAGAGTTGGTGGTGTCTCCGTGGACACTGGTTTGAGTGGTGGAATGGCGAGACATGGTGGCAGAGTGGGATTCGATTCGTATGATGCGATACGCACGTGCAATATACCTGTGGTCATTGTCGATTTTTATTGTTTTTCAAGAGGAAAATTGGTTAGAGGATGGCGCAATTATGTAGACTTCTATTCTGTTCTATTATGTCTCCGATCTATTGTGTACTTTTAGCTATATATACAAAACCTCATGCTGCGTGACCTTCTATCCCTCCATGTCAACGTCCTCTTCTTCATCTTCGGTATCTGGTTCTATATTCAAAGTTGGCAGCTCATCGTCACTGTCTTCATCATCTTGAGCTGCTGAGACCCCGGATTGTGGACCTGTTGCTTCCATTCTAGCGGAAACGGATGCAGGAACAGAAACACCAGAGTTCATCACAGCCGGGGCGGATGGTGCAGATACTGAAGGGGCAGTAGCTGGTGTTGCGCTGGCCTCTGACAATGTTACTGGAACAGTTGCAGCAGCACCCTGATCAGTAGCCACAATACTAGATGCAGCGGGGGTTGGGAATGTCCGTTCAAGAAGTGTTGGTACATTGGTGGACTCGAGGCGCATTTTCTTGGACGAATCTCCCTCAGTCGCGGCTGAAGGTCTGGGCTTGTCCGTTTCCATGGCATCTCCAGGGTATGTCCTCTTGCTGTGAGCGTTCATTAGGTCTTGCGCAACTTCAGCTTCGACAGCTACCTGGTTATGGGAAGCAGGGAGGAAACGATCGAGGGTCTCTGTCGCAGGTCTGGCAGCTTCATATTTGGGTGCTGTGGTCTCATCTTCTTCGTCTTCTCCGTCGATTATGGACATGTTTTTCTCAGGCGCACCCAGCAGAACAGGCATCCTGGGTCGCAGAAGTCCTTCTACTTCTAATTCAGCACTGTATTCCCTTGCTAGGAATGGCATGATGCTTGGGTTAGCTCTTCGGCCCTTGACAACAGGAACGGGGTTCAGGACGCTAGCGATCATGGCTTTCTTGTTCTGAGTTAGGATGATCGTCCGGTCAATCTCAGCACGTAGTGCCGGAGCAACATGTTCAGCAGGTAGCCAGACAAGCAAGACTGCCATTAGTCGAGAAGCAGTGGTGTGAAGACCCCGAATTGATGCAAGATCGCGGAGTTGTTGGGCCTTTTTCACATCTGTGGTCAAGAAAGCATCCGCATTCAAGGTACCCTGTTTGGACTTGGATTTGCCTTTCTGTTCCGACTGTTGGTTCTGTGCCGATTTCAAGTCAACATCCAATGGGAGGAGGTCATGGCAGCAGCCCTTAATTAACGGTGTGAGACCAGAAATGTGTTGCTTCGTCATCGAGCGGCCGATCAAGGGAAGAAGGTGGCACAATAAGGCGTACAATGCGGCGCGAACGTTTTTACTGAATCTCTCTGTCTCAAAAATCCAGAGCGACTGCTCCAGAATGTTATGCGCGACAGGGACAACACCCGTCTCAAGGCATTCGGCCACCGTCATGAAAAGCTCCAAGCAAGCGACATGAATACGAGGCAGTTCGCTCCAGAGACTTTCGCGCTCGTCTCGACCAATCTGTGGATTCAGCTGTACGGTACTTTCGGAAGCGTCGTTTCCTTCCGGGGGCACTGTGACAGATGCTAGACGGGATGTTAAATCCAGAACTGAACCCAGAGGAATATTCACAGTGGCCGCTGTCCGCGTTGAGATAAAACCAGAAAGTAGACGCAGTAGATTGGTCAGCCTGTCAGCTCCAGCATGAACCCCTTGCCATCCCGGTAGACCCAAAGGATCGGATTCATAATCCCCAGCTTGCAGGCTATAGTCATGAGGTCTTGTGACATGGCGCAAACTGGAATCGACGGACTCCCATTGTTCGACAACGGCCCTGAATGTATGATCGGCTGCTCTGTGAGCGGAAGAGATTGTCAATCGGATCGCTGCCTTCCATTCTTCGCCATGCGTATTTTTCGGAGCGCAGTTGTGAAGAGATATGAACAATCGATGCGCCAGTCGAGTGACTCCTTCCGAGAAACACTGATCTGTTGTTCCAATGACAACGGTGAGGAGACTGTGGATCTGAGCAGAAAAGGGTCGTAACACAGTCGGGTGTCTTGCGATAAGATCTGTCAGAGCATGAAGGACGGTTTCTAGTAGTGTCGGGTTTGGCTTCAGCACCCTGGTTGGTTCTGACGTTGGTTTCACAGAGACAGCATTCAGACAAGCGGTGATAAAACCCGGCAGAGATGGCGTAGTTATTTCCCGAACTAATGTCTGATACTGGTACGTAAGGTGAAATATGCGAGTCAACGTGATAATGCAGAGTTTCCTGGTGGATGTAGGGTCCGGTTTCTATAAGAGACGGGATTTAGCAAGCAGCTTTTTTTTTTTTTTTTTTCAAAATGAATGCGTAGATGCGCAAAACCAAATATCATAAAAAAGTCGAGTAGGCATACCCCAAGAATGCTCAACAGTCCGCGCACCCATGGCTCACATCCACGTAGAATCTCCCATCGACCAGCTTCTATGGTAGCCTTCACCAAGATAACCGCCGTCCACCGTCCCTCGATAGTACGATCTTGGAGCAATCCGGTCAATCGAGTCTTGAGCTTGTGAACCTGAAGAGAAGCATCCGACTCTGATCGCGCGTTATTCTGGGATTGAGGTGCAGAGAGGACATCAGCGCAATCCCCCAAGGCCGTCGCAAGAAAAGCGGCAATCTGAGGGAGCTGGTTCACGGGAGTTGTCGTTAAACGATGCGTAACGGCGCGAAGTGTAGTAAGGGACGCCATTGAGGCTTCGAGATCCAATATCCTGTGGATATGTATAAATCTCCCGCGAGAAATCGTCTTTCTGCGCTCCCAATGCAGAAAACTCGCTTTTTCGCAGCGATCTGAAGCTCGATACAGACGATACCGAGCGCGGGGAAGAAAAAAATATCGAGCACAGACCACGGCAGCTCCGGCGTAAGTTACGCTTGAAATTTTGGTCACCGCGTTACCAGGTGTTAGCGGTCACAGGCCGCGCTCGGGCGGTAATGATGATCATCCCGAGGTCAGTGAGCCTGTTGGGGATTTAGCAGGTGGTCAACTCGCGGCTCATGAAGTGGTTTAAGGGCCCCCGACCTTTCTGCTGGAGTATGGATGCGAGCCTCCCTGTCATTCCCGTCTAGAGTGCTGCCCCTGCAGACGAACCGGCACAATGAGTGTGAGTCTCCCTCCGCTGTGAACAATTGGCCTCACGCGCCCCCAGACAATCCATGGAGGGGAGCAAGCGTTGACATATGCAGCAGGGCGATAAGGCGCACCGGTATATTACCGCCTTGGATGATGCACGCTGCCAGGATAGATGGAGTGAGATTCCAGAGTTGATTAGGAAGGTCACCAAGCATGCGCCGGAAAGGAAATGTAACGCTATATTGGTCCAATAACCCCTATTGCTCGAACCAAACGCTAACTTGTGTTACAAACTATTAGGCCTTCTCCAGGTAGCCAGTGCAGAAAACCAGATAGTGTCATACATCCATAGTCGACCGTCTACAGCAGCAACGTCGAACTCGGCGTCCGCATCTACCCAACTGTCAGAATTGATACCTACGCTTCTGTCGGTGATTGAGGAAGCACAAGGGACACCGCAGGATGTCTTCCAGGCCCAAGTTTGCCTGGGATGGGTACATTGGGTACTCTCAGAGCCAGCATTGGCTGCTGCTCGCCTGCCCAAAGATTTCTATGCCACTGTACAGACACTCTCGGGAGAGGGAGAGGCACTGTCACCATGGACAGAGGTCTGCCTGGTGAAAGGATGTTACATAAAGGGTAAGATTGCTGGGCGGAAAATAAGATACACTCTCTAATACATAACAGGTGCGGGTCAAGCCCTCGTATCGACAGCGGATGAAGCGATGCAGACTTTCAGTTCTGTTCTACCCTGGCTCGCAGCTCTAAACCAGGCAGCAACCTTCTCTCCACAGCTTCTGTTCTGGACCGAGAAGCTTCTAGCCAAATCAGGATTAATAGCCAGCGCAGAGGCACAGGCTCAGGGGCCTGGAGCGAGCGAAAAGACGATTGAATTAGCTTTCAAATCGCTTAGGCTGTGGTCTGCCCATCCTAATGTTAAGTCTGGATTAGTAGCTCAGAATGCATTTCCAGTGGAATCAGACCCTCAGTCTTTGGTATGGAGGTCTTACTACGATCTCCTTTCAGCAGTTCTACAAAGAGGCCTAGACTACGTGCCGTCGTCAGAAGGATCAGCACGCCTCCAGCTGGCCAGTGAATACAGACGCGTAGAAGGCGTCTGTGAAAGCAATCTGCTGAAGGAGGTCAGGTTCCCTCCTGCAAGCTCCACGGCTCCAGAGGTAGAAGCATGGGTCGAGCAGGTCATCGGGAACTGGGAAGTGCTCTGTGGGCCCGACTGGACAGATGAAGACCTTGGAGAAGGGGGACAGAATGCACTCAGCAGGAACGTCCTCGATGTAAGTGTCGCACCATATTAGCTAATGGTCTATCAGATATACTAACTTCTGCTGCAGATTCTCTACCGTGCCGCTACCAAAACATACCATTCGCACCTGATCCTGCGACGCCTCTTCCATGTACATTCTGCTCTGGCCGACTTCTACCTCGCGATGAAAGCACTGGATTCTTATGTCGAAATCGTTATGAGTGCGAAGGAGAGAGCAGAGAAAGGTGCAGAGCTGGGAGAACTCGAAGACGAGGAAGTTCTGCTAAGAACTGTCTCTGAAGGCGTGCTCGTGCTGTGCTCCCTGGGCGCTTTCGGCGAGGCTGAAAAGGCCAAAAAGCTAACTGACCTTCTTGTGGACTGCGTCGAGAAAGATCTCCGGGCGCAATCCGCAGGCAATCAACAACACAACATCTCCCCGCCCGTCATTGCCATGGCTTACAGAGCTATTGGTATCGGGCTTGCGAATTGGGCGAGGTGGACTCCGGTGAATGAATCTCGCGATGACATTAGGGCTGAAGCCTTGGATAACCTCGAACGGAGCATCGCCCCTGAATGGGAAGATCAATTCAACATTTCGAGTTATTATGCGCTCTCGTTACTCCTAGCTGAAACCCGGGATCTTGACGGTGCAATTGATTGTGTCAAATCAGCATTGGCGTGGAACAGCCAGACCCTAAGCGAGCATGCTGTCACTGATTCAAAGAGGCTCTCCAAAGAACGCGATCTGGTGCCACTGTGGCATCTGCTAGCGCTTTTGCTCAGTGCGAAGCAGGATTTCGACATCGCTGGGCGCTCATGCGAAGCAGCATTTGAGCAGTTCCCAGCTGCTGTGAACGCTTTCGGCCAGAATGGACGCTCTGCGGACCGAGACTCTGCTGGATTTGCGAAAGCATTGATCAACAAGCTCAGTGGGCGCGAGAAAGAACGAATAATCGAGACCCGAATGACCCAACTAGCTTTGGTTGAGGTTATGGACGGTCCTGAGGTTGCTCTTAACCATAGTGATCAATTATTGAGTCTTTTCGCTGCGTTGTTCGGGGAGCACGATCTTGTCGAGAAGACTACCCCAACTACCCCAAAACAGCAAAATGGGACCAAGCCAGAGCAACTTGAGATTCCGAGAACCTCAGCTGGTAGTGTCAGAAGCTTCCGTGGTAGCATATTTGGCCGAAAGAAGCATAACCGGCAGCATGACAGTGCTGGCGATGCACCGGCCATGAACTCGATTGACGAAGAGCAAAGCCTGCCAACGCGCTCAAGAAGGTCAGGGTCTTTGCGGCATAAGTTGCACAGAGCTGAGGATAGCAAGCCTTCTCACCCTGATGCCCAGCGCCGGAATTCGAAAGAGACTAACGGCGTTGCATCTACTGAGCCGAAGCACGGCGGCGCAGAAGAGCCACAGTCTCCTGAGACGGTTGGCATTGCGGTTTCGGATCACGCCACATCGCCTTCTTCTTCTAAGAACGAGAAGCCAACCTCGAAGCAGCCTCTACCGCCGGTTGCTCATAACATGAAGCATCACGAGCTGCCGCCGCCAGCAGGTCACAGGACTCAACCTCCCGAGCAAGATGTACGACTGCCAACCTCGGATAGGTTCGATTCGCCGACAGGAGCGGTGATACGATTCCCTGCCGTGCAGGCACAGAAGCATGCCTTGGTGATTCTCGTCAAAATTTGGCTACTAATTGCTGGCCTTTACCGACGATCAGGGCTCTTTGAAGACGCTGGCGAAGCTTGCGAAGAAGCGTCGAAGCAAGCTTCCCGATTTGAGGCGTTGGTCGCATCTCAGGAATCCTCTGCTAAAACATTTTCAGAACGTTCCTGGGGAGTTGGCAAGAGCTCTGAGGAGCTCTGGGGAGACGTCGAGGCCGAACGCGGTGCCATCTCACTCGCTCAGGGACTCCCTCACGACGCGATCAAGCACCTAGAGGGTGCATTGATGCGCTTCCCGGATCACCCGAAGGCAACGATTCTCTTAGCCAATTTGCTTCTGGATATATGGGACGAGAAGATCCCAGCTGAGCCGCGATCTCCTGGCCTCCAGCCGGATTTCGCTGATCTATCACTTTCAGATTATGTGAAGCTTCCGGGTGTTTCAGAGAAGAATGGCACAACGGTTCCATCTTCTTCTGGTGCAAACGGGCTATCCAAACAGACCCCTCAGCGCGAGGTCCAGCCGGCAGAAAAGGACTCCCCTCAGAGCCTTGGTCGCCTGGCTGCTCGCGACAGAGCCTATATGCTCGTCTCTACGCTCACCAAGTTGGGCACGTCATGGGACAATTCCGAAGCATGGTTTACCTTGGCGAGGGTCTACGAGGCTGGAGATCAGTTGGAGAAGGCCAAGGAAGTATTGTGGTGGGTTGTCGAGCTAGAAGACCGAAGACCTGTCCGGCATTGGTGGGATCTGGGCTCCGGTGGTTATGTCTTGTAAGACGGTATATATTTTTTGGCATTTACTCCATACTTTTGAACTGCTTCTTGCTTCCGGATCAGTATTGTCGAACATGCAGCTTTTTGCCTCTAGGCTCTCGCTGCATATAGAGTTATTTGACGGGAAAAGCGGATACCACAGTTTGTCCGTAGCGTTTAGTAAAATTGATCTAGCAGTTGCACATATATACAGTTCTCCGACAAATCTCAGCAATCTAGACACTCCGCCGGCAGATAACGGAATGGCTTGTTCAGATGCCTTCCTGAGGGGAAATTTATCGCTGAGCAGCGACTGGAGTCCAGGCCTCGAGCTTCGGCCGCGTACTGGTCTCAATGTCAGTCTATTCTGCAAGTATAACGCCATTGGTACCATAACCGAGGTAAAACTTACGTCGAGTACGGCTTGTAAGCACCACGGCTGAGGGTGAGGTTGGGCCTGTGCTCAGGCAATTCCCAAGCGCGGACACCAGTCTGCATGATCCTGTCCACGGTTGGGGGAGCGTCAACCATGTAGGACAGCCACGCGTGCCTAATTAAACCCTTTATATCAGCATTCCATCTCCAATGTTTCAATTCCATTTCCACGTAGGAGGAATCCTCACCAGCCGGGCTCGATCTGCGAGGGGTCATATTCCTTCTCCCTGTAGTCGACCCATCGTGTGCGGACTAAGGGACCCGTATCAGCTCACAGGACCGCCAATTCAATTCCGCCTCCTTCAATCTCCTACTTACGGGGAAGTTCCTCCTCGAAGTTCTCGTAGTACTTGTTGCCGTAGCGGTCGGTCGCAATCAAGGTACCGGCCTTGGTATCACCTGTCGCATCGGTCAGTGGGAGTTGTCTAGGATCGCCAATTGCTCCAGCAAACTAACCAATGTACTGTATTCATCGAAGAGAGAACTCGCAATTAACCCTTCTGTTCCGATTGACTCGAGGTTTCGTCAGACGCTTGCTGTGAACATACCTGCATTTGGTGGCCATATTCCTGTGGAGGATGCGCGTTAGCAGGGAGTAACCGGTAACAAGGGGACTCAAACAAACCTTCAGGCCGATCCTTCTCAGGTTCCGCAGCGTACGGAGAATCGTCGACATCTTCGCGGTGTGTAGCCTTGAAAGCGCCGTTCGATGGAGAGAGTCGTGAGGTCGAGCCGGAATCAGTGAAGCCAGAGCGGGATTGCTGGGCCACTCGATCGGGACTAGCGCGCTGTCGGATTTGTTATGTTTGCAGTGATTGGCCAGAGATCCGCCGCCTGCGAGATAGAGCAGCTTAGCGTGCGTGATCGTTTCGATGCTTGAGATCGATAATTAATTCGGATGCAGGCCTTTCTGTGATCGAGAATCGACCATTGGCTTGGGAACATGATGTTCCGTCGGATTGGAGGACATTGCTTTCGCTGCACAGCGCGGCGGTCTGTTGCTCCAAGAGGGGAGCTTGCGGGTCGCAAATTCTCGGTCTATACCAGCTCCCATGCAGCTGCTGCTTCAACTGCGTCGCCATTAGGCGGGCTGACGGTCGAATTGGACCGTATCGCGCCTCGTTTTGAGGTGTCGGCCTCGCAGATCACGGTTCTGGACTCTCCAAGCTCCTTTTACAAGACATTGAAGGTTCGTCACGACATTGCGATATCAATAAACTCTAGACCAGACTAGCTAACTTCTATCTATATAGGACAAGATACGACACGCAAACCGGCGCATCTATCTTTCTACTCTATACATTGGCAAGACAGAATTTGAACTCATTGAAACCCTTGATCAGGCGCTCGAGGCCAACCCGCAGCTGCAAGTGTCCATTCTAACCGATGCCCTCCGAGGCACCCGCGAAACACCCAACCCATCATGCGCTTCGCTACTTGCTTCGTTGGTATCGAAATATGGGGCAGATCGAGTAGAGATACGAATGTTCCATACACCCAACCTCACTGGCGTGAGGAAGAAATGGATACCGCGACGGATAAACGAGGGCTGGGGCTTGCAGCACATGAAGCTGTATGGCATCGATGATGAGATTATACTTTCTGGGTGTGAGCTCCCGATGACAAAACACATTTGATATGGGCTAATGGTTCTCCTTCAGAGCGAATCTTTCAAATGATTACTTTACCAATCGCGTCGACAGATATCATGTCTTCAACTCCAAAGAACTGACAGACTACTACGCCGGCATCCACCATGCGGTCTGTAGCCTCAGCTTCCAGATCTTGCCAGATCCCCACAGCAATGCAGGGTACCTGATGGACTGGCCGGCTGCGAACATGGGACCTTCGCCATTGGATGACCCCGAAGATTTCATAACATGCGCGTCAACAGTTCTTCATCCTCTCATACAGCCGTCGCACTCCAAGTCACTCATCCCATCGAACTCTTCAAAACCGACCTATGTATACCCGGTAGCACAATTCACGCCCTTACTAAAACCTGATACTTCTACCGAATTTCCGGCAGTGACCACCATTCTCAGCCTTCTTTCAAGATCCCCTTCTCTGGCGAATTCTCGCTGGCTTTTTACGGCCGGCTATTTCAACATCCATCCCGTGCTATCCTCGCTCTTGATAGCAAGCACATCTTCCTCACCGCAAGCCCCCTTTCGGACTCAGGGAACCGTCCTCACGGCATCACCCTGGGCCAACGGCTTCTACGGCTCTCCTGGAGTCTCCGGCATGCTGCCGGCAGCTTACACTCATCTCTCTGCACGCTTCCTCGACAGGGTCGCAGACGCCCAGAAGACAAACTCGATCCAGCTCAAAGAATGGCGTCGTGGAACAGTTGGCGAACCTGGTGGCTGGACCTACCACGCCAAGGGTCTCTGGATCACACTTCCCAAGGAAGAACACCCCAGTCTAACCTTCGTCGGGAGCAGCAACTACACGAAACGCTCTTACAGTCTCGACTTGGAAGTTGGTGCCTTGGTAGTTACAGAGGACGAAGCCTTGAAGAAGCGACTACACGAGGAAACGGAATGGCTGCAGAAGGACGCACAGCCCGTCTCGAGAGAAGATCTGAGGAGAACAGAAAGACGGGTTGGATGGAATGTCCGACTCGCCATGTGGATCGTGGAGAAAGTGGGAGGCGCGTTATGATCGGTTGATTAACCCTTAGGAGCAAGGTATAGACAGACGGACTGACCATTGGCGACATATTTGTACAGTATATACCTCGATAGCAACGAGTAGATGCTAGTTGTACGATACACATTTGTATAATTACGTGGACTGGAATAAGAGGCATATCATCCTCTTTTTGTTTCGAGAACAGAACTATGGTATATATTCAAAGCTAATGAGAGTAATACTATACCGCACACTGCAGTATCGAGATCTAATTCGTAATAAAGCGTGAAACCGAACAGGAATGCATTCCAGAAAACAGAAATTAAAGAAAACGCCTCGAACCCAATTTTAGTTCCACGTTGATGATCATCCAATTCATTCGTTTATTTTCAAGCGTTACCGGATACTTTCCCAGGGATTCTGGCTGGACCCAGGCCCTGCCTGACCTCGTCCAGCATCTTGATGCCGATGGCTTCGTTGCCGTTCTTGCCTCTCTTTGCCTTTGCGCCTTTTCGCCGAGTCTCTTTGGAGCGGTCAGTCCATCCAGACAGAAAGCTGTCCATGACATCGTCAAAGTCACTGCGGAGAGGGACGTTTCCGCTCTGAGAGACTAAGCTCGGGGCCTGGGAGACGCCCGTAGCACCGGTCATGCCAGTCATACCGCTGACCATGGACATACTGTCTTCGTAGTCTTCACCTTCCTCGTCTAGAGAGTAGAGAGCTTCAACCTTCTCGAATCGGTCGTCAAGAAGTCGCAGGCCTTCGGTTCGAGCAAGAGAAGACGATGTCATGGAGTATGCGGAGGGGTTGGTCATGGCACCCTTACGCTTCTTTCTTCGGACGGGAGTGCCACCAACAGTGAACATAGTTGATGCAGCAGTTCGTCGCTCAGATTCTGTTGGCGCTGCCGGGGCAGCCTTGGACTTGGAGTCTTTCTTGAACTTGGCGAACTCACGCATCCAGTCTCCATCTTCTGGCTTCATATCAGGAACCGGGGCATCTTCGCCGGGTAGCTCCCCTAGAGCCTTCTCATCGTGGGACGAGACTTCCTGTGATCCTTCCTTTTCCTTCGAATCAGAAGTGCCCTTTTGAACAGGAGCTTTCTCTGTAGCGTCCGACTCCCAGCCGTCGTCCTCCTCGTCATTGTCAAAGAAGGAGTCTTCCCAGTCTGCAGGGTCAACCTCCTCTCCCTCCTTCGTAAGATCGCCGAAAACATCCTCATCGTCCTCATCAACGTATGCCTCATCCTCAAGAGCCTCCAGCACTTCACGCAATCGAGGGTCCATATCTGGTTTGAAACCGGCGATCGCATCGGGAATATCCTGTTGGTCCTGGTACGTAGGCTTTTTCACATACGAAGAGGCAGTCGATCGACCATCATACACAGAGCCGTATTGCGAACCATAGACGCTGGCGCCTCCAAACTCACTCACAGAATCATCAAGCGACAGATCCTCGCGGAGCGCATCTTCGAGCTTCTTTCCCTTGCCCTTCGCTTTTGGCTGTGCAGCTTCGATGAAGTACGAGTTTCCACCGCCACCGCCCAGTTCGCGCAGATGTTGCATGTAATCGTATCTGGTGTCATCGTAGAAAATTCCATAGTTCGCCGCTTCGCCCTCATTCTTGCGGACGCCGGAAGTGTCGATTTCTTGTTCGAGATCCGCAAGGTGCTTGATCGGCTTGGATGAAGAAGACTCGCCCGACTCTGAGGACGCACCATTCTGTGGTTTGGAAACAGGAAAAAGAATGCGGTCTTGCGCCTCCGGGTCGTGGATTAGCGGATCATTCTGCGATCGATGGAAGAGCTGATAAGTCGTAGCAGACTTTTTATCGCTAGAAAAGTAACGGGGTTAGCATTAGGACAGAAATTTGGATTGAGGATAAACATACATCCACTGCTTCTTCGGAGCCATCTTTGCGTAAATGACTCTGCACTTGTCTTGTTGGGAGTTCGGTGTCTCTGTCTTCAAGAAATAATTTCATTTTTCGAGTGGGATGTTGGAGATCAAGTCACGTGATGCGTTATCTTATCGGCCATTTTCTACAAGAAAAAACTACGCACAACAGACGGATTTCCTAAATTAAAATACAGTATGAACCAGAAGTAGTAGAAATCTATAACTATTTGTCATTTACTATATTCTGTCGTATATAGCTAGTCCAGGAGAACATCGAATTTGTAAGTCGAATCCGGATGGGGAATGGCACAGCTGACTAATTTCGTTATCTTATCCAGCGGGAGGGGAAGTTCAGATTTCAAATTCACCACTTATTTTGCCTCCACAACTGCCGGAGTGCACACCCATCGATTCTTTCTAAAAGGACATTGAGAACCAGACACTTACAGGTAATACAATCCTGTCCGTCCGTCATCATGGTTCTTGCAAAGTCCAAAAACTCCGTGGGGCTGGGTAACAGCCTCATGAACGATCGATTTGGCAAAGGAAAGGCATCTGCGCAGAAGAAAGTCTCTCACAACCAAGCAATCGCCCGTAAGGGTGCGAATGGCGAAACCTACCTCACCAATGCGCCAAAAGAGGCATCATGGGTTAAAATGCGCAGTATCACGGAGCAGGCGGCGCTTGACGAATTTTTAAGCACTGCTGAGCTTGCAGGCACCGATTTCACCGCCGAAAAGATCAACAATGTCAAGATCATTCACGTCGACCAGAAGAACCCTTTTCTCCTTTCCGCCGCCGAAGAGAGATCCGCTGTCAAAAAGCAGCAGAAGAATAAGAATCGCCTTACAGTCCCCAGAAGACCAAAGTGGGATGAGAGGACTACTCGCGAGCAGCTCGACACAATGGAGAGAGAGAGTCTGCTTCAGTGGCGGCGGGGTCTTGCAGAGCTTCAGGAGAATCAGGATCTTTTGATGACACCCTTCGAGCGAAACCTTGAGGTCTGGAGACAGCTGTGGCGTGTCATTGAACGCTCCGACCTTGTCGTGCAGATTGTCGATGCTCGAAACCCTCTCCTCTACCGTTCAGAGGATTTGGAGCAATATGTCAAGGAAATTAACCCTAAGAAGCGCAATCTCTTGCTTGTGAATAAGGCAGATATGTTGACGCCCAAACAACGAGAAATGTGGGCCGACTATTTCGAGGAGAATGACATCAGCTATCGATTCTTCTCTGCCCACCTTGCCAAAGAACGCAACGAGGCCCGACTTCTCGAGGAAGACGGGTCTGAAAGCGAAACCGGAGAAGAAGACGAAAAGTTGGCAGAAGCAACCGAGAAGATTCGCGTTCAGGAAAAGGAAGAGGAAAATGAGGAATGGGAGAGTGAGGAGGATCTGGAGGAAGAGGTTGGCGGAGCGAAAATTCCGACGGGATCCAAGGACTATAGGACACGCATCCTGGACGTTGAAGAACTGGAGGAACTCTTCCTTTCAAATGCTCCCGACCGTCTCCCCCAGAGTGACGACCCAGAGCAGCAGCAAAAGGACAAGACGACGATTGGACTCGTTGGTTACCCTAACGTCGGTAAATCTAGCACTATCAACGCTCTTCTAGGAGCTAAGAAGGTCTCTGTCTCTGCTACCCCCGGAAAGACGAAGCACTTCCAGACTCTTTACCTGTCTCAGAACCTTCTTCTCTGTGACTGTCCTGGTCTGGTCTTCCCTAATTTCGCTACTACTAAGGCGGAGTTGGTCGTCAACGGTGTCCTGCCTATTGATCAACAGCGTGAGTTCACCGGCCCAGCTGGTCTAGTTGCGCAGCGTATTCCGAAGCACTATCTCGAGGCCGTCTATGGAGTGAAGATCCACACCAGACCGATCGAAGAAGGCGGTACAGGTATACCAACTGCCAGTGAGGTTCTTCGTGCGTACGCCAGGGCCCGAGGCTTCTCTACCCAGGGTCAGGGACAGCCCGACGAGTCTCGTGCTGCAAGGTACATTCTGAAGGACTATGTTAATGGAAAGCTGCTCTTCTGCCATCCGCCGCCTGCCTCTTCGAAGGAGGAAGCCGAGGAAGGCCAGGAGCGGATGGACCCTCTTGAATTCAACGAGGGCCACTACGATATCACGAATCTGCCTGCCAGACGACAAGCCATGATAGCGAAGGCTGCGGCGTCTGAATTGGATAGTGTCGATGATGCAGCCTCCGACGTCACGTCTCTTGCTCCGGCGAACCTGGTCCCTGAGGGCCCACGCTCGCGCAAGATTGACAGCGCCTATTTCGGACCCCCATCGTTGAGATCGGCCGGACATTTGACGATGCCATTCAACCACCAATATACTGAGCAAGGATCGCAGCAACGGAAACAGCTGACTGGCCGCAAGGAGCGGCAGATGATTGCTTTGGAAAGAGGTGTCGATGTGTCAGAGGTTAGAGGTCCATCGAAAAAGCACTTTAAAGGCGGGAAGAAAAAGGCCAAGAAAACAAGAACTGCCGCTGCTGATGATGACTATTGATCCCAGTCACTCGCTGGCGAGTGCTCTCGTTTGTTGCGGAGGTTGTAATCCTGTTTCTTCAGATGTGCTGCAAAGCAGGTCGTGAGGTTTATGAATTAGATTTTCTTCGGGTGCGCGTTAGGAACTACGTTCGGGCTATCTCTTGCCCAATTCATGCGAATATATACATACTGCATTTCCATGCGGAGTTTCGATCCTTTAGTCGATATTGGTCTCTAATTCCAAATGTAGAAGGTATACTGCAGAGCTGACACAAGGAAGCAGCGACGAGCGACAAGTTTCCTACTTCGTTATCAGGGAGACACGTACATAGAAAAAGCATATAATCCATAGCAAACTGCTTCCAAACTCCTACGGCACTATATATTTGATATTACATAGCATTGATACGTACTTTCTCAAAGAGATGAACTCCGTTTTCCAGAGACCCTCGCTGTCGAAATAGTACCCAGTCAAGAAGCACCATCAACTCGCAGCGTTGACTTCCCGCTCAATGGAATGGAGTCCATGATATCCAACATCCTAAATATCTTCCCAACATGGCTGAAGCCTTCTAGACCAGAAGCCCACCAGGATGAAACACCCTTGTCTAATGACCACCCTATCGACGAGGAAACGGTACCTGGATACGACTCAACGGAATATTGCCCTGTGGGACCCGGAGACGTATTCCACGACCGTTATAAGATGGTGACTAAGGTAGGTTGGGGAGGATCGTCGACTGTGTGGTTAGCTCGTGATACGAAGCGGTATGGAGGCCATTGTGCTACTAAGTTGAGCTTGACTGATAACAACAGACATATCTTCCAACGTCCCCGTTTCGTTGCAGTCAAGGTACATAACAGCAGTGGCGGCAACAGCACTGACGCCGCTGAAGAACGAAACTTGGAAGAGTATATTGCCCTTAGAAATCGACAGCATCAGGGTCACGCATTCATTCGGACCCATATAGATGTGTTTGAAGTACCTGGCCTGGGCAGATGGCATCTATGTCTGGTCTATGAACCTATGAGGGAGCCGATTTGGCAGCTCAGACAACGGTTCCCTGGTGGGAGATTTCCTCCCGCCCTGGTCAAGGCGTATTACTTTATACTACTTCATGGGTTGGATTATCTACATACAGAATGTGGAATTGTGCACACTGGTGGGAGACTAGATAATACCATGAAGTGACGGGATGATCGGCTGATGATAAATATAGACCTGAAACTTGAAAATATTCTTGTCAGCTGTGAGAATCCTGCCACGATCAAGCAGTTTGCTGAGAAGCAAATGAAGCGTGGTATGCAAAGAAAGATTGATTCAACCGGCCGCGCTGTCTATCTCTCTACAGGAGACTTCGGCGCATTAAACATTGCCTCCCTACGTCTCCTTGTACCTATGATCACAGACTTTGGACATGCACAGCGACTTCCAGCCCTCGCTTCGGGATTTTCCGCTATACAGCCGGATCAGTACCGCGCTCCTGAGGTTATCTTGGGTTGCGGTTGGACATACAGCGCAGATATATGGAATCTTGGTCTTCTGGTAAGCTAAGCTGGACTTGTGGCTACCGCCCAAAATTGATCCCAGCCTTTTATTTACAAAGTGTGTTCCTAGATGTGGAATCTCCTAGAAGGCAAGGACCTATTCAGCCAAGTACACGATGACCAGGGGCGCTACAGCAGCTGGATACATCTTGCTGAAATGGTGGCCGTGTTAGGTCTTCCACCACGACGGATGCTGGACCTCTCAAATGAACGGCTGAACTATAAGTGGCAGCAGCCTATTGAGAATCCAGAAGGAGAGCTCTGTTACAGGCCGCGAGAATACTTTGGGGGCCCTTTCTTTGATAGGAAAGGTACGGATGTACTGACTTGTAAAATGTATTCTCTTGGGGCAATCAGTTGACCAAACACTAGGCGCTTTCTTGGATAAGAAGCTCATCCCAAATCGCAAGCTTGAAGACACACTCCCATCTCTGTCAGTGGAAGAACGGACCACGTTCTTGGAGTTCGCCCGGAAAATGATACAATGGGCACTCGAGGAAAGGAAGACTGCGGTGCAACTTTTGAGTGATCCCTTTTTTGACGGGCTCTGCGAGTAGTAGTAGCCCGTGGGTTTTCAGGCGCATGGTAGACGGTGTTCTATAATTACGCATTCAAGACAGGGTCGGTAGATTATATATAGAGTCGTTTTATGTCGAGCTCCTTCCGAACATGCCTAATTGGCACAAATCTTAAGACTAAGCTGTTTATCCGAAATTGGATTTGGCATGCTGGTTGGATGTATTTATATTTCTTGATTGGGGACAGTGGCAGTAGTTCGGCTTCTGAACAAACCGCCCAACTACGACTTCAACTATGAATTTTCATAAACCCTGCTAAAGCCCTCGAAGTAAACATTGCAAATACATAAAAGGACAAAATAATAAAGAGAGGAAAACATATAACCCTCTCACAGATGGCTGATACGCGGCTTGAATCCCTTTGCCGTCAATAGTCGCTCAGACTGTTCCCTCTGCCACTTCAACTTCGCGCCAACGAACTGCTTCCGGGAGTTGTTCTCCCTGCGACCCAGCTGCTGCAAGTGGACTTCATCCGGACCATCCGCGATCCGCAGTGTTCGGATCAGAGCCCAGAGGTACGCCAGCGGCGTATCCTGCGAGACACCAGCGGCGCCGAAGGCCTGGATGGCGCGGTCGATGACGGTCAAAGCGGTCTGGGGAACGAGCACCTTCGCCTGGGCGATTTCCTTGAGGGCGGATTTGGCATCGCCGTTGTCGATCTTGATAGCAGCATTCAGGACGATGAGACGCGCGGCGTCGACTTCGAGACGGGACTTGGCGATCCATTCGAGGATGACGCCGTGCGAGGAGAGAGGCTTTCCGAACGTCTGCTTGCGCTCGTCGTTAACGCGAGCGATGAGCCACTCGATGGCTCGTTCGGCGGCGCCGATGGTGCGCATGGCGTGGTGGATGCGGCCGGGGCCTAGACGGCCCTGGATGATTTCGAACCCGCGGCCTTCGCCGAGGACCATGTTCGAGACGGGAACGCGGACGTTCTTGAACGTGATGTGGCCGTGGCCGTGAGGGGCGTCGTCGTAGCCGTATACCGTGAGCATGCGGTGGACAGTGATACCGGGGGCGTCTGAGGGGACGAGGATGACGGATTGCTGCTTGTATTTGTCCGGGTTGGCAGCGTCGGTCTTGCCCATGACGATGTAGATCTTGCAGCGAGGGTCACCGGCTCCAGAGGACCACCATTTCTATAACCAAGGGTGTTAGTATACATATGAGATATAGATATATCGTCGTTGCGATCCTTCTCCTGGATGGAAGAGAGCAGGTTGGAATCACATACCGAGCCATTGAGGACGTATTCGTTTCCTTCACGACGGATGTCGAACTGGATGTTGGTCGCATCACTCGAGGCAATATCAGGCTCTGTCATCAGGAACGCAGAGCGAATCTTGCCATCCAGCAGAGGAGCCAGCCATTGCTTCTTCTGGGCGTCGTTTCCATACTTGGCCAGGACTTCCATATTGCCGGTATCAGGGGCAGCGTTGTTCGTTGCCTGCATCGCATATCAATCAGTATAACCCAATAAAGAAAGCCATATCCACGGTCAGATAAACATCTCATCCACAGCCCCAGACAAAAGAAACAGAGAGATAGAATAGACATGACAAACCCACCTCTGGCGCAACACCACTCTTCCCCAAATACTCCGCCATCAACCCATACTCGAGATTCGAGAAGCCGGCACCCTGGCTGAAATGGTTCTTGGGTAGGAACATGTTCCACAAGCCCAGCTTGCGTGCCTTTTCCTTCAGCTCCTCCATGATGGCAGGGTTGGTGGTCCAGCGCTGCTGGCCTTCGCCCAGCTGTTCCCGGAACACGGCCTCTGCGGGGATGCATTCTTTCTCGACGAACTCTTCGACCTGTGGTGTAGGGGGGAAGCTGTCAGCTTCAATTCATGTGCCATATGCTGGAATAGATAGATAAACAGAGAAGAGAAAATGGCATACCAGATCCAAAGTCTTCTTCGCCCGTTCGCTGACGAACGGCTGCGCGATAGGCGGGATCTTCGAGGAGGCGGAGGCCGACATGTTAATTCTCACAGAAGCTCAGATAGAATCAATCAGATAGATAAACAGAGAGACAGATAGAATTAACTACTTCCCCGCAGAATCAAGAGCAGTTCAGGAACCGTTAAATACGAAGAATCACTACCCCGGTTGCTGATCTTGGCCCGCGGGGAGTTGCGCTGAAGCTGGTGTGGAGTAGCCGAGCTGGGCCTGGAGCGAACCTCGGCTGATTTACGTCCAGCGGGCTTTGTTTTCCGGATAAGATGATCGCTTTTTCCGTTATTCAAGTCGTATTTTTATGCAAGGATGCATTAGTGAAGATTGGCTATTGGTTATATGAGTATCTAGTAATATTAATTATGTCCTTCTGCTCGCTGCATTCGAACCGGGTACGGAGCACTGTCTATCTCCGCATTCCGTCGGCGAGTCTCCGAGGATTTATCCATACTACCTCTCACTAACGAACGACTAAATACGAGAGAGCTATGGGCTACTACTCTGTACTCAACTAATTCAAACCAAGTAATGAGCATTCCACTTTTCGTTTCATTCGAATTCATATGATACAAGTCCTGCTAAACAAAACAAAGGAGAAATAGTAGTCATCGTCGCAGGTATTAAAAAAGGTACAACCAGAAAGACTCAACCCGGGAACAAACAAGCAACCGGAACTCTTTGTAAAGCCCTCCCAATGAGCTGCATAACATCGAGTAGCCAACCAAGGCGAATTGACTGATAACGAATGTAACAGTCCACACAACTGCTGGTAACACGACTCGTTGTCAGAATGCAGATGCGGCATCAGAAGGGACAGAGTCCAGAAGCAGCAAGACCAACAACCTGACCCCGTATCGAAGTTCAGTTCCCAATGTTTAAAACTGCCCATCCTATCCGTTCCCTCCGTAAAAAGACCCAAAAGGAAAGAAAGGTGTCCGAACCCGATCAAGAGGAACAGTCCAAAAGAAAAGAGACATACCCACCGTCCTCATAGACAGGCAGGTACAGATCCCCAAAAAGAAAACCTGAAGAAACCCACAAACCCAAAAGACGTGATACATGTATGCATGGTAACAGCCAAAAGATGAGGACGGTCAATCATGGTTTGCTACCAGCGCAGAACCCAATCCATGACGCAATCAAGTGTATTGTTCGTGTCCGTTGCTTCATGAGAGGGTCTGCTCTCGAGGCGCAGAGGCCTCCTCGGCCGCTGAGGATTGCTCGTAGCTCTTCTTGCTTAGCTTGGTGAAGAGGGACTGTGGCTTGCCGGCACTGGAACGAGGGAGGATGTTAGTCACTTCGATCTCTGAACCAGGTAATGGAAATGCACATCGAAAGGGAAACCTACTTCTTGAACCTCTTTCCCTTCAGGTCGCTCAACTTCTTCGTGCAAGGGCTCTGGATGCCGTCGGATGGCGACACGTAGGTTCCCTGGGGCCTGTGGTTGGACATGTTAGACGCTAACCATCTTCCAAGACGAGTTCAGAAAGACAATCGAAAAACATACTTCTCCTCAAGGGACTGAAGGTGCGTGTTGGTCGGACGGTCAGCCAGGGGCTGGGTCTGCGCGGCCGTCGTAGCGTCCATTGTGATGATGTGTTTCGAAGAGGATGAAGCGAAAAGGCTCGAGGTGACTTGAGGTGCAATATCCCTCGTATGCTCAATGACGCAAGGAAGAAAGGGCTCAGGCCTTAGCGAGATTGAAGATTGAGTTTGACGAGGTTCGTCTGAAAAGTAGAGAATCGTCGTGCGATAATCACTTGTGGAAGAGGGACTGCGAAGGGTTGGTTTGTCCGTAGATCTCAACTCGAAGGGCAGGTAGATGATGAACTCTGAGCAGCAACAAAACGAAGTCCGTGAGATGGATTTTGTATTCGGTCTTTTGTTTGGCAGCAGGCAACAAAAAATGCGACGAGTGGAGAGCGTGAGTTTATCGGGATAATAATACTCTACTAGAAAAACAAGGGCCGATTGTTGTCTGGGCAACGCAGCGCAACGCTTTTCCAGCAATGTGGAGAGCGCGGGTCGAGAACAAAACATTTGGATTCTAGTGTCCTGTAGGGTCCAGAGGCCCGATCGCCCGGAACGACATCAACTCAGTTTCCTGTGGCTTGTTTCTAGAATTTGCCTTTGTTTACTTGACTTACGTGGGGGACTAACATGGGTGACGTCGAGGGATCGCCCTGAAGATCCTCGTTGTTTCGTGTTTATACCAGTAGTGGTATAGGTAGTCTCGTTATACATTAGCCGCTAGAGTTTAATATACAGAAACGCCTCATTAAGAAGACAAGGATCGGAAAATAAACAACGTCCAGCCAGCCTAGTGGCGGGCCAATATATACTGTGACAGTGGCTGTTCCGCGCCACGATGGTAAACATACAGGGGTATATGGTGTGTATGTGCTTGGACCACGATAGACGGCAGCATATCCCTAACACAAGCAGGGGCTACCGAATATGTCGTCCAGGGCGACTCCCTTCTGCCCTGCAGGAACAGTCTCTTCGGCACACTTGTGAGTCACACACCTTGCGCAGAGCAGGGTTGGCGGTTTACCAACCCGTCTGTTCCTGACAGCGGCTGGGCATAGTGCAACATCGCCAGCGTGAGATTGCACCCACAGGGCGAGGTTGAATGAGTGACGATCGTTCATCGAACTTGTGTCGGACCGCGCATGGGTCGCCAGCTCGCCTTTTGCGATGGACAAGACGGCAAGTGACTCATAGAAATGCCGGTTGAGTCCACAAGATGAGTCCATGCACGATATGATTTGGGAACGACGCGGCATCCCCAGAAATCAAAGATTTACCCATGCGCAGCTAGTCTTTCTAGTTGCTAAGGTAGTTCATGGTATGATTCCGCAGCTAGGGAGGCGGCCGTACATGCGAAGGCGAAAGTAGTTCTGGTGACTGCAACTCCGGCTCAACATCATCCGGGCGTCCGCTCAGCGTGGGCGGACTGCTACCGGGGCGGAAAGTAGGCGGATCGGGCGTAGGGACCCGGGAGGACTCAGGAGTCAGGCGCATCTTTCCATCTCCATCAGATGGGCTCCCTGTATCCGAAGATGGCGTAGGAGGGGAATAGGCGATAGTTGGGCTGATGGGGCCATTCTGCGAATCCTGAGAGTCCTGAGAATCTTGGGAATCTTCAGACACATTCCTCCTGTGACGGGATTTCCGATTATACGAAGATGAAGGCCTAGTTGACGTAGGGCTTGTAGAAGGGGACCCGAAGGAAGGAGACGAAGACCGTAGACTGTAGGACCGTGATCGGACCATATTCTGAACACTGGGAAACTCCATGTAGCTCCCCACCACGTTGCGTGAGAAAAGCACGAGGCCGAAACATATCAAAACGAATATGCTCTGGATAACAGATATCCGCTTCTGGAACACAATCTCATCTGCCAAAACGCCCAGCTGCGAAGCCATCGACTGGATCTCCTGATGATACTGAATGCGCTGGTGTTCGAACTGGACGGCGACTGACCTCCATACGTGATCATACTGGTCACGGAACTCCTTCAGTTCGTTAAGAACAGTCGTGTTGAGATTCTCAAGAAACGTTGTCGTTTTGGCCAACTGGCGTTTCTCAACCTTGTTGAATGCGTCACGTAATATACGAGACTGCTCCTCGATATAGAGGAGAGAAAGAGACGAGTTCGACTCGAGCATCTGCAGCCGCTTGTTGACAGACTTGAAGAAAGACTCCTGAGTAGTCGGGTTGGCAGCCGGCGGCTGTGGAACAGTAGCTTTCACCGGCTCTGGAGGCAAAGACTGCTCTTCTTTCGTTGCTGTCACTGTTGCTCTGCTATCCGTTTCCGTTTGGACATCTTGTTCACTTCTGTCCGTTTGAGTTGACCAGCTCGAAGAACTAGCAGGACTAGGCCCTGGCTTGTCGGTCTTTTTTTGCAAGTCGCTTGCTTTTTCTGAGGCGTCACCCATGAATACAGTGCTGTTGGTTGCATCTGTTGACGTCGAAGTGCCATTGGTGCTGGTAGCAGCCTGAACAACCTCCTCAGCCCTTCCAGAAGGCAGAGGGGCCTCGTCTATGGTGCAGGCATCGGTGACGCCCACAAGGAATCCTAACACAGCCTCTTCTGTCTTCTCCAATGGGCACATCCCAAGATCAGTAGCATTATACGAGATCGCTGCATGAGTGGCATTCGCAGCTGGTGTAGGCTCAACAACTGCTTCCGCCTCCATCGGTTGCGCAACAGCAGGCTCCTCAGCCTGCTCAATAGTCTCATCCACCACCTCTTCTTCGCCACGGCCCATGTCACCCTCATGTTTATACTCTTCCAACATGGTGGTGCCGTGGATCCTGACCAAACTAACCGGGCAGTAGAACTCGTTTCCGTAATGCGTCAGGAACTCGATCTTGACATACCGCGCCCAGATAAGCGGGTTCTCCACTGCAAACGCCTGGATCTCACGGGTATTCCGGGCCTCGTAGACACCTAGTTCCTTCCACTCCTTTGCCGGATAGCGATCAGAGACGCTGACCCTGAAGGTACGGAATATCGAGCTGAAGAACTCATAGTTCGCCAGGACAATAGTATCAACGAGGATATCGTCGCATAGTTCCAGGATGAGGAACTTGTCCTTCGCCCGGCATTCGTTCAGCATGTAACTGTCCTTGTTCTCAATAAGCACGGACGATGAACCCGTGCACTGCGGATTTGTCTTCAGGACGGTGGCAGCGCAGTCGAAAGAGGCGTAATTAAACCTCTCTTTACAGGTCGTGCCGGCATCTTTCCTTCGTGCCGTACCCCTCCGCGACACTCCTTCAGCTGCAGCATCGCCAACTGTGCCTTGATAGACCTGGCCAGTGGCCGCTTCTCCGTCCGCAGACGTCTTGGTTCCCCATGCCGTAGGGGTAGCACTTTCGGGCGCCCCAGCGCCAAAACCAGCAAAATCCAGTTCAATCTCCGCATCTTCTCCCAGTGAATCGAGAGCGTTGTTGATTCCAGTCGGTCGTCGCCGGTTCTCCTGGCCCCCTGCGACCCCTTGTCTATGTCGACCAACATTCTCCGCCGACTGACCTACGCGGGCCAGATTCTGCTTCTTCCAATCCTCAAAGGAGAGAAAATTCGAATTATCCAGAGGCGATTCCGTATCCAGTTCATGATCCGTAGCACCCGTGCCAGTTGGGCTATTATCAGACCCAGAGGAAGTCGTCGACGCAGCGACCATCGTCGAGGAGGCCGCACCTCGATCTCCATCCCCATCTCCATCCAGAAGAGCCTGCCCTCTCCCCCATCTCGTCTCCCAGCACACGGGCAGTTCAAATAGCTCCGCCTGAGATACCTTCCAACTCTCCACCGGACATATCAAAGAAGATACAATCTGCGTCGTCTCAACGGCTCCCTGACCACCCTCACGGCTCGTCGCATCAGCCGTGGCCGTCGTATCGCTCCAAACCAAGCCCACCAGTATCAAACTCAACAGTCCCCACCTCCCCAGATATGACCCCATACTTATACCGGGTGCCATTTTGCGCCTGCGCATCGTCGTCTGTGATCAGATATCGCTCTGCGTTATCCGTGCTGTGCGTTTATGCCGTCTCAAAAAGAACGTCCCTGGAAAAGATGCCCCGGCGGTCAGCTCGGTATGCTCTGCACGCGAAAGGCTTTTGCACATAGAAACCGATATACACGACAGACAAGCGCATGGCATGACACAGCATAGCATGGTCATCTCCGTCCTAGAACAGGATATCTCCATCCCGGGCCAGACAGTGTGGGAGATGGGATTGGTGGCGCTAATGGCCCTTATCTCCCTCTCTCCTCATCTCACGGGATCGATCTTGCAAACGCGCAACAAGGAAACGAAATTGCGACAACTCACCATTGTCTTCTTTCTTAGTAGTAAGAATCACTCTTATAATCGGAGAGTGGTAGGATTCGGGAATGCCATCACCCTTCGTTCACAGACCAGACCGGACTAGCCCCTGGTTAATTATCGTCTTCGCAAGGAGACTAAGTAGAGCTTGACCACCCAACACCTTGGAACGGGAGAAGGAAATGCAAATCTGCTCTTGCGGTCTGGCAGTTGATTGACAGCCAAGTCACATACCTAGCATCCACGATGCAGGCGAAAGAGGCAAACTGCGAGGAGCTAGCCAGCGACGATTAATCTCTTGCTGGGGAGGTTAGGATCATAGTGGCTAGAGCCCTGGTCCAGCTGCGGCGCCGTTTGGCCCCGGGCGAATCTGGCCTTTGCTGGTTCTCCACACGCGGAGTCGCCCGTGGATCACTCACCGCCTCAGTTCATGTACAGAACGAAATGATAGTACGGAGTAAATACTTGCTCTACTACTTCCCACCAGTTACTTTTATTACTTCTACTGAGAGATGAACAACATTGAGAAGAGAAGGCATTGACATGATCGCTTTTCCGTTCTCTCTATCTCCTTTGAAGCATAGATCTACCTAACTAGCTACAATACAGGCCCTTCCATCCCAGTCCAGTCCAGTAAGCAGAGACGATCCATCCAGGTAGATCTCACGAACGTAGCATTCACAAAGGAGTAGCGCGATAAACTCTTCATAGCCATCCCCAGGCATCTCCTTCCACTTTTCCATATGGCAAACATCAAGGAAAGTGGCTGACGGCGGACTCGCCGTCACTGGCCTTTTTTTGGTCTTTTCTTTTCCCTTTTCCTCCAGAATCAAAATCCAATCCTCGGCCAACGTGCTGCTGCTGCGCTTGCATCATAAAACAGAACCCCGTAAATAAAAAAGAACTCTGCAAACGCCGCTCAATGATATATGTTGATGTTGTCATCCCGCTTTCATGGTTGCACTTCCCGCCTCGCTGTATGACGATTGCAGAAAAAGAGTTGTAGTATACAGAGACACCTCGGCGTCTCAGGATCAAGGCCTGCACAGCATGGTACAGGGTTTTGACAATTATAATCGGGAAGAAGTATGTGTGTTCAAAGATGTCAACGAAGATCATGAAAGCGAAGCAAAGGCGGAGAAGTAGGATGGTAGAAACAAAAAAGGGTGCATCAATCGGGTCATGGAAGATAAAAATCGCAAGCAGAAGCAGCAGCAGCAGTTTGGAGGAAAGGTATAAACGGGAAAATCATTATAAAAAAAAGGAATAAGAAGAAGTGGGGAAAGCTAGAACTACAGGTGCATGTCATGCCAGCCACCGACCAGGTCAAGGTCCTCGTCGACACTGCCATCGTAGCCGTGGCAGGGAAGCTTCGACTTCTTTGGCTTGATAGTCTCGAAGGTATCACGGCGCCAGTCCTTGTCGAGGTAAGCACGACGATGGCGGTCATGGATTGGCGATATATCTTTCCGGGCCGCAGAGTCGACGCTTGACGATGCAGGACACCAGTCCCGTCTCCAGCTCGCCATGATCGACTGCTGCTTCATAGGCCTAGAGGACTCCTTCGGTTGGAAATTTCTCCTCTTGTTCCCGAGGGCAGCCCACTTGTCGAGATTCGCCCTCTTGGGAGGGGAATAACGGAAAGTGCGCAAGCGGCTGTCCCGAGTGGGCGACTCATTCTCTCCGTCCGAAGAGTTGCCCGGGACTCGGATGCTCTTGGGACTGGACTCGTCCGATGAGCTCGGGGTATCCTTGGGGCCCTGCGAGCGAGAGTTGACGAATGCCGAAGACTTGTGCTCGCAGAGTCCCGTGGGACGAGAGGAAGACTCTCCATGTTTGCTCTCCTGACTCCAGCTACGCGAGTTCTGCTCACGTCGCTGCTGTAACATGACATCCTCATTCTCAGACTCCTCTTCTTCCTCATCCCAAAGATCACTCCAGCTCTTTGAGATCTGGTCACACTTGTTGCGCCCAAAAACCATAGACATAGAAGGCAAAGGCTTCATGGCGTGGTTCGGCAGCGATCCGCTAACAGGGACCGGGTCAGACTGGGGTGGATAGCGCTGTTCCCGCGGACGGATCGTCATCGACTTGAACGATTCACCCAGAGCAGAATCCAACACAGAGGCCATCGATGGAGTCTCCGGAGGTGCGATGGAGAACCACGAGGTACCAGCAGTCTCGGATGGGGGGAAGAGATCCTCCGTGTAACTTTCGTTGTCCAGAATAACGGATAGCTGACGAACAGGCTGCGGAGGGCTTGACTGAAGCGCCTTGGCCCAGGGGAACGAATCGCCTTGGTTGACCTGCGGACTCTGGATCGAAGGGGTCCTGAGCGGTTCGCGGTTGGCGCTGGCAGCGACAACATCGCGATCCTCAGTGCAGAAGTCATCCAGAACATCGTCATCGGTGGTAAAGGTGACCGCCCGCAGAATAGCATCGCGGACACCAGACAGGGAGCGCCTCTCGGGATCGAGAGCCAAAGCATTGCTCAGGATCTCGAAGGTGTCCTGCGACATGTTCGGGAAGATATCAAAGAGTGACTGTCGGTCACGGACATAATCCGCGAAGAGAACATCAGATTCTGTGGGAGTGACGAAGGGATTGCGAGCAAACAAGATGTTGAGCAGGCAAATACCAATGGCCCAGATGTCAGCCTTGGCAGGGGAGTAGCCGGTGCTGGATGGCTCGTATTGCTCCGGAGCCATGTATCGGTCACTTCCGACGCAAGCTTCGTGGCACCAAGGGCTGCGAGTAGCCAGGCCGAAGTCACCCAGCTTCATCGCTCCATCCTGGGTCAGAAAGATGTTCTCGGGCTTGATGTCGCGGTGGTAGAGCCCGTTTGAATGCATAAAATCGACAGCACTGATCAGCTGCAACATGAAGTCTCGCACATGTTCCGTCTCCAGCGGACCCCGGTTGAGCCTGATGGCCTCATACAGATCGCCATTCGCACAGTATTCCAACACGAGGTAGATGTGCGCGGCAGTCTCGAACGAGTGGATCAGGTTGACTATGTTGGGATGGTGACCAAGGCGTCTGTGGCATTCAAGTTCCTCGGATCGGTCATCAACCGCCACCGGGGAATTGGCATCGGTGGAGGATGCTTTGGTGAGGCACTTGATGGCGACGTCCTGGCCAGTCTTGGTGTCTTTGGCAAGGAAGACCATCCCAAAGGAGCCATGGTTCAACGGAGCGACCGTCTGGAACCGCCCATCCAGGAGCTGGCCCTCGACGAAGTTGTTCTTCAAGCACTCCATGTCTGTAAAACGCCCGAGTTGAAGGTGATGTTGAACGATTAAAAGAGGAGAGTGTATATGAAATCCCCGTGGTGGTTTGCCCGAAGGTTGTCGTCAAAAAGTATAAGGGTCAAGGCGAATCGACCAGACAAGCTGAACCAGAGCAGCAGTCAAATGGGGGTTGGGCAACGGTAACGATAAACCAGGTCTGCAATCACGCCGGATTGAGGCAGCCGCCAAAGACCAAATAAGAAGGGAAGAAAACTCAACAAACACCGGATCGTTGGCTCATATAAATACGGCGAAATGATATGTCGACAAAGGAAAAAACCAATCGGTCGGTTGGTACAGCGCGGTCCAGGTACCCGCGAGGGTAATGACGATAAGGAAATGAAAAGAGAGCGTTATAGTTGCATTGGTATATGTTCGACAATAGACAGAGCGGAAGCCCGGTTGAAAAAAGATAATGACAAAGAAAGGTCGCTCGTCGATGAGATCAATGGATACCCGACGGCAGTCGAAGAAACGTAAAATCGGTCAAAAGTTGAAATGCAATCGCTTCGTAAGATCGTGACAATAATTCGAGATGAAAAGCAGCTGGGTGAGGTTATCTCGAGACCTTCAAACACCAGGTCGGAAGGAGAGCGTATCTCAGCGTAGGTTGACGAATGTCCGGACGAGAACGCTAAGACATATATAATTGGAGCAGCAACCGGATGCAGGTATGTATCTGGACGACAAGCGTTCCAAGAAGATTCCGTTGACGGATATATAGGATACTGTTGATTGATGATGTGATGTTATCTTGCCAGGCTCAATCAACAGATGACCCGGGTTGGGCTATCCGCTTAGAAAGTCCAGATATGACAAGAGCTGTCAACCGCAACACGGTATGCTCGCAATTGCGATCCGATCACGACTGAGATATTGACCAGATAGACGATTATGATCGATTATGCTGGTTGGTTCAGGTGCGAGAGCGTCAATCGGGATGAAAGCCTCGTTGGTCACCACAGCGTAGGTAGCACGAACTATGGACAGGCGATCAGGAAAGACGTAGCGAAGAGGTGAGGAGCAACAGGGCGGAGACAAGAGGACAGAGAGCAGTACGCTCTGGAGAGTAGATCGGGCGGAGATCAGATCTATCTATCAGATGCTTGAATCGAGTGCACTGCTATCCTTGAGGTTGAATGGGATTGAGAAGACGATAACGCTCGGAAGCGGACGGAGGATCAGAGGAGAGGCGGCGATAGAAGAGCAGGAAGCAGGCGAAGGAGAAAGAGGAGGGAAGTAGCGAAGATGAGGAGAGCGGGAGGAGGAGCAACGAAGGAATAAGAGATGAGGAGAGGAAGGAGAGAGCTTAGGAGTCGGTGAGGGAGGAAACGGGGGAGAGAAGAAGATGAGTCGACAAGATGGAGGAGGAGAGGTCCAGGGAGTCCGTCAGCCAGCGAGCACGAGAAGCCGGGGGAGGAGGGCGAAGACGGGCGAACGAGGGAGAAACGGTTATGACGGGCGTTGCCTCCCGGACGGGCCAATGAGAGGGCCGTGTGACGGGTGTGATACGGTAAGGATGCAAACGATACGTGGTAATAATACCGGGCAGACGACGGGAGCCAGCGAGCCCGAGGTGGTTCCTCGTGGTAACGATACGTGGGCCAACAACGGGAATGCGCTCTGTACGGAACGCCACAGCTGCCAACTCGGCAGCCTCCGAGCTCGCAATTCACAGCCCGCGCTCGTCTTAGTCTACAGTAGTTGGCTCTCTCTCTCTCCTCCTCCCCCCCTTTCAGGGAGTCAGATTCAACCTAAAGCACCAGCAGAAGTCAAACGCGCATTGCAGCGTCAACTCGTGCCGAAACCTTACCAGCATCTCCCGCGTCGACTCACCTCCTTCCATCTGGCGCGGGCAGGGCGAAACCGACACGTTCTAGGTCGGCTCCCGGTCTACGTAACCGCCATGGGGATGATTACCATAGTATTCGAAACATTCTGGAGAAGACGCCGCCATTGATCTCGATCCCTTTGGCAGTGACTCATCTGGAGGGGGCAGTTTTAATGAGCGCATCCACCCAACACGTGGTTCAGAACAAGTCTGCCTATCTGCCCCATTCTGCTTTGCCCCTTTTGACGAGTGCCTGTCTCCAGGCGCAGCAGGGTCCAAGTCTCCAAGTCCAAGAGCACTCCCAAAACAGGTCGACCTTCGCGAAAAGCTTCTCTGACCTGGCGCCGTTTCCAGAGGAATGGACTGTAACCCAATCAGACCGGATTGTTTCCTCATCTGCCCCCGCAGATTCTCGTATGGCCAATAACCTTATGCAGACATAGACTTTGGAGGCCTTCCCTGGACCGACCAGACTAGACAGACAGACAGACAGACAGCTGCTGCAGGTCCTAGGGACAAAATCCCTCAGCGAGCAAATGAGATCGGCCCCAGCACGGATGATCTGTGCTGCCGGCCTCCAGAGTGGGCGATCGTGATGGTCGAGTCCGGGCGATGAGCAGCCTCCAGTGGCAAGCCTAGTCCCTTTTCTTTCCAGTTGGGCCAACCTTGAGACGATAGCCGCTATCGCCCGCCAATGGTCGCGCAGCCACCGACCAGACCACTCCGGGGTACTATTTTCAGGGTGCATGACGCCAACGACCGCCGGGCCAGGGATGCTCCTGGACAAGGACAAGGACCCGGCTGTGGAGTCCAATCTGCCGTCGCTACGACTGAAACGGAAGCGTGGAGAGAGATTATGCGGCCAGCGCATCCTACGGACTTGGTCCTGTCTGCCCCGTTATCTCTCTGCCTGCTCCGGAGGTACCAAGTATTATTACTATCTCCTAGCTCTATCTATGGTAGCAATGACGACGGCGGCGGCTGCTATCTTTCCCCAATGACTCCATCCTCTACAGCGAAACAGTGGAGAGCAGCTGAGAGAGCAAGAACGGACAGAGCAAAAGAATCGACTCTGCGACAATTGCAATTGCAATAGTCGCATTGCTGCGCTGCAAGGTTGCCAGGATGCAGTAGTGGCTCGAGCCTGGAGTGTTTCAAGGTCAACCTGTGGCCCTGCCGCTCAGCGTTTTGACTACCATACGTGCAGGGCCAAGCTAACCTCGGCCGGTGCGTTCTGTACCTGAGATTGGTGCAGATCGTGGCGGTGAGCAAAGTACTCGACATACCTGTTCCTGTCTGCATGCAAGCCCTGACCGCCCTCCGCGAACGAACGGGCCGTCTGGCTGCCCATACCATTCCTACCTTAAGCTCTCATGAGACGCACCAGATCTTCCCCCAAGGTTGACGTGGTGGGCAACCCTTCTGGCTGCCAGTGCATCACGCGATATGCGCGCTCGTCCCTGGTTGTTCCAGCACTGCTCGACTGCTTCGTCGCCTGGCTGGTGATTGGTGCCTGTGGCTCTCCATCTTCCATCTCTTTCCATCCTCTTCCATGATCATCCATCCCATTCTCACTGCACATCTCCAGATTGGGCCAGCATACCCAGCACTACTCGTACAATTGACCTTTGCGCGGACGCTAGATAATGCATCATCCAAATAAGCTGCATCGGATGGAAATGATAGATTTTTTCGATCTCGCCACCATCGTTAGAGCTGTTGACGGATCTACTCCATGGTCTACCATATTCTCAGTGATGCATTGCTGCTGCTGTCCTTATTCTATACTAACAAGCCAGCAATTGACCTACTCTCTAGAAGAACTGCATCGGTCCATCCATGATTGATCATACGCAGACATGCGTATATGACAGCATTTCAATCGAGTAATCGAAGAATGTAGATTTATTTTTCTAGACAGGGCAGGCCTGCAATAATCACAAAATTGGGGAAATAGCTCGAACTCTATCGGATGCCTTTTTGTTGGAACTATGGCCATTTCCTACCCGGCAGATGGATGGTACCATGATCCCGGGAACGCATGGATAGACGCAGCAACAACATTGCTGAAGTTCTACTAGTCCGCTACCATTATCCGCAAGCAAGTACATCGACGTACCAGTACTTTCTCCCACCACCGTGTTCGTGAAATCTTCTTATCGATCATTACTTTAATTACCAGGGAGACAGCATCTGGCGTTTTCGGGATAAGCGGCTTCTGAACCTTTTGACGCCACCGACGACTATCAGCAACGATCTCTATCCCGTTCGATTGTTTTCATTGTTGCTGCTCATCGGTTTTACCCCGCTCCATCTGCACCATGAGATCAACTGTCTGACACCCTCATCCCATTCTCATCCTCATTGCGAATTGGGAATTAGGTCCAGCATACTCTCTTGGAGCAAACACAAAGAAATGCCGTTGCCTCCAGGTGGCGATAAGATAGTGAAGGGATCAAATAAACAGCATCGACCGCGATGGACCTGGATGGAGCCCTCTGCTTATTCTAGACCGGTCGCATCTCGATCGGAGCCACGGAACTCGATGTCTCCGTCCGGCGGCGGAGCGTCTTGCCGCGGAGTCTTTACTTGGGCCATGTAAGAATGCCCGAGGATATACACAAATGATATGCTCTCTTCAGCCTTACCATACAACAGACCATACATGATTGCATCCGTTCGATTATTGTTTCGTACTTGGTTTCCCAGTGGACCAATGCAGTAAACAGTGGCAGATGCTCATTAGTTACCATATGCCAACCACCCCGTTTCCGGGACAGACGGACCCTAGACAACTTAGGATGAGATGTTTACCTTTTCATTTGCTCTCCGATGGATAATCAGTACATGGGAAACCGCTTATCACCCTACGATCCATGTACAGAGAGCATCATACATAACTTCTTCAGGCGGGAAAAGTCGCTCAAGATGATCCTTTGGTCATACGTCGCAATCCCCAGCACTAGTTCAACTAGAGGATATGGGTGCAGAAGTATGGCCGAGTAGGCAGAGTGCTCTGTACGGAGTACACATTGCTCATCTGTTTCCAGTCCTACATCATTCTCCATTCTGCACATTCTTCTATCCGTGGAGCCTACCATACCATAGTACAGTAACTGCAGTCCCATAATTAGACAATCGCCTTCATTTCCAGCATTCCAGCACCCGCACTCCGTCTCTACCTCGCCAATAACAGTTTCCATCGTTGTTCGTTTCAGAGCAGATTATTGTATCATAGCTTTGAACAATAACCTCGGGTTAGCTATTATTATTAGCACTGGGTCAGTGGAACTCCTATGGTATTTTCCCTCACTACGTAACTCCAATAGCTATTGCGGGGTACTGCGCCACCCCATCTCCAAATCCACCTCGATTCGTCTCAACTCGATCTGCTGGTCGTTCTCAACGGTCTCAGGGCCGGATAAGGCGAGACGGCGTTAGAGAGCCTGTCCTACCTGGGTCCTGCACACGCAAAGGAAAATCGGGGCGCGGGCCATATTCCGGCTGATTGCGTGTGGCAGATCGATGGATTGAGACTTGCTTTGGTCACAAGTTGACTCGAGCTATCTAACAGAAGTGATCGCTGGATCGTCTGATGTGTCGGGGATATGAACGAGTAGTTAACTGTTCGCGTCTACTTGTTATGTATGGTGCAGTATCCATAGAGTGCAGAGTACTACTTCTACTAGTAGTTGCACTGGTGATGCTGTAGGGGTCTCATCTTTAGCTGTAATTTATGAGCAATCAATAGTGTAAATGAGACTAAACAAACTCTCGCAGGACAGATCACAGAAAAGTCATCGTCATCGTCATCGTCGACATATCCAATTCGAGTAACTAAGTAGTTCCCGTTGTTTGTTTGGGGGTCGGGACTCTATCTCTTATCGCGGATAACAGATAACATCATCGCCCCAACGACTCAGCGGAAGCCACATCCACCCTCCGTACATCATGCTGGTTCACGCAGGATTATTTACTATTAGCTATAATTCTATGCAGTTTCAGTTGCTCATTCTCAAAACAAACACGACTGCTGGTCTACTATCCACTATGGCTGTTGCTATGGTGGCTGGGCCACGAATTGCCTCGCTGACAAGCTGCATCTCAACAGCTTGTCCATACAGTACTTAGTTATCATATCATAGCTAAGCACGGAGTATCTCGAACCAAGCCACTGCACTCCAACTGCCACCGTGTCAACTTCTGGTAGGCGTAATAGTCACTCCAGAACTAGGACTAGGACTAGAGTAGAACCATCTAAGCGCCCTCGCTCACAAGAACGAGTAAATGCCATTCTAGCCGCAAGCCTCGCAGATTCGTAGGCTTCTTCCCTCTCACGTGGCCAGCTGCCGCTTCGAGAACATACCTACAGAATATGTCCTCGTGACCCGCAAACGAAACAGGGTGGCGTGGCCCTTTTTCGCCCTCACTGTCTCTCTTCCCAAGGGTCAATGGTATTTTTGACCTTTTAGTCAGTTAACTTACCTCTAGTTAACTAGGTTAAGTTAGTTATTGGGGAATATTCCTAGTATTCTAGCTTAGTTAACTCGATGAATTCCGCATCCGTCGTGTCAAGCGGCCTTTTTACCATTTCCGACGTACAGGGGCAAAAAAAAAGGGAAATAAGCTCGAGAAAAAGAAAAAGCTTCGTCCCGAGCCGAATCAACGTGGGTTGGCTGTGTGATAGTCTAATACTGTTTTTCTGATGCGATAATGGTGAAATCTGGCGAGTGAGGTCGATGAATAATGTCCTTTTCCTTTTGGGGAGGCTGGTTGTTGTTAGCAATTGAGTTGGACTGCTTACAGAAAGACCAAGGACCTTGCTGCAGAAAATGAATGGCTGGTAATAGAGGAGTCACGAGTGCATTCGAGTGCATTCGTCTTGTCTATCAGTCTAGACTACATATCTTCTGCACGGGAGACAGGTGGCTGACAGCCAGTAGTTTGAATGGTTATTTGGAATCTGCATAGTTCTATACCGTAACAGCTCTATCCTTTATTTTCAATCTATGATATGCAGTAGGACATCTTGATTTTACTCGCATAAATAATGTTGATACTGAGGCATTGACTGCTATAGTTTCCTATGGATCCTGTTCCTATCAATCCCGCGATGACTCATTCTGGAACACGTTGGGTCACTTTGATAAATAGCAAATTTGTTATTTTGAATAAGGAGAAATAGAAAATAATAGCCTCTATTGAGCGAGATATCGTCATGTTCATCCGATTTATTTGTCTTGAGAAATGTTGACTGCGGAATATGTTCATGGTGTACTCCGCAGAATTGGCAGAATACCCGAACTATATATTTCGAGATGGAAAGGTGGAAAACTGAGCAACCATTCCGGAAGACAGGATCCATTACAATATACTAATCAAAGACAACGATGTCTTTCTTTTCTGAAAAAATATTATTAAATATGCGATTACATTTTTCTATATAATCTATATAATTATATTTGAGGTGAGGTTGGACTAGATCCAGTATTGAAAGACATTGGCGGTCACTGTTGAACTTCCATTGGCTATTGTCTGGAAGCACTCAGTCCTGACAGTGTGGATATGCTTCGATAGCAAATTGGTATATTTATATATGTCTCTCCATCTACCTTGCACAAACAACGAAAAGAAACAGAAAAGGAATAACAACAAGCCAACATCTCCAAGATATTGTTCTGATGGGCGATCCCTCGAATCTCAGGGACTCCTGGTTGGCTGCAAACTCGGACATCCGCCCCGCAATCCTCCGATCGAACACCAAAAGGAGAGTCATGGATCGAGACTCGTTGAAAAAATATGATTCCATCCGTATCGAGCAACATAGTCATCCTGAAAGCGCATAAAGTGATTCTTCTTCTAGAAGGAGAGCGATTCTATTCGTCAAGTCACATCACTGGAGTGAAAGACCAGACAATGGCTGTGTAGTTGGTCCCGCAAATATCGCATCCGATAAGCCCTTCGGCCCCTTCCTGCTTAACATCGCGCCTCGCGCGCGGACGGTTGATCAAGAAAGACGGACGGCATTGGGCGTGACGAAAAGAATCATGCAACATGAGCAAGCGCTCCTATGACGAGTCTTCTGCTGCTGCTGCGACTCGTCATGGCCCGACTCATTCACGGGCTGGCAGTGTCCATGAATCCACCAATAATAGCAGTAACAACGGACTGCCTCCAATCAATGAACTATTGTCACCGACAACAGACGACCAGGAGTCTCAGGGGCACCATACGAAGAAGCCCAGAAACTTTATAGCGACGGTGGTATGTATCTATTTGTCTTTGTTGCTTTTTTCAGTTTACGCGCAGTGTCCAGCCTTTCCCCTAGGTGATATAGTTATAGTAACTTTGAATATAGGCCTGTGAGAATTGTCGTCTGAAGAAGACGAGATGTGATGAATCGAGGCCGAAATGCGGTCTTTGCAAGACTCTTGGATTGGAATGCGTCTACAATGAGCGCAAACTATCCAAGTGAGTGTGGATGCTCCTCTTCCAAGCGCTCCGCTGACTGTTCTATAGGAAAGATCATTCCTTGAGTTTGATCATGAGTACGCTCCATAGACTCGAGACTAAGTTGGAGAGCTTACCCTCAGCTGTCTATGATACATTTCAGCCTACAACAGCACATGTGCTACAGGCAGTGGAAGGGTTGAGAGAGACCAGCACCCGCCCGCTTCCGTCGCATGCTAGGTCCTCTTCAGCTCAGTACGCGCAGGCCACAACGCCGTCTGTATTGGAGCCTCCAGAATTTGAGTCGAGAGAGCCTCAAGATGCAGCAGATGCGACTGGCCGCATCCCCATCTCATTCAGTCAGCACGGCGTGGTTCTTTGGCCTGGGGCCCGAACCCTCCTCCCTGAACGGCTGCTTGCAGCTCACGAGAGACTGGGGAAGAACTATGTTATTCACGTTGAGATGAGTCGTCCACCTCTGCCGATGTATATTGACCCGTTTCCTCCGCATGCTGGTGACCGCTGGCTGGAGACGATACCATTTGCGACAATTAAGGGTCTTTCAGATGCATATTTCGCCTCGTTCAACCCCATCAGTCCTATAATGGACAAGCACTTTTTCTTCTCCTTCACAATCGGACGGGTCATGCAGAATGGCTTCGGGTACACCATGGAAACGTGCATCGTCCTGACAGTCATGGCGTTGGGATGTCTTGCCGTGCAAGCTTACCAACAAGGAAACTATCCCCTACCCGGTACCCAGGGCACTCACTTCGAGCCTCCGGAGTGGATTGGTGCTATTCTTGAGGAGCAACCCGGCTTGCGTTTCTTCAACGAGGCTCGCAGGCGGATTGGATTTCTGATGTGTGAGAATGATATCCAGAGCTGTCAATTCTATCTTTTATCTTCGTAAGTACTGTTCTTTCGGATATCATGTACCAGCTGACTGATCTATCCAGACTGTACTATACCCAGATCATCCGTCCGATGGACTCATGGGCTATGATCAACCGGGCTGCCACGTGCTGTCTTTCGATGCTGAACAAGTGAGCGTCTCTATTTCTATGAAATGTTCTTTACTGACAAAGTGACTAGCCACGAAATCAACTTCGATGAATGGGAAGGTGACATGAAATCCAGGGTATTCTGGAATACTCTGATGTATGAAACTATCCTAGTCCAGGAGCTTCATCTGGCCCCAAGTGGTCTGTCACGTCTCGAGGATTACGTACCGATCCCGAAGTTCATCAATTTCAGCACAACCGGCTATGTTTCGAGGATGGCTGCATCAGAGCAGCAGGATGATTCCTTTTTCCAATACCACTTTCTTGCGCAGGTCGCACATCGGATTATACTCACTCGTATCCGACATACACTCTACTTCTTCTGTAAGTCACCCGCGAATCAAGCATCTCATGCACAAATTATCCCTGGGGCTATTCTAACATCTCGCAGCCGATTCGGGAACATTCCCTCACCCGGCCATCAACACTGAACTCCACCACCAAGTCGAACAATGGCGTCTTAATCTGCCCCCAGCTCTCCAATTCTCTGACCACCAAATCAGCACTCCCCTCGAAACAGCCGCTTCACCATCCACCCCGGTCCCAGCACTATCCGTCGACCCTCGTCGCCCCGTCTCCCCCGCCACAGCTGTCGCTGAATCAATGCTTCGCGGCAGATACATGATCGCCAAATTCCACATCGGCCGACCATACCTGTATAAAGCCCTCCGTATCCCCAATTCCCTCACAAAAGACGACCTAGAACAGGTGAAAAGCGGTCTTCAGAATGCAATGGACTGGCCCGTCGTCCGGGGCGTATTCAGACAGATGAAAGCTTGCATTCCGATCAAATTCGCTTTTTGCTCTCAGTACGTACCACCAACACCCTCCTCCCCGAGATTATAATTATACCGGCAACAGGAACGAAACTAACACGTGGTAGATTCTTCGGCCAAATCCTCCTCTTCTACTGCGTCTCTCACTCGCCTAATCCGCGTCTTCGCGAAACTCTTCCCCCAGGCTGGGAACGGTGGTACGATGACATGTTTCGGTTCATCGAGGACTGCGCGCCGTATAGTCCTGCTATTGCGAAGGATTTGGAACTGTTGAGGTTATTGTGAGACGTGCGGTTTGCATTGTAGTCATTTTTGACTGGGGGGTTCTTCTGTAAATAGATTCTTTTTGTCGCCTCCGTTTCTTTGTCATGAGAGATATGGTTAATGACGGCGTCTTTGTATGATTTATCTTTTGTCTTCTGTCTATGTGGATGGATATCCCCGTTGAAGTGAAGTGAAGTCTAGTAGATAGTTTATGTACGATGTGGTCGTGGATTGGTTTGTTCTTGAAACATCAATTAGGCTAATCATATTGTCCACTGCTATTACATACATGCTGAATAGAAATGATAGAAATAGGTAATAAATTTAGAAACATGACTCTCCCGACATCTTTTTGACAAATCATACATAAAGTAGGTGATAATCGAACATAATGCTCCCCTGCTGCGCTTACATTATGCATATAGCAGAAGAGAGTGGACGATCCCTCTTCACTTTCGTTATAATTAGACTGGGGTATCAGCAATGCACCTGGATGAGACTGGGGAAGAGACTGAATGAGTCTCTACTCCTGGCTGGTCCCGAAACAGACCAGGAAAACACGATCTGAAAAGAAATGAAAGAGGAAAGTAAAAGAGAAGAAAACAAGGACAAGAAAGGAATTGCACTGAGACCCACCATTACAATGGTCGATGGGCCGTGAATTTGAAGGCACTTCCCTTGGCTTTGAGCCATTGTGTGGACTAGTCCTGGACTCGGACTGCTTTGTTGGAAAGATCATGGAGGCATGATCGTGAGACAGAATGTGCACTGAGCCCTGACAACTCCCTACCACTCCACCGGTTCACGCAGGGGCATGATATCCTGTGGCGCTTTCACACAGCAGACAAAACCAGCGTCTGTCAATTCTTTTTCAAGAACCTTGGTCTCGACTCTGCCGTCGTCGACATACCAGATGGGAATCACGAGTGACCAAGGACGGCCTCTGTTCAGACGGAGGCCTTGCAGCGGTTCGAGTATCTTTGCGAGACCTTTGGACTCGGCCAGGTTTTTCGTGGCATGAAGGGAGGTAACTGCATTGTCACTGCACCAGGTGATCTCCATGACAAGTACAAATCTCTCAAGGCTCTTTATCTGCATGATCTCCGTGCACATAGTCCTAAACGTTTCCTCATCATCAGGCGGCTGGTCGGAATATACCCAGTTGTTCGAGATGTCGTGGAAACAGTGCAGAAAGCTGAAGACCAGCTCTATTTTGCGAATGCGCTCCCATCGCTTGGGCAATATGGTCTCGTAGAGAAACATCACACCCCAGGGGTGGTCGAAATGGAATGTAATAGTGCCATAAAGGACGTTCACAGCCTCGATATACCTGAAATTATCTCCCTGTCAGACAACCTGGAGATGTATATACTACATCGGGTACTTACACTTGGCGACAAGTTCTCAACAAGGAGGTCAAACTCCAATCCGCAAGCTTGGTACCTCTCGAGAATGGTTCGCGCTTCTTGATATCCCATATATAGAGTGGACGCACTCGCACTTGGTGGCCGATTCGCTTCCTTTTGCGAGTAATGGTCACCACACGTCTGCCAAAGACATACTCCCAGATCGTCAATCGGACTTCGAGAGGCAGCTTGTTGAGCAGGAGAGACTTGGACTGCTCGCGATGCGATTGAGAACGCGTCAGACGGTTTGCCCCAGGTGAAATTGTACGCCTGAACTTCCCAGGCTTGAATCGAGGAATCTGAGCTGCACAGTGGGTTTAGTTATTTCTCACGTGTCCTGAATAGACCATCGCGTAGAATCAGGGGAACAGAGGGCGACAGGCTTGAAGAAAGCCATAACGACTCCAAAAGATGAAGATTACTCCAGAGGGCCACCATTCAAAGTCCTAGGATTACTTATCTGATTGAAAACTCACCCTGAAAGTCCTTATTGTTGATTATGCCCTCAGGCATCGTCGGGAGCCTGGACGTGACAGGCATGGTGGTTATCCCACGGACTTTGATGACGTGGATCTTGCAAATATCACGACAAAAGATGAAGGGAGACAGTCGAGACGGTCAAGGCTGAGCGCAAGCTAAGAGCAAGAAAGCTATAATAAGTCCGATCTCGAAGAAAGCCGTAGAGTAGGTATCTGCTGGATGGAAAGACGTGTAACAGCTTCAGAGGCGTTGGCTGCTAGGTACTCGTATGGGCTGGCACATTTGCCTCGAGCGAAGTGAAATTTGAAGAGGATAATCCATTGAAGGTTGGTTTGCATGGGACTCCCTTCATCTTCACGTTGTGAAGAGTGATGTCTGGCTGTGAGCGCGCCAACACGTTCCTGCCGTCAGGTGAAAGGCCCAGCCTGGAAGACGGGGTTTGACGACAGTTCACCTTTCATGAACTCTTTAACAGCAGAATAAAAGCTATCACATGAGAGCCTGTTCATTAGACAGATACTAGCTACTTTATTTATTCTTTATAATGTCCAGACTACTATTTGGGTATCTCGCACTGACAGCCAGCACCGCATATACAGAACTCAGAAAGACAAATCGTACGTCCATGACTCGTAATCTCAGAAGGCAATAAGGAAACATCACAGATCATAGGGCCCATTCATCAGTTCTGTCAGATTCGGTAATAAACGGCTTATCGATTTGCTTGATTGCATGGTCACCGCATAGTATACTACAGAGACATTAGCATTCGACTTCAGGATGTGGATCATACGGGCATCTTACCAGGCCTCAGCTACCAGACCATCCAGTTCCTTCACAATTTTCTCCTTCTTGGGTGTCGTGATATCGGCCTTGTGGAGTTGAGCCTGCAGATCTCGTATATATTTCTTCTTCCCTCCTGCGCCTTCGAGCACCTCCTTGCCGAGGCAGTCGCTGTGAAAGGCATGCTGACAGGGGAAGACAAAGAATTGTCGGCTGAGGACGGGTAAAAAGCAGATCCAGCACTTCTCTCCCGGTTCAACGATGGCATAACGGCTATCGAGATCGGCGATTTCAGCACGTATCTGCTGCGCTGTCTGCGCCGAGTTATCCATTTCCTGCCGCAGGGAATCGATATGGCGCGAGTAGTCCTCAAGAGCGGTGCAGATCTCGTCTTTGAAGTCATCAATAACGACGAAGTCAGGGAAAAAGGGAATAAGGTCTTCGATGCGAAGAAGTTCGCAGCGGCGTAAGAATTCAATAGCATCCTTGATGCCAGTTCCAGGCTGTCGGATCTTCTTTTCAGCCACGAGGAGCCATAGCTTCTTGCGAAGCTTGTCATCACCCTCGGGACGGTCTGCAACGATAGCAGCTAGCTCGACGTCATTATGCTTCAAAGCCAGCTCAACAGCCTGCACATACTGTCCCATCGTACTATAAATGTGGATACATGACTGCACCCTCTGATGTTGTATACATAAACGTAGCGCAAAGTCGGCATCGTACGGCGGAGGAGACGAAGGCTGGGATTCGAGATACGTGAGCAGTGCAGCTTCTGATGCAGAAGAGCTGGATGCGTGGATGGAGATCAGGGTGTTATGCACTGCTGCTGCAGGATTCGGATGGTTTGCGATGATAAAATTGAGGTACCTGACAGCTTGATTCTGGCTGAGAGACACATTCGCAGCTTTGTTGTAGCTAAGCAGGGCAGGGATAAGCTTCTCCGGATCGAGGTTTGTCTGTCTCATCAAGATATCCACTACTCCTGTAGCGGCATGTATCATTAGAACACTGCTGTACTTGTAGAACACTTCCGGATTGGTCTGCTTCTGCAAGACTTGAAGAGCTTCCGACCACTTTTCTCGCTGGATCCAATATGACAGTACGTAATTGTAGTCATTGGTCGTTGTCGCGAAAAACAATAGCTCCTCCTCTCTGCCGTGACTGCTTATAATATCATATACTGTTTTCTGGTCGATTTCGGATTTGTACTTTGTCACAAACTCCTGGAACTCGTTTCGGACACTGTCAAGCTGGCCCTTTGCTTCCGTAGGACTAGTGCCCTCAGCTAGCTCTGCTTTAGTTGCAATAGCATCGTTGAGGGAATTTAGTTTTGTCATGAATACCTCCACAAGCCAGCTTGTGAGCATGACCCTCTGCATCACAGCAGACTTCTTGTAGGATGAGAGTTGGGTAAGGAGGTATTTTCGTAGAGCATCATGTTCTCCACGGTCAATAAATGTCAGACAGACTTCCTCGAAAGGTTTACTGCTCTTCCCCCAGACTGCAGCGGCTTCCAGATAACGCCCTTTGCTGGCTAGGTAATCACCCGAAGCCGTGGCGACGGCATCTTTCTGGGCAGACCCGCGCGCATAGCGCAAGGCTTCATCGAACTTCTGTTCCTTGAGGAATGACTTCCAGACATCCCGGTCCTCATCATTGGCAACGACTTCGAAGATCTCCTGGGGAGTAAAGAGCCAGAATGTGTTCTTGGTCTGATCTGACAGGAGACCAAGTGCACTTTCGCCCGGTTCGAGAACAGCTTGGTCGTAGGCCGTTTCCCCGCTAAGTCGATTTACAGCGATTACTTGACCCTCAACGAGAGCAAGAACATGCCATTGCGAATGTGTCAAGGACGAGATGGGATCTTGAATCATTTTCCGCCCTCCTCTGGCCGACTGAGTCGCAGGGAAGAATGAGCGTGGTAGCATTTTCGCGTCGTCGAATGGCCGACTGACGCCATCTGACGAATTACGAAGCTGTCCATAAAGAACTCCTTCGGCAGAAAGCCATGCGAACTGCCTGTCTGACAATTGCCCATCCACATAGTGACCGTCTGATGGACTTGGTGAAATGCTCAAAATAGACGGCGCAGAATTGGAGGGTTTCGATATCTCGTAAACTTGCGGCGTTTCTCGCTGGAAGAATTCTGGAAATATTGGGCCGCCCCCTTCCCTTCCGTGTCGGCCAGTACGCCCGAGGAAGTGCAAGAGCTTGCTTTGAGTGGACAGAAGTACACGTCTCTGGTCGGATTTTCCAGGTACTGAGTCCACCCAAATACCAGTCACGGATGCATCCGGCACCCTGTATACGTTGTTGACATACTTCTCCTCTCTTCTATAGAACTCCGTGGACGGTTCGATGTACACCTCAAAAATATTGCCATCTGTAGTACCGATCAAGATTTCCCTCGTCGACGCCGTGGGCACCGAAGGGTTCCATGCGACACTCTCAATTGAGACGCCTTTCAATCGTGATAGTGGTTTCGGGTTTCTGGACTGGGTATGTAGGTAGTAGTTCTCTCCAAGTGTTGTGGTTATAATCAGATGTGACGCAGATGGATCAAGGAACATGCGACGGATCAATCCTATCTCCGAGCTCTTCTTTGGGAGATCGATATCTGCGAATTGAGTCGCGTTAGCATATGCGAAAGGGTAAGCACGTATGGACATTAAATGCACATACCGTCGACATCTTCTGGGGTCTCAAGGTCAATCCGTAGTATTCGCCCCGTCGACAATGCTAGAATAAGCACATTGTTGGCCACCTGAGCTGCAACAAAGTCCGCAGCTACTGAGAACTGAAGCTGTACACGTTGGACTTCGAAGATGGGAAGCGAGGCTTCCGTGAGGTTGCTCGAGGCAACATAGCCGGTAGACACGTCATGCGCCATTGTGCGCTAGTCATTCGGAGATTATCTCATGTCCAGGTATTACTCAGGAATCCTGGATTTCCGTCTGTGTTAGACGGTGAAGCGGCATGGAGCTCGATGTTGTGTTGCGTAGGTTATTAGCTCCGATAAGTGACATGCCAAGCAGCTGCTGTTGATGCCTGAGGCATATTACCTTACCTGCATCCGACGAGCCGAGCATCTGACTATTTCCAAGGGGTTCGCTGAGACGAATGCTTACAACAAAGGCTATATTCTCTCATTGAAGCAGTTGAATCACCTTATACACCTCCTAATACTCCGCAATCGTTAAGGAAGATACCAAGTGACTGATGCTGTTTTACATTTTACATCTTACTATTGAGTAGTCGTCTTCAGAAGAAACACGTTAACCGAGAAAATAACCCCTATAAGTTATTCAGAGAACAGATGCAGATCCTGGCCCTTTCGAATTCAATGCAGCGTAGAGCGCTGCTTCTATTTCAGCTGAAGTCATTACCACCGTCAGGTCTGATCCTCCTTTGTTAGCCACCGATTCAGATGATTGGGAGATTGGAAACACGTACCTGCGAATGGCACAATCTGGGAAGCTATTAAGCCTCCGAGGCCACGCTCACGGTCTGCCCACCAGAAAAGGTTTGCGACACCTGACCAAAACACGGTGCCAGGAGCTCGACCAGTTTGGGTGCCGTGGATATGATGGAATCCTGCGAAACTCCATCCCTGAGGCTTGTTAGGCTGTGGGTATATGTCGGTACTCGGTTTCGAGATCCATGACTTGGATGAAGATATCCCTTGACGACCAAAGTCAGGAAACTCTGGGATTTGGTTTTTCACCAATTCTGCAAAGTAGTTAGCCTCTGGACTGAGATTCTTTCCATATGTCTGACCTTCAACGCTTTCTGGCTTCAATATCTGAACTCCAGACTTTGGGCATCTTCCGTTGTTTAGGAGGACAGCAATTATTTCTGCGTCAATGTCAGCGAATGCTGTATACGCAATCCTGGGAACGTACTGCAATACTCTTTTGGCACGGCGAAGCAACCAGCTCCACCAGAGTGGTATGTAGATTCATACTCTTCTGATGTATTGATCCTTAGAGGCGACTGGTAGGGATGGCCTTCCTCCCGGGTGCTAAGTGTTCCATCTGAAGCTCTGCTGTGCACCCAGGCAAGTCTCCGTTTCATATCTTCGGTGGGAAACATGGAGACATCCTTGACGCCTAGGGGTTCAAAGATATACTTCTGCATATAGTCGTTCAGCTTCAGTCCACTAGCACGCATAACCAGCTCGCCAGCCCAGTCGAGGTTGACACCGTACTCCCATCGTGAGCCTGGTTGATTCACTAGTGGCTGAAGAAGGATGTCCCCTTTGCGCGCAGACAAGGCGCTGGCACCAATCGGCTCAGACCATTTTCTCAATTTGGTGTTCAGGAAATCGTAACCGAATCCAGCTGAGTGGTGTCACTTAGCAAATCTACTGATAAGGCCGCGTTGTTCTTATCCTACCTGTATGGGAGAGAAGCATTCTCAAAGTGATCCCTCGCTCCTTTTCTACCAAAGTCAAATTCCCGCTCTCGTTTTCTTGGAGCACTTTCACATCTTTGAGCTCAGGAGCCAGTCGTTCGACAAGGGAGACATCATCCAATGCAAGTTTCCCCTGCTCTACCAGCTGCATGGCAGCAATCGAGGTAATCATCTTTGTGCAAGATGCAATCCAGAAAACTGTGTCTGTCGTCATTGGTTCCTTACTATCCAAACCACGCTTACCCGATGCATGTTCAAAAACAGTATCCCCATCTTTATTGACGGCAACATATACCAGACCAGGGACTCCATTTGGCTTGCTTGTTACTGAGTCAAGTTTTGACTTGAGAGCAGCCTCGATTTCTGCGGTAACTTTGGCCATGGTTCATCGAGATGTTTGTATCTGATATGATATCTACGTGGGAACCCCAAACTACTGTCCCCGAGGGAATTGGAGCTTATATGCTCTAAGTACATTTCACTTTGGATCGAATATGGCATAAAGTGGGGAGTGCGTTCTTCGGCAGTACTATTCGGCTTGGCTGTATAGCCATATTGGATGATTTCGCGATGAGTCTCCGGAAGAGTTCCACAGGAGGATACATTCGGAACCTAAAATTCAGGTAACGTGTGGAAAGAGGATGATGTGATTGCATGGGCCGTTATGGTTATCTCTTCTTATAAGGAACATGATTACTAACGTGTATATTGAAATTATCACATCGAAAAGTACCTACTGTAATAATGAATCTCTTCCCTCAACAACTTCAGGTACAAACTGAGTTCTGGCAACAATAGTGAAGGAAGAGGAAACGGAACTATTACCATGTGAAACAATCGCAGTCCCCGCAGCGGCTCGGATCTCATGGCGTTAAGCGATTAGCAACAAGGGGAAAAGGATTATTTCTGGACTTCCCCACAAATTACATCGGTTATACCCCGCTTCATGATGCCAGGAACCAAATTCCAAACTCATGCCGTTCCCCAGCTTACATACACTCAACCAGGAACATGGGGCTGGACACGCTGGGACCTGGAAAATTAAGCACTGGCCTCCAGTCAATCTAGGAGCCGGTAATGGCATTGACAATGACAGCTTGATATGTTTATCCAGTGATAATATGATATGATATCTCAGTAGGTCCATCCATCTGGCCGAAGTCGATTTCCCCGCGCGGACTAACTGTACGAAACCTCGGACCGATCCTACGGGCTGAGAGTATATCCCCGTTTCTGTCATTGGTTGTTTCCGTTGCATCCAGCATATGCCCTAGAATCAACATGCACAGTACTCCATATTCTGGGCTATTATCTGTCCGTAGACTGGTAGTCCGTATGTAGCTTACAGAGAAAATATTACCTGGCGCTATGCAGTATAAACCCTTGGAGGGAGTTTCTAACGATCTCAGACCAGCAAGCTATGAAAGAGACCAGGCGTGTCTTTTCTGAAAGATTTCAGACTGACTATTATTTTCAAGCCTTTACTAGGATGCCATGGTCCATCTGAGTATGCACAAGGATCTCGATGCTGAAGGTTGACTACTAAACAGAGCTTTAAGAAAAAAGAGATATATTTGACAGTACTCACAGAAGCCCATACTCAGGAGCGAAGAATTCACCTCAGGTTTTCTGTGCAGGGCTCTTTAACACTGCTGCTTTATACATGTTCCTCACAAAGTGATACCACAGCGATGAGCACCTTGAGAAGTTACGTCTTGAATACAGTCTACTAAGCATTAATTAGATTGATGTTCTGTTAAAGAGATAGGAACTGTATAATTTGCGTGCCCTTCTTTGAGGGTTACTTCGCGCCTTCCTCCTATTTTGTCATTTCACCCAAGTTGCACTTCCCCGTTATGGACTCGAGCGAGTATTAACTAGACACAAACCTCAGGATAACGGAACAATGTTTCTCTTCATCAGATTTCGAAATATTACACACGGCTTAACATTTACAACCAGTGCTTACCATTATTACTTGGACACATAGACAAGGATACACCAGGGAGCGATTGCTCCGGCTGCACAATGGCAACTCGGGAGCATATCAGGAAAACAAAAATCCTCCTTCGTGGCCCAGGACTCGTTTTGAGTATGCTGTTTCTCATACTGATCAGCTACTGCTCTGTCCATCGGTATGGTTTACTCTCTATTTTCCAGAAACGATAATGACAGAAATATGTATGTTCGAGACTGACTCCACACAAGCGGTTGGTGGATGGATCTCACGAGTGCTCTTACTGTGGGAGTTGTAACGTCTCTAGCGACCCTCATCGTCATGTCTACGAACCTCATCTATCTACATCGCTCTTTTAGCGATGCGATATCCAGAAACACTGGCTATATCTTCAAGAAGATACCAGCGTACACGGTTCCGGCTCTCATTGACTTGATACTTTTGAACGCCTGGATCTGGACGGTCTACTTCTCTGTGCGGAATAACAAGGGGAAAGACGTGGCAAAAGAGATGGATCCTCCGCCAACAGCATTATGGTCACTTGCAGTCAGTTGTGCGGTTGCAGAGTGGTAAGTGGCACCCGCAGGTTGTCGTTTTCTTTTCCTATACGGTAATTGCGCTGATATCGTTCAGTATTATTTGCACTCTAGGCCCTATCCACTGTATTATGGAATCTCGAACCACCAGGGAAAAGAGCGCAGCCACTTGGTGATCAGCTCAAGGAAGCGTATCTTGGACTATAGCTATGGTTCATAAATTGGGTGCTTATTACTTAGAATGGTGAACCTGGCAGACTTAGATTTTCACGTTCTTTTGGTTCTTGGGTCATGCACTTTATTATTAGTCATTCTTGGACTTGTAACTAGTTAGTTAACCGGCGCCATTTGTCTCAAAGCAATGCAAGTAAAGAGAAAAACTATTATTCGATATCTTCCGTATTAGACATCAAAAATAAAGCCATTATTCAGCTAATAGCTTTTGCTTTTGATCTGGCCCTTGGAGTCACGAAGCACTTCAAATATAGAACGCCAAATAACAATACCATAAATCGTTGGATCGACAGAGCCAGGATAATAGAAGATTGAATTGAATCGGTACCGAACCGCAGCAGTCGCATCAGCCATGACAGGTTATAGCCTTCATTTCTCGATCTCCTCATCTCCTCTTCCGGAATGAGACAATCTGTAATAGGGAATGGCAACTTTACCTCCGGACAGATATCCATCGCGGCTTTCACGCCCGTCGTAAACCCATGCTCATGAAATCCCTCCCTCATCCACGCCCCAGCGAACCAGATGTTTCTTCGCCCCTGAATGTGATGTAATTCGTTCTGTGCCTGCATACTAGCACTGTCATAGACTGGATGGCGGAAGTAGAAAGTACCCTGAATCGACCACGGGTCAGGGGCCCGAGGAGGATTAAGCGTAGTGAGAATAGGGCCCGTTATGGAGATATCCTGCCCTGGTAGATCATTTAGATTTGCAGTCAGGGACACCAGAGGTCCGGAAGGCCCAGAAGTGCTGAAGTCATGGTAATTCCACGCGGCCCAGGCTTTGCGATTTCGCGGCATGAACTAATTCGAACTTTTGCATCAGTATACGTGTTTCAGGTACCTGCGGGGTTTTTCTGCACATGTCCACCCAACTGCATAGAGGATATATTACATACCGACGTGTCAGAGTGCAAGAACACTTTACTTGGACTTGTCTTGAAACAGCCCAGTATCCTCCTTTCGTCAAAGGTAGCCCTGTCCCCCAAGATCCGCAACGCTTCGTCACCAGCTGTGGCGACAACGACTCTATCGAATCTTTCGATAGATCCATCTGCAGTATGTAATAACAGCGGCGAATCCTTTCCACTAATTGGGCTTTCTGACTCGATCTTGATAATAGGCGTCGAAAGATGCAAGTTCTCACGGGGAAGACCCTCCAAGATACGATCCACGTACTGTTGGGCTCCATCTTTGATGACCAACCACTGCACACCACCTTTATCACTAAATGATGAATTTAGAAGTAAATGATTCTTGAAATACGAAACGAGCATTAATATCGGGATGGAATTGAGCGTCTGGTCCGGATTATTAACCCAGATCGACGACGCGAGGGGTATCAGGTAGTTATCTCGAAATGCTGACGAATAGTTATTTCGGTCGAGGTAGGCGCCCACGGATTCTTCTTCTTGCTTTGTTTTAGTATCGTTTTTGTCAGACTGTTTGTCATTGCTCAGGAGGATGTCGGTGGCGAAGAGATTGAATCTCCATATATCAAAGAGCATGCGCCAGACGCTAGGGGAGAGGAGGTTGCGGCGCTGTGCGAATAACGTGGAGAGAGAGGTGGATGACCATTCGAACTGGCCATTGTCTCTGCTGAGGCCGAATGTGATTCGCATGGGGAGAGCCGGGATGTTGAGGTGATTGAGAAAGGATGTGAAATTTGCTGGATAAAGTATGTCAGTTCATGTTTGACGAGACTTGAGCAGAGGCCTTCCAGTTGATGGACACATAAATAGGACCTTGAAGGAGGGGCTTCTGCTGTAAATATAGTAAATATAAGAAGCCACATACGATATGTCAACTTATTGAATAGCGTAAACGCGATGTCAACCATCGTGATGCCCCCTGCTTTCGACAGGTTGCGCCATGGGACCGTCAGTGTATGACCACCCACTCGTTCATCTGCTTCGTAGAGATGGACCTCAATCTTATCCTCATTATGTTGCCTCTGTTGCTGTTGTAGTGTCCATAGTGCAGCTAGACCCGAGACACCACTGCCTACTATCGCAACGCGGAGTGGCATGGCTAGCGATCAAAACTGACGTTAAGCAGGTCGAGAGAAGTGTAAGAAAGTGATATGTATTAAAATATCTCAAGAGAACTTGTATTCGTGTAGATGAGTCAGTTTCACCTCAGTTTGGAATAGTCATGGTATTTTCTTTCCTACATGTTATTCATACTTCATAGAAAGAGGCCGGAAAGGCGCCTTTTTATTTACGTATTCACTTCCAGCTTCTCTTTGCGTGTTACACACCAGCACCGATGTCCAGCCTAACCAGGCAACATTATAAATCACTGCCAGTATAAATAACTATCTAGACTAGTCTACCCTGGCTGAAGAATGGAAGGATATTGAATAGGTCTGAGATTTATTTTGCGGCTGTGATGCTCGATTTCATACAGCTTTGGGGGCCGTGCGCATTTTTCTTTACGAGAGGACGAATCATTCGAATAGGAATTAAGACATGGACACAAGAAAGTAGCGATACCATCGCGAGCAGTTCGTTGCTTGGTGTGGTGAGATCTTTTCGTTCGTGAGTTTGTATGCATACATTGGAAGCAGAAGGAAAGACAGCCACAATGGCGTCAACATTTCACGGTGAGGGTTACGACCTCTGGCCTGCTGGACCCATGGCCCCTTCAGCTGATCGGTCGTTTCAGGGCAGGTACTACATATCTGAAGAACAAGACCTTGTCTTGTACTACAGTTGTGCAATGCACTCACTGTCTCTTTTTTCGCGACATGTGAAGATTTCAGACTCAGGTGCCAGAATGAGAGATAGATTAGTAAGGTCCTACACCGTCTCCTAAGTGCACAAACAGGAGTATTAGTAAAATGTAATACCCTTATTATCCCCTTGTTGTACCTGAGCTTAATTATTATTCAGCCCCCAATTCTTGACTCTGACAGCATCCTTCTGACTCTAAAGCTTCGCCTGGTATCCTGGTATTTAGTAATCTATGCTATCGACAGGCCTGTTGACACGAGCCCAATGAAGAAAGCGGGGACACGTTCTTCTTCTCGTATCCAGATATAACTATATCTTCTACCGAAGGGACTGTGCCGGAGTAAATAGATAAGACACCTTGATCCAGTGGAAATCCGCTCTTCCGAATAATTTACTAAAATCTGAGATCAGCTTTGCATACCAAGCTCAGCACAACGTGGTCCGATATTTAGGCATCTTCGATATTCGGAAAATATCATCGGGCTCGAATTGGGTCGAATGATCATGGTCAAAGTCATGGCGGTGGTAGAAAGTCATGCCCGATTGGATAGTTGTGTCGGATACAGGGCTAATCAGGCTAAAAAGAATATGCTGATGATAGTGTTGTACTGTGTCCCCTCAAGTCCAATGTCTTCTTCAAAGTTACCAAGACAGGCTGTCACTATATTGTTGCGGTCAAGGTAATTTTGAGGACATCTCTATGTGAGTCAGAGCTCTAGTTATGACTGAACCGGATAAGTAACGTGATTCAAATAGACATAAGATTATTATCAGGAACATCATCTGCAAGTTAATCTTGCACAACAAGATCTTCTCCTTCCTGGTTCTGTTCTTAATGAGGGCCTTTGGTCCGCTAGACCACACTAGGCAAATATAAACACTCTGCGAGCGGGGGTCATGCCAAGAGAAAGTTGCAAGCTTTCCGCTTCTGCAACCGTCGAGAAGAGAAAGTGGAAAGGCACCGCAGCTATCAAGTAGTGTTCAACACACAGTTGCAAGACAATTCTGAAAAGCCTTTAGATGTGGTTTTCGTCGGTATACATTGAACATATATATCTATTCGTCGCTTCGTGGATGCTAAGTGTCGAATTCCACGATTACAAAAATAATAAGGTATAAGCATTAATTGCTCTGGATTAAATAGTATATGTAAGGAACCCTAGGCGCCAGCCTATTCCTAGCGAGCCCCTACAATAAGCAATAAGCCAAAAAGACTACAGAAAGTGATACCCGCTAGGCTATCACGGTCTGGCACCCCCTGATAAGCTTTAACTTGAACCCCTAGAGACCTAATCAATCTATGTTTCACAGTTTTACCAATCAGAACCTCGCAACCATACCCTGAACTCAGAATTATATTGCTATTACCCTATCCTTCCGCATCCTAAAGCTTATCGACTCTACGCAGAGCCTCCCGAAGTCATCCCACTACACTGATAACTTTAATTTCTTTTCTTCTTTTAGCTTAGAATTCTTATATATAGCTATTCTTATATTTAGTTAAATTAAGCTATTTTACTAAGAAAACAGTATTATATTATTTTAGGCCCTAACCCACTACAGTTATCTTTCCTCTGCGCTCAGAATAGCGCCAGTCTGTTGAACAACCTGTGTAAGTTCCTGATCATCATTAGACTACTACCTTTAGGTTCCTGCAAACCATAAAGCTTCTTTGTTCCCCACCGCAGTAATTTTCTGACACTAAGCCTGGGCTGGCCGTATAATCAAGCTTTGTGTTAAGTGAACCTCTGTCAGTACCTGAATGCTTCTGATTACTGTTATTATTATCATCATTCCTCAGATTTATCAAAAGCATTACTATGGTTGCTAATCTTGAAAAAGGTCGGCGTGGCTAAACACAGGCAGTAACAAAAACACCACAATCTACTCCATACTCCGTAGACCATGCCGAGGTTTTTCAGACCACGATGAGCCCCGCTAATCTTCGGTTCGAGGTGGGACCACCGAGCTTGGCATGACTTAGTGTAACTATCTGCGGCCCAGAAACATTTTCCTTTACGGAGTAGTTTGTAAAGAAATGAGTTCTCCTGATTATTCCATGTCATCTAATCTTCACATGTCAATAACCGAACGAGAAGGGATATAAGGAACGGTATAGGACTCACACCATCAACTCCTGGCTCTATTACTAACTCCATTCCGCCATCTTAAAGCCTTTGGATGACGAGTCACCTTGCGTAAGGATGTAAATGCTCCGCTAGTATACCGTTTATGGCACATTTCCCCCTGACGTATCCTCCATCGACTGCATTCGCGAAATGGCGAACGTAGTCCATCAATCGAGATATCCCGGGTTCAGCCTCGTTTATGGATAGTGAAGTCATCTTAGAGGTGTGCGCCGGATCGCTATAAATGTTTCAACGATCACTCTAGACCGTTTTCTCAATCTTCCATTATTTCACTCGTTAACTACTGGTTCTTCTACCGCTTGTGTTCGATGAAGGTTTCTACCCTCAGATTTGGGCTACTACAGGCCGTCCTTGTCGCTACCGTCAATGCCTACCTTTACAATAGCACTATCCAGACCAAGTATGGCGCTGTAAAAGGCATTCCTGCACTCAATGCCACATGCTGCTCCTACCTTCCAGGCTATGAGAGCGTCACCGTCTGGAAGGGTATCTCATTTGCCGCAACCACGGCTGGTGAGAACCGATGGAAACCTCCGCAGCCTCGTCGTGGATGGAATGGCACTCTTGTGGCCGATACCTTTGGTTCCGCGTGCCCAGCAGGTACCTCGCCCACTGGCGCAACTGACGATGTCTACGATGAGGACTGCCTCAATCTCAATATCTGGACTTCAGCCAACTCGACCGCTGAAAAGCGGCCAGTGATGATTTGGAGCTATCCCGCGGGCGCTAATGGTGCATGGAGCATGTTTGATGGGGGTGGCCTTGCGCTTAAAGACATTGTGGTTGTCACTTACAATTATCGGACGGGACCCTATGGCTGGCTTGCGTTGCCCGAGCTATGGGAAGAATCCGGCAACATCACTACGGGGAACTACGGACTCTTGGACCAGATTGCGGCATTGAAATGGGTGCATGAAAACATCGCAGCCTTTGGTGGCGACCCAAATCGCATCACAACCGTTGGCCAGTCTGCTGGTAGTGCGGCTGTATATCACACTGTTAACAGTCCTCTTGCTAAAGGTCTGATTGTCGGTGCTATTGCTGAGAGTGGCATTCGGGATCCTCATGATCCAGCGGCAACCCAGCTCGCCGAAGGCTACAATAACATGACGACTTCTCTGAAGCTAGGAGCTGAATTGAAATCCCTCCTGAATGTTACGACACTCGAAGAGCTACGTCAAGTCCCCGCGCAGACTATAAGCAAATACAGCGGGTTCACTTCGTTCCAGAACTGGAGAGCCACTCTGGATGGTTATGCCCTTCCTGAGACCTACTGGGAAGAACTGCAGAAGGGACCGGCGAATGACGTCCCACTGATTACTGGTAACACGAAGGATGAATCTGGCGCTGCCTATGGCACGAATGTGACGGTAGCAGACTACATTAGCACGCTAAACTCCACGTACGGCTCCTGGGCCAGACGATTTTTGGAAGAATATCCGGCCGCAAACTCTACACAAGCATCCATGAACACTAACCTCCTCGCACGAGATACGTCTCTTATCGGCTCCTGGAACTTTGGTAACTACTGGGCAAAGTCAGCTTCTTCACCGTTCTACACCTATTACTGGGACCATGCTCCTCCAGGTCAAGACCAAGGTGCCCATCATATGTCTGAAATCACATATGTGTTTAACAATCTCTACGGCACTGATCTTCCTTGGGAACCAGTAGACTACGAAATTGCAGAGACATTGAGCAGCTACTGGGCCAACTTTGTCAAGACGTCGAATCCCAACAAAGGTGGCAGCTACCGCGGCAATAGGACTCTTGCATACTGGGCGCCAAGCACTAGCTCCAGCGCGACAACTTTCCACCTTGCGCCGCCAGCCCCGATCAACAAAAACGGGCTGCCTGTTGGATATACGCAGGTCCAGGTTGCAAAGGAAAATCACATTACATTATTGAATGACTTTTTCCAGAGCCGGGTCCCACTCTAAATGGCTACTCTGAAGAGCATGCTGAACTCGTGCACTTGCCTTAGGCAGTCTGAGACGATCAACTGATATATTGACTTACAGCGGTACTCATAGTATGTTTATAGGCTCTATTGACTTCACTATTTATTGCGAATCTCTCTAATCTGATACTATATCATGTGAGTATCTGAATACACGCAGAGCATGGCAATAGGTCGCATTTATCGGGCAACAAAATCCAACTCTAATCCAACTATTAGTGCATTAGATTTCTGCCAATGCTAAGTTAAGACAGCGTAGAATATCCATACTCCCAAATGTCTAATACTAATAGTGAGATTGTAAGCTAATTTATACTCATTTCAGCCTATATCGTACGAGAAGAACTATCTTGGATACTAATGTAGGGGACCGATGAATTAGTCCCAAATGATATGTATCCTTACCCGTTCGTGATATGTAGATAAACGTGGCTTTACACTTTTGACTAGTAATTTCACTAATAAATGCAGAAATTCATGCCTCTATGAGAATGCTAAAAGTGGTAGGGTAATGCGAGCCGCGAATATTCGATCATAGGCCTGGATTCTGCAATAGATCTGCAAAGAAGTGTACGTTCGCGTGGGTCTTAGCAACGAACGCATTGGCCCCACAATCAAGCCAGGGCACAGCCATATAGGCGAAACGGAGAGAGAAACTTGTAGTAAAAGGGGAAGTCCTCGTTGGGTTCTTTATAGATTACGTTGGAAGGGTCGAGAGGCATGTATTTAGCGGTTGTGCTTGCAACGTCATCACCCTCCTTTGACAGACCTCTAGGGGGGGAGGACGAACTAAAAGAGTTATAAATGCCAGAGACCCCCTACCCCTCCGGTGGCACATTGTTGAATTCCTAACCCTGCCAATTAACATATATGTAGGCTGATTATTCACTATGATTATTTTCGGTCTTCTCTGGCTCGGCCTTTTTGGGGCTGAAGCTGCATTAAGCCAAAATTCAGCAGCAAGCTCTTCCCTCTCAGCTGCGTCACCAACGGTTTCTATCCAGAAATACGGAACTATTCGGGGTGGTCGTTCAGAATACATAGATACGGTGTATAACTTTAAAAACATCCCCTATGCAGGCGCCCCGACTGGTGCGGAGAGATGGAAGCATCCACCGCACCCGACTCCCTGGACAGGAATCCGTGATGCTACTGTTTTTGGTCCTCCCTGCCCCCAGCCAGGTGTCAGCAATTATAGCGAAGATTGTCTGGGACTCAATGTCTGGACTCCAGGGAACGCAACGTTCAACGATGTCACGAACAGCAGCACAGGACAAGCTGGGGTTGTGCCGTCGAAGACTAATAGTAGGTACCCCGTATACGTATGGATTCATGGTGGACGCTTCACGGGCGGATCTTCCAGTGACTCTCTCTATGATGGATCTGGTCTTGCAAAGAAGGGGGTTATAGTTGTCAATATGAATTACCGTCTCGGTGCTCTGGGATTCCTGGCCCATCCAGAACTGAGCGCCAACTCCACGAGTGGTACTTCTGGCAACTATGGGCTGGTGGATCAACAAGCCGCTTTACACTGGACATATGAGAACATCGCATCCTTTGGTGGTGACCCGTCTCGGATTACTATTGGGGGTCAATCAGCTGGTGCAGCATCAGTTCTCGACCATCTCAACAGTGCCTTAGCCACTGGTCTCTTCAACCAAGTGATTGCAGAAAGCGGCGCAACTTATCCCTCTAATCCGCTCATCGGGAGTCTGGCACAGAGTTATCGCCATTTGCGAGAGGCAGAGCAAGAAGGTGCATATTTTCTGAAAAGTCTCAACATCAGCTCTATCGAGGAAGCGCGAGCGGCTCCTGTTGAGCTGCTTTTAGCAGGCAGTTCCCTGAACGACAACATATATGAGCGCACAGTCTTCCAAAACGATTCGGCATATATGGAACCACCACTATTTCGTCCGGTCCTCGATGGCTACGTCCTCCCTACCACTTACGAAGAGATGCTCCGACGAGGAAACCATTCCATTGTTCCTGTCCTGACTGGAGTGAATAAGGACGAAAATGGGGCGTCACCCAGCCCGGATTTTGACGTTAGCAATTACACCTCCTTACGCAACCAGGAATTTGGAAGTGTCGGTTTGGCCAACGAGTTCTTCAGACTATACCCAGCAGGAGCAAACTCCACCACTGCTGACGAGTCCAGTAACGCTTTTTATCGAGACCAGTCTCGTGTGTCGACCTGTTTTTGGGCTAATGAATATCTTGCTGGTTCTTTTCTGAACACATCCGGTAATGGTACATATTCGACATATACATACTACTGGACTCATGCTCCTCCAGGCCAAGACCAAGGCGCATATCATATGAGCGAGATTAATTATGCATTTGACAATCTCTATGCCACAGACAGGCCCTGGACACAGGAGGATTACAAGATTGCTAGCGTTATGTCTGATTACTGGGTCAACTACATACGGACTGGAGACCCCAATGGCAAAGGCCTTGCATATTGGCCTCAGAACTCTGTAAATAGTTCTATGATTATGGAGCTAGGAGATGGGTGGGGTATAAGGCCTATCGCGAGTAAGGAAAGGATATCTTTTATCCGTAACTGGTTCTCAGAGTGGCCGGCCTATTAAGAAGTACATATTTACCATATATCTATTTGTCGTCTAGTCTGCTTGCTTTCTATCTTGGTCTTCTTAGAGAGCCTAGGATTCTTAGTCCTTAGATTGGATTAAAAATAATAAATATATTCTTGAAAGAATTAAGTTCTCGCTATTAAATCAATTAATTACTAGGATATCTATAATACTTCTACCTATCTATTTATAAATAAGGATAATGTTAATAATTAGGAATAGCTTTAATGCTAAACATAATTACCCTAGCTTATAACTGTTGACTGATCTTTTGGGTCTGCACGTTAGCAATGAATCATGTACTATAAATAACTAGAGATATACACATCTATATTCGCATACTTAACTAAAATACGTGCTAGGAGACATTTATATAGTTTTATAAAATGGTTAACAAATAACATTCCCCAATATATTCCTGTTCTTCCAGTAAGTGTGCGCAAATAGGTATTATAAAGTGCTCCGTTGGGAACTTCATAATTGACACATGAACTAATCAGCCCACCAATGTAACAATACCTGAGCCGGATAACGGCTCGGGACAATCTGCTGCCAGCGATTGGAATAATCTCATATTAAGCAAACTAGATACTCCTCTTGCCACGGCTCTCCAAAGGCAGCAGCAGGCTGGTAACTATCAAGACAGCATATAACCCTGCACAAACAAAAATTGGAGCAGTTGTCCTCACATTTGCGTAACTTCCGATCAAAATAGCGATAACGCCACCAATGCGATTGAGGATCACAACAAGTCCGTACCCTGTCGCACGATGGGCAGTCAACAATACCTAGTAATATCAAAAAGATAGGTGTCAATTAAATGATTACCAGATTAGAGAGACCGTGGTTTCGGCCGGTTCTGTACGTACCTCCGGTGTATACGCGTAAAGAGTCCCGTAGTAGATGTTTCCCACTGCAGTGATTGCACAAGAAACAGCAACATTCTGTACAGGGGTAGTAATTTGCGTATACCCAAACTGTAAAGCTGTCGTGATGGCTGCACCAATAGCCAAAGTACCTCGACGACCGAACCATTTTGTCTCGACCAATACCCCCGCAATAATAGGCCCAATAAGCCCAGAAACCTGATTTATTGCATAGTTTCTCCAAGTATCATAGGTAGAAGTATTACCTGTAACGTTTGATCCACGATCCTCCAAATAATAGGGTAGGAAAACTGTATATAGTGGACTGACAATTCCAATGAAAAACCAGTTGAGAGAAAGCATGGCCATGGACCAGGCCAGACGTCGAGACTGGAATAACTCAGAAAAATGTTTCTTCAGGCGCGTTGAAGACCATATCGACTTCTCTGTATAGCGGACTTGTCCTAGTTCTTGAAGTTGATCCAATGTAAGTGAAAATGGGCGTTTATATTTATCCGCCATATCCTTCAAGATCTTGTAAACTTCCTCGTCCCTGTTCTGGCTGACCAGCCACTTTGGTGTCTGCTGCATCCGGATCAGCAGTACACGAGCAATTGCCATAATAGTGACTAAACCTCCACAAGTGAAATGGAGATATCTCCATCCCATGTTATCTTCTCGTCTGCATACCGTGGCATCGGTTGCGCAGCTATAGTTGCCTAAAAAGGCCCAAGCAAGTAATCCGGTAATTGTGTAACCCACAGCCCACCATATAGACATGAATGTGACGAGCCAATTATGAGAGGCGGGAAGAAATTCAAGAAAGTTCGTTGTGTCTAAAATGTAGTTTCCACCATTTGCCGCAGAGTAAATAGCAACCCTGTTCATCGGAGTCAGCTCTTGAAACATAAGTGATATGAAAAAGGATTACTCACATCGCAGAGAAGGATACGTAACTGGGCATTGCCCCGGCAAGCAGAACAAAAATGGAGCAAATGAAAAGGCTGGAGTTGAATGCGAGCCTTCTGCCAATAATGTCGGCTGAAAACCCCCAAACTCCTGCACCAACTAACAAGCCCACCTGGGATGCCATTGCAATTCCCTGGATGTACTTGCTGGGTTGGCCATATTCTTGAGTTATAACTGTCTGACATACAGATTGACAGAGGACGAGAAGCTGAACAGTTAGCCTAAGTTTTTGCGGTGGTAGACAAAATCATACTGTATCAGCTCCATAACCAAATCCATTCAAGAAGAAGAGCTTCCACTGAAAAGGTGTCATTCCAATTCTATCAATTACTTCATTGATCAGAGCTATTTTTCTGGTCAGAATAGGGTCGATTTCAAGAGTGCTAACGAGCTCCTTGTCCAGGTTCACTTCAGCATAGTTTGGCTCGTGTGCGTTATCCGAGTCTGCGTCTGCTAACGACGCGGTAGAAGTGATCTTTTCATCGCCTGAGGCCATTTTTCAGAAAATTTCTATTCTTGACAAATGTGAAAATCGTGACACATCCTATAAATTTCAGTGGACAGCAAGACAGGCTATAAAGCCTTTAGAGACATCAGCGGTTTTTTCTTCTTCCTTTTTTTTTTTCCCCTCTCGTCCAGAACTAACTAACATGACATTCTTTCTGGCATAACCACCTTCCAAAGGTGCGAAATTAACTTTACGCTAAAATAAAAAAACACGCAAGCTAAATTGCGACAGGTAGTAAAAGAAATCATAAAAATGGCGACATTTGTTGCATGAACAGTATACACCAGATAACAAGCAGGAACCCACTCAAACTCAACCCACTCAGCTTACCAATGTTGGCTCGAAGAAAGCGATAGCTTTCCTAGCGTATATTGTTTAATCAGCCTTGATAAGACATTTATAGTGAGTGTATTAATATAGTCCCTGCTCTGTGAGTCTCTTCGTGCTACTAACATGTCTCAAAAGTTTGTACTTGCGGAATACTCCGAGTATAATCTGAAGCGGTAACTCTCTGTTAGCAAGTAATTTCCTCTTTTTTGAATTCCCCATGAAAATTCAATGTTGTAATTTGGGTAAAATGTTGCTCATTAAGACTTCTTCCCGGAATACTAGCTTGTGGAAATTACTATTGCGCGAACGCGCAGCTTCAACTGTAATAATGATTTATAACTATGAATCTGGCTCACTGTGACGACTTTATGGGCTACTGTCATTTTGTATTCAGCAACTTTCGAACTCCAGAGATGACGACGACTTCGGATCTACCAGCAACAGGGAATGAGACGGGTAGTGATTATCATCTTAATTCTCTGCCCTTATATCACCATTCTCTGATCACTGCGAATTTTGAGCAACTCACCTTTCATGCGGCAGCTTTCCTCCAACTGAAGTTGGCCTGTCAATTCTATGGAGCGGCGACAACCGATGATAAACTCATAGTCTCTCCCTACAACACGCTGCCGCATCTCCTAGACCTTAAAAGATACGACCATGCCACTCAGCTTCTTTCTAAGGCATTGACTATCTTCAATCCCATCCGTGAAGACTATGCTGTCGCAGATTACGAGGAATCCTTCAACTTTGCGGAGGTATTTGCATTGTTAAAACAGCTAGCCAATATTGAAGGCCACGCGTGGCAGAAGCGAGACTTCTACGTGGTCACATTTCAATCGCAGCTGAAACCGAATGCAAACTCTGACCGATTATTTGAATTGGACAGTCATTCCCATGCGGAGGCGACCCAGAGCGGTGGCTTGTTGAAATATTGGTATGGGTCCAAAAACGACGAGCTCAGGAACCTTGCTACTTGTATGCTTATCCACCCTGTCCATCCTTATACCCACCATATTCATAGTATTGAATGACTAGTCATATTAAAATGGTATACAGGTTTCTGGCAAAGCAGAGATGATGCCTATGCTGGTGGCAAAGGACCTTGGCACGCAAAGGCTCGGGCAGCGGCGGACACATGGTATCAAAGCATTGTTTTCAGGACATATGCTCTCACCATCGATAACAACATTGAGGGCTGGAAATTTACTCCATATGACAAACTGTAGAACGCATGCCGGCTTTTGATACAATTTCATTGAAGACATTGGAATAGGCGCGGAAAATTTAACCTTAAATGGTAAAGTAATTTAGTGCAACAATCAATTATCTATTTGCAGGTCTCTATGACTGGTATTACTCTCAGAGAGATCTCTTTAGTCCTATAATGTTCTTATTTAATGTATAGCGTAATATCCAAGTTGATTTGCTTTTATTCAACTAGACTGCTAAAACAGCCTAGTGTATTAACAGGATTAGAGTACCAGTAATAATTTCAACGCGTTATTGCATTTGGCTTTTGCAGAAAGTTAGGTTTTTAACAAGAATTATTAATAAGCTTTATCTTACATCTAAAAGATAAACGAAGTCTAGACTTTAGATTAGGCTTTTTAACAGCAATGATTGGTTATTACCCCTGCTTATAGTACTATATAAGTAAAATCACATCAAGTAGATGCATAATAACGTCTGACGTACTAATATAGCTCGCATTGGTACGATGTACACAACCGATTTCAACATTTTCCATGTATGTTAGGTTATCTGATTATCTCCAACCCCCCAATAACCACTTGTAATATATATAAGAGTCTGCCTCCCACTTGGAGTCTTGCAAAACACAGGCATACACATTATCTGAGTCAGATCTGCGGATATAACAAATATCTGAGTCTCATAACCTTGACGATAAAAGTCCGCGATGTCATTTCCATCTTTCCCCCTCACCCCCGAAGTGCTTTCTTATGTCGCACCGGAGCCACCGCTCAGAGGATTTGAGCCTCCAAAAGACCGTGCCTTCTTTGCAGACCCCAAGAAGACCTCTCTGTTGTCAGCAGCAACGGCAGTAATCGAGCTGACGCCGTTTATTGGCACTCAGCTCGAGGGCATTCAGCTGAGTCAGCTCACCCCAGCACAAAAGGATGAGCTGGCACTCTTGGTAGCCGAAGTAAGTGTACCACTACCTGTAGTCCGTAGACGTCTCTAATCATGATACATAAATAGCGTGGTATCGTCACGTTTCGTGGACAGGACTTGACACTTGAGCAGCAGTACGAGTTAAGCGACCACTGGGGAATTGTAGGTTCACCCCTAATTAGTAACTCTATGCAACTGCGATACTACTTGAAAAAGAAGCTAACGGCTTCGCAGAGAGATCGTGATCCTAATCAAGTTGATCCTCGCCACGTTACAGTTCTTGGACGTAATGAGTAAGATAGTTCCGTTTTTAGATTCCCAAATGTACTTGCTTTATCCTTATAGATTTTAACCCAATTTCTCACAGCGATGTCCGAGGCCATGAGTCATATGGTGCTGACTACCATGGTGATCATTCTTTCGAAGTGAATCCCCCTTCATACACTATTTTGCGATTTATTCGCCATCCACCGACCGGGGGCGACACTCTATTCACTAGTCAGGTGAAGTTATACGAGTCGCTCAGCTCTGGGTATAAAAGGTTGCTTAATGGGACAACTGCTATCCACAGTTCAGAAGTAAGAGTTATACAAGCATAGTGTTTCTAGTTATTATAGGAGGTTAATCAATACAACAGCAAGCATACGCTTTGTCTGTCGCCAAAGGGGGCAAACCACTACGTGGCCCAGCAAGGCAAGCGCATCCTCTGGTTAGTCTTGTCTTTATTGTTTATGTACTCTCCCAAGAACTCAATTACTAACAGAACACTAGATTCGCACCCATCCAGTCACTGGAAAGAATATCCTCAACTATAACCCACAATTTGTTATTCAAATACAGGAACTGAGCAGTCTGGAGTCTAAACACACTATCGAATTTCTGCGCGAACACCTCCATAGCTCTGCAGACTTCACAGTACGTTTGAAGTGGGAGCCAAATAGCATTGCTATTTGGGATAACAGATCTGTTGTCCACCGTGCAATCCCTGGAGGGTACAACCCACGAGCAAGGGAAGCTACAAGAACGGCAATTTTTGGAGAAATTCCATATTACGTCGGAGATGCAGCAAGACAAGAAGATGTAAGCGGAAACGACAAACCAGAAATTTTCGACGGGTATTTTGGCAGATATGATAAAGGAAAAGAAGGGGAAATTACAGAATTTGCTTCCAAGGTAATACCGATTACTGTAAATTAACAAGATTCCTAAGTGTTAGTTTTTGAACAATCTGCATCTATAGCCTACACAAGTACTCTTATATTAGCCATGTAAATATTCTTATATCTCTTAGCCTAACCAGTCTTACATACAGAGCTTGTACTTTATACTTTGTAGAAGTACTTAGTAACTAGTATATTACGGCCTAAATTATCGAGCATTGTACGCTATTCCCAAATGGACTATTTCTCTATCTACATTGTCAGAACCTAACGCGGTAAAGAAATCCTTACTTAGTAATATATAATAGAGAGAAGGAAATCCTTCTTCTCTACTACTAGGCTCTCTAATATAGTTTAAGTAATTTAATAGTTTATGTTTCTACTTCTATACTAAGTGTCCGCACCTGATTCTCTGAATAACTATTATCTTGAAATTAAGATTTAAGCTGTAGTGCCTGTTGAAGACCAGCTAACAGCAAGCTTTTAACTAGAAATGTAGAATTTACTAGAGGTGCACACATCCATAAGCTGCAATGTAATAATAGAATTGCATAAATTCCCGCGATGCGCCTTTTGACCTATATAGGAAAGATAATATGGATATCAATCGAGCCCGAGGCATTTCCGGCTCGTCAAACAGAAATAAGTCGAGAGAAAATGGTCTGTACCTGACAGCGTAGTTTGGCGGTATGAAAACGGAAAGCCCAGAGAAGAGGGTTAAGTGACTGTGGTGGAAAAGTAAAGAAAATACGCGCGAAGTGATGTTTTCCAACAATAGCGAATGTACCACTTGACTTCCTGAAGAGAAAGCTCGACGCAACAGTAAATAAGAATAACATAGCTCTCCTGAGAACAAAGATGTGTATCTAGCAAGCTTGCATGCCAGAGAAGGCGCTCACCAGTGTTGCCTGCAGGTAGATGTTAGGAGACAATACATGATCATGCGTGAGTGTCCATTCCGGACATCTCATGGTCTTGTTCAGTTTCCACGTGGAGTGGCACCTTCACATCCATAGGGAAAGGCTCGTTAGATCTCGGGGACTGCTCCAGTTCCTCGGTTGAAGGCCTTGCGGGACGCTTTCTTCCGAGTCTCTCACACCAAGTCTCTGCGCTCACCAGGGTATCGTTTACTACACCGCTGACCTGGGCCATCATGTCCAAGCCCTCCTGGGCAAGTACGAGAACCCTGTGGGCATTGATGGTCGCGTCTGATGAGGACGACGAAGAGCCTGGTTGAGGGTTCGACGTAAAAGCGATGCGGAACCTCTGCGGCAGAGAGGTGAGATGCTTGCGAACGAGGTTGCGCGCATTTTCAGGCAAGGCGCCTCCCGCGTATTTCGACACGATGTCGACGACCTGCTTCAGGGTGGCTAACACATCCTCCTTAAGCGCTTGGATTCGCTGGGCGAGCTGTGCTTGATCTTCAGAGCCATTGGCTCCAGCATGCCCCGTAGCCTGATATTCTTCCCATTGCTTCAAGAGATTCCTAAGCGCCAGAACAGCATTGCCTAGTCGGCCATTTGCCCACTTCAGCCAAGTGAGACAATACTGCAAGCTGCGCAAAGATTCCTCGCTCATGGCCACACCCAGGCCAGATGTCGAGATCACCAATCGATTTGCCCACGCTTGACGAGACATCCTTTCCTCACTTTGCCGTTTCTCATCACCCTTCTCATCACTTTGTGTGACTTCTTCATATTTAGGGGACTTATTGTCATCATAAGGCGGTAGAGGCTCTGCCGAGGAGAGATCAGAGGACCGGCGGGAACGAGTTTGTTGTTCAGATTCCTCCACCCCCTTCTCGATCTCCATCTCGTCAGGATGCGCGCCGCCACTCATCTTCCTCCGCTTGTTACGGTCATTATCTGTCGCTGTCGACTCGCGTCGTTGCAACGCCCAGCGTAGGCCACCTTCGACACCAGTCTTGCGGCCCACTGAGCCCACGGTATTCACGACGGGCGATCCGATATTGCGCTCGATGAATTCAGCACCACACCTAAAACGTGGTGAATAGGATTTGGATGTAGTGTAAGCAGACACTGAGCGATTGATCGCGGATGAGACTAAAGGATGGGTCGAGGTGAGCAGGGACAACAGCGGTTCCGACTGCGGGGTTTCGGTTGTTGGAGGTCCTGCGGGGGACTCCTGTTGCGCCGGGCGTGATGATCGAGGAGATTGCCCGAAATCTGTGCGCGTAGCGATCAGTGACACTGGATTTTCATTTTGCAGACAAGCAGCGACTGCTAGGTCAGCCTCGTCCTTACCAGAGCGCAGCCCCTCCAGGGCCTGGGCAGCTTCGATATCGTCCATGGATAGAACACTGGCAGCGCGCTGCGAGCGGTCGTCTGACGCAGAATTCCTATCGACTTCCATCATACTGGCGGATTCATGTTCAGGACGGGCGGTGGTGGCAGAAATAGGAGGCTCTCGGAGATCCCTCACAGAAGAAACAGCGGCAGTTGGAGAAGGCGAAGTCACCACTGTCGAGGGTTGGGGATCGAGTCGAGGATAACTAGTAGCGGCCTCGGAGGAAGCAGCGCCGTCTGGGCGGTTGGCCATAGGAGAGGCTGGCCTATAATGCTCGGTTCCCTGTCGTGGCGTTGGCAGCGCTTCTGCGTCTGTTAGGAGCTGTTCGGGATGAGGTTTTGTTTCGCACGTGAAAACGAGTTTGTCCGCCAACCACGCTCTCTAGTCAGATGTCAGTCTCTCCAGCACATTCACACGCTGGCAACGATACCATAGGACAATCGCTGCAATAGATGCTCGCCCAGATGGCGATATTGCTCTCTTTTTTTCTTCTCTCACATGCGGATGGCGATATTGTGGTCGGTACCGGCAGTGCGATGTCGGGATCAGATGCGATACGAGATGAGTCGGGCACGGGCAGATGGCCGGCTACAGCGCCTCGCTTCGTAGCCGATGATAATAGCACAGGGCGCTATATCAGATTTCTTCGCAGGCACCGTCTTACAGAGCAGAAAAAGATATGATTTCCAGGCTATCTCTACGAGACTATTACTTGTACAGTCTGGTTGAACACACATGTGTTTCAGCCAGACCAGCTATCGGCCCTTTTGTCACCCCAACACCTCCCAGAGCCCTATGGTGTACTTCGTTCCCAGTATGACTTTGACGGTAGAGTACAACGCAAATAGTTAGTGCCCCAGAGATTTCAATCCCTTGCATCTCTTGTGGTTCATTCCAACACAAAGAAAACCCACCAAAGGCGAAAAATCGAGTAAAAACAGTCACGATGTCGCACAGTCACATGCGCCCTGCCCAATCGCTCCTGCTCTTTCTGGTTGTTCTTGCACCTGCCTCGACATCATTGTTGGCATGTGATTACTCACCTGATCGGGAATCGGAGCCGACGATCCGGACGTCGAATAGCGTGCCACGTGAAATGCAACCAATCACAGATCAGGTATGCTCGATCTTTCACAAGCCTTGGAGTTGCTGATAGCATCGAGATACATATTCACATTCACGGTGGGTAGAGATTTTATGGCTCGTGTGATGTCGTTTCACAGTCCTGAGGCGAGTGAGTAGGGTATAAGAAGCCAGTATGAAGCTTCTAGACTGCTTCGAGTAGGTATGTGTACTGCTTCAACCGATGAGACACAACAAAGTGAATTGGCGCAAGGATTAACTATACCAGCTTGCTTATCTACATATCTCCACTGACATCAGGTACTTTACGCATGCAGGAAAGCAAAGGAGTCTATGGAGTATATATAGGAGCTTTCCGTATTGCCGTAGACGGTACTTGAAGATAAGCCTGTCTCATATAACGATGACACCATGGTTTGACCGCTATCTAAACGGATCACTGCAAGTGTGATGTTGAATAGCTTTCTACATTGCTTGTACTATCCGTCTACGTAATGAGCCCATGTGTGTACAAGTAACTAGTTATGATGCTTGCTGACTTAGCATTCTGTAAAGTTACCAAGCTAAGACACAGATCTAAGTAAATGATGCAGCTAGGCTAAACACGATACCAGCAGGCGCCAGCTTTATTGTATTTCACTTGTAGTTAATCGAGACTGATTCTGACAGTTTAATGACGACGTCGAACTGTTGTGTCTGACCGTCGGCTACTATCACTGATCATGGCTCTGTTGCGCATCCGTTTTCGAGCAGTGACAGGTTTCTTAGAACCACTTTAGATAGATAAGAGTACGCGTGCATGTGGATTCCCCAGCCTTTGCTTATCACACCAGTTGTCATAGGTAAGGCATGGAGAACGCTTTAAAAAGAAAGTCGAGCTCTTGATAGAGTATAGAACTTCCGCGTGGAGAAACAAGTGGAGAAATCGCCTAATAGAATGATCGAGATTTATCATGCGTGTCATGAGAGAAGATACCAGTTTCTTTTTATATCTACAATCTTATCTCACTTTCTCATTCGAGACTCAATGTCCTCTTTTGTGGTTCCCAGCCTTTTAGTACTCTGCGCAGAACACATGCAATGTTATGCTCCTGGGCTTTGCTCCGCTGTGGAGTTGCAACATCACTTTTTCTTGCAGTTTGGGTATCACGTCCTGGATCGGCGATGCAGATCACTTCAGATCACTGCCCCTACGGATGATGTCATTCTGACTTTGCGAGCGGGTAAAAGTGTTTGAAGTGTCTTGCAGCACTGGTGACCCTGAACTACTCTATTGTTCTGGAGTTCTGGGCTTTTCCTGGCCAAGTAATTCATTGATTGTTCAAGCCGTCCGTTTTCGGATGTGGTTGGTAGGGATGTCACTATGGATGTTGGTATTTGGGTATGGTCAGAATAAGCGATGGAGTATGGAAGCGAGGAGAATCAATGATGTTAAGACTTCAGAATTTATCTAATTGCTGAGTTGTTTTTGATTTACGCGCATCAAAATGCATATACTGTATGCATAGAATTAGCAACTGTACTATTTCCCTGGAGCCGGGACGACCATGACCGGGGGCATCCGGATCATCCGGCAACAGCACGAAAACAGACAACTCCTTTCTACTTAGAAAGCTTTATCTTGTGAAAGAATCGAACAAAGTGGTATTATCAAAAATCAAAACCATAGCCTATCATAATATCAAGGGCCCGATCACAGGACCGTATATCGAAGAACCCTCTGAAGAATGTTCCTCATCATCAAATATAGTAAATCCCGTACCAAAACAACAGAGCCTGAAACTGATCCAATCCTCTCGGACGAACTATGATCCCAAGCCCTGGACGAAGAGAACTTCAAGAAATCCCAGATAAAAACAGACCCTAGCTCCTTTCACTCTCAAACTCCGCCGCTCCCAGCAAGTTGGTAACAGGAAAAGTGAGAGCGAATTCAAATCAACGATGACAGTTCTAACTTCTTTTGGACATAATGCGGCATCAACAACAGGGAATTATCTCAGCCCCTGTTTGTTCGTCGGATGGCTCTCTCGAAGCTCCGGATGGTGTCTAGAGGCCGTTCGTAACGGTACCGGGTCGGGTTGGAGACGTCAGGTTCGGCTAGCGGATCTTCGTTAGTACCGTTGTATCGCCACCACCGAGAATCAGATTGTTGGGAAGTGTAGGCGACCATGGGCTAGAACTTACTGATGGGGTTTCCGTTGGCATCCACATGCTGCATCTGACTCAGCGATCTGAGGGTGGACTTTTCGAATGCGAGGGCAGCTGTTGTAGGTCGTATGTTAGCCTAGGTAGTTCTAGATATACTTCTAGTGTGACTAGTGTATACGGTAGAGTTGAGTAGAGTCAAGAAAGTACAAGATCTTGATGCCACGTACCTGGTTGTTCTTCATTGAGGGCCATGACTGGGTTGGCTTTGGATTGCACGTTGTGCTTGATATCCTTCGATGACCCAGAGGTTCTGCTTCCATCAGAGGAGGAAGACTTGCTAGCCTTGTGAGACTTCCACGGGGCCGACATGTTGTATGGTATTTATCTTCTTTGCCTGTCTGGGATAGTTTCAGGCCTTGGATGGATAGATGGATGAATACAACGAATGGTAGTAGTTGAGCCTATCCGAAAGAGGATAATGCAACGACTGTATGGTAGAGTATAGTGTAGAGAACGAATGTATGGTATAGAGACGCCTCTTTTCAGGTAGGGAACGGTAGAGTACTATGGAAGTAGACAGGAGTAATGGTACCTGGGCGGGGGAATCGAGAAATCGAGAGATGGAGGGTGGGATGCTCGTTCTTGAATAAATGGATGGACAGACAGGGCTGGGTACAGGACGCGGACAGAGTTTCCCCTCGATGTGCTCGATTGGACATCCCATCCGATACGAAAAGCCACCGATTGCTATAATTGTTCGGGAGCCCGGCTGTCTTCCAATCCGATGGCGTACATCCTGGCCTGCGGTGTCATCTGGCCTCTCGATCACCTCAGGCGTTTTTTCCACTGGTCTTTTCTTTCTTAACTTCTCACTAACTAGACTACCTACTCCGTACTACTCCATCGATTCCATCATCCCGTGTCGCCGACTACCGATGGAATTAGACAGCCAGGGCCAGAGGACATCCAGTTCGCAGTTGGAGCCCACTCCCAGACGGGCTGTCGTGGCCTCGCTCCATCGCAGGGCTGCCTATTATTAGTCTATCCCGGAAACGTTGGTGGCTGTGGTTCTGCCGGTTCTCGAAACTTCAACGAGCTGTTTTCCATTCCGCCAGGTACGCGTGTCCCGCTGACGAACATTGGCCCGACGCTCATCCTCGCGGTTGGCATTAAATGGTCAAGCTTTTTAGTTCGCAGTCGATCAGTCCCTCTGGGCCCCGTTAGATGCGGGAACACGATCCAGTCTGCGATGCTCTGGTCTGTGCGATCGTCGATGAGACAGCGTACTCGTACCCACGACGCTCATTTCATGACCTCGACTATTCCCCGATCAGCGCTGTCCCTGGCTAACTGGAACAAGTAGTCTACGTATGATGATATCGTGCATGACCGGTGCCTTTTCTCCCCAATGACATCTGGAATGTGATCGGGACCTGGCAGATAACACTGCTCGTTTCAACTTTGGCGTCAGGACGTACAAGGTGCCACTCTCTGATCACTTTACGGAGTACGGAGCACTCCAATATCCTTGCGGACTTAGTCAATTGCCCTGTACCATACTCCGTGCCTTGTCCCAGGTTGCTGCTGCGCCCACACTCCGTCGTCATGAAAAGCTGACGCACCACCCGGTGCTAGGACGAATACTTATGCACTGGACAAACGGCTCGCTCGGATGAAAATAGAGTCTTCTATCCGTCAACGCTAATATCTATTTAAAATATATTTCGTCCCCACTCTCAAGGCATTCCATGCAGCCCTGAATCACTACTCACCACGTACGAGGAAGTACTAATATCTGCGGGAGACCCGCTCATTGATACGTCCCTGATGCTAGACCCCGGCCGGGGACTATCGATAGTCTTGGACTCAATACAAAATTACCGCGGAACACGAATCCGAAAGAAACTGTTGGAAATTCAATTCGATTCTTCGATAACATTGACAATTGGACCGGCTCTATTAACAAATATCCGAACGAAATAATATAACCTATTTGCAACTTCCTCTAGGTAATAAATGCCTCTCAAATGTTCCATAAAGTCCCAATGGTCTGTCACACAACTTTATCGCAAACGGGTATCATCACATACACACGATGCCAATAGAACAGGAGAACGCTAAATTTCGCTCAAACCCAAAGCATAATCAGACCAGGAAGATTGTTTAGCCCTAACTCTCCAATGATGGAGTTTATTCCACTGATGCATTGTCATCATCGTCGTACTCAAACCCGATACTTGCTCCGCGACTCAGCAGCGCTTCTATCGCATCCTGGTCTTCGTATTCTTCGTCACTGTCCTCGTCGTCCAGCTTAGACGCCAGCTGTTGTGAGGTCTTGATGCTAAACTTGTAGCAACTGTACATCGTGTCCGTCACAAGGCGCGCAGAAGCATGTCCTGTCTTGATTCGGCATAGCATCTCTCCGAATGCATAGTACACAAAGTCAGACTGCGGATATCTCGCATAGGCACAGGACGCTAGTAACTGCTGCCATTCATACTGGCTATTCCGCCAGGTATGCGATAGGGAATGATCACCTGCCGGCGGCCGAATCTGCCGGATAACGTCTCCAGCAGCCTGGGTAACGGCCCTGAACGACCTTCCGTCGTCGAACCTGTTGTCGTGCCGCCACCTGGTGTAGGAATCCTCTACTTGACTCTTAATGAGCTTCAAGGCTCCGTCCAGTTCTTTCTGGCCTGCCCTGTTCTCTTCCCTCGCTCTGTCGACGGTAGTCTGCCATGGTCTCTCGAGATCTTTATCGGACCGAGACTGGACATCTAGCCTGTCGTATAGGTCTTCTACTGCTTTCAATACCCGCCCCACTTCATTCTTTGCGATCTCAAACTTTAGGTAGTCGACAATATTGTTAGCGTTCCACCGTACACGGTCAGAGTAGTCGATAATATCGTTTGAGCTCCATCTATCAGGCGCAGGAACCTTGTAAGCTGGTCGCCTGCGTTCACGAGGGCTGATCTTGCTGCGATACCGCTTCCAGGTCTCTTCCGATAGCCAAAGACCCGCCTTGCGGCTATCGACGAGGTGGCTGAGAAGAGTTGCGAGTTCCTGAGCTCTGGGGGAGTCTAGCGACTCTTCGTAGACGATCTTTTCGTGCTCAACAGTGCATCGTCCTAGATTCGATGTGGTCAGATTGAACATGAACGTTCTCTCGAGGAATTCATCCATAGAATGGATTTGCGTCATTGGAGCAGAATGCTTCACGAGCTCGAAATACTCTGGACCTGGTGGATCTTCCGGCATATCTGCGTTTCTGAAAGTCGACACGATGTTTTGGTCCCAGCAGATCCACGGGATATCCCCATCGTAATCACCCCCAGAAAGCATATGCGCTAGCGGCGTATTTCCCCGCGTCGGAAAGACGATCACATCCTTGAAATGGCGCAGCTCTTGCCTCCATACAGCTCTTCGGCGCTGGATATCCGATGGCAGATGAGCGGGAAGACGCCCGACAAGAACTTCAATGCCATCAAGCATGTTGTCTTCGAAACTGGGGTCATTCCATGCAGACGAAAAACCAAAATGGACTTCATCTTCCTTCAGGACGCCGTAAGGATCAGCGATGCAGTACGCGTATGTCGAGAGCGGCACCCGGATGTGGAGCTCTTCGAAGTAGCGGTGCAAAGCAGACTTTAAACAATTTCTAAGGCGCTTTCGCAAGGGTAGGAAGTTGCGCGGTGTGAACCCAGCTTCCAGAAACCGAATCACACTTTCAGAATTGTCTAGCCACCACGAATCCACTGACCGTGACTTGCTTCGAGACAGCCCATCTTCTGCTGGCGGCTGGATCTTTTGGATCAGAGCCCTGCATAATAGGGGACTATCCTTTATCATGGCTGTTGTGAATTCCTGGTGAGCCTCTTCGATACCCTCACGTACTAGCTTGGCGACATAGTCCTTCACATCCCCCCTATTGTCGAGGATATTTAGCAGTTGAATATTCAGATCCACCGAGTGTAAAGGCTTCGACCAATTAGTGACTTCAAACGTCAGCTTTTCTCTATCGGACCCTAGATGCTGCCAGTAGCGTGGATGGGGCTTGATTTTCAGCTGGGAGTCTGAGATTTGAATCCATAGCTCATCTTCGGCACCGAGAGAAGAGTTGTGTCTATCCACCATCCACAGCCCTTTCGCCCCTGCAATCCGGCCCTGGAAACAGCTCGGAGTGCTGCCAGAGATTCCCAATTCGTCACAGATCATCCTTGCAAGAGTTCTAGACATAAAAGCACAGCCGTCGTTCATCACAGTCTTGCCAGGGGTATCCTTTAGATGGAATATCTGGTCTGGGCGGAGGACAGCAGTGGCCCAGGTCCTCGACAGACCTAGTGAAATTCGCTGGAAGAGCTTGCAGTCGGACTGGTCGATATTCGACAGCCTGGGTATATGCCATTCCAACAGCGAGTCAATGCTCATTGGCGTGTGTTCATCACTTCTCTGTCCGGCAGGGGCTAGAGTGGGTGCCTTCCGTCTATTGTGCTTGAAATCTATACCGTCCACGGCAAAGAACTCGACCCGGAACTTGAGCTCTCCGTTCTGCTTCTTTGTGTGCTTGACTTCCTCCACGTAGAATGGCCTCCATGTTCTTCCAAGGCATCGGTGGTCATTCTGAGTAAGCCATTTGACTATGCTCTCTCGGAGTAGTGATGGACGAGAGCGCAGAGAGAGGTGATTTGGTGGACGGGAGGGTCCCGGTGTGGTAAGAGTTAGAAATCTGTCCGAGCCAAAACGACGGTGGAAACGACACCCCTTTTCCACGCGAAGAGGATTCAACTTGAGTTTCAGGATGCCTTGTTCACGCGGGTCGCACCAGGACAGACTCCCTGAAAACACAGTGACTTCGGAATGTTTTTCTGGGTGAGTGAATTGGTCGACCGCTGAGTCCCACGCACTTGGAGACGATTTTTCCGGAAGAGCCTTGCCGAATCTTTGGCCGTGGTTCTCAATCCATCTCCAGAGGTCGTCGTATTTGGAGAATGGGACTTTATCTCCCACAAGCATCTTCTCCGAAGGCAAGTTCCATTCCCGGGCAATCCTTTCCAGCTCATACCTGCATCGCACTGGGATATGGCGCGAAAAGTTCCATTCCGTGGAGAAAGGGCCATGTTCAAGAAGATCGGTGATGAATCTTTGCTCATATGGGAGCTCTGGCTGAGTTACATCTGGCATGGAAGGGAGTTCGGGTTCCCTTGTTGAACGAAACAGGTCACTCGCCTCATGACTGAGCATTAAGTCGACTATGGAACCACTTTCACTTGCATCATAATCCAGAGGGTCTGTCAAATCAGTAGTGTCGGTTCCGAATGAAGTGTCAAGTGTGCGGGAATCCCCGAGGCCAAGGTAACTCGAAGCCGTGGTTGAAAAGCTGACTGGGGGCTTGCTGGCAGATCCTGCAGTGTTTTTGTCAGTGGCCGGCTCGCGCAACGGTTTTTTTATTTTCAGGAACTCGTGTATTGTCGATTGTCTTTTCTTGGACTTTTTATGAGATATCTGTTTCTGTGCATCGTCGATAGCGTCATCAGTCCTGCTCATCGTATCGATTTCCATGCCATCCAGATCTGAATCGCCAAACTCGTCACTGTCTAATGCGAACGAGTCTGAGATATCCGGAGATTCTACGGGGGAGCTAGGAGCTGTATGAAATACCTCTTGTTCGTCAGATGGCCTTCGTTTTGTAGGAGATGATTGGTTTCTTTGGACGCTGCTGGGAATATATTCCCTTGAAGGGCCATTAGACAAGTCCCTCGGCGTTGCTCTCGACTCAAATGAATTCGTGGCATAGGAACCCCTATTCATCAGATAGATTTCATCGTCGATCAGTTTCAACAATGCCTTCAGACGAATATCCCGTTCAGCTTCCGTGATCATCTGGAGACTATCTCTTCTCAGGAAACTCGACCGGGAGGGCAATGTACCCAGTTCCTGCCGCTGTTTGTAGACCCATTGCGTCTGGCGTGGACGTACCCATTCGTCGAAGTTGTTGATCACCGTTTTTATATCGACACTGCGATTATAATAAAGGATTCTGATCCCAAGGAAACAACGCAAGTCTAGGGGTTTGTCCCTGCCGGGGAATACATAACCGGGTTGGGCAACTGCAGTCCATATTTCAAATTGAGCGTCTCAATTATCCGATTTAGCTCCTCGGCCGGCTTCACTGGGGTCCGAGGGCTATTCATGTTGGCCCTTGAGACAGAGGCGGCGACTTTATCCCAATCTCCCACTCATACGTGGATTCCCACTGGCACAAATGGCACAGAGACAATCCTCCCGTGACAACAAGACAGACCAACTACAAAATGCAGGTTTTGCAGCGTGAAGAGTACCAAAGATGTCAAAAATAATAACGGTGAGAGCCGACGCCAGTCTCCCCTCATGAACACAGGAGAAAAGACAATGGCAAAATGGAAGCCATCCCAGCACTATAAACGAACAAAAGGACCTCTGTCGTTTCTATGGCGATTAGTCGCCATTAGTGCCTTAGAACTGCGGATATGTGCACACGGTCAGGGCCATGGAGGGGCAGATGGCCTCAGGCTGGACAGGCGGGGAGTGCACAGAATAAAGGGAAATCAGAGCCCATGCTGGCATAAGCTTGGAATTAGAGTGCTTTTTTTGCGACGGCGGGTGCATCTCCCCAGCCACCGGCGCTGCGGAATACAAGGATCCGCAGCCGTTGACAATTATCCTGGGTAGTCCATCCAGGCATGTCGTGGGCGGGAGGAACAATAACCAACTCAGGTTGAGTAGCAATTTAGCAAACAATAGTCGACAATTCGATAAGATCAATTCTGCATCTCTGAATGCTCTCGAACGGCCCAAATGCAGCATCAGATGATTCCCACGCCCATTTTTTGATGCGTGAAGTTGGCGTCGTAAGTTTCGAGCTAGAGATGCTGACGCGGGCCGATCCCGGGCTCCACCTTCACCACATTCTGGGAAGAACCACGAGGCATAATAACTAATACTTTTTAGATCTCCTCGAGCGTATCTGCTCTGTGGACTTGTTCAAGAGGAAAATATATTCCTTGGCTGAGAGTCCTTCGTGAGAATGCCGTCTCAATGGCCTAAACACCAAGAAGTTGGCTTTCTCAGCAGATGTTAAGCAACGCTCTCATGCCCCTTATCCGGCAGAACAGGTATGTCATAGCTGAAAGCTTTCCTAAGATAACTAGCCATAGGATGATAATGAATATAAAGAGCTCATCGATGCGTAATAACCAGGATGCAGACACTGTTTCAGAGGCTATAAGTGTCTGTGTCTTTTGTTTTTCACAAATGTTCAAGGCAATGATTTCGATTGTACATATTACACAGCATTGGGAACTAGTTGTAATTAAATTGTGCACACATTCACCAGGAAATTTAGCCTCGTAAACGTAACATGGGAACGATATACATATACTGGTAACAAATGACAGAACCGCAAGACAATGATCTCTAGATCCTGCGCTTTATACCACGAAAGAGAAAAGAAAGAGAATGCAACAGCAGCGAGTATTGTCTCAGAACAGCCATGAAATGAAAGTCCTATAAACCCAATTGCGCTGCTGGTGCTTTTCCGATTCGGCGGCCTTGCGCGCTTCGTATTCGGCTTCTTCGCGATCGATAACGTCTTTGCCAGTCCATAGGTCCGCTTCGTAAGGGTTGACGCCCTTGGACTTTGTAATTATCTTGTATCCGAAGATTAGGATAAGGTAGAGCGGAATACCCAGGTAAGCGGTGATGAAGTTCTTGTAGTCGAAATTGCCCCATTTTGGATTATGCGTGAATACATCGTAGCTCTTGGTGAATGCGATGATGATGCAAAAGATCAGAGCGCCCCAAGATCCCACTGCTCCAAGAGGAGCCTTGTATGCAAGTGCAGACTCCGGGACCTGCTGCGCCTTGCGGGCCCGGATAAAATAAAGGTGGGTTACCAAAATGGAAATCCAAGTCAACAGGCCAAAAATCGTGACTAGATTCACAAAATAGCCGAATACGACCTTCGAGTCGCTAGAAACATTCATGTATGCGAGAAGACCAAAAATTGACGAAAGTCCCAATGCATAGATGGGAACTCCTCTGCGATCAGTCCGGGCTAGGATCTTAGGCGCCTTGCCTTCTCTCGCCAGACCGTAGATTGTTCTGGTCGCGATGTACAGGTCCGAATTGGACGCTGAAAATACAAAGACCAAGATGCATGCGTTGAGAATATCAGGAAGGGCAGGGATACCTGCAAGCTGAATGGCCACGACAAATGGAGAGGCGGCGGCAGTGCTAGAAGCTTTGGTTGCGAACGCAAGTTCATCCGAATCGTAAGGGACCAGCATTCCAACTAGAAGGACACTCAAAATATAGAAAACCAAGATGCGGTAGAAGGTGAGCTTGATTGCGCGCGGGATCGTTTTTCGAGGGTTCTGAGCCTCGCCGACTGTCACACCGACAAGTTCTGTTCCGAGATATGCGAATGTGGCCGAGACCATAGTAGCCCAGAACGCATAAAATCTACCAGCAGATCCTGTATCAATGTACGTGTTGAACGCTCCTGGTTTGTTCCAATACCGGAAACCCTTCCTGTCATGATCAGGACCGCCTCCCAGCGCCAAAATCAGAGACAGGAGAATCAGGCCTAAGATAACGATGACCTTAAACGACGATAACCAGAACTCAAATTCACCAAAGAACTTGATTCCGAAATAATTGATACTGACGATCAATACCAGGAATATCGTGATCCAGACACCCGGATTAACCCTATCAGCGTCCAGCCAGTACGTTATCACCAACGCCCCTGCAGTCATTTGGTTTGGCGTAATAATGATATATTTAAACCAGTATCTACAAAATGGTATTAGCAGCCTGCAACCACTAGGGATAATCTTCAAACCTACGTCCAACCCAAAGTGAAACCGAGAGCAGGGTCACAGAAACGAACAGCATAACCGGTGAAACCAGAAGGTAGTGGAAGCCATGCGGCCATTTCTCCTAGCGCACACATGACGAGATAGACGACGAATCCGACAACCGAGTAGGAGATCAAAATAGATGCAGGCTAAATAGGTTAATATTGGGATTGTGCTTTTCTTAAGCGAGGTCACTTACCCCAGCCCTGCAGAACGTTGTTAGCATAGGAGACCCTTTAGATGGGATACAAATAAACTTACTTTGCAAGAGCACTTCCAGTACCGATGATCAAACCAGTTCCAATAGCACCACCGATAGCTGCTGGTGTCAGCAGCTGAACTCATCTTCTGCAATTACTCCACCTACCGATCATTGTAATATGACGAGCTTTCAGCCCCCTGTGCAGGTCAACGTGCGGTTCATCGTGGGCAGTGACCCCCTCTTCCGCAGCAAAAGTAGTCCCAACGCTGTGCTCATTCTTCGATGGACTTGTTGTCGACGAATTATCTGCTTTACGTTGCCAAAGTCCCATCTTGACTGCTAGACCCGCGAGATGGCAGGGTCTACCACAGCAACGTAGCGGTATCCACGCAACAAAAAGCCTGCGACCTTCTTCTTTCCTAAGACGGGCTTAACGGGCAACTAAGGACCCGGAGAGGCTGCAGAAGATACCGGACACAGCCTCTTTAACCCGGGGCGCACACGAACAGGTGACTGCTCTATACGTGCTAGGGAGCTGCAGCGTGAGTGTCTCGGTCACGCGTCAGACGGTAATACTGATAATATGGATTATTAACAACAAGAAAGAGGAGTTATTGACAGAGAAGAAGAAGAGAACCTGGGCTGCGCGTGAGATTTGAATATCACAGTGTGGAAAGCAGGAAGGAGCTAAGGCACCCCGCACCCTAGGTTCGTCTCTATCTTTCGCATTATTATCGAATAATATTATTACTCTTGTCAGTAAGCAGCTGCCTTCTGGTAAATTTGCAGCGGCGGAATCAGCCTAGGCTCGCCCCGCGAGCGTTTCTGGAGCCAAGAAAACATGGCTAGAGGAGCGGGAGGAATCAGAGCAGTTTCGCCAACCATATCATCATATCGCACGCCACGGGGCACCTTAGCACGAGGCTCTGGCTGGGCACACTAACTGGATCAGTTAACGGGGTCGCATCAGTACCGGTGCCTCGTCTTTCTTTAAATGAAGATCATGACTAGCGCTGGATTATTGTTGTGTGGCAACGATGGCGGAGGGTGCTTATGGTTGGTGGGTGTACGAGTATACGGTTAGAGGGTAGAATTAGTATCTGCCAGTTATGATCAGCATGCAGTGCTTGATCGGGAAATATTCGAGATGGTTTCGAACCGGCCATGGATCCAATACTGGTTGCCCACTGCTAGAGCCATGGATCACGTATGCAATCTAACGGCAACTGCTGGTAAGTTCTCCGTACCTGGTACTCTAAGTACAGTATGCATGTCATGAAGAGTCGCGAACCTTTGACTCGTGCCAGGGCAACCTCTGGAGCATTACTTCGGTGTGTTACAATCCCTAAATTCCTCTTATCTTTCAATAATCTTAGATCTGACTGTGCCCAGACTTGACTTAACCCAAGACGGAGTCGGCCTCGCTACAAGGGACTTGGCTGGCCATTGAGAACGATAAGAGATTGAGCATTGACATTTTTTCATATCCAGACATCAAGATACCAGGAGAGATTCCCCCCGCAATACTCGATTCTACAGAAAAATCCCGAATCAGAGATCTCGAAAACCAGTATTTTATTACGTTATCTAGAGCGATGTTGATTTGGTGACAGCAAATAACCTCAAATACGCTTGAACTAGGGAGATTATCCCGTATATAGCCGTCTATATCCGTGAAGCCAAGAAAGTCAGTGAAATATCAATGAGCTCCGCCCCTTTCTTGGCATCATTTTCGAATCCAGTCCGTTCAGAGACTTCAGAGACTTCAGAGACTTCAGATGGTCGAGTCGGTTATCCCGCGAGGCTTTCGCTTCCGGATCTTGGCATCCACAACAAGAATTCGGCAATTATCTTTATTGTACAGAGCGGAGTATGTATGCAGTACCGTTGAAGCTGTGCGCCCTGTGCCCGACCGGAACACTGGCTGTGCGCCTGAAAATGTCTCATCGAAATACGATATATCTCGTCCGTGAGTCTTGCAGCCCTTGAACAAGACCGTTGCTTACTTCGGGTAGCAAACCTACATTCTGGGACTCTAGGGACTTGGGATAGTCTCCTGCCACTAACCGGCTTACCTAGTCGGCTCAGGAGTTAACTAACTAACCAGGTAACTAGCGAACTCGTGATCAATGGGCAAAGCTATGCACGAATACTCTCAATAATAACACTATCAAGTCGGTCTTAGGCTTAAAGGTCCCAAATTCTCAAAAATCCATCCATGTCTGGGACAACAACAAATTTTGAGTCCCTTGAGCAAACCATTTCTGAGATAGAACATCCGTCTATCTTGTCCCCCACTCCCCTTGTAAACTGCTGCTTGAGATTGCTCTCAAAATCATATGTCTCCACGGTGCCCTCTCTGATCCGAAACACTAACTTTCGGCCGCCATCCACAAATTGCACTGCTCGAGTGGTAGCGAAGATACGCATCAGAGGATCATCAAATGCTAAACACCATCGTATGCGCTCCTCTCCTGTGTATGGGTCCCAGATACAAAGCTTTCCTTCATTAGCACCACCGGCTAGCATGGTCCCATCATGCCTCCAGGACAAAGATGGTCCTACGAGATGAAATCCGGCAAAACAAGACAATGGCTGCCCCGTATGAATGTCATAGACATGGACATAGGACCTTGGACTCCTTTGGCTGAAAGCAAGGTATCTTTGATCCATCGAGAAGGCTCCAGTCCCGAGTTGTCCACCAAAAGGCCCCAATATGTGAAGACAGAACCCAGAACTCGCATCCCAGACCCGTGCTGTGCCATCCCATGCAACAGACGCGACCAGTTTGTTATCTGGGCTCATGGCAGCCCACATGATAGAGTCTGTGTGGCCCAGCAGTTTGTGTTGGAAGGATCTAGCTTCAATATTCCATATATTGACACTTGGAAGGGATGCAGCCTCGCGTGTTTCCTCTTGGGTCGTTTCGTTCTGGCTAAAAATTATCGTCATGTTGCCATCAGAGTTGAAAGAGCCGAATCTTCCCTCAAAGCAATGTGTGTATTGTTTCTCATGTCTTGTTTTCGCTGGAAGTTTCCCCTGCTCGTCCAGCTCCCACAGAATAACCGTTTCCTCGTCAGTATCGCTTTGAGATGCCAAAACATAGTGGGTGGATTTGGATGGCGCAAATTTAACTGTCCCAATCAGATCTCCATCTACCAACACTTCTAGACGCTCCTGCGTAGCGATATCAAAGATGTGTATTTCTTTGTCGACCCCAACTGCAACGAATCTGTCATCGGGACTAAGAGTGGGAGTTGTTGCTATCCCATTCAGTGGAATTCTTGCTCTCTCTTGTCCCCAGTGCTTTGGATGGCCTGGGGCCCAGGTTGCAGGCTCCCCAGAGGGGAACACGAAATCACGCTCAAGGGCATAGGTGTATCTTTCGACGAATTTTCTTCCGTTCATGTACATCGACATTTTGTATGGTTTTTAATGTATCTTCTCTGATGCATATATCCTAAGAATCTCAGATTGACGAAGCCAACATATTAAACTGACAGCGATGTCTTTGTTGTCGGGCGCCTGGATACGATACATAGGTAAGTACTGCCCATTTGTTCCGCTTTTCAAAAGTCCCATGCTGAAATATAGAACTACAACAGACTCCGTATAATCAAAACCAGTTGATCAATTAAATAACTGTTTTGATTGTCCGGCTTTTTAGATACGTAGATAGTTTATTCGATCGAGCATAGATAGTATCTGGCTAGTCAATTTGCTTACGCAGTAGCTGCCAAGCATTTTCGACGCGCAACCTCCTTCCAACCTTTCAACTCGTTCAGCTGTTTGGTCTACGTCCATGGTCATTTACGTCTCTGCCTCGAGATGTCTCGATGGTAGCGACGCATGCCCCGGTGGCTTGCTGCTATTGATACTAATGCAAAATCCTTTCTGCGGCCGGCAACTCTAAGATGTCATTTCACAACGCCATATTCAGTGTCTTCGTGTAATGAGCGCAGGGCAATGTCGTCAGCTACTCCTCGTGTATTCCCTACCACTGGATTTGAGTTGATCGATGCAGCAGAGGCCATTGAAGAGGAGACATTACCCTCATACAACGCTGAAAGGTACTATCCTGTTCGCATCGGAGAGGTGCTGAGCAGACGGTACCAAGTAGTCACAAAGTTAGGGTACGGCATAACATCAACAGTGTGGCTTTGTCGTGACCTAAGGTATGATTAACCGGCTCCACTTTCCTTTCTTCAGTTTTGTTGCAAATAGACACTAGATTCTTGGGCTAACATCGACCAGCGATTCCAAGTATATCGCTTTAAAAGTCTACGTCCACGGCGTCGAACAAAACCACGAACTTAGTATATATGAACGTATAAACTCAGTTGAAACAGATCATCTGGGCAGATCATTTATCCGCAAATTGTTAGATCATTTTCATATTGAAGGCCCTCATGGCCGCCATACATGCCTTGTTCTTCAGCCGCTTGGTATTACTGTCGAGGGGTATTTATGTTTCTCTCCTGGGCGCGTAATGAGTCTTGACGACCTGAAACCATGCTTGCGACAAGTCCTGGGAGTGTTGGACTTTCTTCACACCCAAGCTCACATCATACATACTGGTAAATTAATCTCCAATCTTTCCATATATACTCAGACTTTACGTAACTGACCTTCCCAAAGACCTTCAGTTGAAGAATCTATTATTGCCCGGGGACGACCCTAAAAGCTTCTCAGCATTGGAGGAGGCGGAACTTGAAGATCCTTCTCCCAGAAAGATACTGGCGGGTCGTGAGATCTATCTCAGTCGAATGCCCATTCCGGGAAATGGTTTACCATTGCTGAGCGACTTTGGCGAGGCTCGGTTTAGTAATGAGGAGCATAGAGAAGATATCATGCCAAACGTATACAGAGCACCTGAGGTAGTGCTTAAAATGAACTGGGACTGCAAAGTCGATATCTGGAACGTTGCACTGATGGTATGTCTCATTTAAATCCATATTCTTCCTCCACCTAACTTCTCTCTCCCACAGGCATGGGATATGGTCTGTCAAAAAACCCTGTTCCGGGGAAGAAACAGTGACGACATTTTCGATGACCGCGCTCATCTCGCAGAGATGATTGCTATTCTGGGTCCTCCCCCAGCTGAATTCGTCACAAAAAGCCCTGTTGGCTCCGTGTTCTGGGATGAAAAGGGTATGTGTTTCCCATAACCAGAGTTCTTCCTGCTGACACTGCATAGGCCGATGGAAAAACCTCTCCCCGATACCTAACATATCGCTGGATGAACTCGCAGCTGATATCCAAGGACATAACAAGAAGGGATTTTTGCAGTTCATGCAACGAGCTCTGAAATGGGAGCCTTCAGATAGACCGACCGCTTGGGAATTGATGCTCGATCCCTGGATGATGGAAGGATTCGAGCTCCGGAAGCATGGATAGTCTTGTTGGAAAAGCGTTCTAAAGCCAGCCGTCCAGTAATGAGGTGAATAGATCAGGACAATCTTCGCTTAATCTATGTGGCATCTTTATCCATGCTAGCTTTCTCAGCTAGCTCTTTTAATGACCTCTTTTCTTTTTCAATTCCATTTCGTCGTTGAGCTGTATCACAAAGCTCAATGTTCCCACATTCGCATTCTCCGCCCTTCCTGACCCATCGATACGTGATGCTCCATCGGTCGCCTCGCGGTCTCACCGTTCCATCCTCCAGCACGTCGTTCTTGCGCTTCTTAATACCATGGGTCCAATGTAGTCTCGAGTCCCCGGTCATCTGCATCATAGCCCGCGGAGTCAGATCAACATCCACCCGTTGCTCACCCCTGCGGAACTGCATAAAGACCGGTGCACCAAAAGACAGTGCATAGAGCTGATCATAGGGCCCATGCGCGTCTACATGGGGCGGAATCCCGCTCCCAGGCGGATAATACTGCAGACAGACCTGGTCCGGCGGTCTATCCTCGGTGGTTGGGATAAGCGGCTGCAGCCATTCCGGAAATTCCTTGTATGGAATATCTGGATCTACCCCAAAGGTCTTATAGTCGAACGTGTAGCCGTAATGCAGTGATACGCGTCCCGAGCGATCAGGCCATTCTAGCTCGTTGAGGAAAATCGAGATGAGACGCTGCTCGTGGTCGGGGGAGACGAAATCCTCTTGCCAGAGGATACCTCGCGGCTCGATGGGAAGCTCCCTGAATTTATTTTGCTCCTCCATCCCCCTTCCTGCGCGCTGAATGTGGTGATGAAGAAAAGATCAATCATTGTCTGCACGTGATGGCGAGGTCTTTAGTTTTATGGTTTCCGCCCCACATCTTCGTCCAATCTGCACATCCGCTTCAAGTAACATGTATACCGATTTATGCCACAAAGATGGATACAAATGCTCATGGTATTCGATAAGGAATAAAAGATTGGTCAACTGATTTTTCTGAATGTGAAATTTAACCAGCCTCGTGCTTAATTGTGATGGAATCTCAATAACGTCTACCTGGAAGACGACAATATATATTTCGAACGAGGTCAGCTTACACAATGCTCATGTGCACCTTTGACTTTAGAGAAACTGGGTTGATGAAGACAATAGTTAAAACAGACGTAGAACGGAAACAGTCTGTAGTTATCCCTAATTGCGGAAATGCTATCCTATCTCTGCAAGCATGTGGGATGGACAACAGACGCGGTCCGACCCGCGCGGAATACCACTAGTGGTCTGACCACAAGGTACCCTGCAAACACCTAACAGATGCAGGAAATATACTGAAAAAGCACAATACAAAGTAGCAGGAGAGATAATAGAATCTACGATTGAAATACTCGAAAGATGAAAAGCGGACAGTAAATCCCATGGTCAATAACAGTTATCGGACGGTTGTGATCGTCCGAAGCTAATCAACTGCACGGACAGCAATCCACCAAGAACCGACCGTCCCCGCTTGTCATTCATTAACCTCGGAGGTTATTTGCAGCCGGGGTTTCAGAGATCATTACCCTGCATTTTGTTCCGTGTGCTTTGTGTATATGAGTGAGAGCGATTGCGAAGGGTTCTAAATGATTTACCCTTTGATTTAGATATATGTGGATATGCCAGTCGTATGAACTGGACCGCTTGATTATGCCATCAAAGATTATGTGAAATACGCAGCTAAAATTCTAGCTAGCTATCTGACATTCTAAAGACCTACTCTAATCACCTCACCGTGCGCATAGCTATCCCCGATCCGGTAGGCGAGGCAGATCAGGGGCAGGGAAGTTCCCGACATTCATCCATACAAGAAGACACCATAGCCTTGATTAATATCCACAAGTAAAGTTCCATTTTACTTGCAGGCACTGCTTTCTTTTTTCCTGCAAACATGTCGTCTGCTGTCTCAAACTCTACCCCCAAACGCCTTCAAGGAAGGGTGGCTGTCATAACGGGCAGTCTATCCGGAATTGGCCGGGCCATAGCTCTAGCATATCATAGGGAGGGCTGCACAGTAGTCTGTTCGGACCTGGGACCAAGCCATGCCGAGGATCTGCAAACGCACGAAGTAATCACCAAAGAGGGAGGCACGGCGACGTTCTCTAGAGCCGATGTGTCACAGGCGGGTGATATGGAAGCTCTCGTTCAGACCGCCGTGGATAAATATGGTCGTGTTGATATGTAAGTTTTATTCAAGTTACTCCCTTTCGTTCTTCCAATTGTCTGGAATACGCGGGTATTCTTCGAAATACTCACTGTGCAAGATTCGTCAACAACGCCGGAATTGCCCCCGAGGCTGAAAGCCCCACTCCCGTCTGGGACATTGAGGAATCAACCTGGGACAAAGTCCACAGCATCAATTCGCGCGGAGCTTTTCTCGGTGTCAAATATGCTAGTCGTCAGATGATCAAGCAGGATCCGCTGCCTAATGGCAATCGAGGCAAGATTATCAATATCTCTAGTATCCTGGGCCTTAGAGGCATGCGTTCGACCGGTAAGGAGTTCTAAGAGCAGTCAGAATATGAACCTGATGAGGGATGATTGCTGATGAATGCTTTGTTTCCAGGGAGCTATATCTCGTCAAAGCACAGCGTGGTTGGATTGACTAAGGCGGCTGCTATGGACTGCGCACCGCATGGAGTACAAGTGAATGCTATATGTCCTGGCTGTGAGTATTACATTAATTACATTGCCATTGAGTCTATGAACTGGCAGTATAGGCGACAAACTATGAAACGCAGCGCTGACTCTCGATATAGTCGTGGAGACACCACTGATCAACGACACAAGGATCATGCAGGACCCAATGATACGAGGGTTTCTAAATGCCAGACATCCGTTCGGCGGACTGGGCAAAGCGGATGATATTGCCAATGCAGCAGTGTTTCTTGCCAGTGATGAGAATTCCTGGATGACAGGGGCTGCGATGCCTGTTGATGGTGGATATACGGCTCAGTGAGGGGTCGTAATTAAAATGAGCGATGAAACGAGAGTATTGGAAAGCAAACAAGTAATGTACCCAAGTTGTGTAGGATAAACTCCTCAATGTGGGAAAGTTGTATTCTATCAGTAGAACAAGAAAGTAATCGAGACACTAAAATGAGCAAAGAGCCATTCCGTCTCTAGATAATTATTACATGGGGTGAACAGAATAAGAAAATTATGACGCCGTCAGGCTGTAAAAGGCTGACTAGTCGACCGGGGATAAGAAAAACTGAAATCTAACAAAAGGAGAAAAGGACAAGGAAAGTCTATGATAAAGAAAGGAGGTGTGGCCGACTATGCCTTCTTCTCAGCCTGGGATGCTCTCCTGGTCGCTTGTTCCTCCTTGGCGACTTCAGACTTCTTCGGGACGCGAACAAGCCAGTACAGGAACACTGCAGCAGCAATATTGAAAACAATATACACCCACAGGAGACCAAAGTCCCTCCATGCGTGGCTGAAGGACGCCGAGATAGCAGACAGGAAGGTATTGGTGCTTTTAATAGAACAGTAGGAACAGTCCGATGTTGCGTTGGTATCGGTTAGGTAGCCTCCAGCAAGGGAGATGTATTTTTGCATGTAGTCACCGCACGTTTGACCTGCAGGGGGGTCGAAGTGGAGATATTCGTTGCTGGCGCACACAACATCGGCATTCGCCACGCCGGTGGACAGCATGGACTCAACTAGGTAGGTGAATGGAGAGACCCGGTACATGAAGATCCAGAAACCAGGCATCGTTTTCGGCGTGGCAAGGACACTGGATGTTTGGTCAGCAATACGAAAATGTTAAAGATAATAGAGACCTACCCGCAGAAAATCAAACATAGCGAGAACATCAGGTTAGCGATATTGCCTCCTGTTTCAGCACTATCGATTCCAGCAATCACCATGTGGGCAAAGGTAGAGGTGAACATGAGGAACGAGAGGACCAGAAGCCACATTAAGCCACCGCGCTCCGTAACAGCGTTTGTCGGCTCAGCATTCTTGTAAAGGCCAATGGGATAGTACCAGCAGAAGAACAGTAGAGTAGCAGAGAGAAGATTCCAGGGGATCTCTCCTAGGATGTTTGATAGCATGAAAACCTTCCACGAGTAAGTCTTCGAAGGACGTTCGCGGACTTCGTACAGCGATCTCTGTGTGACGAACAGAGGCATAATTCCCTGCACGAGCTGTCCGAAGATGGTGAGGAGCATGAACAGGCCGAACATCTGATTCTGGAGTCCTTGGATACTGTTTTTGGCATTGAAAAAGGAGAATCCCACAAACAGTGCTGTTACCGCGCAGAGAGCGAATTTCGACCAGATATAACTAGGTGTTCGCCAGTGCTGCTGCAAGACACGCTTCTGAACCTCGAGATACTGAAGCCACAAAGGCGCTGCAAATTCACGGTAGCTCGGATCATGCTTTGGATGAGGCTTATCTCTTGTCAATTGACCCCTTTCTGCTTTGATGCTGTCCAATTCCTGCTGCACTGCGAAGTATTCGGGAGATTGTCTCCAGGTGGCCGGCCAGTCAATATCGCTATGGGATCCGGGTGCAGCGCCAATAATTTCCAACATCCATTCTGCCGGGTTGGCATCTGGGGGACATTCTGGCGCCCCGTTCTTCACGAAATAGTCAATCATGGTATGGGATGACGGTCCAATATCACCAAAGTATACTGTTTTACCCCCTTTGGCCAGGAAGAGCAACCGATCAAAACGTTGGAAGAGCATCGCGGACGGCTGGTGGATGGTACAAAGGATAGCCTGACCGCTATTCTTAAGCTTCTCCAGCAGACTGAGGATAGACCACGAAGTTTGGGAATCCAATCCAGATGTAGGTTCATCAAGGAAAAGCAGAAGTTCAGGCTTGGCCGTGAGCTCGACACCAATTGTAAGACGTTTCCTTTGCTCCACGTTCAACCCTTCGCCTAGAACTCCCACAACGGCATCTGCATATTCTTCCATTTCGAGCAGTCTGATCACTTCGTCAACATAAGCGATCTTCTCCTCTCTTGGCACATGTGCAGGTTGACGCAAGAGAGAACTGAAAACAAGGGCCTCTCGGACGGTTGATGTTGCCAGATGCAGATCCTGCTGTTGAACATAGCCTGTTTTCCTCTGAAAGGAGCTGTCTCGGGGATTTCCATCAACAAGGATTTCACCGGTGACAACACCCATAGTGACTCGGGTAGCTAGGACATCCAGAAGGGTGGTTTTCCCCGCTCCACTCACGCCCATCAAAGCAGTGAGGGTTCCAGGCTTGACCCATCCGTCGACATGGTCCAAGATGCGTCTCGGCTCGCCCTTGATCTTAATATCGTAACACACATTTCGCCATTGGAAGATCGCTGTCTGCTTTTGAATAGCTCCCCAGCTCTCCTCCTCGTTCTGTGCCTGTCTAGGCTTGGAAGAGGCAGCCTCTGGGTCATCCGAGGAAGACTGTTTCATTGCCGCAGGGATATGGCCTCTCTGGAACACGAGCACCTCGCCTTTCGATTTCTTTGCCTGAATGTATTCCGTAGCAGCGAGGTAGGTGGCGAAGAAAAAGATGAGGAATGCCCAAAGGATTCCGAAGTTCCGCCATCTGTGTGATTTGCTGTAGCGATAGGAAGACTTGATGTATGCATCACCGTTGACGAAATTCTGTCCAGGAACAGATCCTGTCGTGCTGCAGATACCATGCTCAAGGGTGCCATATGTAGGAACAATCGCGCTGCAATTGAAGTCCCTTCCAGAGAACTCGTTGATCATCAATGCCTCAAAACCGTATGCAACAGGATCGAGATAATTGATCCATCGTGACCAACCCAACATATAGTTTGTCGGGATCGCAAATCCAGTATAGATGACGAGTGCATTGATGAATAGCGAGGCGGGGACCATGGCTTGCTCCAGGGTACGTGAAACGGATGCGATGGTTCGGAAGATCATACTCATGGTGAGAGTTATGATGAATGAGAAGAGCAAGAAGAAGAAGAAGGCGCCCGGCTCCCGGCGTAGGTTCGCCATGAAATACAATGTCACGTTGAATAAGATACAATTAGTGACTTTGTACGGTATATCAGTCAATGCTGAAGCGAAGGCTTCTGCGGAGGGGTGATAAAATGCATAACGTGTATGTTTTTCCACGATACCACGTTGCGCATACAAGATGAGGATTTCCAATGCTGAACTGAACGCACTCATCAGAGTGGCAAAGAACAACAGCGCGGATCGCGAGAAGAACGAGCCGGTATTGTCCTGGAGGTTGTAGAACACCGAACTGATAATCAATGCCATAACAAAGTTACCAAATAGCTGCGTAAGGGTAAGACTGGGATCTGCCTGCAAACGTTTGAATCCACGCCAGAGACATAGTCTGACTTGCTGGCCGTAAGAAAGTGTGTATGGTGATTTCAGGCGCTGCCCCTTGGCTTGCTGCAGTTTCCTGGACTGCTCGAAGGCCTTCAGGTCCTCGCCTCCAATGGGATGTTCTCTGTCGTATTCATCAATTTCCTCAACGAGAGCCTTGTACTCTGCGCTGTTCTTCCAAGCAGCAGCGAAATCATCGGGCGTGCGAGGCACTCTGTTTTCAAACCCTGGTCGTGCTATTCGCTCCTTAGGGCTGGTCATGGAAGTTAGGAAATCAGGATCTGTCTGGCGATCCGGGCACTCGAAGCCCAGGTTGATGAAGTATTGCTTCGCTTTCTTGGTGCTGCCAAAATAGATCTGGCGCCCTTCATACAAGACAATGGCCTTGTCAAAGATATCGTAAGCAGCCTGGGGAGACTGGTAGATAGCGACGGCAATGGCTGCTTTGGAGACGTCGGCCTGGATTCGAAGCGATTTGCAGAACTCGATGGCGTTTGCACTATCCAGTCCACGGGTCGAGTTATCCCAGCATTGGAGCGGTGCACCGCTCAAGGCTGCTTCAGCAATGGTAACACGCTTCCGTTCGCCACCAGATACTCCTCTGATATATTCATTGCCAACCTTGGTATTTATTGTGTGTCGGATACCGAAAGTCGCCATGATAACATCACGCAGGTGGGTGGCATATTCCTTGACACCAACGCCTCCTGGGAGGAACCTGGGAGCACGTGCTCGGGCAGCGAAATAAAGAGTATCACCCACGGTCAACGCAGGGAAATGGACGTCCTGCTCCGCTGTGTAGATCGCTTCACCGCGGAATTCACGGTGCATCTGGTCCCATCCGATACCCTGGTAGTTCACATGGGCGCCTTTATCGACATAGTAGCCGTGTGTCTCACCCGAGATGGTCTTCAAGAAGGTCGAACAGCCAGATCCTGGAGGACCTAGCACGACCAGCATCTCTCCAGCACGTACCAGTCCATCGACGTTTCGCAGTATATCGATCCTGCGGGTACCCGTGCCTGTGAGCTTTCGTACGTAGCCCACAAGCGTCAAGGCAATAGTGAGCACTGTCTTCTGGTAGTCTGTGGGTGAACCAAAGCCGTGCACATTGAGGTTCCGAAAGGCTATACCAGCAGTCCTACCCTTGAATCGATCACTATCTTCGTTGCGAAGTTTGAGCATAGCCTTTGTCCAGGCTCTGGGGTTGAAGTTGTCAGAGTCGGGATCAAGTGATGAACCTGGAGAAGCATGGAACGGGTTTGGATCGTCCGCATCGTATACAGAGTTCTTTGTATACTGACGGGCAAGCTCTCTGATGTGTTCATCATTTTCTTTGCTGGCAGCATCGTCGTTCTCCTTCAACTCAGTAGATCCTTGTGCATCTTCGGTGCCTGCACGGCTTCTCGCTGGGGACGCATTCAGCGTCAACTCCTCAGAGTCGATCTGTTGACGAGGGAGTTCGAGGGGATTGTAGTCCATCTTGGTGAGAGATAGCATAAGAAGAAAATATTAGAACTGCAGTCCTATATTGGCTCGGAATAACCGAGATCAATAGAGATCACAATATGCCAGTCCCATAGGAAAATCGAATATCGAAAACCACACAGGAAATAAAAGTGAAAGAAAAAGAGGGTTGAAGTCAGGAATGATTATTGATTCCCGGGGTGGCATCTCATCCAGCCTGGTGGGACATAAACAGATAAATAAGATCTACTCAACGGCCGGGATCTATGACATCCGGGGGCTTAGATGTACGGTACTTTGGCTCCCGGGAGGACCAGGGGAACCCGACCGGGTATTCATCGCTAGAACTCGTTCTGTTTCGATCGAGATGATTCACTGATTTGTTTTAATGAACCTTATGCATCTATTGGCTCGCCATTGAATCTGGCACTAGGATCGGTAAGATATACTGCAGTTAGCTGTTATGTCTACTATGACGCCAAATTGATTGGCTTCCAAACAGCGTTGCTGCATTAAACTCGTCTCTAACTTGCAGGATAATTGCTGTAACCGGATCCAGTAGAGGGATCTTCCATTGCTAACGGGTCGTAAGCAAGCAAATATCCGGTTCTGGGTGCAATGAGGTTCGCCATAATATCGCCTCCGTTCTCCACGGATAGCTAGCGGAAGGTAGTGATAAAGTTTCCGAGTAGTAGTACGGGGTACAAGCTTCATTTAGAGTGAAGATGATTTTCCATCCGGCCGGAGACTGTGTCACCCGCCAAACCGGAATGCGACAAGCCGCAAGATGGCGAAAGAAGACCGTGCATTACTCAGTTATCTATGATATACTTCGTACCAGGTTCAGATAGAGTAGAATTCTGGATCCAGTATGGTACTGTCACAATATGGCGTTATGTATTTTTAAACAGTTCAACTGGCCAATTGGAACTTTGGACCTTGGCTAACCGACTGCACGGAAGACGAAGACCCGGAACTCCGGGAAGGTCACAGGCTGTCACGGACGTATTTAATACCGCACCGTCTAAAGAGCTCCGGCATCCGGGCTGTGTCCGATCTCCGAAGATCTCATCCGCTTATTAAGATCTCATCTCTTACTTAACTAGTTAACTAAAGAGCCAGCCCTTCCTCCTTTCTTTCAACGAGTGTTGATTAACTGTGTTCGAGACTCCAGGCTCTTCACGGGCCTCCATCCCGATCTCCGGGTATTTCTTGGCTTTGAGAGTTCGTACGCAAGACTGCTGCGGTATCGTCGAGAACAATATGGTACATCATCAGGAGACCTTCTCTGGTGCCACAAACCCCCTACCCATATTGATCCGGCAAACATATGATTGCTTTCATACTTCTGTTAACATATAGTGGAAAATGGAAAACCTGGTGGTGGCTTGCCTGAGAATAAGAAACGCAATGTCGGCCTAAATTATAGCCTTTGGTGGCACACAAGTATCGCAAACTGGCCCGTGACAGTGCCATTTGTGGCAGGCTATCACCACCTCGAATCGGCATATATATACTTCGTCTCAGGGACTGATCATGAGATCATCGATGATATGAAATGACCACTTCAAGCCCGGACACTGACGCAGATGTTTTTTTTTTTTTTTTTTCGCGACCTGTTGGCGGTGTTGTTTTGTGAACAACCTTTTTCTAACCTGCGCCCTTCTGAATCCGGAAAAGTCAAGCAGACTATGGTAGGTGTCACTCGTATAGCTCTACCTTTTTGTACCATGCATCAAGTTTCGAAATTGTGTCAGAGAAGTGATATCCTTGTGTTTTATCCATTCCATCGCGCTGAAAAAGCCGCTGGAGATATTGTTCACGCGGTATGAGTTATTCGTACCGTACCGCACACTGCCAACAGTATGCGTATCATAGAGCTGTGGATCCTCTGCGGTGTCTATTGGCACTTCTGGCCCTAGTTTTAAGTTCCAAGGTTATTCCAGATTATCCTTTGGACTTTCCTGACCGGGTAAAGTGCTTATACTATGGAGTAGAGAACCATCGACCGAGCAGAGTCTTCATATGTATACGGAGTATAGTTACCCTATATCTATACGCCACTTAAAAGCTAGACAGTCGGACCTTTCCCATACTGGAAAACGGGTAAATAGGCTTGAGTGGCCATTCCTACGATGCTTGATGGAGTGGTACTACTCAACTGACACTATTATGGAAAATATAAATTTAACGTCCTAATCGTGTATAATAGTTAGATTGCATACAGTGTTCATATAGGAAATACCACGTCTCCGTTGTCTGACTCAGTAAATGTACCGGAAACTAAAGCGAGGAGCAAATGTTAGTATGAGATCCAAAACGAGGGGTAAATATTTTAGGAAACAGGTCTGTTCTAGAGCTGTTGAACATCGAAGGGTTTGACATACTTTAGGTTCTCGCGATCAGTCAGATCCAAAAATGCCGTCGCATCGAGGTCTCTACCCTCGAGACCTCCTTCCATTTGCGACTGGATTCTATCGCGCTTCTTGTTCTCCCACCGCAGGAGACAACCTAGGGTGATGACTAGGACGACTTCGATGAGGTGAGAGACAATCATAGACCAGATACCGAGGTGGTATGTCGGTCTACGTAAATCGTCAGCATATTAACATAAGAACGAAAAGAAATATGAACAGAGGAGAAAGATGAACATACGCTTGGTCACTTTTGTAGAAAAAGGGTCCCGCGATGTTACCCGTGCAGTATCCGAGGAAGAGCACGGCATTAGTTACAACTTTCTTCGTGTGACCTGGATAACAGTCAGATGAAAAGAACTTAATATTTCAGAAGCTTTGCTCTCGACATACCAGCCGTATTGGCGATCTGCATACTCAGAACAAGCACAAAAGCAGCATTGTAAGGACCCGTGAGATAGTAGCAGATCAACCGACCCACTTTCTGGTCTAGAGGGACGAAGCGCAAGCCGAACGAGCCAGCAAGGTTTGGAATGAGGAATAGAAGGATGAAAAGACAGCGGCGATTTTCGAAGCGGTTGTTGAGATAGACGCAGCAAAGGATAGAGAGGGCGATGAAAATCCCATACGGGACCTGGATTGGATAAGCTTCTGTTGGACACATCGTAGAGAACGGGCGACATTACCTGCATAAGTGTGGTAACCAATGTAGAGAATCCAAATCCCTGAATGATGATAGTGCCAAAGTTGGATATGCCGCCGTTGGGAACGTTGCCTGCCAGGGTCAGCTATAGGTCATTGTGATCTATTGGAGTCCCGCGGATATAAACGTACAGACAACACCAAGTATGAAGAAGAGATATAGCTTGTAGTCAAGGAAAGCTTCTTTAATCTGGTGAGGCTTTAGATGCTTGTTCTCGACACCGGTCTGGTTCTCTCGCAATCGCTCCACTGCCATTCGACGGTGTCTTTTGCTGAGAAGAGGCGCAGTAACAGGTGAGTCTGGAAGGAATATGAACATGACGATCCCCCACGTCGAGCAGAGAGCACCACTTGGTAGATTATTAGCATGCCATGAACAGACGATACTGGTTAGCTGAATGTTTCACATACATGACAAGGAACTCATACTTCCACGATGGAAGTGCACCCTTGATATGACCAATGCCGTACCCGAGAAGCCCACCAAGCGCGATACCCAGCCCGTTTGCAGTGTACCACAGACCCAGTCTGACGGGCTGTTCTTTTCGAGTATACCACATACTGGTGATAAGCATGAAGGCGGGGTCTGAACATGCTTCTGCGGCTCCTCCAAGAGCGCGGAGGACCGCGAGAGTCGTAAAGTTATTGCATGCAGCCTGGATCATCAGAAACACGCCCCTGTCGATAACATCATAATTAGCCCACACCTCTGTAAATCGATCGATCTACTTACCACATAAATATATTAGCACCCAGGTACTTTCCTGCAATTGAGTCAGTGAAATCTCTATGATTATTTCCCAGGAACCATACCAATAGGCAATCTTTGCAGCAGAAAATTGGTAGGAAACGCCCAGGCTAAAAACCCGAAGTAGAAGATACTGCTCAACCAGCTATATTCGGTGCCGTGCAGTTTGAGATCGTCACGGATACCAAATATCGCAGCGTAACTAAGCGTTGTCTACGCACTCGCGTCAGCAATGTTTGAAGACTACACTCAGGCAATCGATCAAGATCACTCACCTTATCGATATAGAAGAACGCATAGCAAACAGCCAAGTAAGGAAGGATCATAAAGTCGATCTTCCAGAGCAACTTCCGCTCTTCCGCGGGGTCAATGGCTTCATGGAGCTCCTCCGGGTCGGAGAACAGCGCCATGGCCGTATCTCCATCTGTGGATTGCGCCAGCTTCCATTTTGATTGTGTCGCGACAGACTCCTCATGAGTAACTGAGGGCTCCACGGGGGAGACCTCTGCGGCCTTTTCGCCCATCTTGGTTCCTATGTGCCGTTTCACCGTTGGGACTCTCTGTCGCGTCTGACGTGAAGGAAAGAAGTAAAGAACAGAGAGCTCCAAGCTGTCAACGACTGAATGACCAAAGATCCGTAAAGAGGAAAGACGACTGAATATCAATACCACCCAGCCTTCCAACAACACGAGCTCTGCGACCACACAAGCTCGTATTCCAGATGGTCCAAGAGCCGTGACAGCTAGAATCCGTCCTATATCTCCTCCTCCCCGCAAACATGCCGCGAGCTTGGATCCACTCCCAAGAGAATTCTGGGGTAACACCCAGACGCTATCCTCGCCATCTTTGCGGGGTATCTTGAACTTCATAGAATGAACAGCCCGATCCAGTCCACGGAGTGTTGCCGACGATCACTTTGCCAAGCGTGGGGTGCATTTCTTGGCTGTGTGTGACTTTGATAATGATAGGATGCAAACGGTCTGTATAGTGGTCATTGTCGGTGAAATGTCCGAGAACAGGGAGCAGACCAATCGGACTATAGCCGATTGTGACTATTCTGAAGGGATCAGACGTAAAACAGCTTGGAGAATCCTAGTAGTGGTTTCTCTCAATCAAGGTTGGATGATGTAGATCTCGGGGAGGAAGCGTATATTCATGATTAAGAAGACAAAAGGAAGACAGATGTGGCTTGGGAAAGGCGTGGGAGGGCCGGGGAGATCTGAACCCCGTGGGGGTAGTGGGGGAGTGTAGATCATGGGGCTTGCGGGGAAATAGGGGAATCATGGAATGGAATGCCGTGGTTTATTCAAACAAGGATGTATCAAAGCACAGCATGTCCGTCTGTACTACCAGGTATATTTCCATTGGCCATAATGTGGGGTCAAATGGTAGGTACCTCGGTCTTATTAGAATACGGCTGCAGACAATCCTCAATATCCATCACATTAACATTACAATAAAATCTTAACATTTACAGAGATTACCATATTTTGTGTATAAAAACTCCGAATGTGCGAGCAAGTCAACTTGTTACACGCTATAAGACGTGTAACATGCAAATCATCTACAGCATGTTCATAGGAACCATCATCGCCGGTTGAAGTTCAAGTAGCGAGACTAACAGAATTAGTTAGCACGAAACAGCAAGACTAGAAAGGTAACAACTTACTCCGATGAAGAGGATGATCAAATTAGATCCAATGAACGCCGCAAAGATGCCGAGATCTCGCCATCGGTGGCTGAAGTCCATATCAAAGGTCCTGTAGAACTCATCACCGACTTTGTACGCACAATACTGGCATGTCTGCGTTGCATTGTTGACCAGATATCCAGCACCGCCGCGCTCGAAGAATGGCTGCATGTACTCGCCACATGTCTGTCCGGGAGGCGCGGTGAAAGTGTTATATTCCGCTGGCTTGCAGATGACAGGGCGATCGTGCAGTTCCGTCACGACCATCCCTGAAATCAGTCGTGTGAACGGGTCCAACTGGTACAGCCATACGCGCCAGAACTTGGGAATCTGGGGTTTCGGGATAGCAACACCGCAGAACAACGAGAAGATGACCACAAATGGTGGGTTCAGCTGTGAGGCGATGAAGCTGCTAGGCGTCAGAGCTGAGATCATCTGGCCGAGCGTCACAGCGAAGAGCTCTGTGATCAGGATTATGAGGAACTGATACCCGGCGCGGTCGCTCGCAGATTGGAAACCAGGAATGTAGTATAGGGGCAGGAAGAAGGCAACAGCACAGAGGATGCTGTACGGTAATTCGGCAAGCACCATGGATAAAGCGAACGGAAATTGACGGTACGTCTTGGATGTCGATTCTCGATAGAAGATCAGTCGAGACATATCATACCGCGGCTCCACCTGCTGCAAGATAATGGCGGGAATGATGGTCGCTTGGAACATGACGAAGATGCGATACTGAAGAGAAGTCCGCGAATCATCTAGTTGTAAGAAGGCCAGACCAGTAAGTAAAGCAATAACAACATGGGTGAACAGCCTCGTAAACCCATAGTTAGGGGACCTCCAGAAAGACAGGTTGGTCCGTCGGTAAACAACTTTGATTTGATGCCAGAGGGGGGTTGCATATTCGATTTCCCTTCCTTTCGTTGAACTGGCAGCATGTACCTCTTTTATACGCTCTGACTTTACACGGGAGATTTCTTCTTTCACATTAGCCAGCTCTGACGAAGATCGCCAGATATCGGCCCAATCGCGGTTGCCGATACGAGGCGTCTGTCCAGCTCCAATTGCATCCAGCATCCATTCCGCCGGGTTTGCATCTGACGGGCACTCTGCTCCATTGCGCTGGAAATAATCGAGCAAAATATGGGAGTCCTTGCCAATGTCTCCGAAATAGACACATTCGCCGCCCCTCTGTAGAAGGAGAAGACGATCGAAGCTTTCAAACAGCGCATTGTTTGGCTGGTGAATCGTACAGAGCACAGCTTGTCCTGCAGCGGCCAGCTTTCGCAAGAATCGAACAATGTTGAAAGCCGATTGCGAGTCCAGGCCACTAGTGGGCTCATCCAAGAATAGAAGAAGCTCTGGTTTCGCAGCGAGCTCTACACCAATGGTGACACGCTTGCGTTCTTCAACCGATAATCCGGTCTCCGGCGTCCCTATGATGGCATCGGCCAGATTCTCTAGTTCGAGCAACGAAATGATCTCCTCAACATAGGCATACTTCTCAGCTTGAGAAACGTCGAACGGTTGTCGAAGATCGGCAGAAAAGCGGAATGCTTCTCGTACAGTCTGTGTTGGCTCATGGACATCAAGCTGTTCGGCGTAGGCTGTGCCGCGCTGGAAAGACGTACCCGGCGGTGCACCGTCGACCAGGATACTACCAGAGATAACGCCAATGTTCTTCCTTGCAGCAAGCACATCCAACAGTGTCGTCTTTCCAGCGCCAGAAGCTCCCATCAAGGCGGTCAGTTTACCTGGCTGCACATATCCGTACACCGAGTTCAGCAGCCGGCGCGTACCTCCAGGAACAGGAACTTCGTAGCATAGATCTTCCCAGGTCAGAACAGCCTTCGACTCGATCTTGAGGTTATTCTCTGATTCGCTTGCTTCTTTCAATTGTCGCTTCCTCTTCTTCTCTTCCAATCCCTTGTTCAGCTTTTGTCGTTCACTGTTCTCCTTCTGGTAGAAGGTGATCGTCTTGCCGCCGGCTCCAAAGTTAACCGTCTCACCGAGATAATTGTTAGTGAGTAGGGATCCGACAATGAGTACTATTATGATGCCAAAATTTCGCCAGAGATCCTTTGAGTCATAACTGAAGGATGCCTTTAGATAGTTCGATCCAGGAATGATAGCTGAACCCGGCTGGCCTCCAACGAGCGTACATGCTTGGTGTGCAATGTCACCATAGCCCGGGCCGGAGGGCACCAAAGACTCCGGGGTGCAGGTCATGGTCAGTCGCTTGAACTCGTTCATCATCAAAGCGGCAAATCCGAGACCAAGAGCGTTGATATAGAAGATCCATCGAAGCCACACTTGCTCACTCTGCCACTGGATCAGGTAACCGCAGGTCAAGACGAACAATGTGATTATGACAGAGGCGAACTTCATAGCGTAGTCAAAGTCCGGACACAAACAACCGATTGTACGGAAGAACAAGGTCATGGACAAGTATCCGGTGACAATGATCAATACGAAGGTGAAGAAAGCTCCAGCATCTAGGACCAGGCCGCACATGAAGTAGACGATGATACTAAACACGCATATCTGCACAGTCGCAAATGCAGCATCGACCACGATCTGTGCGGTCCACAAAGCACTCGGACGATGGAACGTGTACGCGCGGTGTTTATTAACAATTGGCCGCCCGATCATCGTTGAAGCTAGTTCTGAAAAGGCCTGAAAGGCATTAAACAGGAGCGAAATAAATAATAGGCCACCACGGGTGAAAGCTCCAGCACTGGTCTTGGGGAGCTGCAGCCAGACAGTACCGAGGATAATGGCAACTCCAATAGAAGTGACCCAGGAGACTGCCAGGGCGAATTTGTCCTGCCACTTGATCAAGAACTGGCGTTGCATCAACGCCCAGACTTGCATGTAGAACGGTATTGAGTATACAGACGACTTTGAAGTAAATTTCCTTTTCGCTTCTCGATGAGCAATTTCAAAATCTTCATAGACCTGCTTCTCTTGTTCGACCTTGGCTCGATATTCAGCCATTTCCTCAAGGAGTCTCCTGCTGTATCCCGACTCATTGAATGTTCTCGAAAGCGCCTCTGGAGACGAAGGAGTATCATCGGCGCTTCTACCATCCTTGTATTCCCTTTCAAACGGATCAGTACATCCGGTCAGATAATCCGGGGTTGTCTGGCGTGGTTTCTCTTTGAAACCGAGGCCTTCGAAATAAGCTCGGGCTTCAGACGCTGGACCAAAGAAGACCTGACGACCCTCATCAATGACCATCACCTTGTCAAACTGCTTGTAGATGTTCTCGGATGCTTGATACAAGGAGACAAACGTGGTGGTCTGGTAGATATTCGTCATGATCCGGAGCGACTTGGCGTAATCCAGAGCTGTTGATGCGTCTAAACCTCGCGTGGTATTGTCCCATGCAAGAACGGTAGCAGAAGTCACCATCATCTCAGCGATACTGACGCGTTTCCTCTCACCTCCCGAAACACCTCGAATGAACTGGTTGCCGACCACCGTGTTGATCGTGTGTTCGATATTGAACATTTTGAGAAGGAGATTCACGACTTTCTCCTTGAATTCTTTCTTAGAAACCCCGGCGGGGCGTTTCCCAGGCGTCTTGGTATCCAGCGCAAAACCAAGCGTCTGGCCTACAGTCAGTGTAGGATGGTGCACATCATCTTCCTGGTTATATACTGCTTCTCCACGGAATCGCTTTGCAAAGGTACGCGCGTCGAAAGGGCCGTACATAACCTCCCCATCAATGCCGGTATAACCAAACCGCTGGTTAGTGATGACCTTGAGAAAGGTAGTGCAGCCTGAGCCGGGTCGTCCTAGAACCAGAACCATCTCGCCTGGTTTCATCAAGCCTCGGAAATCTTTGAGAATGTTGAACTCTCGCCCCTTCTTGCCGTAACCTAGTATATGCATAATCGTCTGGGGTACGTTAAAGAAGTCAACAACAGCATCCGGAAATGTTTTGATGAAGTTCTTGACGCCTCCAACGCCCTTGACCGTAAGACCATCCCATATCACACCTGTGTGGAATCAGCATACGAATACGAGCTAAATGCGTTGTTCACAAACCCACCTATGTGCTTAGGGCGAATTCCAGCATGATTCTCTGCTGCCCTCGAGTCATGGAGGGCCGTCTGCAAGTCCCACGGCTCCTCCGACTCAGTCGAGCTCCCCGTCTTCTCCACATCCTCTGTAGTGACTCTTCCCTTGGATGCTCTTGACACCTGCCTCGACAGACTGCGGGCCTGGTGCGAGATTCCGGATAATTGTCTGTTCAGCTCCGCAAAATCCTGCTCTGCCTTCTCCACGTCGACGCTAGAATGTGTCCGTGATAGTCCTTGTGGGTTGGCATTTCTGACGTCCTCGCGACCTCGCTCGTAGTCATTGCTGGTAGATAGGGTATCGACATCAGAATGGTCATTGGTTGTTGGTGTTTCAGGTTCTTTGTCGATGGGATTGGGGTTTGCCATTGTTCGTTACTGTCAGTTACAGTGATGTTCCCACTCTGATACCGTTCCAGAGACACTTGGACTGCACGTGTGAATATTTCTTGAAACTCAGTATTTCATTGAAGAGTAGTAGTCTTAAGGTCTAGCGGGTACCGACACCTCAGGTACACAGCACAACACGAATTGTTTCTTCCATAAATCGTGGGGAGCTAGGAGGTGAAATCGAGTGACAAAGGAAGCCGTGAAATTGCAACGCTATCGTAGAAACGACACCATAATTAACGCAGCCCCAGTGCCTGGTAAGTATTAGGAAAGTGCCAGGGCATTGGACACATGCAGAGAGGTAAGAGTTTGGCAGAGACGAGAGTAGGAAAAGGAAAAGACCAGTTTAAAATGAAGAACTGAGAGTCTTGTCGGGGACCAAGTATGGACATATTTAGCGGCTTAGTTCCGAGCCTGGCCTCTTCCTGATACTCTCCATGTGGGGTGGTAGATGTACGGGGAGGAGCCTACTAACTATCTAATCACTTAACCGGCGGGGCTGGTTCCTGCGCGGTGATACCCCTCGCGAGGATATTAGTCAAGCAAAGCACACAACGGTAGGACTCCGCACAGTTCTGCTTGGAAATCCAGCAGAGAGAGAAACCATATTCTCGTTCTTCGAGAAGGTCAGTGGAAGACTGCTTTCCCTGTTTTAACCCAGTTAGGAAAAGGTAGAGTCGGGACGAGAATGGCATTGGCTTGGCTTGCTTGGCTACCGCAAGGATATGATCTTGCGCGATCATGGCGTCGAATAGTTGAAAAGCAGACCAGATCGCGGTCTGGTTACTCCGTAGTCAAGCCGATTATTTCCGCTTGGTTAGCACTCACTGCATGGTGTTCAGACGCGTCAGTAGTTTCGAGGAAACCAGGCTATGGAACGAGCAGATATACTTAGCTAGTATCTAGATCTCAAACGTGCCATGAGCAGATCAATCCGCAGGCAGTAATAAGCATCACATATAACGAGGATATAGTGCGGATCACTTCCAGTGAAGTTTAACCTTAAGACTACGAAGTTGGTACTGCATGTGCTTTTCACCATTGGCGATATCCCGTGATCCCGGTCTCCAGCATACAGACCCATGTCTCGAGACTGAACTACAGCCCGGCCACTTCTCGGCGAATCTTCAACCTCCTCAACTCTACACATAACCCTGAACTACTCGATCACAGAGTACTCCGTATGGTCCGACTCCAAACCCAGCTTCTCGAATCCCTTGAGAGAACTTTATCCCAGATACCCCGTATGAAACCCGTACCGGACATGCGTGCCATTCCATCTGAACAGCCGATGAAGAGACACGCCCTCAAACAAACCACCCCTGATCCCTGCACAGCCGACTGTTTCAGAGCACAATCTTATCTCCATCTCATCAGACCGACACGGCATGCCGTCTTTCCCAAATTGCTCCGAATCGCCTCAACTATTACTTCGTAGAAGCTCTTATTACCGGGATTGACCATTAATAATAATACCCAATGTTTTCCCACAATGCTCGCACGTAGTCGTACGATGTAGACTATACAATTCCCGATCATGGCAAATGATTCGCTATACCCTAGCAAGTATATGAGAGAGTACTAAGTCGAAACCACCAATAAGAAAGCGCATCCATCTCGACTTAGGGTTCGGAATACACAGACCGACTGACGGTGTCGTTGGTGTCTCCAGTGATATGCTATGCCTAGACTAGATAGGGTATCTATCTATGTCTGGTGGCTGCTCTACGGAGTATTCCGAACTCCGTATCCGATGTGGTGATTCGAGTTCTGCTGTACGGAGTAGACTTCGGCGAGCTGTGGCTGGGCCATTGAGGGGCGTCGTCGAGGTAAGGTCATCAGCTAGTTACTTATGGTATGACGAAGCGAAGCGTCTGTCTGTTTACATTTTACTAGATTTGTTTAAGTGTTCTGTCTTGTGCTTCGTGGCAGATACTCCATAGATAAAATGAAGATGTTCATTTCTGGGATAGGTGTGGTGAGAGCTGTTTCTTCTTATGTATATATGTATATAGCTGCGGTTAAGCCGTACTTGATTATTTCACTATCCACCATACTTGATGGGTTACATTGACGGTAGAGAGAGAGGGAGAGAGAGAGAGAGAGATGAATGCAGATATACTCGAGTCTCGATCAATTGCAAACACGGGCTTCCTACATCAACTCCTTTGGCATGTGGAAAGATTCGGTTGTCTCGGATGGTATGAGGACGCATCTATCTGAGACATAGATGCATGATATCGTCATACCCTGCGTGTCAGTTTGAGTACGAGGTACTTCTTAATGCTGTCTGTTTGACATTATGCTCTGTACTCCGCATTCTCTGCAGACTTCTCGTTCGTAGATGGTTACCTACTTCTAATACATCTCGCTAGCGCTCATATCATGTCATGTTGTGGCTCATTATTACTTTATCTCATTTGACTTGAAGTCTGCAGATGCACTGCAACATCGTCATCATCCAGCCGTGCTAGATAGCATATTCTGACTCGTCCGGGTGTCGAGTCCAAAGAAACTCTCTTTGCAACTACCACTATTGAACTTCAACCAGCGGCCCGATGTAGTATCCCGCCCGTCTCACATTCACAATGATGCTGCCAAGCTGATGAAATCAACGCCCCTAACTATCCCAACTAGCGACCCTAACTGACTCCCATGCATTCTCTGTAACCTGTCCACTTATTCTTCCCGTCCGGAGCGATGATACGGTCGGTTTCTTATTTCTCCGATAGTACTGGCTTTGGCAGGTGTAACCCTTGACGGCGCTTGCTGGATCCGGTCGTGTTGAGAACCGGGTCCGACGAATCAGACGGAGATGTTCACTCCGCCGACCACACCGCTCCCGCGGCTGACTAACCAGATTGGTCCTGCTTTCTCCGATGGGTCCGGTCCTTTTTCGCCACTGGCGCGTGCGGATGCCAGTAGATGTTATTGGCTGAAGGGGACAATAGCGGGCCTGACAAGCACGATGGGAGACACCATACCATAGCATAGATAGTCTGGAGAGACGGTTACTTTACGGATGCATTAGGCAGGGTGCAATAAACGTGGTGTGGTTGAGATGAGGCTTAGATGTCGGTCAGATGTGATATCGAAATCAGAATCAGCATCTCGGGCAGCCTTCCTGTTTCCTCAAGACGTCAACTTCCCCTCATGACTGATTGTGATGGTGTCCTGAACCGTGCGGAGTAGTGGTGAAATATGTAGTCCTCTGCTCTATCTGCCGAGGGGTCAGGTTGCAGAGGACGACGAGAAGCCCTATCAGAAGCCCGGCATGTTAGAGAGTGCCCCTGTCGGGAGGTGACTGGTCGCCCTGTCGGTATCAACTGAACCAGTCGTGAGCCACCCCGGAGTAACTTTATGTTCCTGAGACCGTCTGGGAGCGGTGCTGGGATGACAGCGAACAGACGATGTCGAGTCAAGGTTCAATATCGAAACGAGATCGTCCGCGGTTCGGTCCTTTCGACGATCCCTCGTTCGTTGGCTCGATAGGTCGGAGAGTAAGAAGAACGGAGGAGAGACGATACCGACTGCCATATGCGGTCGTTAACCACTGCTCCCTTGATACTGTACCATATGGCACTATGGCTTCCCCGCTTATTACTCTGGAGCGTAGACTTCAGGAGTTCAGTTCTTGAGCCTATGATGGATATTGTCGTCGCTCAGTCAGCGCATTTCCCCGCAAGGTCGAAATTACACCGCAGCCGCTACTGCCGTGCCGTGCTGATCTGGCGGGGTAATACTGGGCCTTGATGGTGACCGTGATGATGGATACTGAGTATACTGTGTGTAGGTGTGCTGTGATCCTCACGGTTGCTCAGCTGTTGTTGTAGAAGCGCTTGATTATTATTGCTTGTTGATTATCACTTATCGCCAGGATCTGTACTCAGCAGACACCCTTTCTGGCCATCTGCATCGTGGCGCCGTCAGCCACCCAGTCGATCCGGACGCCGAATGGCCAGGGGAACGGACACCAAACAGGGGTTTATCTGGATGGTGATTATTTTGAACATCTTCTACAACACTTCACTTGTATGTGGACTTGACTACTACAGTTTGTCGGTTCTGTCTGAGCAGCCCACATTCGAATGCAGCGATGGAATCGACTGGTCGTTACGGTGCATGGACCGTGATAGAATCTCACTAACAAGTATTGAATATGGAGAATGAAGGCTGCTATCGAGGCAATCAGAAAGAATACCAGTTCCCGGTGCGAGTTGGGCCCGCGTGAATGGCCGACCGAGCGAGTCGCCCGGAGTGCCGATCTCCATCCAACTGCTGCCATCTCTTGCCCGTGGGGAGGCCAGCCGGGATGTAAGAGGTACGTCAGGATGGAGCCTCCCCGCTTGGTCTTAGCCTGGCCAACCCACCGACGGAGCAGTGCGCCCCGGAGGACTGCTCCACTATGGACAGCATGGATAGTTAGAATGGACGAGTGAAAGAATGAACAGGAAGGGATGAGATGGACAGGTTAGAAGAGAGAGAGAGAGAACAAGAGAAGGACAGGTAGTTTGAAAGAGAGAAAAGTAGAGTAGAGATTCACTATGAGATAGGCACAGTAAACACGAACAACGGGGCAGGAAATGAAAGGAGACTCGACCGCCCGAAGGTTTGGCGATTGCCCGGTTCGGCCAGCCAGCGTGGCCCGGACCTTCCATTTTTCCCTTCCTTCCTTCCCATTTGGTCCTCTGCCCTTTCCGTTCGCTCTTGCCCGATCGGGTGGTGCGCAGTGACGTCAGGCTGCCGACCGTTAGAGTTTGCTGCCGAACGGCTTGGCTTTTTTGGTTTGATTTGGTTTGGCATTTCAGTAGAATCAGTACAGATGAAGGGATCGATTATTTTCCCAGAATATCTATCTATCGTAGTCATGATTGTAACAATAACAAGAAACTGAATCACTCTGACGAACGATTCCCACCAACCACACCTCCTGGACCCAGTGCGTCCTGCAAGCCCACAAGTTGCGGGGAAACATCGCCATCTCGTCCAGTCCAGTCGAGCAGCAACAGAAGGGACGAGGAAAACCTTGGACTGCCCGGACGACCCACCATCGCCCAGTCCCGGATGGTACAGAGTGGGTAAGCAGTGGGACAACGCCTGGTTTATAACGTCGCCAGTTCCTCATCTTCCGCTGCTGCAGTTTTCTCGATCATCTATCTCATCTCATCTCTTTTCATTTCATTATCACTTTCCGCCTCAAGCCGGCCTTGAACGTGCATCTAGACGATTAGACAAGTTCCCGGCTTAGACTATCCACCAATACCAATCAACAACCAACACTTTTTTTTATTCGACATTGACTGATATTGCTGCCTTCACCCAACATGTCGATGACCAAGGTTCTGCTCGTGGGAGCAACTGGTGAGACCGGTGGCTCCATCGCCAACGGTCTGCTCGAGGCTGGCACCTTTGTAGGTTCCATCTGGAATGTATTTATCGACCACGTTATTAACAGGATTTCTTCTACAGGAAGTCTATGCTCTCATTCGACCTCGATCTGCGGCCAAGCCGGCCCTGACCGCCCTCCAGGAGCGAGGTGTCAAGGTCCGCCAGTGCGACATGACCGCATCCGAGGAAGAGCTCCTCGAGGCCCTCAAGGACATCGATATCGTCATCAGCACCGTCGGTCCCTCCGACCAGCTCGAGCAGATCCCTCTCGCAAAGGCTGCCAAGAAGGCCGGAGTCAAGCGCTTCGTGCCTTGCGGTTTCATTCCCGTCACGCCTCCTGGCGGAGTGATGTGGCTTCGTGACCAGGTGAGTTGAGAACAGACGTGTGGGGGAGCGCTGTCGCACCGGAGCCCTGGTAGCTAATCATCCATCCCTCTGCAGAAAGAGATCGTCTACAACCACATCAAGCAGCTCTGGCTGCCCTACACCATCATCGACGTCGGTTGGTGGTACCAGTTCTCCTACCCCCGACTGTCATCCGGAAAGATCGATTACGCCATGACCATGTCCAACGATGAGATCATCGGCGATGGCAACACTCCCAGCGCCCTCACCGATCTGCGAGATATCGGCCACTACGTCGCCAAGATCGTCTCCGACGAGCGAACGCTGAACCGGATGGTCTTCGCGTACGACGTTGTCCTCACCCAGAACGAAATCTACGATCTGCTCGAGAAGATCAGTGGAGAGAAGATCGAGCGCAAGCACGTAAGTGAAGACTAGGACCAATCAATCCTACCCCATGCTAACCCAGTCGGACAGGTCTCGGAGGAAGAAGTTCTCGAACGAGTCGCCTCTGCCCGCGCCTCCAGTGAGACATACCCGTACGATCCCGCCAAGTATGTCCCGCGATACATCTCCGAGTACCAGCTGTCGTGGGGTATCCGGGGTGATAACAAGCCCGAGTACGCCAAGTACCTGGGTTATTTGACCTCCAAGGAACTCTACCCCGACTTCAAGCCGAGCAGCTTCGAGGACTACCTCAAGCACGTGTTCTCTGGCACCGCCAAGGGAATCTACACCGATCGGATCAAGCGGTTCGAGTAAGAAACTCTAGAATCCAAATCCGCGAAAGATCTCTTGAACCTTATACTTTGTCTCTAGCTCCAAATACCCTCCTTCCGCTTAGACGATTTTGCGGTCGAGTCGCCATTACCACAAGCCGTGCAATTGCACGCACCAGCATACCTTTCGCCAATAGAATGCCCGGGCATTTTACCTTTTCTTCGATCTCCCTTCTGCGACTCCAGTTTGGGATGTTTTGAAATGACGACGGTCGAGGTTTATTCCCCTCATCGCTTTATGCATGGACGGTTCTGATAACGGCGTTGTGACTTTGATTTTGTGATTTCCCATTCCCTGTTCAAATACCATTGCGGCCATTTCCGCTCCGTTTGTCTCGCTTTCTCCTCTCATGTCAGTTATCATTGGTCTATGGATACACGGATGGACGGTTGATAGCAATGGGCAGCATACCTGTTGGGCCATGATAGATTTCTTTGTCTTTGACAGATGAAATAGAGCATTTCTTGCCTCTTCCGTTGAATACTGTATGCTCTGGAGTATACCATAGTTGAAGTAGATATGTAAGCGCAGCGTGATTGGCTCATCCTGCATCAGCAGAATATCAATTCAGACCGGACCCCTGCCTCGTACCAGGTACAGGTACGGAGTACTCACTTGTGCACACATAAACCCAAACCCCCCAATATCGACAGTCACAAAAGAGCTGTTGGAACAACCTCTGAAACGGCCGATTCCCTGTGACCGGATTTCCAATCTTGCATATTTTGCTCCTGACCGAATGGCTACCTTATACCCTTAATCACGGAAACATAACTATAGTGTCGTGGGAAGACGTCGTGTGACTCAGCGCAGAGTAGATCAGCTTGATGACGCTGAGCTTGCAGGTGCTGAGAATCAAAAGGGAGCTTTCCGGGTCCGAAGCTCAGGGTAGAACTGGAGAAGCTTTCCTTGCGGCGTGACATCGTTAAGGTATCTCGGCTGATAACTAGAGAACGTAAGCTTATTATTTCATACAGAATTGAATGCATTGGATAGCATTAATTAAATAATAATGTCTGGACCTAGTCGACTACTTGAAGCAACGCCGGGATCAAGACAGCCCATTGAAAACCCTTCAATCTCACGTGCCGCCCACGCTTGCCCCAATAAAATGGTAGTCATATTGCACCTTAACTGCTTGCTTGACTCCTGTTGTAATGGGGTCTGAAGCCCGTATTTTATCTCCTAGTGTATAAGGAAGCTAGAGAGCAATAGAATTTAACAGGGTCTATCTATAATTAGAAAATCACTTTCAAAATGGTATGACAGGTCATGTCTGATTTGCTTCGTGCGCCGATCTAATAGTTCCTAACTTTCTATTATAGCCGAGGTCCATGTCTCTGTTGCACCCATTGTGACTGTCTGATCTTCATGGTGAAAAGTAGGTTAGGGTCCTCGAATTGCAGTGTATGATTTGTACTGGTATCGTCGTATATATGTACAGCATAGTATTATTAGCAGGAAGTTATTGGGTTTGTCTTGGGGCACGGAGACAAGGAGAGGATCTAATCGAAAGGTGATTCACGTCTGTTAGATGATACTATGTCATAACCCATCCGAAGTAGACTGATACTGTAGGATTTAGTTTCTTATCGAATCATAGAGGACGGAAGTGGGAAGGGGAAATTAGACTGAAAGAGATACTTCCTACTCCGTCTACGTTAAGATGCTCTAGTATGCAAATCTGTTAAGATCTACGGTCTCCCGTGACACAGAGAATACGACGGTCTAGACGTTATCTCTCATATAATATACAGCAATTTCAAGTGAGAGAGATGTCTCTTGTTTACTTCCATTTTGTCACATAAAAAGGGGTTCAAATATAATATAAATAATACATATTTGTTGGTACTCCCGTCCTTTATCGCTATGATTACCTACATAGAGCAATCAACTTGTGCCACTAATTTCCTTTCTACCATATCGACATCAAAGAAGGCTCCCGGAAGGGGAAAGTATAGGTGGCGGATGCAGTGCTATGAGCGGCAGGATTTGAAGGATGAAATCCTAGGGCGTATAGAGCTGATGTCTCGGTGTCTTCTAGTCCGTTTCTCGAGCATTGAATACTCATCTTTATTGGATTTCATATTCTTAGTATGATGATCCTGAGACTTCGTGTACAGCTCAAGAGCTCGAGGATATTGAGGACTGTAAGGGGGTTGCTCGGAGTTAAAGCTCACCGTAGATATTGAGGATAAGCAGTCTTCTGCGTGGCATGACTAACGGACTCTGACTGATAACCGATAAATCAAAACTTATTACTTCATACTGGAACTTATTTGAGTGAATTGTTTGAAACAATCTAACTTGTCCCTCTTAGCCAACGCCGGCCTCCTTTGGTGCCTTCTTGGTCTCTATTTCCTCACGTGCCTACCTGGCAATGTTCTCCCTAGCACAGTAGGATTCAACAACTCTTTACATTCCATCTGCAATTAGAACTTCATGGAAGCACATAATAGGTCAGATTACCGGGAGTTTGCTTTGTGTTGCCGCCACTATGCCTATCGGATAATGTAGATCAGAACCCGTAGAAAGTAGACTGCAGAACTAGGATCAGTGTTACAGGGGCGACTAGCCAGTTAAACATCATGTCAAATCAGGAAAGTGACATCTGCAGAGTAACGGGGAGACTCAGCTAATTCAGTTATCTTTGAGCCCTGTAGCAATCACCTTTGGATCGACGCATTCCTAGGGAAGCCGAAGTTGAGAACTTCTAGGGACCACTGACATCCCGTTTCTGTTGCACGGGCTGATTGGCACGAGCCCAATAAAAAAGCAGGGACACGTCAAATGTTTGAAGAAAATAATTGATCTGTTGTTGTTCGACTCTGCCTATCCTGGATTCAGGTATACTTCACAACCGTTTCACGAAATAGGAGAGATGAGGCAAAATGTAACCTTAAAAGCAAAAAAGCAACAACATGCACTAAAAGTTACTGAGTATTTGAATATTCTCGTGTTCATGTCCTCCATATTACATAGCCCAGTTCATAATCTTGCTAATATAGGCTATATAGAACAGTGTTACTTGGGAAAGGTGGAAGGTTCTCTCTCTCACTATCGGATAGGTATGTTGTTCTGAGTAGCGCAGAATGGCACAATTCGGACTGTACTGCTATTCCTTGACACGCCCTTCGTGGCCTTAGAGAGATCATGAGGAATATGTCTTTTAGTGACCAGTATTATGATAATGACCGACGGGTTGCTCGGATGTGATTCTGCACAGGGATGCGGTTTGCAGTTTGCAATCACGACTGAATTAAGTGTAGCTCTCTCCCACGTGACGACTTACAGGGAGAAGAAGAAAACAAAAAATATTCACATAAAGACCGAGTGGCTGCGGTGTAACTCGAGATAGAGTCTGCAGTTAGTGTCACGGCGTATAGCCACTGGTATCGGACACGGACCCGGTCAAGCTGTTGCCTTATAACACCTTCTCATGTCACAACATACGGGAAGACTGAGGAAATCAGATATTCGCGGATCAGAGAATCAACAATCTCGGAAGACGTGGCACCAACCATAAAAAGGCAGAGCAGAGTCATGAGGTATAAGAATGTCACGCAGCTCGAGAAGTGTCTAGCAAGAAATAATATCTACTCATCCACCAACATTTCTCGTTCAGCTCTTCATTATATCATCTTTGTCTCAAACTCAACAGTTATTTACGCGGATCCAAAATGGCTGGAGGGACCGACCCAAATGCGAGAAAGAAAGTGAACGATGCGCTCATTAGCGCTGGGAGTGATGCAGTATCCCGAATGGTTGCCGCCGGCGAGTCCTCTCAGAAGAAGCGTCGCAGGAACCAAGAGAAAAAAGCGAAAGAAGACGCAGAAAAGGCCGCCAAGGAGAAGGCAGCTCAGGAAAAGGTAAATACTCTTCTCATCATCTCGGAGAATACTATTCATATGGGACCTCCGAGCTTTTCTCTCTTAACTTAAAAGGCTATATCGGCTCTGCTTAGTTACACTGATGCTGATGGTGATCAATAACAGAAAGGCAGTTCCTCTAAATAGGCACAATCTGCTGGAGGAGCTGTGCGCTAATCTTACTTTTGTTTCTGACTGCCAACACTGTCTTTAACGCCTCGAGAATTTCTTTTGTCGGGACCTCCCGGGGAGCAGGGGGCTCTGCTCATGGAAAGTGTCGCTTTGCACTGTGTGTTCTTTAAACACAGCGCCGCAAGTTTACAGGCTTCACAGACCTTCGCGGGAGTTTCTCTGTTATTGAGCTGTTACCCTTCGGACAGTGCCACATATGATTTCAATTGTCATGTAGCTACAGAACACATATGTAGACAGGAATCCATCATGTGGTCAATCTTTGAAGACCGTACCAGTATCTGCGAAAAAAAAAAAAAAAAAAAAAAAAAAAAAAAAAAAACCTGAACTCCCGTATTTTCTTTCCCTTATCAAACAGAATTGGAGCAGTTGGTATTGTTCCATTCAGTTTTGTTTATCCCTTAATTCGAGTATACTCTACATGTATATTTGGTGGCGTCTGCGTCATCGTTGATTAGTGTTTGTTTAACCTTTCAGAATAAACTGAAAATGAACTGGAACTCTGACCAATAACAGTCATATAGACGTTCTGAGTAGCTGGCTATGCGTCTCCACCGCCAGCCGAGATTTGTTGGCCGGACAGTAAAATCCTTCGTATGCGTCGATACACCCAGTAACTTATCCTTATGAATGGCGCGCTAATGTTGTGAACCCCAAGGATCGAGTCCCGTGCACGGCCAACCATAAAAAAGCCCGCTGCTCCCTTCACCCCCAAGTTCTCGACATCAGTTGTTAAAACATTCTCTAACACTATGGATACCAACGCTATTCTTGACACTGTCCACGAATTCCAAGGCCATATGTGGGTTGACAGGATCAACGAGAAGCTCGCAGATGGCAGCCTACGCCGCTGGGTGTCGTCATTCCACCCAGACAATCTTCTTTGTTATCTCGAGGGAGACCTCTACTACGGCGCATTTAACGCTGGTATGAAGATGGTATTCAGCGATGGAACTAGCTGGATGCTTCGTTTTCCTCGCGTTGGGATGATCTGCGATGACTACGCTGACGAAAAGGTTGCTGCGGAGGTGACAACTCTGCGACTCCTCCACAATAAGACTACCATTCCTGTTCCAAAAGTGCAGGCATGGGGTCCAGCTGCCAGGAACCCACTTGGTCTAGGCCCTTTTATCATGATGGATTTTATTAACGGCGTGAGCCTCAATAGGCACCTCAAGGACTATAGTAACTCCGACAGCCCCTCTAGACTTATGAGGGAGGACATCAGTGACAGCGATATCGAGATTATCTACAGGCAGATGGCAAATTTTCTGCTTCAGATATTCGAGCTTGACTTTGACCACATAGGCAGCCTGCCGTGGCCAGAAGATGGACCGCAGCGCTCTCCGCCAAAACGCCCACTAACATTTAAGGCACATACTATTCTACAAGACGGGGGAGTTAACACATTCGGTACAGATTGGTCCCCTTTTCTCTCTTTCTTCTTCCCCTTTATTATCTTCCTACTCGTTCAACTGAGCGTATTAACAAAAGCGATTGTACCAGGTGACCGAAGCCGGGGTTTTGAGACGACGACGGAATATTTCCAATATATCGTTAGTCAAGACTGGGAGCAGCTAATTCACCAACCGAACTCAATTATTGGCCCGCACGATGCCAAAAATAAGTATGTGGCGTTCAAGGCTCTCAAAGCAGTGGTAGGCGATCTGGTAAACAAAAAATATGACCGTGGAAAGTTTAAATTGATTTGCGATGATCTCGGTCTGGCCAATCTGATCGTTCGAAGCAGCGAAGACCTTACTGTTGTCGGGGTAGTGGATCTCGAGTGGTCATACATAGGGCCAGCCCAGCTATTTGGTTCAGCTCCATGGTGGCTTCTCCAGGAAAGACCTGTCAACCCCGAGTGGGATTGCAATGCAGATGATGAGCCACCCCCCAAAATCACCGCCCGATACTTCAAACACCTCGATATTTTTATGCGTGTCTTGGAGGAAGAAGAGTCACATATGCCAGGGCACGAAGAAAAGGAATTATCCAGTCTTGTCAAATGGTCGCAGGCTTCTGGGGCTATGTGGCTGCATATGCTCCTTTCTGTGGGCTTCAATGACACTCTTAGCTTCCCTTTTACGCACTTACGCCGACACCTGGGGATTTCTGAATGGGAGGCGCGTGAAGGAAAATTCTACAATGAACAAGAACTCGAGGAATTCGCAGCGAAGAAGGTCAAGGAGATGAATGAATATGATGTTGCTTTGGAGAAGCTCGAGAAGGAGAAAGAGCTTGTGGACAGCGGGAATATGGAGATGGGGGAATTCGTCGCCAAAGCTACTATGGGTCTTTCTTCCTATTCCTCATTGAACGTGGTCAGCAAGGACCCGAAAGATGGCAAAGGGCTTTTTCACAGCGTGGCTCCCTTGGATTCTGAGTTAGTTTGAGATCATCGGATCCGATTCCAGAAACTGGATGTCTTTATAGAAGACGTACGTGCCATATATTGACATCATGACACTGCACCGTGTGCTTGTCAAACGTCCACCTATCCAACTGAAGGCTATAAATGAGTTCTCTGTAGCTATCCGTCATTGATACACTAGGATTCGTGAAGGAATCCGGTGTGCACTCGGAAGATAAGTTTGGTAGGCCATACATAGCATATTCGATATCATATGGACTTGTGTTTTCATTCTCTGGACGGACACAGTTGCCATTATTTCATTTTCTTCGTCTCTCATTTCTCATGTAACTTGTGCCAATTTGGCAGCTATTCCCAGACTGGAAATTAGTGCTAATGGGCTCTCGAGAGTCTTCATGTTCTTTCTTTGTCGCACAATATCGGCATTTCTCCAGACAAGAATCACAGAAATCCCAAAAGCTACTAATCATGTGGCCATCTCTGATGCCGTATATTATAGTATTGTAGTTAAAAGTTCGCGCGCTAGCTAGTTTGCAAAGAATCGAATAAGTCTATGTGATGACTCTGTCATTTTGTGTCAGAAACGGCACATGGTCCATAATCCACTCTACTGCATCTGTGACTTATATAATAGTATCTATTCCTTTATTAAAGTAACTGGTGATTCAGAAATGGTGTGATTGTATGAAGATTTTCCATGTAGCAGCTAGGATTGCAGAACTATCTATAGAACGACGACCGCCGCATTAAATTTGTCCATTGGTTGCACATGTATTCATTGCACATCGTGATTCATTATTGACACTGTCCCGGTTTTACTCAGTAGTGTAATTTTTTAAGCGCCAACGCAACCTGTTGAGAAAGTGTATTAAACTGGAATGGGAGGTAAGCAGAATTGATCACTGCTGTGGCACTTAACGATGTTTGGGTGCCTACTTACTTATTTGCGCGGGCTGTCTTGGAAAACCAGCATCTGCTTCCCCGGTTTGCTGTTGATAACAGCTTCGCAAACTGCCTTTTGTTGATAGGATCTTGCTACGACGCGATTTGTTATTATTATTAGCGAACGCCTGTTCTTGCGGCTGACGAGCCGAGCCGAGCGTTCCCGAGATTGACGATCACCAGCCAGCCACTTCGTCAACTCTCCAGTCACCCACAGACCTCGGACCAACTATCCGCAGCTAAACACTCATTACTCACTTAAATGGAGATCAGGTTCCTTAGCGATGTCTATCGTGCGATAATCATTGCCGACATGATATCGATATTTTCCCATCGCTCAGCTGCTGCTCCAGTTTCGTTTTGCAGTGGAGCGATACTTACACAAGTGGCTGGCTGAATTGAAATGAACTGGCGACCGTCCCAGGCTCATACGGTTGGACACGATGTCTCTACTAGTTATGTGACGAAAATTTCCAATGCGCAGTGCATAACACGGCATCTACCAAGGTACATTTGTGTTCTACAGCACATGTCTGAGATCTCATCCTGAACAGGATCTCTATCTAGATTTGGCAGCAAAGTAATGCAGCTCATATCACTCCATGTCTCATCTGTCTCCAGTCGACGTTCACTCTAAAGCTTCGCCTCACGACTGAGCGGAGGCAGTGGAGGGTAGTCAGGGGTGTCTGTAAGGTAACCCTGCAGCGCTTCAATTGACGGCGTGAAGAAATACTCTCCACCCCTGTGGATCACCCATCTATCCAGATCCAGCCGCGCTTCGGTTGGGTCTTTGCCATCAGGAAGACCAATGGAACGAGGTGGGTGGTGAGACAGTCTCTGGCCCACAATAGCATCAATGCCAGGACCATGTTCGCCGACAAACTTGGTCTTGCGATCGGGGAAGTGATGGTTGCTAGCCCAGCCTAGAAAGAGTCAGTCAGCCATTCATTCTGCGAACCGACTGGAGAGGAGTGCTTACGGGTTGTCAGGAAGTTAAATCCATTGCGGATATCACTTTGGTAGCAGACAAATAGCAGACCACGTTCGTTCTCATCGTCAGATTTCTTCGCGGCCTTCTCTTTTGGAGTGACTTCGTCTCCATAAGTGATACCGCGACGAATAATGACAGCGTGATCGTGGTCAAGATCTGCCCTGGGCCTCATTTTTCGGGTATGAGCTGCAAAAGGACATTTGTCGTGCTTGTGGATAGGCTGGTAGTCGAAATTATTCGATTTGTGGAGCGCCGGGTCACTGTCATCGTGCGGAGATAGATCAACCGGTGTCCCTGATAGTTAACTCTTGATCAGTATCTTCATGCTGGCATATAGCTTTGGAAGCCTACCGTTCTTCCATCTTCCCATGAGGAATGCTGCAAGCTTTTCCTGTGGGCGGGGGTGACGTTTGATTTCTTCGAATTTTCCGGCGTTCTCCTCCAAAAACCTGATTGAAAGTCTTGTCAACATGCGTTGCCAAAAGTCAATACTTTCTGCAGCCAATGGAGTAGCTCACTTTTCAAATTCAGGAACAAGCTGTTGAAGGTCGCGGAAGACCATGAAGCTGCCATCGAGCGCCCATTCTGGCTGGCCCATCTGATCGCCCTCGTGGCCGCAGAATATCATTCTGTTGAGATTTATTAGCCCAAAGATAACCACGCAGAATAATGCAGATATCCACTCACCCCGGTTTCGACGCTTTCGGCTCCTTGTCAGTCGGCTCCCTATCCAGGCCTTCAATGGCTGGTTGACTGATTCCGTCCTCGAAGCCAAAGCTGCACGCGAACGTCAACCTGCGTGAACCGCATCCTGATGCCAATGTAGGTACTTACTGCTCTTTGCCCTTTTCGGGACGAGTCTTCCCTTCCCTGATAAGAGTAAACTCGATAGCAGGGTCATTGCTGATCCTGTAGTTGTCAGGGTCGCTGCCAGGCTCTTTCAGGAAATGCTCCTTCACACGGTTGACTTTGTCATCCAACTCTGGTTTCAGACTCGAAGTCACCGTGATCACTCCATCAATCAACCGTTCCTTCTGTTGTCCTACCGTGACGGGCGTGTATTCTTTTCTGATCTCCTGGGGATCGTCCCATCCTTCGTTCACCAAGTCATCGTACATGCCCTTACCGTATAAGCCCCCACGAAGTTGCTTCTTCCTGAAGATAGTCGACAGTTTCCTGTCCTTTTTCACTATATCCTCGTGAAAGGTAAACTTTCCCAGCTAGGAACTTTATCAGTGTCTATTTTGCATTAATTTAGTAGGTTATGTTCGACTTACTGCCGCCAAGCCAGTTGAAGCAAAAGCTATGTTGATACCTGGGAGGGGCTGGATCTTTGCAGGTCGGCCCTCATCTCTTGCAGCCGTCTTTTCCTTGAAAATGATCTCTTTCATTCTACAAGCATCTTCTGCGGTTGTGATTTGTGGCACAAAACCCTTCAGTCTCTGCTTGAACTCATCGGGTTTCCGTATCCGGAAGAATAGAAACGACTGGAATCTCTTTGGCAAGCCGGGCCTAGTAATGGCATACATATCAGCGGAGCTTATACATTGTATACTGTACTAAAAAAAACTCACCAAATGTCGCCCTGGATGTTTGCCTTCCTGATTAACGAAGACATTGCTGTTGTAGACAACAAACTTGCAGTCTGTAGAGACTTATCACAACACTTCAGGGGCTTTTCGGATGAGATGAAGAAGGTCCCAGAAGCAGGATTGGCGTTGGGTTTTAAAAAACAATATTATCGCTAGTCGATGTCTTGGATTCACCGAGACCGACTGCGGTCCTAGCCCGACAATGACGAAAAGGAAGGGCCTTTGAATAATGTGATAATGCTGGTCACAAGAATCATTCAGCTGTGATCAGCCCGCCACTCGACAACAGGGAATCCACGCGGTAGATGGTATTCGTAATATCTTTCACTTTAAAGGTAAGAGAAGGGCCGATTGGTAATAGTGAGTTATCGTGAAGCTGGCGCCGAGGCCTCTCAAAAAAGGTCGTGATATGCAACATTGCGTACCCAATCCCGTATATTTGACCAGGGATGGAGACGGGAGTCAGTAATTTCAAGTCATATAGATCAATCATATGTTCCCGATTATACTTCTACCTCCAGGTCTTCATAGGCCATTGGCCTCTCGACGTATAGTATTCCATCTTTGCAATGTTCGAACTGTATGGATCGTCGTGCAGACAATAGTTATCATCGGCGTCCCCATGCTTCGGGGACCCACCATCTGGGTCAGAACAACTAGTCTCCTGCATAGCAGTAACCGTCTCCACGTACTCCATGAAACGCCACCAGCGCTTTCTTCAGCTTCTCAATAATGGTAACGGACGGCACTTTAGATCGTCAGATCTACTGTGGAACCATTAGCCATTGAGTAGTACTATGAAGCAAATCGAGTGACATCTTACAAACCGCCAATTGGACTGCTACGGTCTACATGCAGCAGCAGCTCCGCAGATCATCGAGGCATATCTCAGGTCACCATCATGTAGGCTGGCTGAGATGAACCCCTCTTACGTATTGGGTTGAGCATTCCCCAATCTCTCTTTTCCTGTCGCACAGAAATTCCACCTCGGTGACATAGATGCATGCTCTCGTATCTGAGATCTGCGATGGCTTGTCTTTGCCGCGTTGCTTACGATCACTTAAGTCATTGTCGGCCCTGTTCGGAGTGGAGATAGACAGCAGAAGGAGCGAACATACGTATGTATCTATCGTTGAAATTATATATACTCTTCTTCATCCCCATATTTGGTTCCTTTTTACAGACTAATCTTGGTTTCCCATCTCTATTCCTTGATTAACCCAATTCGGGCCAAAATGACGCTCAATTGGGCTCAATTCCTCCTCTGGGCCTCCATTGGAGGGGTCCATGCCATGAGCCCCTATATGCATGAAGCCATGAATGCAGAGCGCGTATCCGGCTACGGTACCTACGACGTCCCCTCATGGGAGCCCAGCTTCTTCGATGAGTCTCCTCCCCACAACGGAATTCGGATCTCGCGTGAAGAGTGGGACGTGCGCTGCACCGCTGCCATTGAAAATCACGACTGCAAATACGCTATTGACGGTTCGAACACTACTTATTGGCAGAGCCAGTATGTCAAAGGATGGCACAGCATTGTCGTCGATTTGAAAGAGTCATACACAGTGAGCGCTGTTGTCGTTCTGCCTCCGATAGATAGCAGCGTGGAAAGTTTGATCACGAAGCATGAAATTCACGTCAGCGCCGATGGAGAGCATTGGGGACATCCTGTTGCGTATGGGATGTGGCCTGACACCAATAGACAGCGGATGTCGGCGTTTGAACCAAGACCTGCAAGATATGTGAGGGTCATGACGAGTTCTGAGGACCCGTATACGGAGCCGTTGTCCGTTGGTATTGCTGAGCTCAACGTCTATGCTACTCCGTACACTATCCCTCAAGACCCAACCCGAGGTGTCTGGGGACCGACTCTTGATTTCCCAGTTGTACCCGTTGCCGGAGCTCAGGAGGCATCCGGTAATATTGTCCTCTGGTCATCATGGGGTTCAGACGAATTCCATTCTACACCAGGTGGTAAAACAGCCATGGCGCGCTGGAATCCCATCACGCAAGAGGTCTCGAAGCGCATCGTCACCAACACCCAGCACGACATGTTTTGTCCCGGTATCGCTATTGATGGTACGGGAATGATGGTCGTCACCGGTGGAAATGACGCTTCGCAGACTAGTCTCTACAACGCTACTGCAGATAAATGGGTGACAGGCCAGGAGATGCACCTCCGCCGCGGCTACCAGGCCTCAACAACCCTATCCGATGGCCGCGTATTTGTGATCGGTGGCTCCTGGGCCGGTGGCTCAAATGTACCCAAGGATGGCGAGGTCTACAATCCGTACACTGGAAATTGGACCATGCTACCCGGTGCTAAGGTAGCACCTATGCTCACCGGTGACATGGAGGGAGCATGGAGAGCTGATAACCACGGCTGGATCTTCGGTTGGAAGAACAACAGTGTCTTCCAGGCCGGTCCTAGCAAGGCTATGAACTGGTATTTCGTGGACGGCGAGGGTTCTTTCAAAGGAGTTGGAAAACGTCTGGACGACGACGACTCCATGTCCGGTAACGCAGTAATGTTCGACGCTGTGAGAGGCAAGATTCTCACCCTTGGAGGTTCGCCTGACTATGACAAGTCCTGGGCTACCAATAACGCTCATCTCATCACACTGGGAGAACCGGGTGAGCCACCGATCGTTGAGCTTGCTGCAAAGGAGGGGACCATGCATTCCGAACGAGTCTTCCATACTTCTGTCGTCCTTCCCGATGGGAAAGTATTCATTGCAGGTGGTCAGACATTCGGTATCCCCTTCAACGAGGAGAACGTGCAATTCGTCCCCGAGCTCTACGACCCAGAGACGGATACGTTCATAGAACTGCAGCAGAACAATGTCGTCCGGGTGTATCATACTCTGTCAATTCTCCTTCCTGATGGCCGCGTTTTGAATGGCGGCGGTGGTCTCTGCGGTAACTGCTCTGCTAACCACTACGATGCTCAAATCTTCACGCCGCCGTATCTATTGACTGAGACGGGAGAACCGCGTCCACGCCCAGAGATCATATCGCGGCTGCCCAATGAACTCGCCGTTGGCGAGGAGCTCACTTTCGAAACGAAGGATGAGATCAAGAGTGCTTCTCTGGTCCGTCTGTGCAGTGCCACCCACACTGTCAATACCGATCAAAGGCGTGTTCCGCTTGATCTGGCCCATATCTCCTCGACGGGAGCACACAGATACGAAGTTCACCTTCCCGAGGATCCCGGTATTCTTATTCCTGGATACTGGATGCTATTCGTCCTGGACAACGACGGAGTACCTAGCATTGCGAAGACGATCATGATCACCGTGGACCAAAAGAACACTATCCAGCCAGCTAAGGAACACCACCATGCTGAGATCAGTGGTGATTCTTTGGATCGTGAAGCTTTCAAGAGCTACTGGGAATATCTCATGCCAGCTTTGTTCGCACAGATTCTTCGAAGGGCTTGAGTAGATGATTTTCGCTGTCATATCGAGCAGTAGAAAAGTGTAAACGAAGGTAAAGGAGGGTTTCGGACGAACTTACTGTATAAGTCTGTATTCTAGGTCAAATTGGTATTGATCTCGTGAACTTCTTTAAGGAACTACCGCTTTCAATGCTAAAATAAAACATTAAACATTGTTCCTAAATTCCTAATCTGTATCCCATTATGATCGAGGGACGGCCGCTACATCCAACCCTGGAAAATTAGTTATTAGAACAGGGTTAACCCCCTGCTTCCTCCTCGATATTATGCTGTCCCACAATTGATAAGAATACTTGATCCAGTGATGTCTGACCAACCGAATAATATGCGATCCCTAGGCGCTCTTTGTGGTCTTCCAGCAACGAGAAGAGGGTGCCGATGCCCTTAGGCTTAGTCGACACGGGAAGAGGAAATGGACTAGATGATGAACTATCCGAGCCCATCCGAGTTATATGAGTTTGGACCTGGTCTTTGGAGTTGTCCTCCGACTCATGTAAGGTGACGCTGCTAGAGGACGACGAAGAAAACGATACGGGCACGCTGAAGCGGAGTTGCCCATGATACGTCTTCCTCTCAATGTCTGCCCCAGGAAAGGTGTTGTGTACCCACATGCGGATGCGTTCCATGTCCTCGTTGGAGGTGTGTGGAGCAGCGGTATGCACAAGGTGTACGTAGTATCTATTCCCGTATTTACGACGAAGATACTCCGTCGTCCCAAGAGCAAGCATCCTTCCGGCCATGATACCAGCACGAGTGGCCAGGGCATCTGCTTCTTCCATGGAATGAGTGGTCAGGACGAGAGAGCGGCCCGGTACCACAGTTGTCAGAGTCCGCCACATCACTCGCTTTGATGCTGCATCCATACCGGAGGATGGTTCGTCGAGGAGGAGAACAGTAGGGTTGCCCATTAGCGCGATGCCTAGAGAGAGTTTACGTTTGTTCCCACCGGAAAGCTTGGCTGCCATTCGATTGCCATATGGTGTCAGTCCTACCGCGCGGAGTACCTCACGAACGTTGTGTTCCACATCAGGAACCCCTCTTATACGAGCGTAGAATCTCAAGTGCTCCAGAACAGTCATCTGGTCCATAGCATCAAATTGGGGACACACTCCGAGATGAGAGCGTGCAGTTGCACGATGCTTGACCACGGATACATTCTCGACGAATATGTCTCCGTTTTTATTTGATGGTCGCAGATCACCGCGGATCAGACCGATAGTTGTTGTCTTTCCTGCACCATTAGGGCCGAGGAGCGCAAACACCTCGCCTTTGCGGACACCAAAAGTCACGTCCTGAACTGCGACAGACTTGCTGAAGGCTTTAGTCAGATGCAGCACACGTAGACCATCATTGGCAGTCGATACACGTTCTAGTTCGTTCGAAATGCCACCATAAACTTCGTCCCTTTCTTCTACATCAGTATGCTTCGCTTTGTCTCTGAACTGGAAGAAGCCGGGACTACTCTCGAGCAACAGCAACAATCCAAAAAGGAAGAAGGCCTGAAGAATTAAATAAAGAACAGGGCCACCATATAGTGTTATCTCTCCAGGGTAAGGGGCGACTTTCCTATCTCGACAAAGAATGGAAAAGATGTTAAGTGAGACGAACATCGATCGGGCAAGATTGCCAACAGGCGTCACGATAGCGATAGTGAAATGTGCGATGTTGACATATAAGTCGATCTTTGTTGTAGGCGCATAAGTCAATACCGAGAGATAGGCGATAAAGTAGATAAGAAACATCACGCTATCCATTGTCAGCAGATATACTACCGGAGAAGAAGAGCATTGCTTACCACTGTCCGCCAGCGGCACATGCAAAAGCACCAAGTTGAGACCGCGAGAACAAGGAGACCACATATGATAACAGGGTCGAGCACAGTCCATAAAGGAAAAAGACGACGAATAGATAGCCAGCATGATACCACGCATCAGAAGCGGCTCGGAAGATAACAATCGCAAGAACGCTGGTGATAAATACCAGACAGAAATCGAAAGCAAGATATACCAGCCACAATGGTAAACTCCTAACCCCGTTGCTGTAGTGTAGATCCCTTACGTTCCTTAATCGTTCGACCGTAGGATAGAGGGCAAATAGGGCCGGGTACACTGCCATTGCCAAACCAAAGTAAACAATAAGCTGGAGCGCCTTTCCGACATCTGGCTGCCACGGGGTGTCAAAATATTGGAATTGGGTGCCGATAGAAATATTAGTCATGAAGTTATCGAGGGCGTTCAGTGCCATGGATGAAAGTGGAATACCACCATTTCCTTTCCAAGCCAGTGTTGTTGGAGCAGATGAATCGCCTACGAAGAAGCCTCCCGGGGTCACATTCGCGATATTGTTCTTAAGATAATCGTCGAATGTTTGAATCGCACCAACCTCATGTATATTGCGGGTTAAGATTGGGATACCTCCCCCGGAAAGACTGGAAGCTCCTGGCAGTGATTCAGCATAGACATTGAGCGCAGAACGCGTGATCCGGTTCGAGGGCCCCGCAAGAAATTCGAATGCTTTCTGTGATGTTAGGGACTGAGGGCTAGATGAAGAATATGTCTCGGCCGGGGAACATCCTGCTCTATTGAAGTCTTTCAGGAACAGCGTGACGAGTCCAGCTGCAATCACAGGAATAAGGAGAGCGATGGCATATGGCAAATAGTTGCGACGGAGGATAATCGCTCGTTTCAAGAACAATACCCAAGCCTGCCGAACCATCCCAATCCGTTCACCTGTCAGCAGCCTAAGCTCTGCATCATCGGGTTTTTCGAGTCTAGGGCCATCCTCCTTTGGTTGTTCGTCGAGGGTCTCTTCAACTTCGGATTCCCGTATCGCAAGTTCTTCAGCAACTTTAAGAAATACATCTTCGATTGTGGGACCGCTCACGCGATATTCTGTAATACCTTCTTGCTCCAACATAGACACAAATTGGGCAGCATGCACAGAGTCATGCATTGTAAATACCGTCTCGTCGAACTTAGTTTCTTTCGATACTCCCTCAAATTGCAGAAAGAATGCCTTCTCAGAGGTTGGGACATTATAAACATGGATGCGATAGCCTGAGCCTAAGGTATGTTTCAGCTCAACGCTTGAGCCCTGTGCCTTGAGAGCTCCTTTGGAAAGAATAGCAATATGATCTGCAAGGAGTTCTGCTTCATCAAGGAAATGAGTTGTGAGGAGAATGGTCCTTTTCCCTCTTTCAGCCAAGAGGATATCCCAGATCTTTCGTCGAGATATTGGATCCAAGCCAGAGGAGACCTCATCCACGCAGCAGATAGACGAACCTCCAGTAAACATCATTGCTAGTTGCAACTTTCTCTTTTGACCACCAGAGAGTGTCTTGGAACGGCATCCCATTTTCCTACCAAGGTCACACGCTTCGATGAGATGCAACAGCTGAGAGTTTCCATCTACGCGACCAGTAGACTTTAAGCGGTTGAATATCTGGACGTGCTCCCTAACGGTGAGGCTATCCCAGAGCACATTCTTCTGCGGGCAAAGTCCAAAACCACCAGTCTCGTTATTGTAATCGAGGTCAATATGGCCGGATGATATCTTCGTAAGGCCAGAGATTGCGTCTAAGGTCGTCGATTTTCCAGATCCGTTTGCCCCTAAAAGAACCATTATCTGTCCTTTGATGACATCGAAGCTCAAGTTATCAACTGCCAGGACGATCTGCCGGCGACTTCCCAACTTAGAGGCAACATTTCTATAGAACCAGTTCGGTCTATAGACTTTGGTGAGGCTGCCAATGCTAAGTGCAGTCTGCCCAGCTAAAGTCTTCGCATTCCGATTATTCGAGGTGACTCCATATAGGGAACGCTCGACAAGCGCTGCACATATAGGATAGACGATAATTTGAACAATGAGTAGCATCCACAATGCAATTGCAGGGACTGTCCACGGATTCTCCGGTGCCGCCTTCAGTAAATTGGTTGGCAAATTTTGCTTTTCCCAGCGTGCCATGAACATAGAACACAGGACATAGTTCATAGGCGGAAAGAGCAAGCTCAGAATGATAACGGCGGCATTTCCCGTTATATTGGCCTTTTGGGCTATTACTCCTAGAAGTAGACATGTGACAACTGCAGATATGCCACTAAGTTGAGCTTTCCTGAAGAATGCGGCCCCGAAAAGAGAAAACGATGAAAGTGCCAGACCGGTAAGAATATGAAGGCCTATAGTAATCCCGGCAGAGGTCTTCATATAAACACCCAGTTTCAAGACTAACCCAGTTATGATCCATGCCGGGCCGTAAATGATGTCAAGGGCAAGATGCGCTGCTATGAACCGAACAGCTTGTGACATCCGGGGTTGGTTTGGCATCATGGTATCGATCAGAGAGGTCATACCTAGCTCGCGCTCAGAGGCTACTAGTCCTGTAAGTTGATAGGTAACTCCAACGATACCAATAAAAATTGCAACGGCCAATATGTCGATGATAGAACCCATGTACCGCTCACGGATCTGGTCTTGTCGTTGCTGTTTCGTTAACGACGTATATGGATACTCCAGGATCTGAGTAGCTAGTTAGCAATCACACTATTCTAAGCACGTAGGAAGTCGAACCTCTGCTGGAAATGCAGACTGGTCAACAGTAGTGTTGACAGAGACTATCGCCGTATCGATGGAGTATTGAAATGGAAGGACATAGATCTCTTCATCGTTGTCGGTTTGATCTACATTGATACGCTCCCCCAATGCACCGTCAGCCCGGACGGAGTAATTCCATATCCCATCAGGACCTTCCTTCGGGGATGAATAAAACACAGCAGCGGCGATGCATGTTGAGACTCCACGAAGACTGCTACGACAGACATCGCGCAATTCATCTTCTGTCGTCAAGATCTCAACGTTCACTGTGGTCCTAGCGGGATTCGCGACCCCCGTAATCACTCGTTCGATATCTCCGCCCACAAAGCCATTATTTACGAAGACAAGTTTATCTCTTCCGCCACCAACAGAGCCGAGGGCATCTGGAAAGGATCGAATCGGGGTAGGATGACCGATACCATAGACAGAGGGTTGGACAAATAAATTACGTGCATATGATCTGATTGCAATGTCAGTTGTGCACAAATATGCCAGGAACTAACCGCGGAAGAGACTAGCATACATGAAAATAATAAACGCGATGGGTAGCACGAAAGCGCGGAGAAGAGTCGTAAACCAGGGACGGACCAGTGTGATGAGGAGATTCTTGACGATCAACGTCCGGATCTGCCTGATCAGAAGGTTCATACTTAGCCGTCTGTTGCCAACGTCCCTAGCTTATCGAGTCAGGATTGTTCAGAACAAGCCATTCATCAGGCTTAATGGAGTTGGCATCACCATATCCGCCCAGATCCGTGTAACCAGATAGATGCAGGCACAGCAGACAGCGACTTCAGAGCTCGATGAAGCGTTGGAGTCTGCGACAGAACTAGCGCGAAACCTGCAACAGCATGAGGCACGGGGTTTGTTCGGAATCGAACGCCGAGAAGAGTCGAAGCAGGGATGCTGATACTGTACAGTACATGCTCGCTGAGTAGTCATGCTAGCATATTGAAGCTGTCGCAGCTAATTTGATTGTTTATACCAGTTGAAATGGCGTGCCTTTCTATGCATCCGACATGATGGTTGGAATCCACGTCAGGTGTCTAGCGGAGGGGTTACTTCATGAACAGTGCTGCCCACTTCTGTCCTATGCAAAGGACTTCGTGCTTTACGAGTACCTTGTCATGCATTATTCGTTCAGTCATAGACTGTATCGACATTTAGAGCGACCTCCTCCTAGGTTGACTGGTTCTGGTTAGCTCAGGTAGGTAATTGCATCGACAGCTAGGCGCCGTATATGGGTTACATTGCATGGTCATTGTAAGAGACATTCTGTCCCTAGAGAGCGTGCTGGAGCATGCACTCCTACGAGGAGCACGGGTTTGGATCAATGTTGGCTGGAATTTGCTGGAATCCAGCCACCCGTAGCAATGCTACTCTGAGCCTGATGGGAACCAACAGCTGTTATAACAACCCGGTCCCTAACCTGGCCTTGTTTAAGCTGGAAAAGCACGAGTTCCATGCAGTTCATGTTCTCCAACCACTGGCATCTGATGCATGAGGTTACCAGGGCCATCTTCTCCGTCGCCGTACATGACTTGACCGGTGTTCATATACATCATACTCTTCCCCTAGCGCTCATATCACCGACGACACCATGCAAGTGACAACGCTTCTGCTAGTTCTCACACTGCTGACAAGTCTGAGAGACATTAGGACTGCCAATTAAGACCGACCAATAATGACCCGGTGAGGGATTAAAGCACATTGACCTGGTCCTTCTATGGGTCTTCCCTTTCGGCACCGGCAAAATACGAGCGCACACAGTGATAGATCAATCGGAAAGCCGATGCGATTCCTATCGGCTCGTGGACAACAGCAACCGTGCGCTCTGACTCGTTAAGACAGCCAACCATCTCAGGCAAGTTGGATCTGTCGATTGAGAGGGGAACGCCATGTGGCTGCACAACTTCTCGATTGGCGTGTTTCAGCTGGTGACGGTGGGCGCTTCGTGACACGAATTCATTGGACGGTTCCTGCACATCCAGATCACAGGAAGAGAGCGAGATGACAGTATCATTATTATTTTACGGCAATACCGATACTACGGACGACTCGTATCGAGTAATTTGTGTCCCCGGAAAAACTGTTACGACTGTTGTCCTCAACACAGAAATCTCGAGTCAAACAGGATATCAGCAGCACAATGATGAATCTGCAGATCGACTCGCGAGATCGTTCCAAGAGTGTGGGATAAACTACGACACTAAAACACGCATATTGACCGTGGTGGGCTGAAGCGATAAGCAAGCAGACGTCTTGTTTCAGATGCTGGCCGATCTCTCTCAACGCCTAAAACAAGCCTATCCGGCTTGCCCTTGCGCCCACATCGCTGATCTCACCTTCCGTTCATAATTATTTACCCCACGTCGCTTCGGTATTATTTCCTTCTGGTCGCTCTCTTTGTCCCAGGGAAAATACTAGTACCGTCAAGGCTGTCATTTGAGGTCAATATTATTGTCGACTAAGGTTGGCTGTTCCGCTCTGATCAGGGTCTCTGATCCACTTGGCGCTCTCTCTCAGATTCCACAGTTCCACGGATGCTTAGAGAAGCCTGTTCGGTGATTAGATGCCATCATGAAGCTGTTCAACCGTCTACGCCATCGCGCCCATACCGGGGATAAGCAACAACAACCCAGGCAAGGTTTGTTTCATGCATCTCCGTTTCTGTCCCACTATGTCTGTTTGCCTGCTTCTTGTCTCTCTGATTGATTCGTTTGCTGTTTCGTTCCTGGTCCCTTTTATTTTCTTGTCCTGCAGCCCGAACCGCACAGTGCTCTCGCTCTGGCAAGTGATCAACCTGTGGCTAAAACACTTTGCTTTTGCCTCACGGTCATGGTATCCGCTCATTTTGTTCCATGGCTGTCTTAGCTCCATCCTAGTCACGACCATCAGGTCGTTTAATCGACCGGTGGGCTTCCCTCTTTAACTACCTCGAGTCCCCTCTTTCGTTTCTTCCCTTCACCAGCGAAGGCCTCTGTTTCTCCCTTGTCTTTGGACTATACGCTGTCAAGATCGAGCTTGCTCGGTCATCCTTTCCTTTCTTCAAACTGTGGCTTGATTTTGTCGTCCAGTCTTTGGGTAAAACGCTCCTTTTGGGAAACGAATTCAGTGATAGAGCGGAGCTCTATAGCTATAAAATTTCCCTATGAGCATATTTGCCGTTCTTCGCAGAGTCGATTGAGTCGACCGCACATACATTCCTTCTGCAAGACAGAATCCATAGTCACATTGTTCATTCTGAGGCCTAGATCCGCCAAAAACTTCCTGTCTTTTATACTCCCCCCGCAGCATAGCCCCACAAAAACAATACCTTCGTTGATTTATCTTGCTCAATCCGCACGCATAAAGACATCACTCGAGGTTCTGTTTGTCGTACTTTGTCGTACTGCAATCACCTCAAGTCAGTCAATATGTACGTTAAATATTTACTTTCTTTGGCTGCTGCAGTCACCTCCGTGATAGCGTCTTCCGAACCCAAATATGTCTTTGCGCATTTCATCGTAAGTCTTCCTTGATCTAAAGATTTTGGCAATCCATGTTATTCACAAACTTGTGGCAGGTTGGAAATGCAGCAGGCATGTCTTCTGGTGACTGGGTGTCAGACATCACGGCGGCCAAGGACGCCCATATTGACGGATTTGTGATGAATATTGCTCCGCAAGATTCATACACAGATTCTGTCCTCCAGAAGGCGTACGATGCTGCCGAGACTGTGGGAAACTTCTCGATGTTTCTCTCTTTTGATTATGAATCCGGTGGCCCCTGGCCAGCCAGCGATGTGATCACAAAAATCAACGCCTATAAGAACAAGCCTGCTCAGTTTTACTACCAGGGAAAACCACTTGTGACTACGTTCGAAGGCACCAACAATGTTGGTGACTGGCCTCGTATCAAGTCTGCTACAGACAGTTTCGTCATGCCGACCTGGACCAGTTTAGGAGCCAGCGGAATTGCCTCTGTTCTCAACGTGATTGATGGCTTTGCCAGCTGGGACGCTTGGCCAGAGGGCGCGCAAGACATGACTGACGCCCCCGACAAAGCATTCATGAGTGCCATTACTGGCAAACCTTACATGATGCCTGTATCCCCATGGTTTTACACAAACCTGCCGCAATGGAACAAGAACTGGCTGTGGCGAGGTGATTCCCTGTGGCATGAGCGCTGGGCCCAGGCTATCGAGCTTCGACCTGCCATTGTTGAGGTGGGTTTTTTTAGTAGTTCTACGCAATTACCACTTCTGTTCATTGCTAATTAAAATCCAGATTGTTACGTGGAATGACTACGGAGAATCCCACTACATTGGCCCTATTCATGAATCTGGAATTCCAGAGGGTGCATCTGACTATGTCTCAAAGAACCCCCACGACGGCTGGAGGGCCCTTCTCCCGTACTATATCGACGCCTATAAGACCGGAAATACCACAGTTCACACTCCACATGGAACCTCCACTTTTTACCGGAGCAACCACACAGCAGAAGACAAGATTACTTACTGGTATCGACCAAACCCTAGTACCGCCGGCAGTACTGGAGGCACAACCGGCAACAATCCATCCCAAGGCCAGCCAGCATTGGCTCCTGGCGTCGTTTCCCAAGACAAAGTTTTCTTTACGGCTCTGGTCCAGCAACCCAGTGTGGTCACTGCTCAAATCGGCAATGGTAGCGTGAGCAAATTCCATGCCAACACCGTCGGACTGAACCACTTTTCTGTTCCCATGAACAATCAGACTGGACCAGTAAAGTTCGCTATCGTCCGCAATGGAAAACAAGTCAAATCTGCCACTGGACCCGATATCACAGATGATTGCACCGATGGCAAGGTCAACTGGAATGCTATTGTTGGATCCAGTGATACTCAGAAGTCTACTTAAACGGTATGCGCAGGAGTTGGTCGTACGGTTCCGGTTTGTTTGTCATGGCATTTTGGCAGCGTTTGGCTATTTTGGTATTGGAGATAGATTGCCCGGTCTTCCCTTCTCACATTTCTCTTCTACTTGCTTCGACAGCTGGATCCACTGTGCTGTTGGCAGCGCTTTCTGTTTTATTACATAAGTTCGATCTTCAGGGTATATCATAGAAAGCTTTGTTTTGATGAGACGCGCCTTAAGGATACTGGAAGCGTGATGACCGGGAGAGGATCTACCTCCTTACGTCTACCCCTTTACGATTCGGCTGGCTCTTGGATCCGAGGGTGCGATGTCAGAAAATGAAATCCATGTTTTATGACCATACTAGCTATCATGACATGATTTCCCGTGTCTCTTTGGTACTGGATATTGCATATCTTGGTAGACAACATACCGGCGCCGCAAACTATAGTATTTCCCAACCCATTTGGCCACAAACAATGACAGGGATCTCAGCCAACTTGGGAACTCGAGGATTCTTCTGCGAGACAATGCAATTATCTTCCCCGCCGTCAGTTTACGTGGTTAATTTGCGGCACATTCCCACGTGAGACATGCGGCACATCGTGATGACGATGTCTATCCCATTCATCCTTCGAACATTCCGGACAGCGGGGACCAGCACCACTCTGCCGGGAAAAGCACGGATACCTTCACCATGTGGTTGTGGAGATGACAGATCGCGCTTGGAACACTGCCAAAGATTCATCCATGAGAGAAACTATTGAACTTCAGGATTGTGGTCCCCAGGATGCGGTGGCATATCTCTTGCAGAAACGGGGTATGCCGCGCAATCAACCGGTCCACAGAATGTTTTCTATCCATCTTGTTTCAACGTAAGATATTCGACCGGGTGATCATGTTTGGAATCCAATAATTGGATTCATCGTGTGAATGAATGTTGGGCGCAGAAATAGACGGTGAACCGTGCTCACGATGTGTTCTGTTCTCGAAACGCGTTCGGACTTCGATGCGCGACTAAAGCGGAACTAACGACATTCCAGCCAGGGACGCCGACGGTGCCCGAGCTTAGCAAGGGACGGACTAACTATCTATGGTACTCATACACCATCTCAGCTTCTCCTCACGGTCTCTCTGCTTTTCCATCTCCCCTCATTCCTCCCTCCCCCGGTGGACTGTGCCTTGCATTCTGTCTTTTCTGATATCCTGAATACGCTCTCGAATACAGCCATGACCAAGAAGAGAGTTGCTGATCTGCAGGCGTCCGTCTCGACTCTGCGTCTTGACAGCGACCATCCATCCCAGGCTCGATACATCCCTGTCTCCGCACAGTCTTCGCAGGTGCTGCCACCCAGGCCGTCGCAGCCTCGTGCTGCGGTGAACTCCGTCTCTCCCGATGCCTACTCGAAGCCGTTTTGCGAGTTTATGTCCTCGAACCCAACGATCTTCCATGCCGTCGAGCACTTCGCTAAGCAGCTGGAACAGCACGGCTACAAGCGCCTGTCCGAGCGTGAGGTCTGGACATCGGAACTGAAACGTGGTGGAAAGTACTACACTACTCGCAATGGAAGCGCTCTGATTGCGTTCGCTGTTGGAAAGGACTATAAGAGTGGAAATGGTGTTGGTATCGTCGCCGGCCATATTGATGCGCTTACCGCCAAGCTGAAGCCTGTCTCAAAGCTACCCAACAAGGCAGGCTTCCGTCAGTTGGGCGTGGCCCCCTATGCAGGTGCTCTCAACTCCACCTGGTGGGATCGTGACCTGTCGCTAGGTGGTCGAGTCCTTGTTCGCGATTCAAACACAGGCAAGGTTGAGACAAAATTGGTTAAATTGGACTGGCCCATTGCAAGAATCCCTACTCTTGCGCCGCACTTTGGTGCTGCATCGCAAGGACCCTTTAACCAGGAGACGCAGATGGTGCCGATCATCGGAGTCGACAACTCAGATCTCTTCGGTGATTCTGACAAGGCAGAATCGCGAAGCTATATCCCGTCCGGTACATTTGCCGCCACGCAGCCTGAGAAACTGGTCAAGGTTGTCTCGAAGGAGCTAGGTATCACGGACTATAGTAGCATTGTCAACTGGGAACTCGAACTGTTTGACAGCCAGCCGGCGCAGCTGGGTGGACTGGAGAAGGATCTCATCTTCGCTGGCCGGATCGATGACAAGCTCTGTTGCTACGCTGCGCAGGAGGCCCTGCTCGCCTCTCCCGATGAGACTTCGCCCGGAATTGTGAAGATGGTTGGCATGTTCGATGACGAGGAGGTTGGCTCTCTCCTCCGTCAAGGCGCCCGCTCCAACTTCATGTCGAGTGTGATCGAGCGTATTGCGGAAGCTTTTGCCCCCGAGAACAGCTACGGGCCAAATCTGCTGTCCCAGACTGTTGCCAACAGCTTCCTCGTATCTTCAGACGTTATCCACTCCGTCAACCCAAATTTCCTCAACGTCTATCTCGAGAACCACGCTCCCAGACTCAACGTTGGTGTCGCTGTGAGCGCTGATCCGAACGGCCACATGACAACCGACAGCGTGAGTTCTGCTATCCTGCACCGTGTCGCTGACAAGTGCGGTTCCACCCTCCAAGTCTTCCAGATCCGCAATGACTCTCGTTCTGGTGGCACCATCGGACCCATGACCAGTGCACGCATTGGTCTGAGGGCCATTGACGCTGGTATCCCGCAGTTGAGCATGCACAGCATCCGCGCGACGACCGGCAGCCTTGATCCTGGCCTTGGCGTGAAGATCTTCAAGGGCTTCTTTGACTACTTCGAGGAGGTAGACGCGGAGTTTCAGGATTTTTAGATTCGTAGACAAGACAAGACGTAGACTCACAGAGGTTCTTTCTGCACGATTTCCGCTATTCTTTACGTTCTATATCCAGCGAAGAGCGTTCGCTGTGTTTTCGTGGTCTTGCATTGCATGTGATTTAGGCGCTTCAATAGCATTCGGTTCCACTAGTGTTTGATTTCCTCTAATACATGGACATTATGACTATACATCTGGTCTAGTTTTATTATATTACCTAGTTACTCTCTGATCATTCAGCCACGGATCCTGGAGTAGATCCTTCGCTGTCTTCCTATCTTCAGGCCGCCACTGAAGCATCCCTCTCATAAAAGCTAAGAACATCTCCTTATTCCTTCCCTTTAAAAACTTTTCCGACGGTTCCAAACTGACTCCTGTCGGAATGTCTATGTCTTGCTTCCATTTCCCTGAAATTTGTTTCATAAGCCTTTGCATAGTACATTGAACAAGAAGGCGATATTTACCATCATCAGTAAAGAATTCATGACTTCGCTTTCCGCGCTGGAGCATATCCAGAGGTGGTGGCCCTAGGGCTCCCATGACTTCTGCAAGATGCGCCCGGGTCGAGTACCCTTTGCCGTCAGGGTCATTTCCATAGAAAAGATGTCTCCCCTCAAACAAATCCCACACCTTTAACCGTCTGATTAGTACGTAGTATCAAGAGCGAACGGTTAGAGCATACCATAACACCAACATTCCATATGTCGACCGGATAACTCCAGTCGGTCTTCAGCATCACTTCCGGCGATCTATAAATATTTGGTTGTGCATCATGATTCCTCCTCTCATCTCCTCGTACGGCGGAGCCAAAATCACTTAATACTGCTCGGCCAAACACCTTCGGCAAGTCGAAACGCCGTGAAGCATATACCGGCAAACCATTGACGATTTTGCGGGGTGAAGGGTTCTTCAGCTCAGCTTGCGCAAAACTTTCAAGGATTGACTTGTCCTCTATGGCTTGCAGAATATTGTCGCTTTTAATATCTGTAGAGATGCAGATTAGGGCAACGTTTTTGTGACAAAGCCACACGGCTGGGTCTTACCGGTGTGGACAAGTTTGCATTCAGTGTGCAAATAGTCAAGTGCAAGAAATATCTGCATAAGACCAGCTTTGAGTAGATCTTCAGTAAACCGATGGTTTGGATTACGATATAATAGATCCCTGAAGCTCTCCCACATTGGTTTCTGAACAAGACACGCATGATCGCCCCCATAACGGGAAATTGTGAAGATATCCAGTGCTTTCCTTATATGAGCATGGCCAGGGTGCTGTGAACTGCCCCGATCTAGCTGCTTATAGATCTGAAACTCTTCCTGGTTACCTTTGTCACGCGTGTAGATTTTGAGCGTGACATATTGATGGCCTCTGGTTGTGTCAGTGGGTCAATGTTTACTAAAATAAGTGCTCCAACTTACTCAAGATCACGAGCGAGCCATACTGTAGAAGTAGTCCCAAAACCGAGTTTACCAATGATCTGATGTTTTGAACTAATAACGTCGCCAATATTAGCAGGATAATATTGCCCTTGTTTGAACTGCTCAAATCGTTCCTCGTCAAGCACCTCCGAGAAATGGACGGTTTCGAAGCCGCTGGTAGGGAAACATATGGGAGGGGAGGGGCCTCGTCGAAGCGCATTTGTGGCCCATTTCATGAGCTTAGCCATGACGGCCGCAGTGAAAGAGAAGAGGCGGATCTTTGCTGGGAAAATTTGAAAAAGGAGTACTTACTCCGATGAGAGCTACGTTAACTAACTAGTTACAATTTGGCCCGCCCTCCGAACTCCGAACAGTACTGCCTTGCCCCAGCACGCTACCTGGTCGGATGGAATTTATAAGAACTGTTTAAGGGTTACTTCTTCTACATAAGAATGCAATAGTCGCATATAATCCTAGGAGCTCGGATGAATTTAGGTGAGTTATAGTATTATACACGAATAGGTTTTTTGCACTTCTATGCTTGACATCAAAGAGTGTATCATCTTGTTTCTTTAGTCCTCCACATCCCCATTCTCAATATCCTCCATGATTGTCGCTGCTTCCCAATATGGTAGGGAATATTCCCAATTTTGAATGTCGTTTTTGACTGTTACGATCTGATTGTCGGATCAGAACACTTCCTTTACTCTTCTTCCTTCCCACTCTTTCTGTCATCCAGTTTGGAGTAAAGATCATCCGGCAACATTTTCCTTCCATCGCCTTTCAAAATCACTAACTTATCAACCTGATTGTCATACTTGATAATAGCGCTTCCACCATTTCCCTTCACTACATGGATAATGTTCTTGATCAGTGCAGCCAACTTCCTTAACTCTACCTGATGATCCTCTTCCCATCGCTTGATCTCAAGGGTGACATCCTCAACTTCTGGAGTCCTGAATAAACCACCCTTATGGTAGGCACGCACGAAATTAGGCGTCTGAGAAACCCATAGCTGTGGAATGGCTTCTTGGATGTCGATGGGTTTATGAGAGACACGTGTTTTTATCTCAAGAGTCGATTCGATTGGTATCATTTTGCCCTCCTCTTTGATCATCAACTTGGACTTGGGGGATGCGGTATAAAATGCATTTTTAGATGGGGCGAGCGACAGAGATTCTAGCATGCTAGATAAGGTGTCTTTTTCTCGCTCCACGCTCCTAGTCGATGTCTTTGAAGTTTTATCAACATATCCGTCAGTCTCATAGCGCACTATGAGTTTCAGATCATTGAACCGATAGGAGATGACGCCGTGATGTCCAGTACTACCATCCACCTGGTTAGTAGTGTATGCCTTCTCAAATTCGTGACCAAAGCCCATGAACTCGTGTGGCCCGATAAATTGGGACACTTGTGTCTCTGTGCGACAAAAAATAGCCGTGTTGTTAATAAATTCGACGTTAATAGTAAAAGGTTCAAGTCCATTTCTATTCAAGTTGGGATTGATGAACGATAGGAGTTTGCGGATATTGTTTCGATCGGTAACCAGATCAACCGAGTGGATATCGAATGAGGGATTCATAACATACAAAGAACGAAAGAGAGGTTCAAGTGGGCTTTCGGGATGGCGAGCAGCATTCTGGGCGACGTATACAAGGCCCGAGTCTTTCGCTACCTTTTTAGGACCTTTTGGTGGAGACCAAAGTGAGGGACTGCCAGGTACGGCAATAGTGGGCACTGATGCTTCGATCCAGTTATATGCAGATAACTGTTTGACATCAGTGATTGATGCTGCAGTCGTTCCCAGGCATTCTGAATTCGGGCGTGAGATGTTTGCTATTTTGATCGAAGCCATCGTAGAACTTAGCCGCGCAGAATTACGCGATGAAGAAAGAAAGAGCCTAGAAATGTGTGCATGGCTTATAGTTAGAATAGAAACTATCATCCAAATATTATACATTTCATAGTTATCACCTTATATAAATCCAATAAATATTCCACTACAGGGATCTATTATGTGGCTTTAATGACAACGCATACCTGCTTACGCAGATCTATCTAGACCAATATCATGTTGCGATGGACCAGCCAATGAATACAAGAACATGACTGGGATTAAATGTTATATCACATGCAAATATCAACATAATCATGGGTCTTCCTATTCCACGATCCAACATCCCATTCCCTTCCATGCTTCTTGCCAGAAAACGTAATCATTTCCAGTGCTCGAGGTAAAATAAATCCAGGTCTGTAAACAAGACGCTACCGGGAACATTCTCTCAACCAGCTTTTTTCAAATATGCAAGATCAAACAATGGGCGCATCAATCGACCATGGGAACCTCAAAAATCCATTTTTCCATCGTTAATCAAAAATGTTCTCTTTGGGGTCCCACAGTGTAATTTACATGCCCTGAAGCTTCGTCAAAGACTGATTCCAAAAAGTTCGTGCAAAACTTCCAATCGAAGATTTTTGTTTTTGGCAACAGAAAAGCCTCAGATTCTAGGATTTCACTCATTTTCCGATTGTAAGGAATTCCACCAGCAAAAAAGGTTGTGCCGAATTTTCCATTATGTTGACATGCTCAAAATGCATAAATTGGACTACAAGTTGCAAATTTGCATTTCAAAGGCTTTGTCTATTTCTGAATTCAAATGCTAAATGCAAGACAAAAAAATAAAATTGAAAATATAGGTAGACGATGGTGGCAAACAACTGATTTCTTAGATCTCCGGGTTCCTATCGTAAATGGAGATACATTGGCAAAGATAATGTCTGGTCTCCCACTGATTCTGACTTTCAGTGTCCTCCGTGAATGCTGAGCGATCCCGCATAGTAAACATCACAATCAATATGCCATTACGAAAGTCAAGACTGAGAACAGACCGCGCAAACACGACAGCTATGCAACAGGAAAATATGACGAACGAGACTTAGAAAGATCAACATGCAAAAAAGGTTTATTTCGAGTGGGAAGGAGAAGCTGTGTTCCCTTGCTGGTCCTCTGCCGTGTAGCGCGCCCTCCGCCCCGCCCCCTTGATCCGTCCTTCTCTGTCGATATGCTGTTTTTGTTCATGTGAAAATTAGGATTGAGAATCTCATAGAACCGGTATCGCCGATGTGTGTTCATCCCTTATTTGGGCCTCATGCCTCACCATCAACGCTGAGACTGATGGTACGTACTACATAGTTTGCAGAAGTGGAAGATGTTCTCTGCTTTGATTTTGTGTATTATAGTATTTGATCCTGTATGTTTACATTGCGTCCGTATACACGTGAATATGGTGATATACACGATAACTTTTGGAACGAAACGAAGGATGGAAGGAGCGAGGACTTTCCTCTTTCCATTGAAGCATTGGACACCATACTCGAAGATGAGACTGTCCAAGCGAAAAAAGAAATGCCAATACATTTGACAGTTTGGAATAAACGAAAATATATAAGCCCAATGAAGGGAAACAAATGTCCACAGAGAAAATGGAAGATAGTGTAACCATTAAGTGGTGCCCCGGATACTATCCAAGTTGGACAAGAGTCATGCCCAATGTTGGTATTTCCATCATTATAACTGAGGCGCAAGATAATTCTCGGTAGTACACCTACTCTACCTTGACGACCCTGATGCTGACGAAGGCGACTCCGAACCATTGAGCTCCTTCTCTTTTGCTAGCAAAACACTGTCCTTCTCTTCCTTGCTGATGTTTCGTCCAGTTCTATGGCTGTTCGCAGGGTGTGGTAAGGGAATTCCTGCCAGCACACGCTCCATATCGACGCTACACATGCCGTACTCGACGTCGTCGCCCGGGGCTCCGGCAGTGGATGGCGTGGTTCCGCTGCGGTAGGTAGGAATCCGTCCTCGAGAGAAAGTGTTGCGGTTGGCCGGTCTGCTTCCACCGCTGCGTGTCGAAAGGAAGCGTGGGAGAACGCGTGAGATAAGCGGCCGGAGGGTAGGCAGACAGGCGCAAATTATTCCAACGTTGCATTCGATGGCGGACCAGGTGGCAGCTCCTACGTTATCATCTGTGGTTTGGAGGTTAGCTGCAGCGAACATTGTATTTAAGATGGACAAAACTTACACGTTGGGTCCGAGGACTGAGCTATCACCTTCAGACTGAGGAGACGGAAGATGCTTGTGACGCAAACACTAGCGACGGGATGTTAGCAATTAATGTTCGACTTAGAGCCATCTGAACTGACGAAAGCATTGGGAGTCAAACTTACAATCCACCGACGGCGAAGATTCCCATTAGTGCCAGCTTCTGTCTTTGAGGAAGATCCAGAGACCGGAGAGCAGGCAGGGGCATGACCAGAATCACAATATCTGTGGCAATGTGCATGCTGGCATTGGAAAACCAAAGGGCCTCCATGTCCAAACAATATCCAGGGATAGTGGGATCCCAGAACTTGGCTACAGGGATACAGTTGAGATACCCGCTCAGCACGGCCCAGGTTCCGTATATAGCCAGGACAGTGATCATGACCCAGCAGGCAATCCGCATGCCCCTTGTCGGAAACACACGGAAGTATTGCATCAGGATGGACGCCTTTGCACAAATCACAGCAGTATTGTACATTGGAACGGTAATCCAGAAATTCTGTATAGAGATCGAGTATAAGAAAGTATTCTCTCAGCATCATATGGCAGCATCTCTTACCTGCATCTGCATTTTCAGTGTTGACGGTGGGATCTGTGCCTCGTGCACACCCATCCCGTACACTGTCTCTCCGATAAAGAAGCCGAGGAAAAGATATGAAAACAGCTATTGCAATGTCAGTATTTCTGTGGAGACACGGAAATATATTCGAAGACATACCAACGCAATCATAACCATCCAATCATTGGGCTCAATTTTGCGCATGATCTTTCTCCTTGTGTAGATACGGGCGGCAACGACACATGTTGCAAGAGAGGTGAAAATGAGACTGCAAGCCAAGGCCCTGGCACCCCGAGCAGACACAATGGTCCGTGTAGTCTCTCGGGGGAGAAGAATTCTACCGCTCCTGTTCATGTTGTCTAAGAACATTGCTGCAGATCTGGTTCTTCAATCACCGGCGATGAACCCCGTCAGAGAAGTCCTTGTAGTCGTCGATAAGAGGATACCTTCACCCATCGACACTTATCATGGAGAACAATCTTGACAGAAGATGGATAGGGCTGAAGGAAAGACAAAGGGCAGCTGTGTGATATAAATCATGACATGTATAAAACGGTCTGATCTGGGCTAGACTAAACCTCCCTCAATGGAAGCATACGATGACCCTCCTGGCATTAGACTCAGTACCCCTCCAGGTTGGCGGGATAAAGCTGGGGACAAGAGTATAAACTCTGATGAGCAGCAAGGGAGGGGCGAATAACCAACTCCAATACTACTTGACAGGAACTGGACAGAAGCATCGTACTCAATTGGGTTGTGACAGCTCAACCCAGATATCTGGTTCAAGATTCGTAACTGTGTTGCACCTCCCAATCGGAGAGGGCCCGCCAAAAAGGGCACTCGTCGCAGACTAGTATGTGCCAATCAGGATAGTCGTATCTCGTCTGAAAAAGAGCCTTACGGCTGTCCTCACTTGGTTCACGGAGCGGAGCGCCCGTACGGAAACTAGGAGATCCGCCCGTATCAACCTAGTTGACGTAAACATCCAGAACAATAGACTTTTATCGTACTAGTGACACACATCTAAGATGGACCTGCAGTGGCCCAATGGAAGACTCCATTGGAAAAACCGAATCCAGATTCGTGTAGACCCGTGGACAAGAGAAGCACAATAGACAGAATTGGCCAATATATTCCGAGATCTTGCAGCTCATCTTAGCCGCACCCCTGCAACTAGCACTCAGATCATTCCCAGAATAAGGGAAGGGTATAAAACCCTAGTTAGATCGCGAGAGAAATGTCTCGTTTGAGTCTGTGAAGAGACCGTCACTTTGGTTACATATAGAATTGTGGCGTGGTTTAAGCTATCGCTCACTGCCGCCACACAGCAAGGGGGAGGAGCAACGAGACGTTAAGCCAGACTATCCCGCTTGTCGCTGCAGATCTTCCAAATCATCCCCTCTTGGCCTAAGCTCTTCGAGAAACCATTGGGGCATCGATTGTGGACTCGAGATCCAGTGTCTTGGAGTTTTTGTGTTCATTCTGCGTTGATGGTCGATTTTGGGTTCGCGGTCAGGTAGGTAGAGTGGCTGTCATCTGAGAAGCTTTCACCTTTCATGGGAGCTGTATGAAGACTAAAAGATTCTTTTCTCTCTTTATTCTTGTGAATATTGATATCAGAAACTCTGACCGTTGGCGACAGGGTTGAATTTGTCAAGTGGCTGTGTTCGTGATGAACTGCGTACAGAGACAAGCGCGGCAAGGCCGAGGCTGCTTCCCCACCACAATTGACTGGTCTTTCGCCTACTTGACGATCGCTTTAGGACCTGTCATATCGAGCGACAGGATCTTTCTTCGGAAGATCGGAACACAGAAGAACAGAAGATAAGATTTGGATCTCGCACTGATCCATTTTAGGTTGTCGCATAAATATTCCTGTGTCCCTTGCGAAACTCGTGACTGGCGGGTGCGATTTATTGGTGTACGCACACCTGCAACACCAATAAATCCAAACTATGGCCGCATGACAAAATTTCCCGAAACGTTGGATAGCAAAGTAAGGTTAAGCGTCTTTTCTCTGATCCAGACTATCTTCCGAACTTTATAGATCACCATCGAAGGGGGGTATACATGAGCACAGGTTTATTGGGTCATTGGGTCAACTGAATTCAAAACAATGGCAATAGCAAGAGCGAGGGGGCTTGTCGCGAGAGCAACCGAACGATAGGACAAAGTTTCTATCCTAGTCTGTCCTAATAGATCAAGAGATCTTCACCAGGAGCGTTCTAGAGCATACATTTCTGATATTTCTACGGAGGGATATGATAGCAGCGAGCTGTTGCAAGGGACCGTGCTCTCATCGTAGTGGCAAGATTTTTTCAGAACAGTGTCATGAAGATAAAACGGTAGAAGTATGGCATCTTAGTCCGGTGAAGCACGGGATATGAATCTCGCTGGCAACGAAGGGGTGAAGTTTGGCTATCAATAAAGCTCTGGCATGGCAGTATAGATGACTATACGCGTATGGAGTGGGGAGAAGCGATCTCAAGCGCAAGTATGGTGAGAGAAAAAGGTATTTATAATCGTCTAGTTTAAGCAAAGAAATAAAGCAGCTGGTAGCGACGAGTTATCTGTCGTGCAACAACTGTGCCATTGGCATGGGCGGATCTTGACTTGGATAGGCCTATTTCTTCAATTGAAGTTGGTTCTTGATCCTTGAGATCTCCAATTCCAATGGAATAGATGCTGCCAGATAAATTTCTTTGGCCCCCAGTGTTGACTTATTATTAACAGCCGAGTCTGCGGTATACCCCCAAAAGAAGGGAAAGAAAGTTTTGGTTATAATAATGGCCATGTGTGTAGAGATCATGGGCGAAATCCTCGATCACGTTATAGGATGCCATATTATGGGCTAAGAGAAAGCGAGAATATTGCCAACAGGCTTCTTTTCTATACATGTGTTTCCAGTTCTGTGTTTTGATGCCCCTCGAGATGGAAGGAGCGATAGCGCTAAGATAAGCTTAACGCACAGACCACATCACTGAAAATTCCATGCGAGAAATCACCACCACCAGTAGAGGGGGACGAATATACCCAACTCACAGACCACCTTTTGCGAGATTCCTCTACCGTGTTCCTATAGTTGATCTATAGTCCAGACCTGGCAGCAGTAGCCATAATGTCTGGCTCAACCCCGGTTGCGAAGCCGGTGCACACAATTGTTCTCGATGCCGGACCCCTCCTCAAGAACGTTCCGCCGCTCTCAACGCTCCTTGCGCAGTCAGAAGAACTCACCACAACCCCTTCTGTCATCAATGAAATTCGTGATCCCGATGCGAGAGCCCGAGTCGAGACACTATACCTCCCCTTCCTCAAGCAAAGAACTCCTACGCCGAAAAGTATCAGTGTCATTAGTGAATTTGCACGAAAGACTGGAGACAGAGCCGTTCTGAGTAAAGTTGATATCGAAATCCTCGCACTGGCGTACGAGCTCGAGTGTGAGAGGAACGGAGGTGACTGGAGATTAAGGAGCGTTCCCGGACAGAAAAGAGTTAATGGAAAACCGCCCGTGAAGGAGGAGAAGCAGGAGGAAAAGACGGAAGAGAAAAAGGACGAGCCGCCTTCTGGACAGGGCGCAGACAGCAACAAGGTCGAGGAGGTCACGAAAGAGTTGGAGAATACCACACTCCAAAGTGAGGAGGCTCCAACCAAGGATGAGAATGAGGTGTCTCCCACAGAAGCACAAACAGTGCCGGAACAGGTCACTGAGTCTCAATCTCCAGAAGGGGCAGAAGAAGATGATGAGTCAGATGGTGGAGAGTGGATTACGCCCTCAAATCTCAAGAAGCGACAGGCCCGCGATGAAGGCAGCGCAGCAACCGCAGTGACAGAAGCGAAGGTCATGCAAGTCGCAACAATGACAACTGATTTTGCGGTATGTATAGAAGAGTCATGCTGGTCTTGTACGCAGTTAGCTAACTATTCCAACAGTGTCAAAACGTACTGCTTCAGATGAACCTGAACCTATTGTCCACGACCACTCTGCAAAGGATCCAACATCTCAAGACATACATCAAGCGCTGTCATGCATGCTTTGCTACTACGAAAGACATGAACAAGCAGTTCTGTCCACGTTGTGGAAAGGATACCCTCACACGAGTCTCTTGCTCGACGAATGCGAGTGGAGAGTTTAAGATGCATCTGAAAAAGAACATGCAATGGAACACTCGAGGAGACAGATACAGTATCCCGAAACCAGTCCATGGAAGCTCCAGCGGAAAGTGGAAGGGCGGTGGTGGCCAGGGAGGATGGGGAACCGGTCTCATTCTCGCAGAAGACCAGAAAGAATATCTGAAGGCCACAACAGAAGAACAAAGGCGGCTCAGGAAGGAACGGGATCTCATGGACGAAGATTATCTGCCTGGTATTCTCACTGGTGAGCGCCAGAGGAGTGGTGGTCGGATCAGGGTGGGAGCTGGACGCAGTGTGAATTCTAAAAAGCGCTAGTTCTATTTGCATCTGCATGAGGGACGACCGGAGTTTTGGTAGTATAAAAGTGTATTTATCTTTATCAATTTTAAATAGAATTGAACTACGCCACGTGAACATACTGATGATGGTGCAATGTGGATATCCCTGACAGGCAGTCTATGTCCACATCCAAACCCATACATAGTGTTCGGGTGTATCTCTTCATTAACCCAAACCCCAAATACTTTAGTGCTGGTTTTAGTACTCGAGGGAGGCAGCCCTGAAACTATTCAGTACACGAAGCAAATCCTGTCAAACCACCCTAATCGAGGCGCAGAGGAACATCCTCACGCCGAAAACAACTCCACATTGAACACCATTCGCCATTATAACCGCGTATCACTTTTTATTGTCCGTTTAGAGCTTGGCAGCGGTCTTGTCTATAGCTAAAGTGTCAGAATTATATCCATATGAGAGGAGGGATATGTTGGACAAGGCAAGCATACCAGGCTGCTGGGTGAGGAGAAGACCGTATCTCTTCTTGAGGGTCACACGGTGTCTATTCAAACAGTTAGAATCGATGTACTGTCACTCTGATTCCTTGCGCTTGCAGCACTATCTTTGCAAGCTTTGTCCGCACTAGAGTGTGCACTTGAATTGCCAACACATACCTCGAGTACTTGTCATCGGGAGAGAATCTCGCGGGGTGAGCGCTCTTGGTAACCTCGCCGTTAAGGACCTTCTTCAGCGTGTAGGTGCGCTTGCCAGAGGCGTCCAGAGTGTACTGGGAAGAGTTAGACGACAGTTAGTCCGCAAATTGAGCTAGGTCGCCTACCATAAGATGCATCTTGGAAGATTATTAAAGATATCGTTCTGGAGTAGAAAGTAATCCTCCTCTGATAAAGACACTGGTTTGGCCGTGAAGTCTTTGTTCTCGTGCTCTCTCGGAGATCTCCAAATCCTGCGCAGGAAATTTTCGGCGTGCGGCGGTGGTTGCGCTCGGACCAGCCCGGCGCCGCGCTTAGGCACAGGTTTAGCGCCTTTTCCGCTTCCGCCCATAAAACTAATTGCTCGCAAGCGAACCATCGCAGAAATTTCTACTCTGCACTGCTCGCTTCATTGCGCACGAAGGGAAAATGCGTCCTTCAGCAAAGTGATTAAACCTGGTCACTCTGACTGGCCATAGTGGCATTCATACTTCATATCTGTATGCAATATCTATCTTGGAAGAACTGATGACATCCGGATACCGGAGGTGTACAGGGAAAAGTCCTTTCGGTGAGTTATAGCTGTCTTCCCATAGCGATGTCTCAATATCTCTGCCCCTCCCCCTCCTATGATGACACCTTTAAAGCAATTCTAGGCAAATGGCACTTTGATTTCTAGCTGTTTGTCGGTGATGGCGCTTTTAATAGACTACAACGGTATCTGAGGACCAACACATACATTCTGTTTAACACCAGAGATTCGAGAAGCCCTAATTGGCTTTGGATATCAGGCTAATTGAGCCACAGAATAGAACTGTTCTATCTCATAGATCAATAATGGCCCGTTGATAATGCCGTCCCCAAATACTACAGTAACAAAGCCCGATCCCGAGCCGGCAGTGCCGAACGGGCATACTGAGCTGGAATGTCATGAAAAGCCCCGTCTACCTCGAGCTCGTCCGCAGCGACCTAATTACAGACATATCCATCGCTTTCCTCTCCCTCTAGAAGTGCATCCTCTACCGCCTCTCATTCCTCATAATCCCCTCTCTATCATAAGCGTGGTCCTCTCGTATCTCACCTACCTTATATCCCCCCCTCATCATGCCGTATACCCTGCGTACTTCGACTCAGCCACCTCATCAGTTCATGTTACTGATGAGAAAGCAATACGAGCATTATGGGAGATGGGCTTTTTCGGAAGAGGTAGTCTGAGTAGGAGTGAACCCAGCTGGCTAGAGCGCGAGAAGAAGAGAAGGGGATTACTGGGTGACAACACCAGTGAAGAGGCTACTGGTAAGAGGAGAGTTGAGAGACGTGAATTCAAATTGGAGCGAGCGCGAAAGGAAAGAGAGGCTATAGCCGAGCGACTAAAACAGGAGGCGACGGCCAGACAAGGCACCACTCCCTCTCCTGATGCAGCACACCTGCCGTCTATTGACGCTGTTGCCAATGGTTCCGCTTCACCCACAGAGAAATTCACTGTCAACAAGGCCAAAAAGTCCCAGGTTGCTACCTCGAATCAACCCGTTGCAAGCGGGATGGAGGATGGCACGACCGTCAAGGCTGATGGCATTGGCGAGAAGGCTGAAAACGGGACGAAGACCGTCCGTTTCTCTCCGGTCGTCGAGGAAAAGGAGTTCGTTGCAGATTCTGAAGTCTCCGCTCGTCTTCACGATCCTGAAATGCATATACACGAAGAAGGCGAAGAAGAGCAATTGAGAAACGAAGAGCACTTGCAGCTTTCGAATGAGGAGGCGTTCTTCCTTACATATGGCCTCGGAGTGCTACAAGTCTTTGACGAGCAGAAGTCCGTCATGTCGACCGCGTCACTTCTGTCGCTGTTTCGCCGTCACTCGTACTTTCCACCTAAGGAGTTCTCCACTAGCCTGGAGCCTGACGACCCGTTCATGCTTTCCTACGTGGTGTACCATCACTATCGTTCCCTGGGCTGGGTCGTACGTTCCGGTGTGAAATTCGGTACCGATTATCTCCTCTATAACCGCGGCCCTGTGTTCTCTCACGCAGAATTTGCTCTCATCGTCTTGCCTTCTTATGGAAATCCTTATTGGTCGGAAACCGAATCAAGGAGACAATATGTGTCCAGGAAGCAAGCCCGCAGCTGGTGGTGGCTACACTGTGTCAATCGAGTTCAAGCTCAAGTAAAAAAGAGCCTGGTGCTCTGTTACGTTGACATCCCGCCGCCGCAAAGCGGGCATGATGATATCGGCGACCATCTTCGACGGTATAAAGTTCGGGACTTCGCTATCAAGCGGTGGGTTCCTAACCGGAGTCGTGATTGATAAGGCGGCTCCTTATATGATGTAGTTGGACTAGGCGAGGAGCGATTGAAAATCTCCATTACCAGATACCATGTACTATTATGATATACAATGTGAATGAACGACCGTAATGATCTGACTGTTTTAGAAATCCAATGTTGTACGGAGTAGATATGTACTGTATATGCATCTAGCTTATCGACTTCCCCTAATGCGGTGCTATGTACCTACTAGAACCATTGTATGTTAGGTGTGGACATTACCTTCATTTATGAAGCATCAATACGCATGCGCATCCTAGACAGCATGTCGACTACAAGGTGATAAGCTATCATCAAAATTCTGGCAAAGCCGGACTTGAAGTCCTCCGACTCGAGACTGAATCACGCTATACCGAATGTGGTACATTTATCGATGCGGACTTCGGACGCGACTTGAGTCACGTGAAACACGCGTTATCGCGTCTTGTCGCATCTCTCAAATGCTATTCTTGACCGTGCACAAGTGACCTCACTGCAACCTCGTGCAACCAAGATTGTGGCCCAGGAGGTCATGGCATGCTGCGTTTGCTTGTGCCAGACGTGAGGTCCAAATTCACTATGGAGTCTCAGGGCGATAGCATTGATATTTCGCAGCTGAAGCGAGCCGCCTTGGGGTTAACTGTAAGTTACCATGTTCAGGTTGCGATGTCCCTGCGTTATACTAACCAGTTGTCTTATACTTCACTAGGCGAATGAGGGTTTCGAAGCACTTAAGGACACCCAGAGGCATGCCGAGGATGTTCTTCGAGATGATAACCATATGCGGGGTGAAAACCGTGAAATAAATGCTCAAGCGAATGAACATGGTCGACTTTCAGAACCGTCATTGATATCTAATGGGAAAGCATCTTCTGGAATTCCAGCCACGGAGAGTGACAGGGAAAGCGTAGCCAACTCACAGGCACTATCCCAACCTGGTTCTTCGACTGCTGCGCCTGAACAATTCAAGATGAGTTCAGCCGACAGTGCACCAGGCGATACGCAACCTGTATCCCAGTCCGTCTTTGACAGCATTCTTAAGCAGAGCAGATACTCCCAAGGACAGAGCAATGGGGATGCAATGAATATCGACACTGGAGCCGATGGAGCCACACTAGCTACATTGCACGAAGGAGACACTGGTCATGTGGATCTCCTGTCTGGCTTTGGGGATACACAACTCGCCAACAACGCTTCCGACCATGATGAGGAAGCAGGTTCGAAGGTCGGAGAATCGTCACCGCTGCTTTACCAGCCCAATCTCTTCCCGGAGTCCCAACGATTCCTAAGCTCAACACCGGCAACGGCGAAGAAACAGGCAGACCAGGCAGCTCTATCAACGACAACGCCATCTTTAACGCGAAACCCGATCGCCCCAGATGTTGAGTCGAGCGGTGGTATCATGGCTCTGAGTCAAGTGTTTCAAGCAACCCAGGCTCCGTCGTCACCCTACGTCAACGAGCTACCGTCAGTCCCCATGTCCGACAGACCGTCGCCGAATATACCTATTCAGAACCGTCCAGTAGTAAGATCCACTTCGTCGCCATTCAAAGCTCCCCCGTCATCCCTCCGTCGTGGATATACAGAGCCACAATTGAATTATATTTCAATGAAGGAATCACAGGAACAACGAGAGAAACTGCTAGAAGAGCGAAAGACGAAGTCGGCTGAGAATATGTTCTCGGGAGATCGGAGCGATGACGATTTTGATAGAGAACCCAGCTTCGTTGAACGTCTCAATCGTCAGAGAAAGATTGATGAAGAAATCAATGCGCAATTAGCCAATCTTACTGCTCCTGCACGACCAGCTTCTCACAAGCGTGGACAACAAGCAATTGTGCCTAGGTCACCTATCAGTGGGGGTACAGCAAAAAGAACCATAGATATCACAGGGCACATCCGGGATGAGGAAACCCAGGGGTCTACGTTGGCTTTTCAGAATGGAGCAACTAGCGAAGAAGAGACGGAGCAAGAAGACGACCATGGTTCCACTCCAGCCATCCCCCGTCAGCTGCCTACTACAGAGGAAGACAAGGAAAATTATGATGCTTTCCCTCCAAACTCTTCTCTCACACCGTCTAGCGCTCATGACCGTCTTTCGCAAGCTCTGCATCTTGACAACGAGACTCGAGATTCCAGCGGCCGGGAGGATATCGACGTGCATGGATCTGAGATAATCTCTTCTCAACAGATTGTCAGAGATTCCCAGCCATCTCCCGGTGCCCATGAAGATGGAAAGAGCGAAAGGCCCATAGCAGTGCATCTTGGGCCGCAAGGATCTCTGCCTTCCAACGTCACCGCACAGAGCCAAGGTGCTTCTGGTGTCGAAAAGATAGCCTCTTCTCCTGTGGGTGAACAAGCTTTCCTTTCATCACCCCCGCCATCAAAAGATGATAAGTCTCGACGAGCACTTCATCGCCGCCAGGTTGAATTGAAAAGCCCAGTTGCTCGTAGGGCCGTCTCGATAAGTTCGGAAGGGTCCCCGACACCCTTGCCTTTCAAAAGAACACTTAACTTGTTCTCCAAGATCAGCAGTCAAGATGGGACTGCCGATACGACTGGCCACGCTACTAGCACAGATACAAAAGAAAAGTCGTCTTCAATGCCGTCTCGAGTTGCGGAAACGCCCATGCATAGACCTACGGGGCTTTTTGATAACACAGTTCCTGAAACACGAATCCCGGAAACAAGCCCTCGACCTATGGCCAGTGGCACCCTCACCAATGAAGCTGGGGATGTTGTCAGTATAACTGAAGAGGACGATGAATTGCCTCCCATGTATCAGGAACATTGCGCGGGCATGGATTCTTCTCGCGCAGCGAGTCAGCAGAGTCACCTCACAGAAAGGCCACATCTTAACGCAAAGATCCTCTCTAGTCCAAGCGGCAGACAACGGAGGGCATTGACTGAAATTGCCTCTGACCTTTCACCATTTACTCCTAGCGGGTTTCTTGATATGGATATTAATCTGCTTACTGCCGATGACAAGGAGTTCACCTCGGTAGTAGGTTTCTCACCGATCCCACCAAGGAAAAAGCGACGAGGCAATGATGGCAAGAACGTGTATGCCTCTGATCCAATAGTCCCTCTCACGCCGCGACCAGCAGCTCCCAGAGCCACCACTGCTCTTGTTGCTACGAACAAGGTACAGGTTCCGAATCTTCCCACGGCCAATCCCCAACAGGCCGAAGCTCAGCAAGTCGAACCACTCCAGAACGAGCCTGAATCGTCTGAGCCTATTGTGGGCGTTAATGCTTTACAGCGTAGACGGCCAGCATCCTGGAGGCGTGCTGAAACCGTTTGGGAGGTAGATGCGTCTCCTGAGAAAAACATACAGAGATTGCTGAGTATGAGGAAGTCTAGACTCTCTTCACGCTCTGAAACTCGAATGGCACAGGAGAGAAGGCTGCGGAAATCCTTGATAGCGAAGGCGGTGGTAATTCATAATCAAAGTCCTACCTCAACTCCTACTATACCAGAGAGTTCCGACCCCATACAGGGAGGGAACCCTTCCCGAGCGCCGAGCAATTCTCAGTCTTCCATGCCTGAGATTTCAGTACTCGCTCCAAATCAGGTCTTTGCCTGCTTCAATGGCTTCAAACGAGCCTATTATCCTGCCACATGTTTGGGGGTATCGAACTTGGGTGCACAGTCTAAGTACATGGTCAAGTTCGAAGACGACACGACAGATCATGTCTTGGGTGGCACTCTCAAACAATTGGAATTGCGTGTGGGGGATTCTGTCAAGGTTGATATGCCAAATGTTCAGAAAGTCACTCATGTTGTACGTGGTTTTCGCGATCTCCTGAGCCCAGAAGAACTCGAGCAGCAAGAAAAGGAGGGATCGAGACCGATGACGGACGTATACGGTTACTCTTCCGTGATGCTAGCACCCAAACACCGCAAGAGTCCTCGCAAAGGCAGTTCAGGTGCAACAGGAAACCTTATCAAGGTTCCCATTTCGCGGATTTACCTGGACACTATCCTCTGGAACCAGCTGAAAGACAGAGAATTCTCTTTTACTCCAGGAAAAGGTGAAGCCGCAGCAGACACTCCAGACATTAACTCTGCTCCTGCAACACCAAACTCCAGACTTTCCAGGAGCATTATTATTCAAACGGGGCTTTTCGCCGGGATGGTATTCGCGGTCTCTTACGTGGAGAACGAAGATTCAAAATCGCACGTTATGAAACTGATAGTAGAGAATGGTGGTCGGTTACTAAGAGATGGGTTTAATGAGTTGTTTGAGCTCCCCTCCAGCAGCACCACCGCAGCTAGTCCCGGCAAGTCACCCAAACTGAGCTCGGTTGACGATCCCGAGAGGCCATTCCACCTGATTTCAGGTGCAGAGTCTATCGGGTTTGCTTGTCTAGTCGCCGACAAGCACTCCCGCCGTGAGAAATATATGCAAGCATTGGCACTTGGCCTCCCTTGTCTTTCGGGACGGTGGATAGAAGATTGCGTGAAGCACAATCGTATTCTGGACTGGGACATCTATCTTCTACCGGCAGGAGAATCAATGTACCTCAATGGAGCGACGAAGTCTAGGGTTCTTGCACCGACATCTCCGTCTACAGCACGATTCACCGACACCATTGCGGCAAGACCAAAGTTACTGGAAGGACAATCTGTGCTCATTGTCATGGGTCGCGGGAAAGCGGAGGAAAAGAAGAAAGCATACATCTTCCTAACGTACGCTTTAGGTGCCTCTCGGGTCGAGCGGGTCCTCGATTTGAACGCCGCGAAAGCGATGCTCATGGAGCAACAAAAAGGATCATCACCGGCCTGGAATTGGATCTACGTCGATGATAATGAAGAAGCAGCTGCTAAGGCCATGATTCTCGGTAATGCTGAGGGAGCTCCTTTCAAGCCACACTCGGGGCGAGGGAGGAAGCGAAAGAGACCTCTTCCTGTGCAGCCCGTCAGCCAAAGCGGTCTTGGGCTTAACACGAACAATGTCCGAGTCGTGGGAAACGAATTCGTTTGCCAGAGTCTGATACTAGGCAAGTTGTTTGACGAATAGTTATGTTTGGTTTGGGCCTTTCTGGACACAACATGGCCACGATGATCATGTTCTGTGCTTTTCTTTGCGAGATACCTCATCTGCGTATCTGTCTGCAGCTATGTTTATTGTTCAAAATGTAAAAGTAGGATACCCCTTTGGTCTCCATCGGTGGCCAAGACGTCATAAATGTTATCAGCAGAAGACTGCCAATTCAATTCTCAGTTGGTCAAAGCAGCTCCATGGTTATTTATCGTTTAAGAACAGTAAAGAGGTTTGATGATTTGCCCGATTTCTTTCTATAATACATAGATCACAACACCTGAAGACATTCCATATCGCCATTTACATACAAGGACAGGTTCAAGAAGAGGGATTAACGACCGCCTTTGCCCTTCTTGGAGGCCTTCTTCTTGTTCTTCAAGCTCTTCATCTGAGCAGCACGCTCAGCCCTAGCCTTTCTCTTTCTCCACGCCATCCAGCGGTTTCTGCGGTCGAATTCCTTAGCAGTAATTCCTGCCTTCTCAGCAGCACGACCGATCTGCCAATTGGCCTCGCGGTACATGTAGCCGGGGCGCAGCTGCACCTCCGTCTTCGCAGCTGGAAGATTGGCCCTCTCGGTAGCACCGACATGGGCGACTGTCGTACCGTCTTCAACAGTAACCAGATCGGACTCGACAGCCATCTCAGAAACCTCCACCCGGGGAGCCTCAACCATGTTCAATCGTCTCTTCGTCGGGGCGTTCCGGGGCGTCGGCAGAATTCCATCTCTCTCAAAGGAAACGCCAATGTACTTCCGGTTCGGATGGCGCTCCGGGTCGAGGTAGTATTTCACATAACCAGCTTCCGTCGCATAGATCGTGTGGTCTCGTCCCATCGCACAGTTCTCGCCGGGAAACCATTTCGTACCGCGCTGTCGGAAAATGATGTTTCCCGGAATCACGTATTGTTCACCGGTCTTCTTCGCACCCAGACGTTTTCCAGCCGGGTCACGAGCTTTGGCGTTCGCACGACCCTGCGTAGCGTGCGAAGCATGTCTGAAAATAGAGAGAGGGAGGAAAGGAAGAGAGGAGGTCGGCTTGAGGATAGATGATGGAGAAGCGGAGGTCGTCCGTGACAGGAAGGACTGTGAAGATTGCAGCGGAGAGGAAGAGAGGAGCGAGGGTGCGAATGCTCGCTCGAGCACCCGGAAGGGCGCCCGTAATCTTGGCTGAAGCATTGTCGAGTCGATTCGAATCCCTCCGGTCGAGAAAACAAGAGGGATTCCCTGCGCTGGCTTTCCAACCGAGTTCGCTTTGATGCTGGACGGAACTTTTTCGAGATGCTCGGAGTTGCGCGCCTTAGCGTGGTCACGTGATGGACATCGCGATATCTGGCTTCACGCCGACAACGTTGATCGATTTCGAGGATTTAGTTGACACTGAAGTGTGCTGAGAGGAGATTCTTTCTTTCCATTTTACAAAATGGCTCGCAACATAATTGCCTCCCTGTGGGCTCTGCTGCTACTCGTCGCGGCCGCCCAGGCGCAGTTTCAATTCTTCGAGCAGATGTTCGGCGGCGGTGGTCGTCAGGAGCACCATCAGCAGGAGCAGCAGAATGTTCCTAGCGACAGTTCGTGGTACCAGCGTCACTGGGACGGAGGTATGTGTAGATAATTTAAATTCTAAAACTTTCCACAGCTGTGGCCATTTGTTCTATCTCTCCTAGCCGTCCAGAGCTTGCTAACTCAGGTCTTACTGAACAGCAACCTGCTCCAACTACCTTTGTCCCGATACTCTTGCCTGTGTTCATTTCCCGCATCACTGCCCATGCCCGCATCCTAGTGTCGAGGATAAGATGGAGCTCGGTGAGGGAAGCGCTGTTTGCATCTCTAGAGGTGGATACAAAGCCGGTGAAGCTTTGCGGAAGATCGAGTTGGCCAGAAAGGGTCTATTGTGATTCGGTCGACTGGTCGACGCGGTGATATGTTGTATGCGGAATTAGAGCTATATAATGATGTGCTAGTGGTACGGAGGAGTCTTATATGGCGTTCAAACATTCTTGGGAAATGTATACTTTTTATATATCGCTTGTTATGGTGGATATCCAGCAGTACTTTCATTCTTTGTTTCAGAAAATATATAAAATCGAACTTGAACAAGACAGTGGACATCCTATACACGTACTATTTGCTCAAAAGTAAGTTACTTGGAGAATAAACCAGTATATCTCCAGCTGTCTATGGATTTCCATTGCTTGCTTGGCGGCTTCGATGACATATTTCTACGGGGATTTATCTCCGGCTAACCCCGCGACAAGCTTGCGATCGTTCAGCGTGAGCTCGGAACAGAACATCCACGCCGCATCTTCACATCGTCTCTCTTCTCTGACCTTGCTATACTATCCTATCTTATATCCTTGGGATTATCAAGCCAGGCCCCTTTAGACAGCCCCTTCGATGTGGAGCAGGAGCTTCCGCGCGCCCGCCTTGCGGTGGGTGACGGCGAGGACAATAAGGACCAGACCAGCTCCCCGTGGACCTCGAAATACGTTGCGACGAAGGGACTTCCCGCCGCCGATTTCAGAAAGCAAGAAGGGACCTTCGAGTGAAGGGCAGCAACCAGGCTCCCAGCCAAGTACGGATGCCCTATCTTCCGCTCTCCGCGACGCAAATCCAAGCGACAATAGCCTCCTCTCCCCGGTTTATGTGCCAGAAGATCCAAATGGAGTCCTCAAGGAGAGACATCCGGCGGCGGGATTGCTGGCAAATTCAGCATTGGTGGTGCAGCGGCAGCTGGAGGTCATGAACGTTATGCTGTAGGTAGCCTCTATTCTGTGGACTTTTGTCAACGATGGCTCGGTGAGCTGACCTGTTGTCTTGCGCTATAGGGGCTTCGAACAGGCAAATCGATATGTGATAATGGATGCAAGTGGAAACCATGTTGGATACATGGCTGAACAGGAGAGAGGTATGGGTAGTATGATGGCTCGACAGTGGTTCCGCACACATCGAAGTTTTGTTACACATGTATTCGACAAGTATGAGAATGAAGTCCTAAGGGTATGCCGTGACATGAATCCACTACAGATGAGCATGCTGACAGGATGTAGTTCCATCGACCATTTTCATGGATTAACTCTCATATTCGAGTCTACGACCCGCTTGAAGTTGCAGATGCGGCATATTCATCTTCAACCGCCCTTCAGAACAATCCCCCAGGGACTCTGGCACCAGTAACTGGAGGTTCAAATGCGAGGGTGTCACCGCTAGGAGTAGATGAGATGCGTATCATCGGAGAGGCCCAGCAGCAGTGGGCACCTCTCAGGCGGAAATACAACCTTTTCCTCTACCATCAGACACCGAACAGGGAGCTGGATCTAGGGCTACGAAAGTTTAATATACCCGACGCGAATATCTCTAAGGCGCAGCAGATGCAGCTGACTAGGGCTGCGGGTCAGCAAGCCGAAGGCGAATTCGCGCAGTTTGCTTATGTTGACGAGCCCTTCCTTTCATGGGATTTTTCGCTTAGAGCAGCAGATTCTCAGCTTATTGGTTCTGTCAACCGTAACTTTGCTGGTTTCGCTCGAGAGCTGTTCACAGATACAGGCGTATACGCGCTACGCATGGATGCTGCAGCATTAGCCGAGCAGAGAGACGAGCAACAGCTCGTCAGTCAGCCTTCCACTGCGCATACTGAAAATCTGACCGGCATGACTCTTGATCAGCGTGCGGTTATGCTAGCTACGGCGGTGAGTATCGATTTCGACTACTTCAGTCGCCATAGTGGCACTGGTGTCGGTTTCATGCCGTTCTGGTTCCCCATCGGCGGTGCTGGAGAAGCTGCCGCGGGTGGTGCTGCTGCTGGGGAAGCGGGAGCAGCGGGAACGGCGGTTGGTGAAGCTGCTACTGGTGCTGTTGGTAGAGCAGGGGCTGCTGGAACTATGGCAGAGGGTGCAGCTGCTGGTGCAGCTGGTGCAGGAACTATTGCGGGATATGAGGCGATGCAGAGAGGAATGGGTGACCGCGGAGCCGTTCCACCGGAACAACAATCAGATGAGCAGTCGCAGGTACCACCGGAAGAACAACAAAATGCAAGCCAAGAGCTGTGGAACGAGGATGAGGATCCCTGGGGTCATGGGAATGACCCATGGGGAGGGGGTGCAGGAGATGACGGTGGTGATGGAGGTGATGGCGACTGGTTTTGATGGATCATTGCGTTGTTGGCATTCGTTGTATAAAATTTTACATGTTCAAGTAACATAACTTTGTGTGGATGGTAACGCGGGGTCTGGCGTCACCTTGGTGAGCTTAATTTTGCTCCTTTCGAGGCACTCTCCTATCTGTACTAATACAACTGTTTAAGAGCGACTAACTATGTAGACTTATGCGGACAAGAAGTTACATCTCTCCCGTTCTGCTTAGAGTGTGTTGCAATGAATCGGGCATAATTCTTTTCGTAAGCCTTGGCACATTCATATCCCTGCACTTAAAGAAAGAACATTAAGATGCTTCATAGTGGACCGGTCTTTCAATTGTCAGCACTTTACGGAGCATTATGTAGTGGAACTTTATGTTTCTGCACGCCATTATTCACTGAAATGCGAACTTCTGTACGGAGTAGTAAGGCGGCAGATTCTACCTATCAGGATCCTTCAACCTTCTATCTGGGGTCACACTATGATTATTCTCTGACAAAGGTGGAAAACCAAACATGCGGAGAATTATATAAGATCTCGGTTTCAAGGGATGGCGGTTTTGAAACCGGCTCCATCGACATGAAAAGCCACCCGTTGGCATGCCCCAGTGCCTCAGGATGCCCATAGGACACAGACCCATGTTCGTGGCCAGTGCGATCGGCAGTCTTGATCTTCCCGAGAGCGAGTCTGGACGCTTCCTGGACTTTTCCTTAAATACAGTGGTCTCCGATTGCCCAATCGGGATGGAAACGACTACCCTAAGGCTACTACTTATCGGACTTGCCAAGGGCCTAAAACCATAGCTAATCCTAAAATCATCCCAACGCCAACGTCCTATGCTACGTCGCTTTACCACTTCTTACACTGTCGAGGGTGTGATTGTGCCGCGCAAGGCAGCGGTAAGAGAGAAACGTCCCTCGTCTGATGTGCTTCTTGTCTCGAGCGGCCCAGAACGAGGTGATCGTGGAAATTACGTAGCTTACATACCAGCAATGGGCGCAGTTGTTTGAGGACCATGACTCGTGGACAATTCGGTGATGGTGAAGATCCACCTACATTCTCCGATAAGGCTGTTTTATCCGCTGACTGTTTCTGCTGCAGAATTATGACCTAAGGGACTTTTTTGCGCCCAATCTGAAGATGCAGAGTTGCTAAGCTTCATGGCTTGATGGGTGGGCTTGGAATTAACTTCCTCTGGGACGTTACACGCTTCTTAATCGCCAAGCATCATGTTCGCATTATTCGTCGACCTCGGGCTCTTGGCCTTGAAATGACGCGCCGTGTGTACCTGCATGCCACGAGGGTGGAGAAGCATTGTTTAACTCACATACCCCTGGACCTTGATGGTGTTCCTGGCCGCCGAGCGACTGGGATGTTAAGTCTCCCGATGGAATCATCATGGGTCTTTGGGGCCGCCTTTTGACTCCGTTCCTTGTTCGCAAGAGAGGGTCTTTTGCAGAAAAGTGTGCCACTTGTTTTACGGCTTGCCGTGTCCAATGTGACCAACAGCATGGATGCAAAAGTCTAGCTTCTCAGGGGAGTAATGTCAAACGCGGCCCGATTTCGTGGACTTGGCTAGCCATATATATGATGATAGAGCTACATAGGAGGCTTACTATTATCAGATTCCTTCTGATCAATTGTTCCTTCTCTTGTGCCATAATTGCCTCGTGCAATTAGTCCATTCCTTCTTTATTTTTGTCATTCATTTATTTGGAGCGCCAACCGCTCCAGCCATTCATTTACCATGCGTATCTTTTCGAAACTGACCGTTGCGATAACGGGTGTGCTTGCTGCTTGTTCGTGGGCACATCCGGTCGCTAGACTACACGGAAGAAATCTCATCCTCGGTCCTTCGAACACTCTCAATGGCACATACAACGGACACGCTCATTCAGGGAAAGGCCCTTCCACAGTCAATGGTCCTTTCCAGTCGCAAGGCACCGCGCAGTTACCGCTGTCGATTGTGAACAATTTCAGCGGAGGCTCAATCAATCTCTATGTTACTGGCCTTGACGACAACAACCAGCTTGTGATGCTTCAGCCTGACGGTAGCTGGTTCTACCCCGCTGGAAGCAACGGGACTACAACTCCTCTACCTGTCACAGGCAATGTCGCTATTCCGGTCGATGCTCTAGGAACCACCACCAATCTCACCTTGCCGAGCTACATATCGTCTGCCCGTATTTGGTTCGCTCAAGGCAACCTCGAGTTTTATACCGTTACAGTCAATAATATTCTGTCTCTGGTCGAGCCCTCCGCTGTCAACCCCGATGATGCTAGCGCAGATGTCAACTGGGGATTTGTCGAGTTGACCAACACTGAAGAGGGCGGAATATACGCAAACATCAGCTACGTCGACTTTGTCGGTCTTGTTTTGGGAATGCAACTCCTCACTCAGAATGGGACCACAGAAAGTGCGGACGGCCTGCAATCTGACGCAGTCTCTCAAATCTGTTCCGACTTGCAGGCGCAAGCTGCCTCGGACGGCCAACCATGGGATCAACTCTGCGTGACGGGCAGCGATGGCAGCCCTCTCCGTGTGATGGCGCCGACAGACTATATTGGTTCAAATGCCACCGCGTTCAGCGACTACTGGTCCGACTATGTAGACAAGGTCTGGACACGGTATACGAATGCCACACTTACCATCGACACGCAATCTGGTGCGGGAAATGTCAGCTGTACCGTCCAAGGTGACCAGCTCACCTGTGCTGGCGACAACCGAGGTTACTCCAAACCCGCCGCCAGCGATATCTTTGGATGCAACAGCGGATCATTCTCGATCGAGTCTGATGACAATGATATCCACAAAGCTGTGGTTCCCCGTCTCTGTGCAGCTTTCAATCGTTCTACCCTCCTTCTATCAGGCGGCAACGTTCAGCCCAATTTAGGTTCTAACAACTACTATACCGTTTCCCCCACGAACTACTATAGCAAGATCGTACACAAGTATGAGAGCGACGGCAAGGGGTATGCATTCGCATACGACGACGTCAATCCGGCAGGCGGAGACGACCAGTCCGGTTCTGTCACGGATGCGAACCCGCAATTGCTCACGGTCTACATTGGTGGACCGCCGTCGTCTTAGATGCTGCGCATCGATCTTCGTGTACATTATTCGATTTGTCTTGGACCGTACCATACTTCCATGTATCTTGCAGTTTTTGTCTGTGGGTGCGTTGTGGGGGAATTTTGTGTTATATATTGGATTCTTTTTCTACATATGCTTTCAACGTTGATATGTTACCATTCTTTGGATTTGAAACAATTGTGTTTGTTCTGTAGATCAGACTTCTGCCAGTTGATGTTTGCTACTAGTTTTAGCAGATCCTCGTCAATATCACTTACGTCGTTCAGAAACATGATACGTATTAAGAGTCGAGTACTCTGTCTAGTAAGCCGTAGGAGATAGCCTTCAGGGTTGTAACATAGAGCTTATACCAAGCAACTTACATACGGGAGCTACATGACTATGTATACTATACTAGACACCGTGATTTGTAACAGTCTGGTCAGATTAGTCCTATATATTGAAATGGAATCACTAATAGCTTGACGACTGTAGGTATATTAGTCACGTGATGTTGTATGTTAGTGAAGAGGCTTTTTAGCCGCTACCTGATTACAGAAAATACTAATGGGTTTATGAGATATATGTTGTTTCTTTACTGTTTTAATCTAATTGACAGACCACTGGGAGCTGGTGTTATGATTTGACATTGGATAGTCTCGGTGGTTTTATATTTCGGAAGCGTGGGAGGCATCACCGTAGCTGGTTGGGAACATGTAATTTGATATATTCATATCATTCATATCATTTATGTCATGAATGACTCCAAGTAAAAGATATCTAATCACCTTCCTCTTCGAGGTTTTTTGATGGTGTTCCTTGGGAGTTATGACCAGATACATAAATGTCGATGTCAATGTCGATTGTCTAGTCAAGACATCCGCTTATGGAAGACGACTTAAGTCAGCGGGACTGCCGATACCGCCTCCGCGGACGGATGTCGTCAAGGTCCCAGGAACTGTTCCTCTTTGCACACCTAGAATCCTCCAGACTTCGCTATAGAAGCGCTATATTCCTACAGAACTCCTCTTTAGAGCTACTCCCCGCCTAATTACGAACATTCATTTTCGCTATCTCTTCCGCCCGGAACACGCTCGAACCCGTTCCACACCCCACCTCCGCAGCTGCAGTGCTGAATACTTTGCCGCCAGAGCATCTGTAACGCGAGACAGTGTTTCCTTTCGCATCCAGTCGGAACAAGACAAAAGCACAATTTCACCATGGCTTCCTCCGTCGCGCAGAAGCGACTCTTCCACGAGTACCGCAACCTATCCATGAACCCTCCCGATGGCATCACCGCCGGTCCCGTCAATGAAGATGACATGTTCCTCTGGGAGGCCCTGATCCAGGGACCGGAGGGCACTCCGTTTGAAGGTGGAGTGTTCGCTGCCGAGCTCAAATTTCCGAAAGATTATCCGCTTAGCCCCCCTACGATGAAGTTTGTTGGTGGTGGAGTGTGGCATCCAAATGGTGAGTATGAGCTTCTATTCAATGCTCTTGCTTGATTCCCGCTGGAGGGGCTTTATGGCTCGAGCATGGTTGTGGACGCTGAGGAACTAACATGATATCTTTCGCTAGTATATCCCAATGGGACTGTCTGTATCTCTATCCTCCACCCGCCTGGCGATGATCCCAACCACTACGAGCATGCCTCTGAGCGATGGTCACCCATTCAAAGCGTTGAGAAGATCTTAATTTCAGTTATGAGCATGCTTGCAGAGCCGAACGACGAGAGTCCTGCGAATGTCGAGGCTGCGAAGATGTGGAGGGAAAGAAGGGACGAATATGAAAAGAAAGTTAGGGAGGAGGTGAGGAAGGGATTGGGATTGTGAATGTCTTCGCGTGTGGTTTTGGCTTCTACGCTTTGCGCAAGGTGATGGGCGAGGGGGGCTATATGCATTATACACGCTGTGACGCTGTTGCATGTCATGAGTCGGTCGAGCATTCATTGCGGGCGTTACGTGGCGTGCTTGTTTCTTCGATTGTCCTTGATTCCCTCCTATCGTTGGTGGGGTGCTATTAGACTCGATACCTCCTATTGTTATCGTGGACCGAGGAGTTATGAGAGGTGGTTTACCCACCGCCATTCATTATATTCATACTGCACTACGGTCAGAATATAGACTTAGAGACACTTTTTTCCCGATCCGCTGGTCGATCCATCCCTCGATACCTCCGTCTCTATCATACAGCAATTCTGTCTCAGCTTTCAGATTCAGCATGAGCATCTGCTGCAGTTCAGACCGCCAGCGCGGTTCTGGCCCGTCTTCCGCAAAAACAGGGTTGTTCTTCAGCACCGCAATTGCTTTCTTTCTGTCTCTCATACTGAGTGGCATCAGCGCCTCGTCTCCGTGCGGGTCAGCGCCGGAAACTACATCGGATGTACGCAGGCCAAGCCAATGGATACCGGGCACATTGAGCCTGGCATTGTCGTGGGCCTGTTTCATAGAGCCATATTTGTACGTTGCCATGATTGCCATCCCGTCAGGGTCGCTGTCGACAAGAGCGCAAAAGCGCGGCCGGTCGGGCATGCGAGATGTGGTTTCCGAAAGGAGGCGAATGAATGCACGAGTATTGATGTCGGGGTAGCCTTTGCCCTATGTCTCGATGAGCTTGGAAGGTGGAAGCATGTGTAACCTTACAGTTATGATGATTCCCTTTCCAGCTCCTGAGGAGGTGTGATAGTGGCTTCGTGTAAGTCTGTGAAAGATAGCCTGAGCCATCGCTTAGATCCGCATATACTGTAGAATTAATTTAAATCAACTTGCCTCCTTTTCAACGATCAACACCCATCGTATCTCGGGTATTATGATCTTGTCAATGTCTTCTGCGTCCGGAACGAGGGAATCCTTCTCTGGTTTTAGTAGTAACTGAGGAGTATCTGGGAATAAGCTTACGGCGGATGCTGCACCAATATCATGGATATTACCAGACTTCAATGCCAGGGAAACGTTACCGGCTATGAGTCCTTTCGCCGCTGCTGTCTTTGGTGGTCTCTCAGCCTTGCGTATCTGAGTTACAATCCGTAGAAACATACCACGTGAAGAGCTCCACGATCCACCCCAATGGTATAGGCGATGTCGTCCACGAGAACATCAACAACATGCTGAGAACCGAAGTAAATCGGATCACTATAGTATATATCTCTTCAGGGACACTTGTTAGAGGTGTGGCACTGGACAATGCAATGGGTTTATGCAGTACCTCTTCGACGTCGTGACGTTTCGGCGAAGTGCATCCGCAATGACTCCTAATACTCGAATTGACACAGCTGTTGGGAAGTTCAGTCTATAATCTTCACAAGGCATATCCAGAATCCGAGAAATGGACTCATACTGAATCTCCACGCTTCGTAAGCATTGCTTCCCGGCCACGAGTACGTTATTGGTGAATCCTCTCCGCGTGATTCGAGGGCAGCATTCTGTTGATTTATAAAGAAATCTCCTCGATTGGATCTTCGCTTCAGTTGGATGAACGGACGTCCGTCTGGTTTCATAAGCTCGTCAATGGTTGTTTCGAGGAGCTGGTTGATGAAGTTGCGGACGCGGTCTTCTGATCTTTGCTCCATATTGTGGGAGGAGGACTCTGAGACCGGAGGCCGATAAAGAGGAAGATGACTAGGGAAAGCCATGATGAATGGAAACATATATGGATGATCGAGTGCTGCACTTCTGAGCTGTGTGATGTTTCAGATGAGGGGGAGATGCCTCCGATGAAGATGATGTTAGTGGTTAAGCACCGGTGCACATGGTATTACCAATTTATTGCATTTTATCACAAGCAATTTCAGTCATGCTACTACGGTGAAAGTTAAAACTTGGTTATCTACAAAGAAAAAGCTATATAATTCACATTTCTGTAGATACTCCAAAAAGAGGTGAGCCAGGTCAATAAGGGTTGTGCCTGCAACTGCACGGGAAGAGGATGAATTGCCTCCACCACCAGACCATTACGGCAGAAGAGCCGTCAAAATAAACTACTACAGACTGTCCAATCCTGTGCTTTTCATCCCATATAAGCGCCGCTTGTGTGAAGATTGATGCTTGTTGACTGTGAATTTAGCGCCATCCGTGATCTAAGCGCGGGTGGTGGCAGAAAGTAGCCAATGAGAAATCACAGCCCCTGATGACTCAGCCGCAGAACAGACCATTGTGGATCTGGGCCTTCATCTCCCCCGACAATCCAGGCAGTTCTATTAACTCCAGGACAACAACAACTTCCAGAGCTCATCAATTGTTTCAACTCCCATCATTCTCTGGATTGAATCATCCCCGAGAGGCAGATTTCGGGAGCATGAGCCTTGTTTTCCTTCTCTGAATAAGTTACGGGACTTCATATTCCAAAATGTCCCAGGGAACGCAAGAGGTTGCCTACAGCCATATCCGTCCTTGGAGGACCGAGGCTCAGGGCCATCTGACTGTTGATGAAAACGGTGACCCCAAAACGGACTATTCACGTTGGAGACTCAAGGATGATCACGGCCGCCAGACATGGCACTATCTTGAAATAGATGAGGAGAACGATGCATGGCCTCAAACCGTGGCCGACAAGTATCATCTCGGGCTCCCTACCGTATGCATCACTTTCTCATCTTGTTTATTTGACTTAAAGCAGATTTGAGACTAACCCTGGACAGGATTTACCTGATCTGCCCGAGGCCACAACGCCGCTGCAGGCAGCCGAGAATGGCTTGTCTTTCTTCTCTCACTTGCAGCTGGAACCGGGAAACTGGGCGTGTGAATATGGTGGTCCGATGTTCCTATTGCCGGGAATAATCATCACTTACTATGTCACCAACACCCCGATCCCACCGGAGTATGCGATTGAGATCAGACGGTACCTGTTCCATCGGCAGCATCCTGTTGATGGAGGCTGGGGTCTCCATATTGAGGCCCACAGTTCGGTCTTCGGCACGGCTATGAACTATGTCACGCTGCGTCTCCTTGGTGTCAGTGAGGAAGACCCCCGTATGGTGAAAGCACGTGGTTTGCTGCATGGATTTGGAGGTGCCATCTATGGACCTCACTGGGCCAAATTCTGGCTCAGTGTGCTTGGTGTGATGGATTGGGATTGTGTTAACCCTGTTCCTCCTGAACTCTGGTAAGTTAGTTACTTTTGAATCTTCAAGGAAACATAGGCTCACCTGATATCTAGGCTCCTTCCCGACTGGGTTCCTTTTGCTCCATGGAGATGGTGGATCCATATGCGCCAGGTTTTCCTGCCCATGTCTTACTTGTGGTCAAAGAAGTTCACCCATCCTTTGGACCCTCTCACCAAGCAGATTCGAGAGGAGCTCTATACACAACCATATGACAGCATTGACTTTGCTGCCCATCGTAGCTCCATCTCTGACACCGACAATTATTACCCCAAGACTTGGATTCTCAACACGGCTAACTGGTTCCTGGTGAAGCTGTGGAACCCATACATTCGGCCGTCCTTCGTGACAAAGCGTGCAGAGGACTGGACTTGGGAGCTCATCCGCATGGAGGATGAGAATACAGATTATGCTGGCCTCGGTCCAGTTAACAACCCCATGAACATGGTAGCTTGCTACCTGCATGATGGACCAGACAGCTACTCTGTTCGTCGACACCGTGAACGTCTGAATGACTATATGTGGGTCAAGCATGAGGGTATGCTCGCTAATGGTACCAACGGAGTTCAAATCTGGGATACTGCCTTTATCACGCAGGCTATTGTTGTGGCCGGCTTTGCAGACGACCCGAAGTGGAGACCGATGCTTACCAAGGCTCTGGAATTCTTCGATGATCATCAAATCCGCGAGAATGTCCCCGACCAGGAAAAATGTTACCGTCAGCACCGCAAAGGAGCCTGGCCGTTCAGTACTAAGACTCAAGGATATGTCGTCACCGATTGTACGGCCGAAGGACTGAGGTCGACAATCCAGCTCCAGGAAATGCATGGCTATCCAAGAATGATCTCGGCTGATCGCCTGAAGGATGCTGTTGACTGCTTGTTGATCATGCAGAACCCCTCTGGAGGCTTCAGCGAATATGAGAATGCGCGCGGTTCAGAGAAGTTGGAGATGTTGAACGCTGCCGAGGTCTTTGGTGGCATCATGATCAGCCATGACTATCCCGAATGCACAACTGCCACTGTGACGGCTCTTTCCTTGTTCAGCAAATTCTACCCGGACTACCGCTCCGACGAAATCCAGGCTGTGAAGGAGAAGGCTGTGAGATATATCAAGCGTGTGCAGAGAGCTGATGGTAGTTGGTACGGATCGTGGGGTATTTGCTTCACTTATGCTGCCCTGTTCGCCCTTGAAAGTCTCACCAGCATCGGGGAGACGTACGCCACTAGCGACTATTCGCGTCGCGGTTGCGAGTTCCTTCTGTCGAAGCAGAAAGAGGACGGCGGCTGGGGTGAATCTTATCTCAGTTCGGAAAGACACGTTTATGTTCAGCATCAGAACTCGCAGGTTGTCCAGACTGCCTGGGCGTGTCTCGCTCTTATGGAGGCCGAGTACCCCAACAAGGAGCCTATCCGCAAAGGTATCAAATTGATAATGTCGCGACAGCAGGCGAACGGCGAATGGTTGCAGGAGGCAATCGAGGGTGTTTTCAACCAATCTTGGTATGTCTATTCCTATGCAGCTCTCGCTTCCTCACAAACTAATGACCACTATAGCATGATTTCGTACCCCAACTACAAGTTGTACTGGCCCATCAGAGCGTTGGGACTCTATGCCAAGACATTCGGCAATGAGGATATCTTCTAATCAAAAGCGTCATCAGTTTAATTTGCCATGCTTTCCCATTTCTGCACTATCACCCCTAGCATATCTTATGGAGATGCAAAAATAGCCCTTGATTAGTTTCTATTTCTAATATGATCATAATGAGATTCTCCGCCCGGAGTGCATTTTCAGTACTTTACTTCAATATCGCGTAAAATTGTTCTTATGGCTCCGCTGCAAACATCTCTCTCCACTGATCAGATCTAGGAAATAGATCACTCACGGCTGCATACTCCGCACTGATACTTGAATCCAGATATAGTTCCATGGCTCTATCGATAAGATACCGCTGGTCAATTTAATCACGTGCATACCTCACTCAAGCTTCCCCGCAAGCTCCGAGCTCCGAAGAAAGCGGTAGAAATGAGCTGAGCTCCAGACTGTGTGACGATTCTCTTTGTGTTCATAGAAACATGAATTCTGGAAGACTCCAAGCTCTTAGATATCATCTCTGAGTCTCACTGATACTTTCCTGCGCAGGAACTGCCTCTTCTTAACCGGCTGCCGTAACACTCAGTAGTTCCGGCAGAAACAGACACCCCCTCATTAACTCGACACTCACCTCTCACCCCTCCGACACCACCTGTCGCGTGGGACGCAGATAGTGAGACATGAATTACGCAGGGAAGGGCGATGATGCCCTAGCCAAATCAGACTGGCCTTCTGCCATACAGAACTTCACCCGCGCCCTCATCGAACTTCCCCGTGCACCGACGTATTACATCAAACGATCCACTGCTTTCTCGCGCCTGAAACCTGCAGATGGAGGTCCCAAGTATGATGCAGCGTTCGAGGATGCCAATATTGCGCTTGCGCTTGCTCGCGAGCGAGGAAAGCGTGAGATGATTCTGTCCGCGCAGATGCGGCGTGCTGTTGCGCTGTACCAGCTCGAGAGGTATGGTGATGCGGCGTATATTTTCGGTCTCGTCCACGACAAGATTAGTGCGAACAAGCCGACGCCGAGTAAGCAGAATGATGTGAAGGAGGCCATGGCAGGGCGATCCTCGAAGAATTCATTTGAACAGGAATTGCCGATCTGGACGATGAAGGTTAACAGCAAACTAAAGCAGTTGGAGGATGGAGACGAGAAAAAGGCGGTTACGGTCAAGGAATATCCTGAGGATGTGCATATTCCTACTCCTGAGGAGATCAAGAAGGGCTTAGGGAGCGTTGGTGCGGAGCAGTCAAATAATACGGCGGACGACAAGAAGGCGGCCAGAGGAAAAGAGAAAGCCGAGACTCCAGCTGGAGCGGACCGTACGAAGGAAACCCTCCTTGATCCTGCTTCTGGCTCCTCTGCTCCTTTCACTGCCGGACCGGCTGCTCCAAGCCCTGCTGGGTCGACTCCAATTGCTCCCCCTAGCAAAGTCCGCCATGAATGGTACCAGAGCAGCGACTCCGTGGTCCTCACATTATACGTGAAGGGTGTGCCGAAGGATAAGGTAGATGTCGAGTTTAAGGAGAATTCGGTATGTAGTTTGGGAGTATTGCCTCCACTGTACAACTTATGAGGATGCTAATAAGGAGCCCAAATATTAGATCTCCATCGAATTCCCACAGCCATTTGGCGCCCAGTTTACCTTCTCCCTCGACCCCCTCTTCGCGCCCATTGATACCTCAACGTCCAAATACACTGTTATGTCTACTAAGATCGAGGTCGTGCTGCGCAAGAAAGTTCCCGGTCACAAATGGAGCGCTCTGGAGGCAGCCTCTATCAAAAAGCTCGCTGATCCCTCGTCTATCGCATCTGGGGCTCCTAGTACCGTCCCCTCGGAATCAGCCAGCTCAACCACCATCACTGCTCCGACAGACCAGGGCCCTGCATACCCGACCTCTTCCCGTCATGGCGTTAAGAACTGGGACAAACTCGCAACGGATCTCACTTCCAAGAAGAAAGAAAAATCCAAGGATAAGAGCAAGAAGAGTGAAGCCAAGGCTGATGCTGGTGGAGACTCCGATGCCGAATCCGTTGACTCAGACTACGGCTCCGGTGACCCTGTGGATTCCTTCTTCAAGAAACTGTACGCGGGCGCAGACCCTGACACCCGCCGGGCGATGATGAAGAGCTATTATGAGAGCCAGGGCACTGCGCTCAGCACGAACTGGGCTGAGGTCGCCAAGGGAAAGGTCGAGCCGAAGCCTCCTTCTGACTAGATCAGATCGAACCAACGAAAAGAAAAGTTCAGACATCATGACATGTTAGCCATGATACCGAGATACGGAGATGAGAAAAGATAACGAATGACCTAGAAAGCGAAAATTTCTCACTTTGCATGCATATGGATGCATTTATGGAGTAATGGTAGTTAAACGGTGGTTGCTGATTCATGCTATTTGAAGTTCAATATTGTGTCCTTCACCCCTCCTCTCAATCTACTAGCAGAAACGGGGTTCTTGTTATGCGATTCGCTTTTCTGATGAGGAAGCTGGCTTATGGACCAGAACCGGATATGGAGGTGATATTTCGATCCAGATTTCGAAATTCTTAGTTCTTAATAGCTTTTGATATTCATGTACGAGTACGTCAAATCAGATCATGATGAAAAAATACAATTTTAGCTAGTGAAAGCGCCATATCCATATCCGTATCCAACTCCAATGGTAGTATAGATCCCAGTCATCCTACCATATAATAAACGCCTTGAGCCGAATAGATAGCCTCTCAATCCCGAAATTTTAAGACCGAAATACTGGCCATCCGCACACAACTTCTATATGAATGTGATTCTATATACAATTTCTTTTCTGTCAGTGACTCATTGATGCTTCTCTCGATGAGCAATTAGGCCGTTGTGCCTTCATCGTCGTTCTTTCGATAGAGGAAAAATTGCACAAAGATGGCCAGGTCCAGTAGCAAGGTTCCAAGACTCCCAAGCAACCAGGAAAGATTGACGAGGATATATCTGCCATAGAGAGAAGCTGCCTCGCCAGGACGGCAGTGGCGCTTACCATCCTCGCAGGGGGGTGAGTATGCGAAGATTGAGAGCACGAAGGTCAGGTTTCCAATGCAGGCGAAGAGGAAGAAGAGCATAGACACGCCCTCGGTAGACTTCCGACGGAAGTTCAGCAGCAGCTGGGGGAGCCGTGAGCCAAGGTAGAGTGCTGCGCAGAGATATCCAAATATCTGACCCCAAGTATCGAACGTCAAGGGCTCATGAGTCCCATGGCCCTTGTGCTTCTTTGTGTGCTGGCTAGTCGTACGGGAGCTAATATACCATCCAAGGATACCAGCAGCACAGACTAGGACTATCGCGGAGCTATTCAACAAGAAGGCTTGGAACGCAGAGGTTTTTCTAGACGGAATCTGCGTCGCAGATGGTTCAATGAAGGGTGTAGCGGGCGAGAGGTGGGCTGCATCGGTGGTAGAGAGCCGGCGCTGCACTACTTGTGGATGTAGTGATGAAGATGCATCCCCATGGTGTCCATTCGCCCGGCCGTTTCCATTTTCATTGCTATTTCCCAGCAGCGCTGATCGCTCCGTCGGTGTGCCGTTCTCTCGATCTCTCTGGTCGTCTTTGGCAGGCAGGTCATCCGATAGCGTAAAACCACGGTAGTAGAAACACTGTCCGAGAAGAACGATATCGGCAAGCGTATAGTATACGGCGAGGATGATCATCGTAGGCAGGACGCCCTGAAGCACTGCGCCCAGGATATTGAATACATCTCCAGCGAGCCAGACGACAACGAAGAGAACGGATAGCCCATCTGCGGAGCTACGACGGAAGTTTTCGATGATCTGTGGGGAGAAGACGACGACCCAGCAGGCAATTGAGATGGAGCTGGAGGACAAATCAATTCGTTAACGGTTTCCACGGACGCTGTGACTCAACGGGGGCATTCGCGAAGGTTCGGGGAGCATTTTGATGGATGTAGACTTGCAGAAACATACCCACAGATACCACTGAGAGCCTCAATGTCAATATTGCCAGCCTGTGGAGGGAACATTGTGAGTCTGCTACGAGGGTATAGATGCAATTCCCGCAGACGTTCCAATTGTTCGCACTAGAATGCTCGCACGGCCCAAGTCCCTAAGTGGTCTACTTGAAGTAGAATAAGTAGCGAGGGGAGGGAAGGTGAGAGGAAAGAGATCCCCAGCAGAAAATAAGAGAAATCCGACCCTATATACGATGAACCCACCCACGTCTATCGTCCTGACGATCGATTGAGTCTCCAGATGGACGATAAATGGAGAATTGGGATGCTCGCGGGCGATGACGTCCAGGAACAAAATTCTGCGGGCGGAGTCATACCTGCGCACGTGATGAAAATCCGGGGTAGATCGGCGACGAATCCGATGCTAAAATTACTTAGATTTATTTGAACCATCGAACGTCTCCTGTTCAGGTGGCAGATCGCATGGAGATCAGAACTACGATGTCACTCGTACGTCGCATATGTTAGAATAAAGTGGACCACTTATCCATGGAGAAACATGCACATTTAGGATTTAAACCGAGTCATTGTTCTTCTATCACAGCGAAGGCAGGCAACCATTTCACAAGAGAATGACAGTTCCACATCATGGCTGATCATAATGTCGAATCCGCTTCTTGATATTATTCATCATCTTTCCAGAGATGAGCACGAGCGTGCACGAGCAATTCTAACTTATCCTGCATGTCACAGAATATGTTAATCGCCTAGAGTTCCCCAGGGTTAGTATAATACATACGTAGTTAAGATGTAAGATGTAATTACCTGGGTGAGCTTCTCCTCACTTGCGCCCTTACGATCTCTCGTGAATTCCAGTCGATACGTGGCGGGATCATTGAGGTAGGATGTTTTGAAGTAGGTGAAGTCTGCCAAGGGATCAACCGCACTTCCAGTCTTGTCGATAAGAGAAGGCGTACTTGGTACTGAACCAGGCTTTGCTAATTGCTCAAGTAGTCCAGGGCTAATAGTAATGTGATCAACCCCCTTGAGGGCAAATATCTCCTCAGTCGACGTTAGGCTAGCTGGTAGGACCTTGGTTTTGCTGACTCCTTTAGCCTTATAGTAGCGTTGAATGGAGGCACAGAATTCAAGCAGTTTTGCCGGGTCAATGAACCTGAAATATGGAATTAGTATTGTTACTTCCCTTTCAGAATATGTCTGACTTACCCTGGTTGGAAATGTACTTTCAGTTGATTCACATACGGAGCGATGTATGTACAGCCAACCTCAGCAGCCAGAACAGCTTGACAAGGAGCAAATAGTGTGGTAGCTAGCGTTGCAATTCCTTTAAGCTCAAGGGTGCGACAGGCCATCATGCCTTCCCAGGTACTAGGGATCTTGATACAAATTCGAGATGTGTCAAATTCGGGACTTAGAAATCTAAATATACGCTCAATTCCTGATAGACATGTCAGTGTCCAGACTGGTGTAACATCCTCACGCGGGAAATGGTACTCAATGCATTCAAAACAGTCTTTTCCGTCGAGTACGAGTAATACGGGTTCGTTTGTATATGTACACGTCCGCTAATATGTGGTGCGATCTTTAAAGCCAATCGAACCATCTGATATATGTCAACTATGAGCGATTACATATTAGAAAGACCAGAAGCATATACCGCGATCTCGATAACTAGTTGGCCCATGCGAATATCTGGTATGGTCTCGAATTTCTTGAAGTTCATCGCATCCGCTATGGAAGTCTCGAGAAGCTCTGCATGTTTTGGCTTCGAAAGTTCGCCATATGCGATAGCCTATATCAAATTCATGTATGATTACCATGTCCACTATTGGCAATATTTACGTGAGGAACGCTTACTTGATTGGAGGTACAGTCCTGGAACTTGAAATTTCCAAAAGACCTTGCCACTACCAGAGTATGTCAGCCTCCATGAACTTGGCCCCAGTCGATATTTGATGATACTTATCGGGTATGCTTACCCTCTTCATCCATAGTATCGCAATCAACGATGGTTGTTTCCCGGAGGACTTCCAGTCCAGTTCTGTCTGAAGCCATCTTGTCTTCTGCTAATACGTATCCTTCCTTCGTTGCAGTTTGATAGCAAAAGGAACAAGGAACAGCAAGAATAATATAAGCTGGGAAAAGCGAGGTTGAAATAATTAAACAGATAGATGGACTGGAGGAGCTAGAATAGGAGAGATTAGATGATCGGGAAACTCCGCGCCGTTCTAGATACAACCGACTCCTACCTGTTACCCCACTTCGGAAATCCACCAGGTCATGTGTCTAGAGAGCGATTTATGCACTGGAGGCACTGAAACTGTATGTTTTCCGGATAAAAAAACAGTACAATATGCATAAGCCACGTTGCTCCTATAAAGACTGGATAAAGTAACAAGCTGTCCTTATGTTCTTTCACGTGGGCAATATTTATTTACGTCTACGTTTAACCTTCATGCTTCCGCGTCTAAATTTATGGGTTCTAACTTTATGAAGCAGATCACTATGAAAGAGCCTAAATGCAAACGTGATTAACTAGATCATGAGATTGACACTTAACTATGCTGCTATCTGTTTTCCGCTAGCGCGCATAATAAGTGAGGTGATATTGGAAGCCGTTGCTTATATTAACAGATGAAAACATTCAAAACAAAACACTACAGTTTCCCAGCTACATCATCGTGGTTTGTAGGGGTAGAAATATCCTTCCACTCATCCAGAAGCGCAATCGTCCGCTGGCACTTGCCACTAATGATCTCGTAAGCGTCAGCACCCAACGCCAGTCTGATCGGGATGTCCTTCCCAGATGCCGAACCGCTTTGTGTGAGAACATCGATGATGACCTTGGTGCCCTTGACGATATCTCCTGGCTGCTTGTTGTCCATGGCTTCCAGCCTCTGCATTCCGTTCCGCGCAGCAGTTCCATCGTATTCTGGGATGTAGTTCTTAATAACAGAGCGGTTGCCTCCATCTAAAAGCTTAGATCTGAAATATCCGGGTTCGATACTGATGGACTTGATTCCAAAATCGGCAAGTTCGGCGTTCAGAGACTCTGAGATTCCAGCTACTGCCCATTTGGATGCGGCGTATATGCCCACACCGGCAGAACCTCTCCACGCACCAATACTGGAGAAATTTGCAATGACTCCTGATCTCTGAGCCCGTAGATAAGGCAGGAATGCTCTGTTGACATTGAGGAGTCCGAAGACGTTGGTGTTAAACTGGGAGAATGTCTCTTCTGGGCTACCAAGAAAATTAGCCCCTTTCCCACGTCAAATTCCAAATGTAGGTCTATCTAGACTTACCTTGTCTCTTCAACCGAACCTGCGCTGAGATATCCAGCATTGTTAACCAGAATATCGATCCTATCGTAAAGCCCATACGCTGTAGCCGCGGTCTGCTTCAAAGAGCTCAAGTTTGCCGTAACGTCAAGAGGCAGAGTTTTTGCACCTGCAGTTTCCAGATCTGCCAGCTTGGAAACGTTACGTGCCGTCGCGATGACCTTGTCGCCTCTCTTTAGGGCTTGAAGCACGAGCTCTCGGCCAAAGCCAGTTGAGCAGCCGGTGATGAACCAAACACGGGGAGACATTGTTAACACTGAGTGAAGATTTAAGATAATGGAAAGAGAGAAGTATATCAATTTATTGTATCTGTTGGCCCTTGTTGATACAAAATATCACGATTAAAGAGAATGTACAGGTTGTTTATATATCTACATTTTCGCCATTGTAGCTCTGCTGATGAGCACGTCACTGTCACATATCGATTACCTCCGTGAGAGCTAATCTCCGTAACAGTCGCCATAGCCGGAGATAGGAGAAAGAACCTGGGAAAATCGGAGGCCAGAGAAGGAGAAGAGAGGCAAGTCTCATTTCATAGTTACAAAGAGACGGCCGCTGTGATGACATAATCCGAGTACACACTGGGTCTAATGCGGATATGCGGCCGCATCGACCGCATTCCCGCATCTTAGCGTCAATTCTCTGCTCAGCGGCCGCGTTCTTCGGATTGTACTGTACATACACGACTGCAGACGATCTATCGATAGTATACACTTGGAAAAGATGCATGGCAGAACTTTACTCATTCCATGAAGTCGGTATCTCCGTTTAAGGCCGTTGAGAACCGGTCGACGCGGAGGTAAGTCGACTGAAGATCTACTACTTGCTATCCTCATAACTACCACATGAAGATTGCTCTCTTGCTGCTAGAGCATCGCGAGAGGAAACTTGGTTGCTTGTCTCAAGGGGTTTGACATTACTCATAACCGAAGGTCATAACCTCTACTTCAGGTTACGCTACATGCACGCATAATGAAACAGAAAACCATTTGTCTTTTTATAACTCGAGATCGAGTCTCCAGAGAACGCCTGAAATGCAACGACCGAAATCACACGACAGTAAACATGCCGCGACAGGGGCATAAGCCTGCCGGTAGGTATCTATTTTGCGCCCTGCGTACTCGCCAACCATGCCTCATGCGCCTTCTTCTGTCGTTCCCAGTCTTTCCGCAGCTTCTTCGCGCGGCTCTTGTTGATCTCTTCACCGGCAGCGTCATGGGTTGGAACACCATCTGCATCCCACGCGCTGAATTCCTTCGTTCGGAACATGTCCAGGTGACTGAGCTTGCCTTTCTCCAACTTCTCGCGTGCTTCTCTTTCCTTCCTCTCCTTCTCGAGCTGCTTTTGGCGAGCCCGCGCAGCCTTTTCTTCACGGGCTTGAATGAGCTCCTTGCTGACAGGGCGGACCAATGCTGGCTTATTGTCCCGGTCTTCCAGATAGATACCGAGATCGAAAAGATCAACATCGCGCACACGGTCACAGAGGTTTAGGATTTCCTTGTCGATATTGCTCGACTGCTCCAGAGAAGACAATTTGCTCTTGAAACCAGACAAGACAGCAGCATAAGGCTTCGCGCTTTCAGGAACGGCTTGCTCCGACACCGAACCGCGCGACAATATCTCCTCAATCTTCTCAGGGGTGAATGCCGTCTTTGCCTTCGCGGCTTGACGAAGGTTGTCTCGAATCTCAGAAAGCGGATAAAGATACGGTTTCGCTTCTTCTGGGACATCGATTCCGGACCAGCCGATCTCCGCACTATCCGGTGAAGCAGAACCGTTAAGACCAAAGATATTCACCATTTGAGTAACCCAGCGTGCGACAGCTTCCACATCCTTGGCTTTCAATGTTCCCTTGTCCGCGCTGTTGTACTTTGTGATCAGCTCAGAGATGGCGTACATGGCCCCGGGAGTGTTAAATGAGTCGCACAAGTGTTCGCGAACGGTAGCTTTGGTAGACTCCAGAGCAGCAGCGAGAGATTCATCGGTAGCCGAAGAAGATTCCTCAAAAGCTGATGGATCTTTTACCTTCAAGAAGAAGTTGTTCACTTTGTCCTCCCATGCGTTTCCAGCATTGACAAGGTCTTCCGTAATTTCAATGCCTTCCCGCCAACCGCCCAGCAGGAACACAATGCGGAGACTTCTTGGGGTCCAGGCCTTCAGTTCCAGTGCTTCACGGATCGTGGTGAAGTTCTTCAAACTCTTACTCATTTTACTTCCCTGAATCGAGAGATGACCCATGTGGAGGAAGTAGTTCACCCATTGCTCGTGCGAATGGTCATCGCAGGACCAGAAGGCTTCACTCTGAGCAATCTCATTGTCGTGGTGCGGGAAAGCGAGGTCGATTCCTCCAGAGTGGATATCCATCTTTTTACCAAACTTTGCTGATGCCATGGCGGAGCACTCAATATGCCAGCCGGGACGACCCTTGCCCCAGGGACTGGGCCAACTTGGTTCACCTGGCTTGGAAGACTTCCACAAAGCAAAGTCGGAAGGCGAACGCTTCTCCGTAGTCTTACTGGTCAACGCACCCTCACCCTCCGCAAGGAGCTTGTTGTCGGTGCGGCTCCAAGGCTCTAATCTGGCATAGGGATTACCCGCCGCCTCAAAGGCATTGATATCGAAGTAGACAGAACCATCCGCCGTCACGTAGCCAAATTTGTTCTGAACAATCTTCTCAACGAAGTCGGCAATCTCCTTGCCGTACTCCGTTACACGAGTCAATTCGTCGGGGTCCAGAACATTCAAGTCTCTCATATCTTGCATAAACCTCTCTTCGTACTTCTTCGTAAGCTTGGTGAATATGGCATGATCTTCTCCGGCAATTGTCGACCCTTTCAGTGAATCCAAGTAAGGAAGTAAGACGTCCTGAGCGTTGTCGTAGAAGCTTTCGGCAAGCACCGTCGTTCCCGACTTCTCTGCCTCTGTGATAGCCTTGGCCGCAGAAGCAACAGTCTTGATGTGCATCTTGACCTTGGCCTCATCATCACCTGGCTTCTCATTTCCAGGCAAGGGACCGCCATTGAGCACAACTGCGTATGTCTTCTCCACTTCCTCCTGGTATTTCTCCGGTGCGAGTTGCGGGTCGAGCAACGGGAGGTTCTTTTTGATATACGCCGAGTATGCGGATTTAGCGGTTTGGATGGCTTCCTCGTCGACGGTAGGGTGCGTGGAGACGAATTCAGAAAACAGGTGCTGTTGTCGTCCTCGCAGGATAATCTAGAGAGGTTCAGTCCTTGTTGCGCCAACTGCAGTTCCCTCTGCAGAAGAGCGTACCTTATCGTCGACATCAGTGATGTTCATAACGAACTTCACATCGAACTTGAAATAGTCGCGTATCAAGCGCCGGATAATATCCGTGCTAACATAATTGCGCGCATGCCCCAAATGCGCATCATCGTATCTAGATAAAGAAAGTTAGATATTTTGATATCGAACCATGGCAGCAATTCCCCTGCGGCGTTACTCACACTGTCGGTCCGCAAGCATACCAAGTCACCCTCTTGCCCTCCGGATCCAAAGGAATGAACGGCGTCTTTGACCTCGTTAACGTGTTGTAGATCTTCAACGGTGGCAGATGCGCAGCGGCTTCCGCAGGGATAGCCGGTTGCTGCCACGGCGGCTGCTGGCGCGAGGTACTCATGGTCCTCGGAGGGAAAAACAAGGCAGAAGACGAGGGCGGCCGCTGTCTGAAAACGGAGGGAAAGAAAAGAGCGCAGGGACGAGAGAAGAAACGCATAAAGGAGCGGAGGAAACCAAGGGAGGGGCTAAAGAGAGAGGGGTGACTCAAGGACAAACAGAATGCCGCAATCTTCAGCTCCGCTGACCCAAACAGCTGCCGATGCTGATACGAGGACAAGCTCGGAGCCCTAAGCCCTATCTAGCCCGATTGGGACCATCTCCAAAGAAATCTTGGAGACGTCAAGTTTGCGGGGGAAAAAGCTGGTATCGAAGTCATCATTCCTCTACGAGGGCTGCTGCAACGTTTACATAGAGGGAGGCAATACCAATTTCATATCGCCCTATTCCCTGTCGCCATGCCCTCCCCCTTCCTCACTCCTGGCAGGTCTTCGCAGCCAGATACGCTCGCCGTTCTTCATCTCCGCCGAGATCAGCTCGTCACCACCGTTCTCAAGACGTACGATGATGAAAATCTAGGATACGACGAGGGGAAAGTCACCAATACTCGGTTTGGATCTTATCCGCACAGTACTTTACTCGATCAGCCATGGGGTTCGCAAATTGTTGCTTCCAAGGTCGACACTGGGTCTCGCGGCCGAAGACAGCAAAAACGCAAAGCAGATGATATTGATTCCTCAGGAGCGACTGAAGGGGCCAGGACGCCCAAAACTCCAGTCGCAGCAGCGAGTGGTTTTATCCACTTGCTCCCACCAACTCCCGAATCGTGGACCGCATCGCTGCCACATCGAACACAGGTTGTCTACACCCCCGACTACAGCTACGTTCTACATAGATTGCGTGCGCGACCTGGAAGCAGAATCATCGAAGCTGGAGCAGGTAGCGGTTCCTTTACACACGCCTCCGTTCGTGCAGTGTTCAACGGATACCCTGCAGAGGCACCTCCCACGAAACGAAGACGACTGGGAAAAGTCTGCAGTTTCGAGTTTCACGCCCAACGGGTGGGTCGGATACAAGAAGAAATCAAAGAGCATGGACTGGAGGGCTTGGTGGAAGTGACACATCGTGATGTTTACAAAGACGGGTTCTTGGTAGGCGACCCGAAGGAGGGAACATCGCCTAAAGCCAACGCTATCTTCTTGGACCTGCCGGCCCCTTGGCTTGCTCTACCGCATCTGGTCCGCGAACCTAGCAATGGAACAGAGTCCCCCCTTGATCCCTCATCTGCTGTTCACATATGCACATTCTCGCCGTGTCTGGAACAGGTGCAAAGGACAATCACTACCATGAGACAACTTGGTTGGCTTAACATCTCGATGGTCGAGGTACAACAGCGGCGAATTGAGGTCCATAGGGAGCATATTGGGCTGGAATACGAGGGTGTCCGCGCTGCAACAGTCTTCCCCAAGTCAGTGGAAGAATCAATTGCGAAACTACGCACCGTTGAAGAGAATGCCAAACGCTATCGCGTGGCAACAGAGCAAGGAGATTCTACTGAGACACCCCACGGACAAACGACGACTGGAGATGATGATACGGACAAGGGAGTGGCTGATCAAGGAAAACAGAGACCCGCTCCCTACAACTCGGGGCGTCTGATCCATCGCACTGAGCCTGAGATCAAAACCCACACCTCATATCTTCTTTTTGCAATCCTACCACGTGCATGGTCAGAAGAAGACGAAGAGAAATGCCGCCAGACTTGGCCTTCGCGCAAGAGTGACGCTGAGGCCGGGAAGCCCAAGAGCAGGAGACAGCTGAAAAGGGAAGAACGAGCCCAGCATAAACAGGAAAAGGCTGCTGAAGCAGCAAAGAAAGACTCACGAGACGTTGCCGTCACTGAGGAAGCTGGTGAAAAAGACGTTGAAATGGAGCAGCCATAGAAACAGACAAAGCTGCTGACTTTGTATACTGAACTACATAATCATTTGCATATACGGGTGTTCTTTGGAGATTGGGTTTTCCTTGAAGATTGCATGACAGTCTAAAAGCATTGGAATCTATGAGCTACTTAAGCTCATTGTGGCTTTCATCCAAACATAATCAGCAGTGATGTAGCTAGACGAGTGTACTTGTAAATGGGCTTTCCAAAAATGCATGTCATCTATAGAACTAATCTTCAAGCACATTCACCTCATACCACTGTCTCTATGCAAAACACACTATGACTGCCGAGTGACATCAACGAGGTTACATTAGTTCCCATCAACATCCAAGTAGAAGCATGGGAGCTGTCGTATGATCGCTCTCTATTTTCCCTAAACATCCGTTTCCGCAATACGAAGTGATACCCAATTAAGTAATACCGATCCCACCTCTAGATGGGAAACTATAAACCAGAGAAACATCCCAGCCAAACCCACCCACAATCTCAAATATCGCGGTAGGAATATTCCAATAGTCTATAAGGATCTCGAGCGATCGAAAATTGTATACAGATACAACGCTTGAGGCAAGCCTGCTGACTAAGTAAGGACTATGACATGCTCCATACGATACGTCATGGTCCCGCTTGCGTCCCACGCAAAACCAAAACGATCATGAAGTTGTCATGTAGTTTTTCAACAGTATTCCACCTCAATCCTTTGTGTACTGTTTAGGCTGAATTGAATTATTGTCAATTCAATTCCAATTGCTACGAAGGATGTCTCACACTGCTCTTGTCACTGGTGCGACGGGCCTACTGGGTCGCCAGGTCTTCAATGCCTTCAAGCACGCGGGCTGGCTTACTGTCGGCCAAGGGTTCTCGCGAGCTAACCCGCCTACGATCATGAAGGCGAATCTGGAGAATCCAGAGGAGGCCAAGATGCTGCTGGATGAAGCAAAGTAAGTGAAGCATCTGTTATCGGATCTGGTAGTTCAATGGCGTTGGAGGTTGTCGCCTTCATAGATGAGGGGTAAGCTGGGTTCTAATAGATATTGTTGCTGACAGTTCCCGATTTTAGGCCATTGGTCGTTGTTCATTGTATGTACTCTCGTTGATCGGAATCGCTACAGATCTACGTCGAGACACTTACCGTTCTATGATCATGACACTAATTAATCTGAATGATAGGTGCCGCGAACCGTTCGCCTGATCAGTGCGAGAACGACCCCGAAACAGCTTCCAAGATTAACGTCGAGGCCACACGCGCACTTGCTCAGGCTACGTCGTCACGTGGGATTTTCCTCATCTATATCTCGACAGACTATGTCTTCCCTGGTCGTCCAGGCGAGGCCCCTTACGATGCTTCAGCAAACCCTGAACCTACGAACAAGTACGGGCAAATGAAACGTGATGGAGAAGTTGCCGTATTGGAGGAGACGAGTGAAAATGGCATGGGGGTGGTCCTGAGAATCCCTGTTCTCTACGGATCGGCACAAAAAAATGAAGAGAGCGCGGTGAACGTGTTGGTGGACGCAGTATGGAAGGCCCAGGACGAGAACGCTGGTATCAAGATGGACGACTGGGCCCAGCGGTACCCGACCAACACGGAGGATGTAGCAAGGGTGTGCCTCCATATAGCGGTCAAGTATCTCAGTAACAGAAAGAAGCTCAAGGAGTTTCCAAGAATCCTGCAGTTCACGTCCGAGGACCGGATGACGAAATACGAGATCTGTGAGAAGTTGGCGGAGGTACTAAATCTGCCATTGACTGGCATGATCAGGAACAAAGAGGGCAATGATCCAAATGGTCCTGTCCAGCGGCCGTACGACACCCATCTCTCGACCAAGGAGCTAAAAGAGCTTGAGATTGACACGAGGACCATCGACTTCGTCGCCTGGTGGTATGTATCTGCCCCTAACAGAAACTGGTCATGCTGATACTAACTTGTTGCAGGAGGAGAGAACTGGGCGCATACCGCAAGTAGAGAGCACCAAGCCATTGGTCAGTTCTCGATCCTGTCGGGAGCAATATCCATCTAGAAAAGAGCAATCGGAATCCTCCCTCCTCTGGAGGAGCGGAGGCACATTCCAGAAAAAAGCATGTACATACGGAGTAGTTGTTACCTATCCCTCTCAGTGATTCAGCTGCGACGCTCATCCGAGAGAGTGTTGACGCCTAGGAATGACCATCCACGAATGAAGTAAAAGTGTTTTCCTGGAAAGATAATCCGTTCGGAGTAATAGGCTCTTATTCCGCATTCTCACAGGAAGAGTGTAACAAGAGCAAGCCCGGTAGAAACTAAAGATGGTGAATATGATATGTCCTGAGACCATTGAAGATCTCCATTTGCCGCGGTGGAGATCTTAAAGCCTCACGACTAGTGGCAAATTGGGCATCCAATGTAGTATCGGCGTTTATGCTGTGGTAAACAACTGGGAATGAATAGTTAAAAAAAAGAAGGCTGGTACCGTGCCTGTCGGCTCATTTGTCAAAGACTGAGGGGAAGCGTGGAAGCTGGAAATATTCTTTGAATAGACCATTCGACTCCGTATGCCTTGCGACTCGAAATTGGCTGGCTGTGTGACGTTAGAAAGAAACAGCAAGCGATATGATCAGCAGCTAAGCCATTAAGTTAACTGCCGATACTCTAGTTAATAGAACGAGACAAAGCTTAGAAATGAAGTAATAGTAGAAACTAGAGGCTTCAGGCTCAAATAGTCTCTGTATTAGAACTCGCTTCTCGGTCTGTTAGTCCCATGGGCCATCAAACGTCTAAAATTCCACAGCAAATGATGTAGTATTGCTGGCAAGCTAACTTCCGTCAATCACGCCTGGGGAACAGCTGTCCCTTGCAGAGTTAATGTGTGCTGTTCTTGGTCTCTGCAGCTTTGCATCATATTTGATGATCTTGGCCGAGTAACACGGCTGGACCATGTGCGAAAACCGAAAAACCTCACGAGGATCCGTCCGTTTCACCAGACGTCCGTGCATGGCACATAGCACGGTTCATGATCGATCTCGTCCATCTGCGCATCTCTTCCGCTCTTAAATAGCAGCATGCGCTACTTTAGAAAGGCGCTGAATTTCAAAGAAGCGTGCTGTCACACCCCTGCTGTCCTAACTGTCTATCCCAACCAGGATCGATCAAATTGCGAACTACGTCAGCGTCCAGCCGGATCTAACTAGCGTGATAAAAAGTCTTTACAGTCCTCTAAAGTGGCTTTGAAGTCCAGAGAGTGCGCTGGATGGAGGCAGAACGATTGCGCACAGGGTGATGGTGATTATTTCGCGTTACCTTTTATATACAATGCGTCGCGTCGCAGCGCATTAATACTAAAGGACGATCATCACCGCTAGAACCACGACCATGGAGCCTCAGCCTGGAGTGATAGGCTCACCGACGAGTCCGCCAGGGCAAGCGCCTCTGAAATTCTCACGGTATCGCTCGGTAAGGCAGGCTGCTGCGAAAAAGCAGCAAGAGACTAGTAAGACACTTGGATTGCAGGTCAATCAAGCTTATCTCACCTCCACCACAATCGCAGACGATCCGAGATCTGAGTCAGCTCAGAAGAAGCCCCACAATGAAAGCATTGCTCGAAGCATGTCTCGATATAGACGAGCAAAGTCGCCAGCAGTCACTCAGCCGCCTCTTCCTGAGTCGCGGCCTCCATTACCGCAGCTGGTTGATCGGTCGCGTGTAGATGCAAGCAATGCCGATCGATGCGAGATCGGTTCTCGCCGGAACGTTTCGAACCCTTCCACTTCTGTCAGGCAGCCTCAGGAGAGCGAAAGCGATGACGACGAGGAAGATCTTGCGATACGCGAGCGAAATAGAAGGGAGGCCATGCGGATGTTGACGGCCTCTGAAGAACGAGAAATCATGCCGGAGAAGGTCTGTAGCCCGAATGGCTACAAGGAAAGCACAGATCGCGACAGGCACAAAGACATGAAGGAGCCGGGACGTGTTGCAGAACATGCTATTAGACGTGACATTTCTGATAGCAAGATATCGCAAAGGAAATCATTGAAGGACAGAATAGTGACGCGTTCGAAGAGCCGTGGACGTTCTCAGCGACAAAGAACTGAAACAAGATCCAGCACCACGGACGATGGACCGTCAGGCAGGAATGGCGAACCTGGTGGAGGAGGACCTATCCCAGGCTTTGACGCACCCGTATCTGCTGTGAATGCTGGTGAGAGAAAGGTTACTGTGAAATGCAATGAGTCTGGTATCATTCTACCAGTGACCCCTACCACTCGTGCTCACGATATCATCACTTTCGCTTGCAGCAGCCTTTCGGAACCGATTGATCCCCAGAGGTCTATTGTGGTCGAATCATTCTCCCAACTTGGACTTGAGCGACCATTGAGAAAATATGAGCATGTTCGCGATGTACTGAACTCATGGGATTACGATAGCCAGAATTCTCTAGTTATTATACCTTCTACCTCATCTGCTTTAGATGAACTCGATGCCAAGGCTGCCCCGGAACAACAGCCCGAAGAAGCAACCTTTCACATATACCATTCTCAACGACCGGGGAAATGGGAAAAGCGTTATGTGACACTGCGACCAGATGGCCAGGTCGTAATGGCAAAAAAACCGGGACATGAACAGACGAACGTTTGCCATTTGTCGGATTTTGATATCTACACCCCAACTCCACGCCAACTCGAAAAGAAGATCAAACCTCCCAAGAAAATATGCTTTGCGGTGAAGAGCCAGCAGAAGTCGAGCATGTTCTTGAGTACTGAGAACTTCGTTCATTTCTTTTCCACTAATCACCGCGACATCGCCTCTCAATGGTATAAAGCCGTCCAGGGATGGCGGAGCTGGTATTTGGTAAATGTTCTGGGCGAGGATGAAAGGGATCAAGGTCCTATACACACGAAGGCACCACACCAGCAGTATATGCACCAAAACAGCACCCGCCGACAAGCACCTCCAACTGTTCCGAAGAACCTCAGTCTCGATACGCAGCACCTCGACTCCCGTCACCATAAGGATGTACCACCGAAATCAGATTCTTCTCAAAATGCGGAGGGTGCGACCTTTTCACCAACAGGGCTCCTTGGGAGAACGTACAGCCAGCGGCAGCGACTAATGCGTGAAAGAGAGGGAAAGAGTGCAGAGGAGGGGCCGTTCTCTCCCCATGGTTTGCTTAGTGCTCTTAGTCCGACAGTTTCTCCTCCATGCTCCAATCCATTCAGCAACCCATCGAGTCGTGTCAACAGCCGCACAAATACCATGCGCTCCACCCAAGACCCGGACGTGAACGGTCCTGGTATCAGTCGGTCTACCTCGACTCGTCAAAAACCTCTCGTTGACCTCACGCCAGTTTACCAGGAACCGCCACAACATGCGCGCAAAGGCAATGCGGTCACGGTGGCTCCTGGCGTTCCTCTCGTCGACGCTGCCACTGGCCCTGAACTAGCACCTGGTGCCATTGTGGTTCCTAGCGCCACAACTTGGAGACGGCCAGCCCAGAGCGGCGACCCTGTGCTTCCTGAGGAATCCACAAACATGCCTCATATAGCTGCTATACCGAAGCGCTCCAATACTACTCGAAGTCGCAAGCATGGGGCAAATGGAGTTTCCTCGGCGTTGGTTGACTGCAGTGTAACGTCTCCTGATAATCAGTTTGCACCGAACAGTCTTCTGGCACGTGCCGATAAACTTGCAGCTGCCCAGGGCGATATAGGAACCGGACATGGCGTTGCTTCCGGCGACCGCCATGCTACGAAGCCACTTCTTGATCTCACCCCGCAAAGTCAGTTTGCTGAAGGCAGTCTCCTACGCCAATTGGAGTCGTGACCTCGTACCTGGTTTATATGGGCGTATTTCTGATGCCTGTGACGAAATTCGTTGTTGTTCTTTAAAAGAGAGACTTTATGGCAAGTACCGCGTTTTCGGGAAGTTCTTAGTCCACTGATGTCTTTATTTCGGGATACCCAAGGCTCGTTCATTGTTTTTGAGCATAATGAAAAGCTATATTTTCTCCTGCACCATATCTATCGTTCGCTGTAGTCTCAACCGGGGCACCTACTACGTCCAATTCTTTCAAAGGTTCGCCCAAAAGGTTATTACCATGTGGTATGGCCAAAAATTTATTCCCTAGTCCTTTTGGGGGGATATGTATGTGTTACGCCATTAGGGAAATATTATCCGCATTCTACTGAAAGTATTCGCTAACGTTCAATGGGTGTCGAATGAAGTTCAAGACGTACGAAATCTGCAAAAGACCATGGTTGATATTTAATGACTGAGTTATAATGACATCCATATTTTGTGTTAGGAACTATATTTGTATGCTGACCGTAAGCCTCACAGCCGACTTCCCTTCCATCTGGGAGGTCTTTTCTCTGTAAATGCTTTCAATCCCTCTCGAATATTGGAGCCCTTTTGTAGATCTGCGAATTCCCTTTCTAGTGTTATATCCACCGCTCGTTCCACTGCGGCAGTTTCCCATCCCTGCCTGAGACCAGCTCTTGTGCAGATGATAGCATCTGGACTGTTCTCAGCAATCAAACTCGCAGATTTAATCGCCTCATTGACGACCTCCGACTGCGGTACAACTTTGTTGACAAGTCCCCAGGCTAAAGCTTCCTGCGCGCTGAGATTACGTCCGGTTAACGCGAACTCGGACGCTCGCTGGAGCCCAATGGTCCGTATAAGCCTGGGGAGGCATCCACCGATAGGAGCGACACCTCGCTTGACCTCAGGAAGACCAAAATATGCTGTATCAGCTGCAACAACTATGTCGCAGTTAACTACGAACTCAGCACCGGCACCAAGTGCGAGCCCGTTTACCGCCGCAATGACGGGTTTCTTTCCCAGCCGCCGACTGAGAGGTTTGAAGGCTGGTGCGTTGCCAACGCGATTACGAGCGTCTGCATTTTCATCCATGGAATTGTTCCACTCTTTCAGGTCAGCTCCAGCAGAGAATGCCTTCTGGCCTGCGCCTGTGATGACAGCCACGGATAGAGAGGGTTCATCATCAAGCCATTTCCAAACAGCATCCATCTCCCACTGAGCTGCTGTGTTCATGCAGTTTAGGCTCGCTTCACGTGCCATGACCACTAATAGGACGCGAGGTGCAGGAAAAGAAAGCTTGAGAAAGTTGGGGGTTTGTGGGGGTGGAGTGACTGTGGGTGCCATGGCTGTTAATACTGGCCCAAAAACTTCCTGGTATTCTATCCACGTATGTTCTCTTTATTTGATGCAAATAGAATTCGGTATGAGATGAGCTCGGAAGAGAGGAGAAGGTTAAGTCTCCGAGTGTTACAGATATCTTCCGCAACGGCTGTTCATGGATATTCCATATGGCTCGGATAAGAATAGCAGAGCAGCTCCTATCTGGGCCCATATTTGGGCACATTGCAATGTCACAGTTACGATTCTAAACTCAGCAGATGCTGCGCCGCAATGATATAGAATGAGAACCTACGAGAATATGCATCCACCTGTAGCAGCAACATCCTAGGGTTGGCGTGGGACAGGAATGCAATATGCATCATTTTATGAAAAGGGATACACTTCTATTGGCGAGACTATCTCACAGTGGACGTGGATGCTTCGGGCCAAGTCTTGAGACTACCAGGGCGCATCACACAGCTTGCGGGACTATTGGGACGTCAAAAACGTCCGGCTGCGCTAGATTTGAGTGATAACACAAGTGGCTTATCTAGCTCAGTACACTTCTAGTCGATATTTCGCTGATCTACTGGTGTCAACGCTGGAATGAAGCAAGCTGGCAGTATTATGTAGTCCATATTCAGTGAAGTAAAGTACTTATGTATATAGCGGCTGAATATTATCGTCCACAAGCGAGCAAACATGGGAGATCTCTGGACCTGTGAGATAATAATCAATTACGCGCGCTGAAGGCCCGACTGTCCGGCTTAATGTAGTATCCATGTCTGTCGGGAATTTATTTGCGAATGTCCGACAGTAAAGATTCGTTTTCACGTTCGCTAGCTGCATTGATCCCTGCTCTTACATATCCAGGGGTAGGCATCACCGAAGCGATCCTTCGATCATTTCACACGGACTTCGCAAATTGCCACTTCCAGTTTCCGCAAAAAGTGCAACTGAAAACTAAGTGGCATGTGCGGAGTGATTGTCTAGTAGATATCCTACCTAGACGGTGAGTGTCATGGCATTTACCAAACTTACAAAAATCCAGCTTTTGCGATACTTGGCCAATCGGTAAATTACAGTTTTGTTCCTTAGAATAGTACCATTGGGCATACCCAACTTCAATATTGATTGATGTCTTCGCTAATGTGATCCTTTGTAGAATTGACGAACTACCAATCTGCATTTCTACGGTTCTGAGATCCATTATAAATTTCCTGTGTTTGCTGCAATTCATGTTCACTTGTGACGACCAGCAGGATGCGAGCGCTCCATCTGAACTTCTCTGGTCAGGGTAACATTGTTCTGCGCTGACAGCATGTGCTCATAGACATGTTATACCACGTAGACACGTTAAGATATCGACGAATGTTGGGAGACCGGCTCGTCCCCAGCACGTCCATCAAACCTTAAGAGGAACGATGTCACTAACATTGAGTCGTTACTTTAGTATCACCTCGGATAACATTAAGTTTGGACCGCTTCTAGACCCCAGTGTATCTTTAAACCCATCTTTGTGGGTCAGATTCTGAAGTTGCAACCTCTCATAAAGGATAACTCGCAGTTTGGGTGATGATGCGAGCGACTGCGGCCCCGGAAACCGGGAACGCATTGCTAGTGGCTCAATAATGTCGTACTTTTGTATGACTTTCTATCCCGATCCCTGTCATGATCTCAAGGAGAACGTGGAACCCTTGTTTTTACGCTAAGTGGTTTAGATGCATTGTCTGTGACGCGATTGTTGGGCGAGACCGTAGTGGTTGGCACTATCACACTGTGAGTGTTCCGAGACCGAATCATGAATCACAACGGTGATGCATTATTTTCTTATGCTAGAAGTTTCGGTGAGAATGTCTCAAAATCCAGTCGGTTTGGATGTGCATGAGTGACCACTGTAGATGTTTAGTTGGTTTACGGGCCAACTTGCTTGTCGTACGGAGACTCGGCAGGCAAAGGGGTTTAAAGCATCTTTCGCTGAGCGTTGCAATCATGTAGAGGCAGGAATATCCCTAAATCCTATTTTACGTACATACCAAAGACTTTTCTTTTGTGTTAAGATCTACAGTCTATCGGCCATCATCCCTACACAGTTGTATATACCTTGATCTGCCCTCAAAACATGCTGGTCGATAAAGCCATGTGCAACGGTGAGCCGGAAAATGTGTACAGTTCTTCAGTCAAAATAACTATTCCACGAAACCTCAACCTCACGGAGTTGCTTCATACCAGCGCATGCACACCTTCGCTGCCCCCATCACATTTGATCGCCAAGGACAACCTCACGAGTCGCAGTTTAACTCTTGGGGAGCTTCGCTCGCGAGCTGGACGACTTGCCCAAGGCTTGAGATCCGTGTTAGGTGCCCAAGATGGCCATCGGCATGCAATTCTCATCCCAAATTCAGTAGACTACATAGAGACGTTTCATGCAGTTCTCTGGACTGGAGGGACAGCATGCCCAATCAACCACGCGTTGAAATCCGCTGAAATTGCTCATGGACTTTGCGTCTCGCGACCTCATATCGTGATCGTTTATGGAGACACCGTATCGAAAGTCGAAGAAGCCATTGAAGTTGCGAGAGATGAGATGTTAAAACGTGGCATCTCTTGGGAGAAACCACCGGTTATAACAGCAGTGAAGAGCGTCAAAGGATACAAGCATCTGCCAGATGACTTGATGGCAGACACAAGTTTGCCCATACCTCATTGGGAAGATACGTCCACGAAGCTAGCATCCATCCATTTGTCCTCTGGGACGACTGGTCTGCCAAAGGGTGCGCAGCTGACACACTACAACTTCGTCGCAAATTGTTATCAATTATACGCCCATGATCCCGAGCAATTCCACAAGGCAAGCCGGACGGTAGCCTATACACCATTTGTGCATATTGGCATGACGACGATGCCATTATTCTTCGGACCATGGACAGGCATGATGCACCATGCAATGCCAAGTTTTGATCTGGAGACTTTCGGTCAACTCGTGCACTCGAACTCAGCAACGAGCTTCCAAGGAGTACCCTCTGTCGTGCTAGCATTAGCCCATACAAACATATGTGAGAGATATGACTTCTCAAGTGCTCAAATCATCAACTGTGGAGGCGCACCATTTAAGCAGGATCTAATGGACCGATTATTGAGTCGTGCACCATGGAAACCAATTCAACTCTACGGTATGACAGAAGCGGCTCCTTATATCGCGTATCAGAGACTTAATGAAGCTCTCCCCGATGGAGTGGTCGGATACCTTCTCCCGAACATCGAAGCAGTTCTGAAGCAAGAGAACTCGACTCGTGACGCACCTAGGGGCGGACCAGGAGAGCTGTGGATACGAGGTCCGAACCTCTTTCAAGGATACGCGTCTAACGAAGAAGCCAACCGAAAGGCATTCCCCATGCCAGGGTGGTATAACACCGGCGATATATGTACCATTACCGAAGACGGCTTAATATCTATAGTTGGCCGGACAAAGGAGCTTATAAAATATAAGAACTTTCAAGTTAGCCCTACAGAACTTGAAGCATACTTGAACTCGCACCCCTATGTTGCCGAGGCAGGCGTCGCAGCAGTGTGGGAAGAGGCACAGCTTACAGAGTTGCCCACAGCATACGTTATTTTAAAGCACCCATTCGAGACACGCCCCGAGAAAGTGCGCGTACTTCGCGAAATCCACAAAGATATGGATGATCAAGTTAGTGGTTACAAGAAGCTCCGCGGTGGTGTATGGGAAGTTACGCGCATTGTCAGAAACCCAACAGGGAAGATACTACGGAACCAACTCAGGAAGTATAAGACGGGCATATCATCTTTGGAAGACACGGATGTAAGGGCAAGGCTGTGAATGTACATCTTTCATATTACGTGTAGACAATAAGCATTGAATATGATCTCATATAGTGCCGTCAGGAAGTCAAAATGCTGCACATATGTTGGGAAATGGCGAGCTTGATATTACCCTACTGCTGTAGCGGGGGCCGAACAAGAATAGAGTTTATAATTACAAACTTCCGGACTTTTAACATTGTCTTATTTTTGGAGAGCTTCCTTTTACTTTCCCTTGAGCCCTGCCGTCACTCGTAGAAGAGCTTATGATCGATGACAGCAAATCCGGTTGCGTTTATCCATTCCCATTCATACCTTTTAAGCCATTTCGAAGGAGCTTGATCGGGGTTTCCCGAGAGAAAACTAAATAAGCGGAAAGTTGGATTTTACATGTCCCTGCGTCGGTCACCATAAGATCCTCCCCTCCAAGACGTCGAACACTAGCCTCTGGAGAGTGCCGTACCGGGATCCGCCTACATCGTAAAGCTACTTTCCTCTACCCTGTAGGAACTCTCGCTCCGAAGTGACGTCCTGTTGTATTACGAAGAATATCTCTGAAGTAGAACCTCGATAGAGTCCCTCTGGTGAATTGTAAGACTGGGTTAGTGGTTGGTTGATAAATAAGTCGAGTGGTTGATTAGTGACTTTCGATGTCACTGGAAATGGCAACTGTTCGGTCCTCATCGATAAAAAAGGGGTTACCAAGTCCATTGAGGTACCTGGCTTTCTTTGGTCTCGGCTTGCGAGACGCAGAATGAGACTGTTGTCAAGAGAGTGTTTTGGAAAATACAACCGACATGGAGGGAGACGACTGTGTCTCTTCCATAAGAGGAAACGGATCCCAATATTCTAAGTTCCTCATCCAACACGCCCGCTGCGTCACTAAGAGCGATTGGTCTATTTAATACCCCTTGAACTTTCATTCGAAGGAGACAATGTCGACAATCCTTGGGGAGAGAAGAGAAGCGAATGGAAAGAAGTTGGAGGGGTGGAAGACGCGTATTTATATCCTCCCCCTCCAGAATGGACTCACCGTCCGAAAGTTTGTAGACTAACTTCTGCAGATCGCCTTATGCCAATGATTATACTGCTCCTGCTCTGCTGCCGAAAAGGAGACGTCCATATGTAAGGTGTGCGCAGAACTTGGAACGAGTTTATTGAGATTTAATGACAGCTGGCGTGAATTGAATAATTTCTCCAGATAGTAATCGTAGGCTTTAACGATATGAGTTTGACTAAGGCGTCGAACCCAACTAACAGCTTGCTGGATATAGCGATCCGACGTTGGTATGCCCCACTGAACACTACGGCAGAGGTTCTGGAGGTTAGACCTCGCCGAATTGACATAGTAAGAGTATATGAGAACGTAGTGTGAAGAGCGCTGAGAGTTGGATCAGCATTTTGCGTTCAAAGTGGTCCAACTCCGCATGGAATATCTGAGCGTCAATGCCGCACAGATGCAAGGTGGCCCCGATGAAAAACTGTTGAGCGGGTTTAAACACCATATCACATATTTTTCATTGTAGCAAAGGACCTGGTCACCAACGATGGGGAGTAAAGCTCTGAGTTTGGGAGATCTTCGTAATAGATACTGGAGGGCAACGTGGTCCGTGATATCTTTCACATGGATGGTTCCATTCTCGAATCGAATGCGTGAGGATAGACAACAACGGATGAGTGACTATGTCCAAATCAGGCCAATATGATAACCTACTACGCCGCCCATTAGTTCTGGATCATTCCAAACGAAACGGTTAATGGCACATCGTGTAAGACGGAGGACAGCGCATGGGTCATTATCGGGGATGGTGAAGGGATCAAAGTCGGCTGATACCAGACTTGGAAGATTCACGCGCATCCCCGTAGTAGCTCCGTATGTCTAGTTTGCTAGTGACTTTGTGTATCTCTTTTGTCCACTGCCAGACCAGATTGGGGGGGGGGGGGGGACAATAATCAGAGAGGGACGGCTGGTACAGTGGAATTGCTCCATAACGCTTCATTTAACGACTTGGATAAGAAAGGCATCAGGCCTTAAAGTCCTCTATAGCATTGAATAGAGGTGTCGCCGGTAGGAGCAAATGCCATTCCGCGCGACGAGCACCAATGATGGATGCCTGCTGGGAATTAGCATTTCTGAGCTGGTGCGCCTCATCCAATATGATTGTATGGAACAACCTTGAAAGGCCATGTGGCCATGGAACGCCCTCCCCGTGCGCCAATTCCCATCGTCTTCGTGCTCCGGCGCCATGCCGCTGCGAGAGCATCTGGTAAGATGTGATGACGATACTTCGCCGATTGCGTGGAGAGGGATCAGATCACCTAGGCTTTTATCAAGGTTATTAGTTTCCACCGCCAGCATAGAAACTTAAGGGTAGAAGCGTCCTCTTAGGTTCTCTAAATATAGATCTGAATATAGTTTATGTGATAGAATAAGGACTGTAGCATCTTGAATAGATAAGGTCCAAACAGAGAAGGCCCCCAATGTGCCCGTAGTTCGACAGAAGCAAAGTATCCACATGGAGATTCCACAGAGCATAAAAACCGCCATATCCAGGATCAGATGCTATTTTGCCTGCATCAACCATTGCTATTGGTTTCAAACTGGTGTGGATATCTATATGATCGATATATAAATTAAACGAGGCTGGTATTATAGGATATCGAAATATGGACGTGTGGGATGAGGGGAAGAATGAGCACAATAGAATGAGCAGATATTTATTAACCATTCTCTTGCCCCCCCTCCCTTCACTTCACTTCTCATTTCCCCGCTCAGGGGAATGAATACATACAGTCAACGGCCAAAATGGTCTGTTATTCCCAATGCAGTGTGAATATTCTGCTTCTTATAAGTGAGGTGTAGGGAATAAGAAATGGTTAAGTAGAGACATTAGTTAATCTATTGTCGTTTCTAGCTACCCACATTTCGTGACGGCATCAACCCAAAACCAAACCATTAGACCCATTAAACGCCGTCATTATACTTGATGTCGTACATTTTCGTGAACCCCAAAAGATTGACAAAAAAACCCAGAAACGAAATTTCCAGATGGCTTCTATGAAGCCTGGTAGACTTTGAAGCTTTTAAACTCCCAGTATGCGCTTGCAAACGAGGTTGGATTGTTTGCCACATAATTCGTGCAGGTTCCTGGACAACCAGACTGCTGGTTATAGAATTTCTCCAATCCACCCAGTTGACCACATAGATCGATATTAGCAATGATACTCTGGTTGCGGAAGTGTGAACTGATGTCGCAATCTGTACTGGGGAAGTCGGCCAATGGTGTTCCCCATGTTGAGGGATCCGGTGTGGAATTCGTATCGGAGATGTCACTGGGGATAGATGAACGTGGGAAGAACCAGATACGGATACCAGCATCTCTCAACTCCGTTGCATAAATCTGCATCATTAATTAGCAAGACAGTGTCTAGGTTGATCTTTGGGGAACCTTACTCCTCCACCGTTGTTGTTCAATGCTTCGCCATATGTAGCTGGCTTTCCCTGGACGCCGCAGCCCTCGTTGCTGTTCGTTCCGTTCCAGCAGTTGGAAGACAGTACCTTTCCTGTCTCCTTCCGCTTGACGTTCATCTTGCAGCCATTTGTCGTGTGCAACGTAATCTGATTCCCCGTCTTCGCAGCGTTAGTCGCTTCGACGACATCAATCTCCCCGTTAGTTGGCCAGTTGTCTGGATCCGCAAGCCAGAGTGCCGGCCAGGTGCCACAGCCGTACGGGGAGTGCAGGATGTCAAAGATGAACAGGCCGCTATTGTAGGTGTTCTTAGAAGTGATCCGAACAGATCTTCGTCCGGTAGACGCATCGACATTCGATGTGTCCACTTTGATTACGGCGGAGTCCTCCGATGCGTAAGTCAGATTCAAATACTGCGATCCCGCTTGGTCCACATAGCTATACATTGTCAGTCACCAGGATCGAGGAAAAGGCGGTAAATAGACATACTGAACAAAGCCACTCGCCGGATCATATCCAGAAAAGTAGTTGAATTGATCAAAGAAGCCTGTTCCCGAATACGTATCTTTCAGGCTATAGTTCAACTTCGAGTAATTTGGGTATCGATTTGCTTTTGTGCCCTCGACGGATCCCACCACGATTACGATGATGGCGACGACAACTGCAGCAGCCACTGCAAGCTTGGTCTTCAAGCCCCATCCACGAGGATCCCACTTGGACCTTGGCGTTAAGCCCTGCGATTCTAGGCCCGCGGCTCCGGGCGCGACGTACGCGGCGGGCGGCTGGGTGATGTGATCCAGCTCCGTCTTTGGGATCTGGGAGCCCGCGCCGCCATAGCGACCGTAGTCGTCTCCGCCGGTGAAATCGTTTCCGTACACCATGATGGGCGATGAGCGATGTTTCTGTCGCACAGTCGAGGATGCAGCAGCCTGCGAGTTGAAGCTACCAGGAGACCCTGCAGCTTAAGCGCTGCGCGGCGATCGGAATGCAAGGCAGTCCAGGAGTTCCGAAGGGGCCGTAAAGAAAAGTAAGATGTAACAATAGATGTTCGTAGACAAGCGAGTGACCGACGAAGCAATAATTCTCCAGCTTAAACGAAGGAGGGAGAAGAATGGGAGAAGAGAAGGAGAAGAAGAAGAAGAAGAAGCAGTGAGGGAGGAGGGACACGGAAGGTCAAATAGAGACAGAGACAGCAGCAGTTACCAGTTGAGTTACCCACCCATCACATCACATCGTATCATATCAGCATGTCTCGTCCATCCTGGAGATACGCACCAGGTACGTATACAATCTGTGAATTAGTCTTGGTCTAAGAGCTAACTCTGGAGTAGCATAGTCTATTTACTGAAAGTGATCCACGTCTTAACCTTGATGGTGGAGGGACCCGTAACTTTTTTCTTATCGAGCTATCCTACACGCCAGGCTAAGAGAAAATCATGCTGCACGGTCGCATTGATTTCTGATGTCTGTTACTATGCAAAGAACGGTACGAAGATAATAATGCAGAGCGGTATGCTGATCTATTTGGCCGGGGCAAACGGCCGATGTGTGATCTTCATCTGGATGAGCATCTTCGGGCGAGTAATGTGTGCTGCACTGTAACTCCAGCAACGATAACACAGTGCTTACGGCAAGTGCTTTGAGTCCTCAACGAGAGGACAGTCCAGCAAAGAACTGGTTTAGAAACTGGCTCTTCAAGTCTTGATCTCCACTGGCGCTACAGCCCCGCGGTTGATGGACCATCTGCTCCGATCTATACGGTAGACAGTTTACCGTTCGCATCAACAATGAGGCTTCAAGGTGCCTGGTCCCTGGATGGATGGCACATTAAGCTGACAGTCTTTCGGGTCCGCCGCATTACATTATTACCTAAGAGACATGCTCGAAGTTAACTAGTTAATCATTCTGGACTTTGGTCTTGTCTAGGAACATCTCCACTGAAAAGTACTGTTTTCGAGCATCACTAACCAGCTGGCACCCATTGGATTTACAACTCACGAGGTAGACACTGCTGCATTGCCATGAGGCCCTGGAGTTCGATCCATCCACATCAACCCATCGGATGCCCTTAATACGCCAACGATACCTCCTCTAAGTAACAGCATGGACTGATAAGAATTCCGCAGAATACTGCCGGTCGATCACACCATCAACAATCAATCGTGAAGCAACAAACACCTCTTTACACCCTTGTATGGGAAGCACTGCAACCTGGTTTCACATCCAGACACACAGCGCAAGAAACATGGTTAAGCTGCCAAGCCCAACCACCAAAAAAATCGATCGAGCCAATGGTCAGCAATGAGGCATCGTTCTTGTTCCGTCTGGATCCTCTGTTGACGCGTTCCCGCCCAAGCTGCTCACGTCATAGGCTCCATTGCTGGCCCGTGTCCGCTGTACAGATATCTAAAATAAGCAGCGACCCATGCGAGCAGGCTAATGGAATCGATTCAGGATCGAATCAGTCTGACGAGACTCAGGAAAGTGTCTCCACGTTGCTTGCTCAGAACAGTAAGCGGCAGGTCGCTGTTATCCACTGGGGGTGATTACTACTTAAGAAGGCAAACAGTGTGCGCCACAGCCGATCAAACTGTTTCCGTATCAACGCGGATATGGTTAGAATATTCGTTACTGGGTTGTACTTTCCCGGTGGAAGTTCTACTGGGTAAGTAGGAAAGGCCCAACGAGTAGTGGACCAAATATCTCTAGAATCGACGTGGAGCAACTTACAATGTACGTCGACAATGCATTGTTTTATGCCATACTGACGAATAATCTAAAAAAACAGCGAAGAGGAGTCGATAATAAATGCGTATCATAGTCGCATCTATGTATTATCGCATTTAAGTATTTTGGAATATCTAATTATTTTTTCTTTTGAAATTAGGCCTTGGCTTTCTCGAAGATTCTTTACTTATTCTTTTGTCGCAAGCCGTAAACGCTCGCCATTGCATCTTGCTCCTGCCAATGATGAGGTTAAACACTTCGTCCCGCGTAGCCTTGTCCATATCCAGAACCTCCACTGAGATGTTGTTGTCCGACCTGGCCCCCGATGCAGTGTCGCCTTCAGCATTGCTCCTCTGGATATAAGTAGGTGCGGTGTCGGACAAGAATGTCAAAGACAGTGCCGTCAGGTTAGGTTGCAACCTTGTCAGCTTCGACTTATTATCACTGTGGATCTTGCTCATCTCGAGCAGGCTGGGAAACGGATAAGACCAGATCTTATGCTGGCGATGCCTTTTGGGATGCAGAGTCAATGGTCGAGTCTTTGTGAATCGCAGACCATTCGATGAGATTAAGAGGTATCCGGGATGACCTCTGCGATATACATGGAAGGAAATTATGTCCTGTCTAGAGTTCCCCATACTATCCGTTACCTCATTATCTGCATCGCTCGAGTCGGAGGCACGCTGTGACGTTTCAATACTATCCAGATAGTCTGCTGGGCTGTCCTCTGAACTGTCTGGCAAACCAGTGTCTGGCGCAGCACCTGACGGGGCCTGGCCGTCTTGTTCGGCAACTTGTTCCCTGCGCAGGATTTCATTTTTCTGGAGATATTGGATTGCCCATTCCGCTGTGGATTGAAGGTTGCGTTAGCAGAGAGTCCTTCAAGGTATGTTGCCTTATTGCAGGAGATATCTAGTCGTACGTACCGTTTGTGGGTATATCCCAGAATGGCAATCTCAGCAGACTCACCACGAAACGATACTGCGGCCATCGACTGGATATAGGGAAGCTCACAAAAAACATCAATATGTTAATGAGCCAAAATATCTTCATACAGAATGCCATATCGGCAAAAAGTGACACTGTCGCGCAACTAGCGAAGAAAAAGAGCGTCGCCGCTGTTTTGCTAGGATTTCTCCATTTGTAGAAACTACCTGTGGTTAGTACCAGATTCCTGATGTGTATATCGTCTGTTCGCTTACTTTCTCAGTATTTCCAAGAAATCTGCAAGATCTCCGACTTGAAGTTGGATGAATGGTGCAATCTCGTCAAGAAGCGGTTTTATCCACTCCTCTCGTCCATGTCTATCGACAATCTCACCCCAGCGTAATGCGTGTTCGCTCCTATTGATAGACCTATCCAGTGACTCACGAACGGATTCGGCAGTCGACGGAAAGTAGCGACTCTTAAGCACGATATAGATCACGTATGCATGCTGCTCATTTGGTTAGTGTCTCGAAATAAAGCTCTAGGGGTCGAGCTAACTGACAAAGAATCCCATGATATGCTCGGTGTACCACAGGAACAAGAATATAGCAAACCACTTCCCAGTTTTCTTCGGATTCTCCCACCTGTACAGACGTCTCATTTCCATGAACCATTGCTGCCATGGTTCTGTTGCCATAACGAGACGCTCGACGTAATACGCCAGGGTCTCCGCGTCGAAATCCAATTCACCCAAAGTGTCGTCGACATGTCTCGCTGTAAATGGCTGCGAATAATAAAGCAGAAGCTAAAGGTCGTATTGTCAGCAAGAGTTCTATGAATAAATATAGAGCAACAGATACGTACTTTTCCGATATATCTCTCCCATTTAAAGCGGACAACATTTCCAGTCTCATCTCTCTCCAGAAACTGCTCATCATCACGTCGCGGATAGTCCACAACATAGGATGGCGACAACCGTACCCGTTTGATATGTCGGCCAGTGATCCAAGCGACTGCAAGACTTTCACGATGGGCCTCCAGCTTGTTAATTTTCTGTCTCTGTGTGCCGCAGGCGTCAATCCCTTGTACACTCTCGGTCTCAGTAGTATCAATCTCCGGTCGTTGACGTCCATCTTGATTAACTGATATCCAACTGCCTTCGCTCCTTCGCCTTACTTTTTCTTCCTTGTGATGTCTATTCTCTGATTCCGCCTTGAAGAGTTCATCGTGAGCCTCTAGGTACTCGCGATCTGACTCTTTGGAAATGTATGGTCGTGTCGCCTTGGACAACTTTGCCGCTGTCTTTGATTGAAACCGCTGCTTTGCCGCTCGCTTAGGATGTGCGATTGCCGTCACCTTGCGCTTTGCGAAATTACCGATTCTATTACTGTGTCCCCTGCGACCTGGAGTTACACCCGGCACCTCTGGAAGCCGGCCATGGGCGACATCATTAGGATTGAATGCCGGATCAGTTTTGAGATATTTGTCGGACAAGGCCGGTTCTAGCGCATTTTCATCCTCTGATGCGGAGCATTCTGCAGGTTGATCTGTAGATGAACTGAATAGAAAGTCGCTGCCTTTGCGCACAGCTTTCTGGGGAAGTTTGAGGATCCCGGCAGGATTCAAGGTCTCGAAAGACAATAGTCCCTGGTCCTGATTATCTTCCTGGTCGGTCTTTGGTGCAGTGAGCTCCTGGGCCGGATCTGACTCCTCGTTGTCCAATCCTTCTCCATTTTCAGACCTCATCTATCCTGGTTCGATAGATAATGCATAGAAGATGTTCAATGGCAAGTAAAATCTATCACTTGAGGGTAAGATCAGGCAGTTATGGAATGTCAGATCGGCGCGGAGTAAAAGTCCCAAGGAGATCGAATGTGAATGTTCTGGCCATCTTCAATTTGTCTGGGCTCGCAGTCGAAGATCATTCTATTAAAAAGGAAGAGGACGGAAACAACAACGCATGATTCGATTAGATCCTGCACCCCCCTGCCAGCAGCTTACTATACTTCTTGTTCTAAGTGACATCTGCCCAGCCCTCGCTTCGTCTACCTTGGCGAGACGACTTTTCCATTCGCAGCTGGTGGGTTCGACATTGTCTAACTGGGCTGACACGCGCATGTTTCCAGCCCTAGTGGGAACGGAATGCGCCACTCCTATACTTACGATCAAGCTAGGATAGGCCCGCTGAATGATCGTCACGGATCACCTTAGGGCCTTTCTCCCACTCTTAGAACATATCATTGTCGTTATCATCGCCAATAACAGTCTCATCATCGGTTTCTAACTATTCATCAAGGAAGTTTGGTTTCGCATTACAATAGGATATCCGTGCAAATTCATGACAGAAGAACCGCATCGGGCCGAGAACAGTAAACCGATGATGTCGATACAAGGAAGCGCGGAAACTTTATCGGTTTCCGCTGCGTGCAATCTGAAGCGAAAGGCCAGGGAAGCGCCAGGATGATGTCTTGCGGTGGACCCTGGTGTTCCCAGATCCGTGCGATTCTATAGCTCACAGACTGTGCTTGCGATCCTGCTGCGATGAGATCTTCATCCTGGATCTTGAATCTTGAATCTCGATAGCTACCGTTGATGTGGCTACCTGGCTCCACCTGTCACATCTGCGTGCAACGTTACCCCCAGGATCTCCAGAAGATTCTCTGTATTACTCCCTGATTGAAGGTGCATATACCCGACTCTAGAGTATAGTGATATGTCCGATCGGAGATTATTCGGGTAGGGCAATCAGGTTTATTATCTGGACCGGAATCCAGTACCATTGTCTCGAAATATACTGGGCGATTTCATAAGACGACAGCAGAACTTATATCGTGAGATTTGTTGTCTCGATATTCAAACCTAAAAATATAGCAATCATCCCATTTACGAGTACAGCGATTGATATAGATATTCATCATGATTCTGACATTAAATGCGACAGATAAATGCTGAAAAGAAATGACGCCCGATGATACTGATTCAGAAATGAAGCACTGCCTTTCAAGCCTTCGTTTTCTTTTTCTCGAAAACCAATTTCAACGGCTGCACGCCAACGGTGAAATGGTCCTTCGTCGCCGTGACTAGCCTCGATCCATCCTCTCCAGGAGCAAACTTGACGCTCTCAAAATGATGAACGAACTGAGCCACCAAGTCACGCATCTCCACCAGTGCGAGCGCTCGACCAATGCAGCCATTCATTCCGACGTTCCATGTCAAGAAAGCATTCTTATTCTTGAACAGCTCAGATTTTGAGTACCATCTCTCAGGGATGAACTCGTCCGCATTGACATAGTTTGCCTCATCATGTTGCATCGCGTAGACCGGAATCACTACAATGGTTCCTCCAGGAATGAATGTACCATCCACAACGATTCCTTCGGGAGCAGTGAGTCGTGGAAATCCTGAAGGGATAGCCGGGTGCAGACGGAGACTCTCCTGGATGACACCCTCAAGGTGTTTAGCTTTTGACACCTCCTTGGGATTGAGTCGGCCATTCTCGTCCATGAGAGGCTCGAGCTCTGCTCGTAGCTTTTCGACTTGAGACTGGTCCTTGGCCAAGTGATAGAAGAGGAACGTGAGAGTGGCCGCGGTCGTATCAGAACCTCCAACGATGGTAAGCCTGGTGTCGCCGCGGAGCCACTGATAGTCGATATCTCGCTTTGGGGTTTCCTCGTAGGCATTCACAAGGTGGGTAAGAATCTATACATAAGTTCAGGTTAACATATGATGCGTGGTAGATTGCTGTCCGAGATGAAAGTCTTACATCTGATCTGTCGGACTTCTTCTTCAGACGTTCCTGAACCTGAGATCCAACGAACTCCAACCACTTTCTGGAGCCATTGCCTGCCTTGGGTAGCCGATGTAGGATCGGTGCCATCCATGGAATTGGTGACGTCGGACCAACATGAGCCATACTCGTCTCCAGGAGATCTGGGATCCACCGATTTTGCTCAGAGGTCATCATATTGAAGGACTTTCCCAGACCCAAGTCTCCCATTACATCGAATGCTATGCAATATCAGTATGTGAACACGGCCTGACTATATGAAGAAAACGCGCACCGAAATATTTCAACCAGGCAGAAGCATCAAACGGCTTCCCACTCAATTTATCCATTTGCCGGATCCACTCATCACAATGCACCACAACTCTGTCCTCATAGTCTCGAAGTGCAGCAGGGGTGAAAGCCTTCGAGAATACACGTCTCCGTGCATCATGCACCTTCTTATCCCGACATGTATGTAGATTGACCAGCGGAAGGGATCTGTCATACCATGAGGTCTTTTTGCACTTGGACTCGTTGCTCAGCACGATTTGGATCGCAGAGGGATCATTGATGGATAGATTATTAGGGCCTATCTTTCGTCAGAATTTCTCGCTCGGGAAAAGAGTATAAACACAAAGGTGAGAAACACCCACCGGTCCTAACAATCGGTCCATACTGCTCATGCAACTTTCTAATCCAGAGATAATTATCTGACTTCCGAATCATGTATCCATGGTAGATGTTCGAGAATCTACACCAAAATGGTCCAGGGAATTTGCGTAGCGGATGGAACAATGTTCGATACACCACGATGCTCCCGTACAATCCGGTAAAATAAGACAGGCTCAGCAGCGTAGTGAGGAAAATGCTTTCAAGAACCTTGAACCGTGTCCTCACCAAGACTGAGACCGCCAAAGCCCCTACTCCGGTGAGAGCTCGCGTGATCCAGCGGTGTGCGTGTTGTTCATGTTCGCCGCGGATGAAGTATAGAAGATGGGTACTCACGCCGGCTGCGCCGGTGAGGGCGCAGAGGGTGGTGAGGTCCTCCATGGTGAGATCAACTTGGCAAGAAACGTAGCTTAGCAATCAAAAGAGCTAATCCATTGTTTTTTAATGTTGTGAAATATCGCAAGATATGAGAAGTAACTAACAGTAAGCACGATGTCAGTTTCTCCGAATACAGTGCTGCTGCGGATCCAACGTTCCGAAGCGGGATGTATGGCTCGCTTTCTTAGACCCGACTCAGAATCGGCTTCTTCTAAGCGTCAATATAGCCTATAAGCGGGATCTGATATTAAGCTTTTGTTCCACAAAGATCGACTCTAATAATGAGGGGTAAGTGCACGAAGATGGTCTTTTGAAGTAGTATGCGTCTATGTCTGAAATCCGAGAAGTATACTTTCTTTCAGCGGGGAACTTGATTCTAATCTCGGCTTTGTAGCCGCAGTTTTCGATAGTTTCCACCTCACATATTATTGTTTAGGTAGTGCATCTATTCCTCTATATTTACACTAAACCCAAAGTTCATATTTAACGTATCGTGTTCTCCCATGAGGTTATTTCTGACAGTGCAGTTCCTAGAACTAGAGAACCTATATGCTCCTGAAGATACATCTATTTTGTAGTAGAGCCTTATTATTTATCGCTCATAAGAAGAACGTTGGTATTGATGACAGATAGTGTAATTATACATGTGTTCATACATCTGGCCAATCCATACTTGAAAAGATGCCCATGTCCAGATCCAACGTGTCAAAGATGTCCATTTGCGCAGGGTCAAAGTTTCTATGAAAGAATCATATTAGTGGATTGAAAAGAAGTGCATATTTGGAAATGCGACTTACAACTCCATTTCGGGAATGGTGCCCATCTCCGCTAGCGGCTCCTGCGTTGTTAGGATCGCTTCTGCATTGGCCGTATTCTGAAGAAATAGCTGGATGCCTCTCTCTCTTTCGGTATCCTGCTTTTCCAAGTTCCTGGATTCACCGTCTTCGAGAATTCCTGCCTCATGAAGCAGTGCAGTAATCTCGGGCAACTCCCGTTTCGTCCACCCGACAACAGGGAGTGACCGGAATGCCTGCATGCATGATTCCATTTGTTCCCTACATGACCCCTTGGTGCCCTTGTACTTAATCAGCAGGAAGACCTGCAGTAGCTCCTGGATACAGTTGATGTCAAAGAGAAGGAGACTCGATAGAAGCTTGTGTTCTAGCATCTTTCTAAAGATATCAACCGCATGTTCGGCTGCGTTTTTGCACGTGTTGCTGAGTTCTTCGTACTGCTTCCTTTTTACTTCATGCAAGGAGGAAGGTCGAGCTACTGCGTGTAGCAGGAAAGGACGAGTAACATGAATTACCGTGCTCCAGTACCGCAGATGCAGCGTATAGACGGCACGTCGGTGTGATGGGTACGTTGGAGAGTCACACCGTAAATGAGGCGGCATCTGGTCGAACCATGTTTGAAGGTCGCGAATCGCGCTGGTCACTTCCCGGAGTTGAACCCTCCGTGATGTCTGCGCTGGGATGACATATAGTGACTGGCTTATCCTTTTCTTCAATTTGATGAGCGCAACGTTCACTGCTTGATATTCGAGGGGGGTGTTCCGTCCAGGGTCGAGCAACTGCCGAAATAACAATTAGATTCCTTGGCCAAATTGACAGAACGAACTGAAGGTCCCAACCTGCTCAGACGCAAATAATGTCTGGATGTATAATGCTTCATCGACTATGGCAAAGGGATGCCCCAATTGCATCGAAATCTCCTGGTCAAGCTGATATATTGTCCACCAGAGTCGTCGACAGCGTTCCCTTTCCACCCAGTCCTGAGACTTGGGGGAAACATTTCGATGAAGGCCTAACGATAATGCAATTCGGACTGCCACGCCAACAGTAAGATAACAGGAGACGCTCAATGCGCACGAATGGAAAGCAAGACTCTATTTACGCGTGAGTTGAGCCTGAATCATCAAACCAGCATCGTGAATAGTACATACCAATAATACAATAGCTCGCAGACTCTCACTGTCAGCCGCCTCGCACACTTGAACAGACAAGCTTTTTGCGACTGATAAGTAATATGAGGAAGGCTTCGTGTCGGCCAACCTCGGGTCCTCTGCTGGTAGGGCAGACGAGATCGCGAAAATAGAATACAGTGAACACAGCCAGGAAGGCTTGGATGCAGCGGGTCCATCTTCAAGAGTCCTATCCAGTTGCGAGTAAAACTGTTCTGGAGAGTATACCCAGTAGATACAATGGACCTGCTCAAAGAAAATAGTTATGTATCGCATGCATATCTCTCTTGTTGGGAGGTAGATATCCGAAATATCTCTCACTGTGCTGGCGGTTGGTGCACTTTCCGGTGTAGCAGGTGGCATTCCAGTGATGAATGGCGAAATGATAGTGGGATCTTGGGCCGGCGATCCCATTTGCAATCTGGATTGTCTGGCCATGCGCGCGGCATGATCGAACCGAAGAGACGAGTCAGCATCGACATATCCTACAAATTGTCAGAATTCTAAATCATCTTGGAGATATTTGAGAAGATAACGGACGGTATTTTCCGGAAGGATCAATGATCATACATCCCGTATCTTCCAACACGATAGAACCATCATCGGCCTCGGGCGACTTATCGCGTACATTGTTACGTGATTCTACTCCCTGAGGTCTACTTACGACTGTAGAATTGTTGCTTTTTGAGCTCTCGAGTTGCAAATCCGATCTCTGGCCTTCCACCTGGGCTAGAATACGCTTGATAGTCCCCAAGTTGAGGTCTGTGTCGGGAACAAAATGGCGAAGGAGCTGCATGCACGACTCATATTCCTCCTCTGAAACCCTGTAGTATGGTCTCTTTCGCGGCGCATTGTTCGTCGAGCAGACTGCCCCGGCTGATTCACAGTACTGGCATTTTCCGCCTCCGGCTACATGTTGGTTAGTGATAGGTCCCTTCGGTCAGAAAAGAAGGCCCTGTTATCGTACCTTGCATAATACACTAGTCCGTGGCTAACATCAGCCGTTGTTCATTTCTGCTGGGATTAGGTGAAGCAGGGGTCAAAATAGCTCACTTTTGTTTTCCGGTTCCTGCAGGTATCGCAACTAAGGCGTGCTCTTTTCCTCGGAATCATAGGCCCGCCGTCGAAGACTTCCCCTGGAGACATTTTATTGCTGCAAAACCAGGGTTCAACGGCATAGTCTACAGTTGTAGTGATTTCAAAATGTCAAGAATTTATTCAAGAGAAATCGGGGAGCGGGGAGGTCCCATGTGGGAAACAATTCGCCTCCCTGGGTCTGGATTAAGCGGCGAACTAACCAATTTACCCCGGACTTACCCCGCATTTATTAATTCTGAAAGCGTATTTCTAGATTTAACTCGGAACCATTTCCTTTAAGATATAGATTCTGTCCGTTATCCATAGATTGGAGGATGCAGGCGGATGTTTCATTATTTGAACTACCTGGACGTGCATCATGCAAATAAGAAAAGATATGAACATCATCGAACAAATGAATTGCTATCAACAGAGAGTAACTTATTTGGCTTTCCAGACCATCTTGAATGATTGGATGCCCATCGTAAAATGGTCCTTGGTCTTGTTCATCAGTGCAGATCCATCCTCACCGGGGGCCAATTCGAAGCTCTCAAAGCGCGACAGGATATGGCAGATCATATTGCGCATCTCCATGAGCGCCAGCGCTCGTCCGATGCATGCGTAAGGACCTAGAAATGAATTCATTAGTATAAACCGCAGGTTGTGAATATTTATTGTTAAAGGGCAAAGACATGCACATACCTAGACCAAAGGCTGCAAAGGTGTTCTTTTGCTTGATCAATTCGGGTTGCGAATACCAGCGTTCTGGAATGAACTCAAGGGGGCGTTCGTAGACCTCCTCCGCTAAAGAGATAACGTTAGCCCAGTAGTTCTTATTTGGTGACTGTCAAAGAGAATCACTTACAGCGTCCCATAGCCCAAAGGGGAACAACGACAGTGGTGTTTCCAGGAATATAAGTGCCATTGATGACCATACCCTCTTTTGGAGTAATACGAGGGAAACCAGATGGGATTGGTGGGTGCAGACGGAGGGTTTCGTGGATAACACCGTTCAAATGCTTCGCTGAGGGAACGTCCTTGGGGTCCAGGATGGTCCGCCCTTGAAGAAGGGGCTCAAGCTCAGCGCGCAATTTGGCAAGCTGTTCCGGGTATTTCGCGAGGTAATACATAATATGTGTCAGCGTGGCTGCAGTTGTATCGCTTCCACCGACGACAAAGAGACGGGTATCGCCACGGAACCACTGGAAATCAATATCTCTCTTTTGGCTCTTATTGTAGTCCTCGACGAGATACCTCAGAATATCAGGCTTGGTGGGCGGGTTCTTTTGGCGGCGCATCGCCTGCTCTATGATGAAACCGGCAAATTTCTTGGGACCATCGGCTGTGAATGGTAGTCGGTGAAGTAGAATAGTCGCCCACGGCACGACCTGTAACCAGGCAATATCGGCCATACCCTCTTCCAAGAGATCTGGCACCCAGCGATTCTTATCGTCTTCAAGCATGTGAAAAGACTCTCCAAATCCAAGCTCACCCATGACGTCCCAAGCATAGAACTTGAACCATCGAGTAGCATCGAAAGGTTGACCTTTGTAGTTGGCAATTTGGCGACAGAAGCGCTCCGAATATTCAGCAATCCGTTCATCATACTCATTCAGCGCCTTGGGCGAGAAAGCTCGCGCCCAGACCTTACGACGGGCTTCGTGGATCTTCTTGTCGCGCACGGTGTGTAAGTTGACCAGAGGTAGCGAGGTGTCGTACCATTCATTCTTCTCGCAGGGTGATTCAGCACCGTACACGAGCTGGACGGCTTCGGGCACATTGATGCTCAGGTTCGAAGGACCTAAAAACGGACAGTTAGATAAACAGTCTATATATGAAGGGAAGGCGCTATTTGGCTCTGCAAACATACCAGTTCGTACAATAGGACCGTATTTCTTGTGCAGGTTGTAGATGACACGGTAATTGTCTGAGTTTCCCAACAAGGAGGAATGATACAGATTGGTCACTCGAGCTAGAAGCGGGCCATGGAATTGACGCAGGGGGTGGAAGAAAGCCCTGAAGATGGTCATGCTTCCAAACAGACCCAAAAGATAGGAACCAGTGACAATAGCCGCCTCAAGGGCAGCTTTCTTGATGTCATCTCCATTTGTCTTGAGGAGTAGACCAGCAATGAGCACATCGAGAGCGGCATAAGATTTGATGATTGTGATGGTGCGTGTGTGATGTTCGCCTCGAATGAAGAATCCCAGATGGCTGGTCATGCCTGCAATGAGCGCAAGCGCGAAGAGCTGTGTGTTTGAATCCAACTGAGCGAACTTCGTGGCTAGAGTTGGAGTCACTAAGCTGTCGCCAGCCAGGTGAACTGTCTCATTGAAGGATGTGACCTCCATCTTGACAGTCGTTTACTACAACTTTCGTGATAGTCCCTGAGATTGAAACGGAGGGAGGACAAGCCCTCCCCATAGATATACATAATAGCACTGATATTCAGCCGATGCCGTTGCTATGATTTCTCCTCTCCAGAATATCCGTAGCATTCGCCATGTTACCCTCCGAGATGCGGAACCTGAAAAATAGCCGTGTCCACCTGAACACTCGTAATTCCGGTTGGTTGGATGTTGAAAGACTTCGCTATCTCCAGATTATTGTTAAGAAGATGTCATTGGCGACAGCTTCTCCCCGCAAAAGCATCTAGCGCAGTTGTCGGATTGATAAAACCGACGGCGACGTTAACCGAATAGTGCACTGCCGAAACTATGTATGGTACTACTCACAACTTCGCCTCTTCTCAAGCTCAACGCTTCCATCCCCACCGATGTCCAGGCATCTGACTCTTCTCTGTTAGTTTCTCGGCTTCATCGGACAGACAAACTAAATTGCACAAAATCTACAGCTCATGTGCTCACCTCTTAATGAATGGCTAAAGCTCTATGAGGTCTAGGCTTTAGTCCATTCCCGGGGAGCGCTCGGATCTCCTAATTATGTTCAGTGTTAAGCAGAATTTACAGTTGATTTTAGTGATCAAACTGCAAAGCGAAATTTGTCAATGGTGTAGAAGTACCCAAATATACAATGAATCCGCTTAAGGCTTGGGTGCGCAGTGTTACGGACTCCCTAATAGTTAGCCCTAGAAGCAATTTCAAAGGTCATGAGTGTTTACTTGACTTTAAATGCATATCAGTTTGAACTTTTATTCCCCAGTGAGCAGAAATATTTATACGGTCCAGGTCGTTGGGGAAAAGACATACGAGGGCTCTCGTATACAACCTGGGCAGGTAATGTTCGATAATATACATGCATTCCGAATATTTATAAACTACGCGGAAGCAATTGACAACGTCATATTGAAGAAATAATCATTTGACAAATTCGCTTCAGGATATTCTAACTTCCCAATATACACGATGATTAGATGAAAAGAAATCGACCTATTGACGGAACCATACACGCTCATAGTCGAGGATCACCTTCCTTGCGGTAGTGCTTTGGCCAAATGCCTTGCTTTCCAGGGCTCAGAATACCATTGGGATCAAGAGTGTCCTTGATCTTCTCATTCAAGCGCATCAGAGCGCCGCCACCGAAATCATACCGCTTGGCAACCAGATCCATGTGTTCAACGTGTGCACGATATTCTCCGTAGCCATGCTTGCGGGCAGCATGAACGAGGTCGACGAACAAGTTGTTCGCAGCGTCCTTGTCCGCTTGTGACTCACGGTCAAAGTGGATCATGTTAATGTGTGTCATGTGGCGGAGATGCATGTGAAGACCAGCGCAGAACTCGAATCCATACTTCGCACATAGCTTCTGCGCGGTGTAATAGAAGTCCAGTGCTGCCTTACCATCAGACGGCAGGACAGGAGAGAAAGAAATGTGACCACTGTTGGAATATCTCGTCAGTAAGAATCCAAGAATATTATTATCAAGAGTAGAGTCTTACCCATCGAGACCACGGTATTCAATTGACTTCAGGGGCCCTAGACCAGGATTTCCAGTCTGCAGATCAGTGCCTGGCACATCCAAGGCATTGAGATACTTCTCGCCGTTCTTAGGGTAGTGAGCTTGACAAGTCAGGACATGACCCTTGATTGGCTTGAAGGCCTCCTGGATCTGCTTAAAGTTATACTCCATAACTTCCTTCGGTCCATAAAGGGCAAAGGTCGCGTCCCAGAAACCAATGCCTAACTGTGCTTGAATTTCCTTTAGTCGGTGATAGGGAATGCCACCGGGGCCCTGCCACCAGTCCTTTCGGAGGCCGCGCTTGTTGATGTCACGAATGATATTTCCGATGACAGGGTGGTTCTGGATCTTTTCTCGCAAAAGCAGTTCTCTGAAAATGTCCACCATAGGGGCCAGGTCCGTCTCCTCAGGGACTGCCAGATGACACTGCATGAATCCCTCAGGGGCAGGAGAGGCCCAGAGTGTCAACTTGGTGACAATGCCGAAATTCGACTGACTGAACATTGAGTCGTATGTCGGGCCATAGCCACCACGGAACAGAGGCCAGCAGGCTGAGTTATCCAAAGCGCCCATACCCGTGCGAACCACAGAGCCGTCCGCCAGGACAACTTCAACACCGCAGATGTTGTTTGAGTGCTCTCCGTGAGGGGTGTATCCCCAGCCCTTGATATTGTCAGCTTAAACTATTCTCCAAACACCTCTTATTCGATATCTGCAGCGTTACATACCCTGTCCAGAGCATTTCCGACAACGCTTCCCCAGCCCAGAGCAGGTGTAGAGCACCAGATCTTCTTTTTCTGTTCTTGGATAGTCTGGAAGAGCTGGAAAAAGCTCACACCAGGCTCGACAGTGTAATAGGAGTATTTGTCATTGATGTCAAGGATTTTGTTCATATTTTGGAGATCCACGACTACGGAACCCTGTGGCAAAGAGAAATCAGCATCACTTACAGATCTACTTGGTGAGAAATGGAAATTCATCCATACCTTAACACGTCCCACAGGACCTCCATATCCCAGATTCTTGCCTCGGGAAACAGTCCACAGTGGAATCTTGTATTCATTGGCAATCTTCAAAATAGCTTGGATCTCCTCCACGGTAGTAGGTCTGAGAGCGCAAGCAGTACCGCGTCTTTCTTTTTCATCGACGTTCATCGAAAACGGATCCGCGTAGAGAACTCTCAGCTCGTCTCCCAGGACCACCTTTTCCGTGCCCAATGCGGTTTGGAATTTCTTCACAACAGTTGTCCATGTCTGTCGTGTCATGCCCGGGGGTAGGTATTCTCTTGTTTCCTCTGCCAACGCCGTGTCATGCCACCGTTTCAATGTCTCTGTGGCATGTTCATTCTCGGCCTGGCGATGGCTGATAGTAACCGGTTTGAAGGTATAGGATGCCATTGTGAAACAAAATTCCAATTACTGGAGATAGTAGCCCTGATACTCAATAGTCGTGCGCAAATTGATTTATTTAAATCTCTAGGCCCCGCTTACTACATCTCTGGTCGACATTAGAGCGCGGACCCTCATTGCCGATAAGTTTCCTGTGTCTCTCCATATCTTTTTTCGGTCTCTCCATTATCGCGGTGTCTTCCGCTATCTCTCTCCACCGTGAGCTTTCCCCACGAACCATGTGGTCGTTGCGGGGATAGCTAACCATCGGCAGGTAAGAATATCAGTCATACAACCGACCGTTCCCCGGATGAAGTCTTTTAGCGGGAGGATTGAGCGCGGAACCACCCAAAATCTGCACAGACTTCAAGCATGCGCCACTCGCTTCGCTTTGATACCTCCGACGCCCCGGATCTGGCGAGAATGTCAAAGCGTGCTCGTGTCCGTCCTAGCTTGAGTCCGTCTTGCCACCAAATGACTTCGTCTGCGAATTGTGAAAGAGCTAATTATTTTGATATTATGCAGGGTCCCTTGAAGCACGAAGGCAATATTGCAGTCTATCTAAGTGCAACACTGTCACGAAGATAATGACTCGAAAGGATTGAAAGAAGAAGTGGGAGAGGCTCAGTATAGTGCAGCGAGTACATAGTCCAGGATTGAAATCAACATGTCAACTCTGAGTCTAGGTCTGGATTTGAGCCACTTCATTGAATCTTGGTTCTATCCTAACTCTATTGCGCTCAAGACTCCGGGGGAGGATCCGCTAACCCCAGACTTTTCAAAGTTACCCCGCGAGTAGTTTAGTGACAACAAGAGCTGCGATCCGTATGCTCCCCGGGCAAAGGAGAACCAGTCGCCAGAAGCATGGCTTTTCACTTCGTCCATCATCAAATGCTCTCTTCGTGCTGATTAAGCACTCTTGCTTAGGAATATATAGATCCCTCTAAGCTCATGATCTTTCCAAGTATACGAAAACAGAGGACAATCATTTTGTCTGGCTTCCACATCCACAGACCAATTCTGTCTAATCGAAAGACATCATGGGGCAGCAGGACACCCCAGTCGAGATGACCACACGCGCAGCGGAGGAGAAGAAGGACTTTCCTGTGCTGGCTCACAGGAGGTTTCTATTGTTCTCCTTCTTCGTCGGATTTTCCATGCTCGAGGTGAGGCCACACTTGCATGATCCATTTGTTTCCGAAGTGGATTACCATACTAACCGGGACCCAGTATGGCTTCGATAGTGGTGAAATCAGTTCTTTCCAGGCCATGATCGGTTTTCTGAAGGTCTTCGGATACAAGGATCCGCATGTGCAAACGGGCTGGAACATCGCGGTATGTTGCATTGCTCCGTCCTTGAGGTGTAGTCTAATGACAGGGTGTGGTAGTCTACTCCTCAACAAATCATTTCTTCATTCGTGCTGCTGGGATCTTTCATCGCATCACTGCTTGCTGGCTTGTTCGCCCGCTTCCTCGGCCGTCGCCATTGTGTGATGGTCGGGCTGGTATTGCTGATAGTGGGTGTCACGGTACAAATCGTGACGACCAACATGGGTGCGCTGTACTTTGGCCGACTGGTAACTGGTTTGGCCAATGGATTCATCATGAACTTTACCTTTGTCTACATCGCGGAGATGTCACCTGCGCATCTTCGGGGTGTGGCATATGGCCTTGCGACTGGCTGGGTGACTCTGGGTGCAGCTGTTGGATACGTGAGTGACAGCTCTATTATAAAATGGTTCTATAGAATATTAGAAGATGCTGACAATACAATCTGCCTATTCAGGTTATCACCAATGCTACGCAGAAGATCACGAGCAGGCTCTCTTACCAAATCCCCCTTTACACGCTTTACCTCATCCCTGTCGTTATGATTCTCGGTCTCTTCCTTCTCCCAGAATCACCTGTGAGTTCCAAATACAATCCTGAAAGCTGATAGATATCATCTAACATAACTTGCCATTACAGCGCTGGCTTTTGCTGCACGGGAAACAAGAACAAGCACTGAAATCTTTGACATGGATTCGCGCAGGCGCGTGTACTCGATTCGAGGTGCTCCAAGAATACGAAGAAATGAAACTCAATGTCGAACATGAAATCATCAATCGTTCAAATGTACGCTTCACGGATCAGTTCACCAAGAAACACATCCGGCGAACTCTCGTCAGCGTTGGCGTTGGCGTTATCAACCCTGCGGTTGCGGGAATGTTCATGATGGCATTCATGACATACTTCATGCAAGTGGTAAGTCATATATACTACAGTTAATATGAAAGGAAAACACCACAGCTAATTTTACTCTCTATCAGGCTGGTGTTGATGATCCATTTAAGTGGGGAGTGATGGTCCAGTTTATCGGATACTTCGGACAGCTCCTCTCCTACCCTTTCATTGCTATGTTTGGAAGACGAACAATGCTTCTCCTCGGATCGGGTATCTGTGGACTCTCCATGCTGATTCTCGGTATTCTTTACACCCCACACATAACGGACCCGGTTGCTCGCGCCAAGGGAGTCATCTTCTGCATGACACTCTATCAATTCGGTTTCAATTTCGGTGTTGTCGGTCTCGTGTACATGGTATCTGGCGAGATTCCAGCTCAGAATCTCCGCAGCCATACAGCCGGTCTCTCCATTGGAACTGGATTCATATTCGCTTGGTTGACGGCGTTCACCGCTCCATATTTCATCAACCCCGCTGAACTCAACTGGGTGGGCAAATATGGTATGCTTCTTCCATCCTCTTTACTGTAAGGCTTTCACAGCAGGGACTAACATCTTATAGGATTTATCTGGTTTGTTTCCAGTGTTCTCACCATGCTATTCATTGTCTTCTTCGTTCCCGAAGTCCGGGGCAGGACCCTGGAAGAAATTGAGGAGATGTTCGACAAGGGTGTGCCCGCGTGGGAATTCCAGACATACGTTTGCGAGGGCACTGAACAAGCTAGGAAAGAAGCGGAGCAGGACTTCATCCATGAGGAAGCCAAGGAGGCCGGTGCTGAGCACATTGAAGAGGCTAAGCTATGAGAGAATAATCGAAACGTTTCTGTTACTGTCATTTTAATTCGGGTTGGGATGCGGTAGGGGGGCAATAAATAGGGTAATTTGGAAACGGGAGATTTGTACGAGCTTTTTTTAATAGTCGATTACATCTCTGTCCACTGTGTATGAATACATACTGTCCCTACAACATAAAACTATGGCGCATCGAATCAGAGCTCCTGTTATTCCAGCCAAATACTTTCTAGATAATCACAATTAATAACTATGCGAACTCAGGAAATAGCGCATGTTATTGATATTTGGTCCCTGAAACCGAGAAAACGAGAAAGTACTGTACGCATATATATCTTTCTTTTGAGTACTCCCCTCTCTCCTCAAGGGAGGAGGGAAAGATAAAGCATCTATCCTATACTCCTTCGATATGGCAAATATTCGAATCTTGATATCGACATTTTCGAGGATTCTGCGTAACTGAAAGTATTTGCGTTATTATCACAAATTCTGCAGAAAGCCTCTAGTTTCATGCTGGAATGGGAAACCTCCCGTCCTCCAGGGTATCTGATATACGGTCTTTTGGGTGGTAAAAGCCCTGAGTCATCTGCTCCATCAGCGAGTCAACTTGAAGAAGTATCGTTAGACCTTTCTCCGGCTTTACTTCGATAGCCTCTTGCCCGCTTGTGCCTTCTCCTTGGCACCTTGCCGAGTCAAAGACTTCTTTTTGACTGTCTGAGAGCTGAAGCCCAACTCTTTCTTGCATTTAAGAAGAGTAGCGTTGGTGTAGTCTAATCCGGTTTTTGCGCGTAAGGCGTCGTAAGTAATTGAGGGATCTCTCCTTATTTCCAGCGCAATGCGACGCTTATATCTCGCCGAAAGAGCCTCCGGGCGTCCAGATCGCCGCCGGGGCGTTGAGAACATTTCGCAATTGTCGAGGCAATTGTTGATCGCGGGATGTTCATGTCTTTGCTGATCTTTGTCGGCGTAGTCCCAGGTGTACAGCCCCATGATGATACCACGGAGGTACGGGCTGAACTCCTCGCCCTTCTTGGGTTTGAGGTTAGGGTCATCCGGAAGTAAAGCCTTTTGTGGCATTATTGATAGTGGTAACTAATAAGGAGGATGAAACACGCGTAAATGAGTACATATGGGCGGAAACGCGAAAATCAAAATACTTCAACTAGCGCGACTTGTAGCTTATACGATACCTAAATTAGGGACGACCGGATGCCAAACTATTTACAATAATCAAGAAGTTGTAAATTATAGTAGTTCTTAGGAACAAACAATAGGTATCCATTCTCAAAGTAAAGTAGATATAATCTGAACATCCTTTGATAAAATTCTATTTGGGCAAAACTCCAGGGTGTCCGTCGACATCGCTGTCGTCCACCCAGTTTCCATGCAGCCCGTGCCGTAGTCTCATTGGCAACTTCACCAACGCAACCTCTTTTTCGAAATTCTTCGTGTCGATAATCGCCAGTTCGCTAGACATGCTCTCGTAGTTATTCACAAGGACCATAACAAAACCATCGCCTTCGGGTGCTTTCTCGTTACGTGGGATGAAGATGCACTCCTGGACCATCTTTCTGGGCCCGGAATGCCACTTGGTGTATTCGTTGGTTGTGGTATTGAACATTCCCAATGAGTTATAAAGTGGATGACCGCCTCCAGCTCGAGACATAACGAATGGGAAATCGCATTTACTTCGGTCCATCGTGTCGAAGAACACGATATTGTGCTTCGACATGCAGACGCGATCATCAATTCGAGGGAACTCTAGGTCATCCTTGACAAGGGTCTCTCCCAGCGGAAGATCTAGATTTTCACTCTTGGGATCAATTACGTATCTGAGAAGGTTGACTTCAATCTCGTCTGGTCGAGGAGATACTCCGTCCTTGTCGGGCCACCAGAAGAACATGTTCTGAGGAGTGTTTGCAAGCTGCAAGTCAATCTCCCCGGAAGCTGTCTCAAATGCGTTGGCAACATGGCCAGCGAAGCCGTGTGGTGCGCGGAACCACTGTATATGCATTAGCTTCTCCTCCAAGCATCTATTTTATCCCTGTTTTCTATTGACTTTTCATACCTTAACGTCATTTCCCTTTGCACCTCGACGGGGAAGAACCCCGATATACATGGGAATGCCATTTTCCCACTGCCAATGTTCTCCGCCCTTCTTCATGCGTTCCACGTCGCAGAGGAGGGGAATAACAGGGAAGACGACCTGTGTTGGAAGATTAGCTATCTGCACGTACGAGTGTACCACGGAAATTTTACATAGTTCTCTGTGACAGCAAAGTCATGGATCATTCCAACGACGGGGCACACTGTCCAGACCGTCTCCAGGAATTTACCATCCTTATCAATGCTATAATAACAAACGTCTGGAGTCCCATCTCCCTTGGCTTCGTAGCCAAAGCAGACCATCTCTCTGGTAATAGGATCGAACTTGGGGTGAGCAGTGAAAGTCACACTGGGCAATTGGCCATCAAAGTCCCAAAGACCAATGGTTTCTAGGGTCTCTGGGTCCATTGCATATGGCGGGGAGTCTTCCTTCAACGCAAGAAGCTTGCCATTCCAGTAGACGATGTTGGTATTTGCGGTAGATCGGACTTGGAATTCGACGGCATCCGTGTACTTGTTTCGATATTTGCCTTGTATAGAACGTTAGCATACCCTTTCTCCAAGGATGCTGTATGGCCTGTAACACTCACCAAGGAGAGCTCGTCTTGCTTCCGCCTCTTTCAGATACTTCTCTGTCCGCACATACTTCTGCTTGAAGTCCACGTATCCATCTTTGACTCGGAACGCGCTCACGACACCGTCTCCATTGAACCACTAGACCGGGTCGCCCATCAGTTAGAAACCTAGTTAACATCGAGATGGATTTCCCAAGTCCACACTTACGGGATCATTCTCAATAAAACTGGGGAAATGTGGCTCTGGCATCACCCGATAAAATGTTCCAGACAACTCCTTGGGGACATCACCGATGATCTCCAGATTCGTGATCTCTCCCTCAAAGCGCACAGGGGCCATAAACTGTGAAAATTGAGGCTCTCCCCGAAATGCCTTGGGGACAGGAGGCAGTTGGCCTTGCTGTGATTTTAGGAAGTGGCCCGCCATTGCTGTATTTTGTGATATACTACCCTCTCCTGCTTGTCGATATGATGTTTTTGCTATGTACGATCGAACCCGGGGCAAGAATTCATTTCATATAGACAAATACCACCCCACTTTGCACGTTTGGATTCAATCATCTTCCACGTGTGATCTCCACGCGTTATTCTCATGAACGTTTCAGACAAGGTAGCTCGGGGAGGGTTCGGCAATTCAGTTGGCCTTTTAGCACTAGAACGGAGAGTAATCAATGTTAAGATTGGATGTAACTGGACGTAGAGTATATCGGTCCGGACTTTCCGCGGTCGAGCCTCCACCTTCCCCTCCCATCGGGTGTCCATCGGATTTATCCTACCGACAACACTATCAAGCTAAACTGGACTACCGTTTGCCTTCACGACTAAGTCACGGCGTCTATCATTTAGAGTATCCTTAGATAGCTCCTCTTGCGCGCTGATGGGGAAGAGATGGGCCACGCCTTCGGGAGTTACCCCGAAGTAGTTCGGTTGAACCGTTGAAGAGCTAAAAATACCTTTATGTTCGAATATATCTAGCCATAAGCCTCAAGAATACCGGGAAGTGAGAGCTATGGTCAGTACAGTAAAAATAACGACAGTTTTCTCTTGGTGGATGAATATTCGGTCTGTGCTCCTTTATTTTTGATTTTTCGCTTTTTGCCACTGCATATGTACCTGCAGGACAAATTTCTGCGCAGAGCACTACGTTCTGGCGGATTATTCTAGTAAAAGCTTGATTCTGATGAGCCATTGTTGTTGATCAGATTAGCTGGAATGTATGTTATAGGTGGTAGAAGTGAGATCGATTTTGGTATTGGCATTGTTCTGGAACCAAGAAAATAATAAACTAAAGTGAACCAAGCGGACCTGCAATATTCATTCAAAATACATTCCCATCATGAATGGATTCCTCATGCTCTAATATACCATCCCAAAGGCTCATTCTTTTCTTCACGAGAAGAAAGACCATTGCCCAGATACGCAAATCTGTTCTCGGAGTCATACGTAAATTCGAAATCCTGGAGACGGGGCTCCTTGATTGTTTCGATGAAGTGGTTGACCGATCCTGGCCATGGACCAACAATTCTTCCATTGGAGGTGCCTCCCTTGTACCTATATTTTATGTTAAGACATTAATCGCAAGAGGGAATTGGCTAGAGATATGGATGTAGGATAACGTACCAGCTGTTGCAGTTTCCAGAGAAAGTGAGAAATTCCATGACAGCATCTTTATGTTCATTGAACTCCTGGCATGCCCTCGTGCTGACAACGGCGGACTTCACTCCCTGGCTCTGGATTCTCTTCGCGAAGCCCAGTGCAAATTCGAGTTGTAGCTCAATTGCGGGCATCAGCGAACCGTTAGAGATAGGCGAGTTCGGTCCGACAACCACTATCAAGCAGATGTTAGGAAACCGTTCACAGATGGACTTGGGGATGGGAACTTACTAAAATAGTTGGGCATGTCCGGAACGGCGCAGGTAAAGTAAGCTTCTGCTCCGGTCTTGGACCATCTATCCCGAAGATCCACGCCGTTGCGGCCGATCAGAGGATACGGGGGAACATATGAAGTATTGTAACCAGTAGCAGCAATAATCACATCCACGGCATGTGTAGTGCCATCGCTCGTTACAATACCATCTTCGTTGATCTCGCGTATGGTATTCCTTACTACTTGAACATTGTCCTCTTGGAGAGCTTCAAGATATCCTTCACCAGGAGTGACGCTGGATGGAATCGTCATTAGCAATATATTCCCTTGATAAGGCATAATAGGACAGACTCACCGTCGACAACCGACATCAAAGTCAGGGACAAGTGAATCCCTGAGAGCGGGGTCCATCTTAGATAGTTTCTCTCTCATGCTCTTTTCAACAATTTCTCTTGCCATCTTCTGCGCCTTAGATCCCTTATAGAAATTGCGGAATCGCGCATTGAGGGCGTGATCCACTTCCTGTCGATATTTACGGATATGATCAGGATCCTTGCGGAAGAGCTCTTTCTGTTCCTCAGTATATCGGGTTGCCCGTCCATCAGGAGCAATCTGGCCGACGAATTGGGGCGCGATCCATGTGGGTGACCGGATGAAACTGATAAGCTTCTTAACAACTATGGATAGGAAGTATTAGTATTGCAGGAGCAGTTAGAAGGAAGGTTAACTTACTCGGCTGAACAGTAGGAACGACCTGGATCGCTGACGATCCCGCTCCAATAACACCCACTCGCTTGCCAGTGAGATCCAAATCCTGGGGATAACGAGCGGTATGAACCAAAGTTCCCTTGAAAGAGTCCAACCCAGGGATATCTGGCCATTTCCAGTTACTGTGTATGTTAGAAAAGAACTCAGTCTCTCAAAGACAAGGATTTAGCATACTTCAGAGCTCCACTACAGTTGATCACAACTTCAGCCGTGTCTTCGATCACTTCTCCTGTCTGCAGGTTCTTGATATTCACGGTCCACCTTCCCTCCTCTTCATCCCATTTCGCTCCAACCACCTGGTGTTCGAACTTTGCGTGTTCATGAACACCATACTCCTTAGCTCTCGCGCGGTAGAACTCCCAGATTTCCTCTGATCCAGCATATCTATTAGAGGTGAGTATCCCGAACTTTCCAAAGGCATTTAAAGGATTTTACTCACACTTTGGACCATTCCGGATTGCTCACCCAGGGATAACTGTAGGAGTGTGCTGGGATATCACACGAGCAACCGGGATATCGCGATTCGAACCACGTTCCGCCCACATCTGTGTTCTTCTCATAGATCGTATACTCAACCTGGTCCAGCGCCTTAACCTTGTAGGCAAATGCAATACCAGAGATACCAGCGCCAATGACAATGATCTTGATCGGCTTCGGCTTGCCGATGTAGTGGTCGCGAACGACGTATTTGTTTGGGATGGCTATTGAGCCCATGGTAACTAGCAAGTGGTGTCGGTTGGAATTAATAAAACTGCAGTTGTTCTACCAGATTTCCACTATGGATACAAATGATCATATAGGGGCTGATAGCGCAGAGGGTCTATCTACATATATACAAGAGGCGTGTTGAACGAGCGGGGGAAGCACCGGGCAAATGTGGCATTAGAAATTGCTTAATACTCTTAGTCAATGCTCACATCATTCTTCCTCGTGATATCTTCCTTCCTTCAACCAACTGCCGTGTGTAGGTGAGAAGGGTTATCGGCACCTTACTGCCGGATTCATATTGTTAGCCATCGCCCCTCCATAACAATTTAACAAACCCAATGTGTCCCCGGAATTACAGATATGGATATAGTATAATCCGAAGAGGGGTCGATGCTAGATTATCTTTCAAGCCCCAGATAATGCCCGATAATGGCCTTCAGTTTTGCGGGGAAAGGTATCTCGGCTCGTTGGATCCGACATACGGTACGCTTCCGTGAGCCACTACCATAACAATTCTCCGTCTGACCACTTGATCCCCCTCCGGATGCGAGACACGGCTTCTCTAGTGCCTGTTTCCTCTAAAGAGTATCCGTAAATATAGAAAAGTGGTATTCTCTCCAGGACCCCTTCTCAAGAAGAAGGGAAGAAGGGAATGACAAAGGTTCCACATCAAACTACCTTGTCATTGTCATCATCTACACACTCCTACAATGGCGCACATCTTCGAACTAGCCGAATCGCTATCCTCCAAACCTGCTTATGTGAACGGAGTGAAATGCGATAATCGAATCAAGTATCCAGCTACAGAGGTCTTTCATGGCTTCAACCGTCCTTCACGCATAGAGGGCGACGTAGAATATCTCGAAGTCACGGGTGTGATCCCCGACGATATTGACGGGACATTCTTTCGCATCCAGCCTGATCATCGGTTTCCACCGCTTTATGAATCCGATATCCATTTTAATGGTGACGGCAATGTTACTGCGATCCGTGTTCAAAATGGTGTAGCCAGCTTCAAGCAGCGGTATGTGCACACGGATCGTTATATACATGAGTCGAAACATGGAAAGGCACTTTTTGGGAAATACCGCAATCCGTATACGGATAATGAAGCGGTTAAGGGTGTTATTCGAACGGCAGCTAATACGAATATCTTCTTCTGGCGTGGTATGTTGCTGGCCACAAAGGAGGACGGACCACCATATGCCATGGATCCGGAGACGCTGGACACGATTGGAAGATATGACTTTGAGGGCCAAGTGTTGGCTCCAACTTTTACTGCGCATCCGAAGTTCGATTTGAAGACAGGGGAGATGGTTTGCTATGGCTACGAGGTATGTCACGTTCCACTTAGTAGGAATCTTTTGGATATATTTATCTGACAACCATAGGCGGGCGGTAATGGAAACGACGGTTCCAACGACATTGTCGTGTATACTATCAATGCTGAGGGGGTCAAGACTGAGGAATGCTGGTACAAGGCTCCATTTTGCGGTATCATCCACGACTGTGGCATTACCGATAACTGGGTGGTGCTGCCAATGACTCCTCTTAAATGTGACCCTGACCGTCTCGTGAAAGGCGAGAACCACTGGGCGTGGGACCCCAAAGAAGATCAGTGGTATGGAATTGTTCCTCGACGAGGAGGCAAGCCAGAAGACATCAAGTGGTTCCGTTCTAAGAATGGTAAGAATCCTATCCTAATGCACTAGCTATATTTATAGTAACAATGAACAGCATTCCAGGGCCACACTGTCAGTAGTTACGAAACAGAAGATGGAAAGATTGTCTTCGATCTCACCATTGCCGATGGAAATGTGTTCTTCTTTTTCCCACCTGTTGATACGCCTCAGGGAACAGTCCTCCAGCGTAACAAGCTACAGAACAAAACCACACGCTGGGTGTTCGATCCTAAGGCCCCTAACAATTCTTGGGTTGATCCAGCTGAGGAAGTCGACACTTTCTCTGGAGAATTCTCTCGCATTGACGATCGGTTCGTGACAATGAAATACAACCATTACTGGCAGGCCGTCATTGATGGCTCGAAACCGTATGACTTTCAGCGCTGTGGATCTCCAGCCGGAGGTCTGTTTAATACTCTTGGTCATTTCACCTGGGACCAGTCGGTCATGGAGACTTTCTGGGCAGGACCCTGCCAGACTTTCCAAGAGCCTGCTTTCATCCCGCGCGCAGGCAGTACCAAGGAAGGAGATGGCTATATCATCGCCTTGCTGAATCACTTAGACGTACTGCGAAATGATGTTTGCATTTTTGATGCCCAGAAGATTTCTCAGGGGCCGGTTGCAGTAATACATCTCCCGTTCAAGCTGCGACTCGGACTGCACGGCAACTTCGTCGAGACCCGGGAAATCCAGGAGTGGAAAGAGAAGCGCGAGCGTGAACTTGGACCGGTCAAGCCAGCAAGTACTCCTCTACCATGGCAACAGAAGGAGGGGGCGTCACAACAGCCCAATGGTGTTAATGGACATCATTTCTAAAATGTAGTTCTAGCATTTTCAACTCACAGAGTATAGCGCCTGGTGACTATTTAACTGTATATATTTTCATCAAACATTAGAAGAAAGGACCTATGCTACCTGCTAGCGGATCTTCTGGGAAAATATTCATTATTTCAGCGTATGTGTCGAGATCCAATGTCTCAAGGACATCCCACTGGGAACCTTCGAAATTGCTGTATTACATTAGCTAAGGGAAAAGAAAACCACGTTCGAGCGACCACTCACAACTCTGGATACTCTGCACTCCCTGATCCTGCAGATACGACGCTCTGAGCCCGATGCGACGGCTGAGAGTCCAGGTCAAGAACACCACTCTCACGCACACGCGCTTCGATATCGGGCAAAATCTTCTCGCACCACCCTATTTTCTCCATATTTGACACTATCTGGACACATGTTCGTAGCTGATCTTGGTGCTTCGAGTTGTGGCGCCGCTGAAGCGCCAAGACTAAAATCCACATGGCTTCTCCGGCGCAGTAGCAGTCATTTAACGTTACGCTTGACAATGCGTTCTCGTTCTGCATCCTTTGTAGAATACGGATCAACATCTCTGCCGCCTCGATACATGTAGCGCTCAGCTGGTCGTAACATTTACGTTTCGCTGCCGGCGTCATCTTCTCTGGTTGTGTTACCGAGAACAGTAAGAATGGGCGCGTGATAGATATGATAGAAGACCAGTACCGAAGATGAAGCACGGAAATGGATCGCAGGTGTTGCGGGGAGACAGATGAATCCCAACGTAAATGTCGAGGAACCTTATCTAGCCATGTCTTCAAGGCCGTTAAGCTCTGGGTGACTCTACTTATAGGAAGACGGCCGCCAATGTGAGTTGGTTCGAGGAAACATTCAAAGCTGATCTTCTTCCGGAGCTGCACGAAGCTCACAGAGAGTGCCTGGTATCCTAGCGGCACGTTCGGAGCCGGATCAAGAATCTGTTCGGATGCAGGGCTCGTTTTCATGAAGCTTGTATCATCGGATATCGCACACGGATAGCCAAAACGGCTTGCCATCTCATAATCCAGGACATAGAGCGTCCACCAAACCCGTCTGTATCGCTCACGGTCAACAGATGATAGCGTCCTGGAGAATATATCGCGGTGCAAACCGAGCGAAAAACCTATGCGTGCTGCCGTACCAAGATACAGATACGCTGCTAAGCTGTAACACATCGAGTGCATAGCCAAGCTCTGTGAGATTTCAGTATAACCTCAAATACTATAGGCATCTAGAGAAATACTGACTAGCAATGAGAACGCTCTAACACTCTCAATATCTGCCTCTTCCGCCGCTGCCGGTACAAACTCTTTGGCTAGCATCAGATAGTCGGCGGCACTTTTTCTATCTTCAGGCAATGTTGTAGTCGGCTGTTGATACATGTCATTTGGCCGCATAGATCCCATAGCGAATATTGAATAAAGGGAGCATAACCAAGACGCGCTTGCCATCGTGCCTCGATCCTCTAACGTGCGCTCGAGGAGCGTGTAGAATTGTTCTGGTGAATAAAGACAGTGCATTGAGTGGACCTGCTGGAAGAACCGTGCCATATAGTGCATGCAAAGCTGGCGACAGGGCAAGTACTGCTCTCCGCGAGGTTGGCTTATGGCACTCTCAGGAGATGTGGGTGGAAGCAGGCCACTTTGGAGCGGGACGACAACGCGTGGGTCTGTAGGCATTGTTCTGGCACTGGCCATGCGTGCAGCATGATGCCATCGTAGTGATGAGTCTGCACCGACATATCCTTTCTATGTAAGCATAGGAATTTCCATGTCAGTACATGAGACTCACTGTATTTGCCAAGGGAATCTAGCATCATGCATCCCAGTTCTTCCTGCAGGAGGGGATGCTCATTTGGCTCCATCATTTGCTGTTGATCAGTCCCTGAATCTGGTGTAGAATCAGAGTTACTTAAGTTCAGGTCCCTGCTTTTATCAGCCAATTTGGCCCGTGGATGCGAGCCATCATCTAGTCTATCCAAGAAACTGGTAATATTTTCCACTGTTAAGTCCGGAAGTTCCTCTTCTGGGACAAAGCGCCGCAATAGCTTTATCGAGCATTCATAGTCTTCCTCGGAGACCTTATAGAAAGGACGCTTGCGGCTCTTTAAGCTAACTTCACAAGGTGCATCGAGTGACCGGCAGTATTCACAGGCGCCGTTTTCTATGCCCACGCACTAAATTCCCGTTAGTTCTGTAAGGCCTTGCACGGTAGGGACTATACCTTCGTCTTGCGGGCTTTGCAAGCCTCACAACTTTGTCGTGCACGTTTCCGCGTGACAGGAGCTGACGCTCCATCCCACCGTCGCTTCTGTGAGGTATTCATTATCTATCAATGTCCAAAGATTGGGTAGTTCAACTTCCAGTAAAAGGGGAGCTTGCGGGGAGTTAATAAGCTTCCTGCCAAGAGTCTGGGGATGCGGGGGAACACCGGAAGGTACCCTCGGCTTCTATCCCGATAGCAGAAATTCGATTCCATCGAGAAAGAGTATTTCCATAAACAAATCTTCTGGCTAGATACTGTGTGTTGTCCTAGCGTGCGTTTGTGAACTTCTAGGGAAGTACATATTTATTGCCTCGACATCAAAGTAGCTTCATTTAACCGTATAAACGTTGGTACGTATGCGGTGCACATAACTATGTTCCGATATGCAAAAGATCCAGATAAAGAGCTATACAATAAAATGGTGAGTCCGTATTGCCAAGAAGACAGAAAAGAGATCAAAATAAAGATAGCCACATTACGGCAGGATATAATCGTAAATCGCTTGCTTGACAACACAACATGTAATGTGACATAAATTTTCCAGGAACCACTTGGTACTAACACCAAGAGTAACACTCAAGTCAACGCCAAATCCATCTATGAGTACCGAAGTTGTATAAATATATATGAAGTAGGTAAGTCAGGTAGTCGATTGGTCTGGCAGGATACGTTGCTGAAGTGATTGCTGTTGAAGTGACTGAGTATCCATGTCTCTAGCCGTGGATAAAGCGGTACTAGTCCGCATGGGAACACCAGACATGCCACTGACATTAGAAGAGCGCCGACGAAGTCGCTTCTCCGCTTCTGCGGCATCCTTTTTGTGGAGAGACTCGGAGGGCAGGAGGATAGCTCGGTCAAGAGCGTAGGGTAATCCACGATGTCGGCCACGGATTTGCATTGCAATAATGACCAGCTTTGATAGCACTTTGAACTGGCTCGAAAAAGATGCATTGACGTTTGGATATCCTAGGGACAATCCAACCGTACCATATGCAGAAACGATCTCGAACAGAACCGAAAAAAGGGTGAAGGCAAACTCGTTCGTATTCTGGAGACGGCTACCTTCGACGATCGAGATCACGAATAAGCCCAAGAACACGTACCACAGATCGAAACTCAGCTGTCTGCGCAAATGAGCACCAATATAGCTAGGTTCTTTGGAGTGGTCGTCGCCTTCATCCTCTTCATCGGCCGCTGAATATATCCCGAGACTTCTCTCTTCGTAGACGTTTGTTCTTCTCATGGAGATAGCAATGGGGAAGACGGAAATATACATCATGATCAGGTAAGATACCTGAATGGCGGGGTGAAGGTCGGATAAACTGACGACACCGAAACCAGCTGTTCTCGTAGACGCAGCTTGAAAGAGGCCATCAATGAAACGGATACCACCCGGGATAGATGTGACACTCGGGTCGTTCAACTAGAAACATAAAGTCAGAAAGAACACCTAATCAAAGAACACGTTATACTTACATCCAAAACGATGAAAAAGATCACATCGACAGCATTGAGTATCACCAGGATGGCAAACAGCCACCAAGTTGCGTTTCTAGGAAACAGCAGCGTGAAGCAACGGCGGGGGTGATCAAGCAGAAACACCAGCTCTTCCCATATTGGACTGCCTTTTGACACGACCTTCGTCATGACCCAGATGATCAGTCGCAGCATGCATGGAAAGCCCGTGTTTCCAATGATGACTAGGAACGCCAGGAGCAAAAGAGGAAATATCGCAGTATAAAAAGAATTCATCGAATCCGGGGTCAGCGTGAAACCAACATCGTTGAATGCGGAGGCAGCAGTGAAAATTCCCCACCACGGACGACCCTGACCGTCGCCTGTGACGATGGATCCGTATGTCTTGCTATGCATAATCCAAGGAACCAAGCATATTACGCCCAAGATGTGGAATAAGAAATAGTAAGATATCAAGACCACCGCTAGAGTTTTCAATGCCCGATATTCGATACCCCCAAGCTCATTCCGTTGTTCTTCGGTTAGATCGACAAAGTTGGAGTTTCGGCCGATTGTTGCATTCCAACTTAGATAAGGCATTGTCTCTCTTTCTCGCTCCTGCGTAAAAGACCTCACCAGAGTGTTGAATCTACTTCGCCTTGTCGTCCGGGATTGTTCAAGCTGCATATCGTCACCCTCTTCATCGCGCATTGTACGACGCGTATCCAGACGTGGGAATGTCGTAGTTCGGCTCCGTTGGCGCGGAAAGTCGGGCTCGTTTATAGTGATATGGGGATTGATTGGGGATGGGCCGTTACCGTCTTCACGGTTCTCGTTCCGGGAACTCTGCCCAGATAGACGAGTGTCTATTCTGGCAAGAGCATCGGGATCATCTTCGAGAGCCTGAGGCAGGCCGCCACGATCATATTCTCGAGGACTCGGAATACGCAGAGCACCTTTGTCCCTCCGTTGGTTTTCTAGGAACGCGATATGGTGTTCTGGACTGAGTTGAGTCGGGATACGCAGACCACTCACGTTGCGACTGTGGGATCGGGTTCCGGATTCACTTTGGGAGACCTCCTCCTCGGTTCCCGCATCTTTCTCGTTTTCTTCACCTTCTGCGTCTTCATAGCGTTGTCGAGTTCCGTGAGGCGATTCTGAGGACTCTGACGGCGACTCTGGCTCCGGTTTGACGACATGTTGATGTTCTATACTTCGACCGGCTTCACCTGAACGGTTACGCAGGACCACGATTGAGCGGCCACGAACACCTCTTTCCACAGCTTCGTTGTCGTCCAGATCCTTGCCCGCCGTCGCTGTCCTGGACCTTGACTTGGTGCGACGCATGGCTCTAGCGTCCTGTACAACATGTTGAAAGCGCTTTTCGAACCAGTAAAGTCGAACAAACACGACGAAGGAGTGAATGAAAATCGGGGTTGTAAACATGGAAATCCAGTACAGGAAAACCTGCTGATAGGTACGCAGCTTGTTGAAATCGACAGTGTTCAAACCGCTCTGGGTTGCGGCTCCCGACGCGAAGAACAGCGCATCGATATAGGCAAGTTCTCCTCCAGCATATACAACGACCGATCCGATGATCGCCCATAAAATAATATAAACATAGTGGATTGTAATAAAGTTGAGGTTGACCTGTCTCACGAAGGGTACTTTCTCCTTGATGGAACTAACCGTCGGCAGGATGGAAGAGAACATCTTGCCCGTCCTAGGCTCCAGGCGCGCCGGGGGAAGACCCCGCGCTCAACCCAGGAGAGAACTGACAATTCCAGAGGAGTTTTATATACTTGGCGCTTTATCGGACGAAAGCGACGATCAAGGACGGGGACGAAAGATTCCGTCTGAGGCTGCTACAGTCGTATGAGCAGATGATCACGCCTGCGACCAGCGAATATCCGCGATGATTTTCGCTAGGTTATTGACGAAATTTGTGTAGCTATTGCAACAGATCCGCCGCTGTTAGCCTTTGCAAGCGGAGAACCCGCGCTTTGATGAGACGAAATGTAGCTGCAAGACAAATCTCATGATGAAGAGGGACTGGTACACTGGGCGATTCGCGGGCGGATTTGGAGGACGAACGTTGACTGGAACGGAGGCAGGGCAAGCGTAAGCAGGTGATATCAAATTGAGCAGCAAGTCAAGAGTAATAATAAGAGACTAACCTTGGCAATTCAGCGAAAGGGGCAGGCTGTGCTGGCTAGAATTTCTCGTCTTGTTCAGTCGGAGCAGCAACTGAGATCGAAGTAGCGCAGCGACGGTTGCTTGGCCAAGACCGCCCGAGTCGACGCAAGCCCAGAATCGAGTATATGCCCGTTACCACTGCGCCATGGAAGCCACCAGACACGCCCAGAGAATCGCAACAGGGACTGCTGGAGGCCAATGGATGGCAGGGATGGGAGACGAGATGGATCTGGTCCTTTTGGCTGTGTCACGTCGACCGTCTGACGAGATCTTGGGGAGTATCGTTTTTGCAAGCTTTTTTCTCCCGCCGTGCGCACCAGAGCTTGCACATAATATTATTATTTAGAGTACTGTACTAACTCGCCGGCAGACCACACCTGTTTCGGTAGGTGATATCTCGCTATTATTTCAAAGGACCAGCTTTAAGAGGGTCGAATTACGACGATGAGCTCTCTGTGTCGAAAACTCTAGCCTGCTCATTCGCGCACTGGCCATAGCGCAGCGCAATGCCCCGCTGGGCTCCATGAGACATTTATCGGATTGACTGGACCATAGCCAGATGTGGAAATTGGCTGCCGCAATTCATTTTGGCTCTCGGGCACGGAATTGCTTGTTTCTCTAGCCGGCGATTTGCGTCGTGGCGACTCGCTTCCGGACAGGACACTGGAGCTTTGGAATGTGGTCCCAGGTACGAGCGAGAACTTGGTGATAAGATCCAAGCAGCCCAAATCGGAATCGCACACGCCAAATCCCCTGAGAGGACGGTGGTTTCCAATGGCCCCTTCTCCGTGATGAGAAGGCCTACGAAGAAGTCTATTCGGAGTCCAAATGCTCCTATACCATACTTTGACCGTCCAATGTGCCCTGCTAGGGGTCATGTTGGCGGTTCATTCCTTTGTTGCGTCCATCACCCGTGCTACCATGTGCTGTAGGTACATACATACGACTGCGCATGTACGCAGTACATTCGAATTGGCCCAGTCGGGAAAATTCATCGTTGTCGGCTGCATTCGGGGTCTAGCAGATCGTTCTTATCGATAAAACCATTCCGGGCTACCTGCAGCACAATCGTCCATGTTCGCACACCAGTTACAGTGCCGATCAACACCTCGCAGGTTGCGTATCGCTTCGCTTCCCCGCGACCTGCTCTACCACATTCTAGATCATTTCACTTCTGGAGTACTCCATAAAGTATTTTGATGATGCAGTAGTCTGTCGCCATTCCAAGGTGAGTTTTGATCATCTGCTACCTACGAGCGACTCCAATACCCCGCAGCATCTGCAGAGCATCAGTCTGTCAACATAAGAGTGGTAGACTAGTATAGAACAAGTGGTCAGCCATAGTCAGAACCCCGCGCTGCGCATCATCTGCTCTCACATGAGTATGCATATATGCGAGGCTATGGCTGACAACCGCAATCATGGCGTCCATTGACGTTCCAGGCAGATCAACGATAATTCAGGCGAAGCCATGAGCTAATGTCGTGGGCAATAACTGAATATCTAGACTGAGGCGCGGAAAAAAATACATGAGACCTTGTTTAAGTAATGCGCCGCTTTGACACTTTATTTTTCCATGAATAGCCCGCCTATCATACGTGCTGACTGCTTGAGTTTGTGTAACCCTGTGACACGCTAGAGTATGTGTTCAGAGTTTCTTGAGCAGATGTCGATCTGTCTTAAGTCGCACGAATCCCACGAGACTTGTGGCCCCGAGAGCCATGGAGCCAGCGTAGAAGATAGCAGGATGATAAGCGTCGATCCCTTTCTGCTGTCCGCCAGAAGCGCTGAGTATGTAACCGGCAATAGGGGCACCCTGAGACATGTCAATACGAAACGAAAGATGCTAAGTTTGAGAGACCAAGAAAGGCTCACCAGAAGATATCCACCTGCCCACCCTGTCACGATCATGCCCATGGCAACCGAGACTCTAGCAGATCCGAAGACATTTCCAATAACTGTTGGCATGGTGGCGAAGAACCCTCCATTGGCCATACCATTGATGACCACAAATGCAACAAGAGGACCAAGCGACTCTGACACAGGCCATAGAACCAGCATGCTGACAGCACTCAGCAGGAGAGAGACAAACAGCGTATTGAGAGGCCCAACGCTGTCACTCCCGAACCCACAGATTAACCGTCCCACCGCAGATGAGAAGTTGAAAGCGGCTACCAAACCTGCCCCAATACTAGAGGACAACTTGAGAGAGTTGGCGTACAATGGTAAGAAGAACGGCGGGACGAAGAGGGGGAACGTTGCAACGGCACCGGCTGCGAAGAGAACTGCAAATCGAACATCGCGGAATAATCTCCTAAAGGCGTAGTCAGAAGCAAATTCACCATTAAAACATCGGAGGGTAGACAAACCATTCAATGAAAGCGCTTGGCCGGATGGTAGTACGTTCCTTGATCAGATATGCTGCAGGAAGACCTGTTCCCAAGGTAATCAACCCAATGACTCTAAATGCCCATGCCGGTCCCAGTTCCGTCAGCAGGCTATTCATGATAAAACTAATAACAGCTCCTCCGAGGCCACCACCGGCATATACGATGCCGTTAGCTACTCCGCGTTTCTTTTTGAAGTACTGAGCCGGTGTTACGGAGACAACCTAGAAGAATCAGTTCTGCCCGCTTGCTAATGTCATCTGGTATAGTTGATTTACCATAAAGCATAGACTAGTAACAAGTCAGAAAAGCTTCATATCTGAAGATGGACAATACGTGTATCTCTTACCTTGTTCCAATCCCCGTAATAACACCAGCAGTCATGAATAGTCCGCCTATATTTTCTGTAGCGAATCCGCTGAGAATCTCGCCTAGTCCGAGAAGGAACACCCCCAGAAGAGCGGTGATCCTAGATCCCAACTTCCTGATAACCCTGGCATTGAGGACTGCAAGGAATGATATACAAGCGGTAGTAAGAGAACCCACGAACGATAGTGTCGAAGGGGACGATAATCCCCGTTGGACGAGGGCTGCCTGGGTCACTCCCCAGCAATAGGACGTGCCGACAAACCACCAAGTGACCACTGCGCAACCAAAGATGACAACCCAGCCGTAACCTCCATCAGGAACTTGAGAATCCGCGATGAGGGATGCCTGTATCACCTCGTCTTGGTCTGCAGCAGTTGAGTGGCCATGTCTGGTCTGTCGTTCTTCAAGGGCGGTGCCGCTGGATTGAAGCTCGATAGCGGTAGTATGAGTAATAGTCGACGTTGACATTGTGCGCTTCCGCTTCCCTGCTAGAGAGCCGAGAAAGGAGTCAATTGATCTCTATCCACAATGATCATAGAATGTCAGTTTTCTCGGTGATTGATGAAAAAGAAAAAAAGGCATTAATGGCAGTCGTTTAGTGCATGTCGTAGGGCGCAGTTGGTAATCAGTAATCAAAGTGGGCCTTTCCATTTGTTGCGGATGAACATTCTCAATCGGCGGGTTTTGAAACCAAGGTGCTTGAATCCACTATGTTCCCATATTCTGTATAACCATAATTTCTCTGTGATCTTTTCTGGGATCACACGATATAACGTCAAATGATCATGAACGCTTTAGCTCATAGTGTTCTAGCAATTTGTGCAAGTGAGTTCCAATATATATTACGACACTTGGACACTGCAGTATCGTAGAAAACATGAATAATTGCCAGATATAGCATCTATAGCTTGATAAAATACCATGATACATCCAAGAATGCCTTTATTTTGATCTAATAACAAAACCAATGTTCAGACGAGACTCCACGGTCCGATCTGCCTGCAGAAGCGGGGTTCCATAAACCCGGGACAACTAAACGTAACTAACGGTATTACCCCCTCCTATCCTATCAATTCTCCTATCGCTCTCCAGATTTTTACCCCATAACTAGTTAGCTAGTTCCTTGTGTATCGATTAGTCATGATACTGGTATCTCACTCCCACTACAATCGCTTTATCAAAACACCATCTTTCGCATTTTATACCTTGAAAACCCGCACCTAGAACCCCCGACAGGCGCTGAAGATACGAGGCCACGTACAGTCAGCAAGATGGCCCCGACACACAAAGTGGCCGTTATTCAATGGCACATAAAGGTCTGTGCAGAATCACCCGCATATCATCTTGCATGTCTTGCATATGACTTGACTAACTCGCTTTGTAGGATCTCGCACCCGAAGAGAACCATGCCAAAGCGTGTGATTATATCCGCCAAGCTGCTGCTCAAGGAGCCAAACTAGCTGTGCTTCCGGAGTATGTCTCCCACGTGGAAAATCAATCATTGTCTCTTTCAGAGATAATTACTATGTTTATTCATTTCTTCGTGTCTTGGAATTGTCAAAAGTCCACAAGATTAATATGCCAGTAACAGATACCACCTCGTCGGATGGGTACCAGAGGACCCTCTCTACGTCACTCTAGCAAACGACTACCTCAAATATCTCAAATCATACCAATCACTAGCCAAAGAACTCAACATCTGCATCGTCCCCGGCACCCTTGTCGAGCGCCATGTCTCCGTGACCGACAATGGCACCGAGACCGCGCGACTCTACAACACGGCGCACTTCATCGGTAATGACGGCGAAATCCTAGGCTCTTATCGCAAGAAGAACATCTGGATTCCCGAACGAGAATATCTTAGCTCGTCGGCGCATGATCCGCATGAAGTCATTGATACGCCGATTGGCAAAGTCGGCATGCTGATCTGTTGGGATTTGGCATTCCCAGAAGCTTTTAGAGAGCTGATTGCCAAGGGCGCGGATGTTATTATCATCCCGACTTATTGTGCGTATATGCGTATTTCTTTCCTTCAGTTCTGCGTAGTATAACATCTCTCGAGACCGTGCACATCTTGTTTCATCATTAAGAACAAGCTTCAATATATCGTACTAACAAACTACCAAAGGGACAAAATACGACGCTCTCCCTGAGGCTCTCGCCCTGAACCCAGAGACGGAAGTGCTTTTCATCGATTCTACCCTCACAGCTCGCACTTTCGAAAACACCTGCGCGATCATCTTCGCCAACGCCGCAGGCCCCGCGAACAAGTTCATGGGCACGTCGCGCGTCTCTCTACCCTTCATAGGTGCAGTGGGGAAGATGGGAAGCGAGGAGGGTGTCTCTGTGGTGGATATGGATTTGGGGATCTTGGATCTTGCGGAGAGTTGCTATAAGGTCAGAGAAGACATCAATAGTGAAGGGTGGCATTATGAGTATCGGCATAACAGCACGGCGGGGTCGTGAGTGCCTAGGAAGGAAAAGGGGATGAGTAAGACGGCATAGGGTTGTATGTTGTATATATGGAAATAAATAGACTTCTCGGATGACAACTTGATCAGTTAGTATCCCTAGAAAAGAACATGCCACAGTAGTTACTCTTCTTCGTACGCTACAGAGCAATAGCATATCAGACCGATTATTCTCCGATCAATCCCCACGCATGATCGTGGTGGCTGTGCTGCATTGTGCCGAATCCGCCACGTGTTCCGTATTGGCCAATCAGTAGCCGGCACGGAACATGACTGCAAACAGCACATAGTTACTGTTAAAGACAGGAAAATGATAGAAAGATCGAACATCCAATGGATGAACAATGCTCATTAGTTGCGATACAGAATTACACATAATAGTATGCTCAGATCATTGCATATGCTGCCACTGGGCTCTGTATCTACTCATGTTTTCCGCCGTGCTCAATGTTATTTTGCCCGATTAAAAGAGACTGAAACACGACTGCAGAAATATAGTAGGACGAAGACAGAAGCATGAAACGAAATCATTAGTCTTATCTAAAAATCGGGGAAGGAAGATAGAAGGGCTAAGGTAGGTGTAGGTCAGAATATAGTGGTCAAAAAGATATCGTCAGGCAGGCCAATAGAAACAGCTCATCGTAAGGGAGACAGCAACAATCTTCATGTCTGAAATGGAAACATAACCATGCTAGCTCCTAGACAGACAGACCCAAAATGAAATTCATTCAACGGCCACCGATCAATCAAATAGGCGAACAATGACCATGAACCCGCAGGTAAAGGCAAACTGGTATAACTGAACATGTGTATATCACTCTCCGGCAGGCGCCCGGAGACTCCAAGTCGGATCCATCTTGTCTACTGCACTTGGCTGACAATTTCACTGGCGCGCGACAGACTCTCGACCATCTGCTGGCACTCTTTCCGGCGGCGGATCGTGTAGTCGCTCTCCTTGAGCAGATCGTCCAGTTCTTGGGCACGGTACATGTTCTCCAGCAACTCGCGTTGCATTTCTTCCTTACTGAACCTGTTGAGAGAGTTAGAAAATACCATCAGAGCGAGGCATGACTAAATACGTACTGGACAAGGGTGTACATGATAGCCTTGGGGACCATGTCGATCATTGTGCGCTTGACAATGTTGAAGTAAGACTGGATCAACAGCTCTGTTACAGGGTTAGCATCTGTTGTAACAATACCATTCGTAGATGAGCTTACTGATAACTTCGACTTCGCTGTTCTCTCGTTCAGACAGAGTTCCAGATGCTCTCAGGGTTGGTGGCGGAGGCTCCATAGCGGCCATCTTCTTCTTGTTCTTAGACGCGAAGAAGCTGCCGAAGAACCCACCGTTCGTCTCAGTATCGCCCCTCATCGTGTCCAAGGATGGACTGCCTGAGCGGGGAGGAGGCAACGGCTTTCCTGTCTTGGGGTCAACCGGCGTAGGCTTTCCAGCATTCTGGCGCTCGTTGACAATAGCCATAGCCTGTTTAAAGTTAGTACTGACATTGACATTTCCTCGACATATCACTTACCCTGTGACCATTGAGGAAATCAGGATGGCCGGTGTTGATGTAGCACGCTTCCATGGAAATCAGATCCCTCACAAGCTTGTTGGTAGGTTCCATGGCCTTCTTGAAGAACTGAATCACCACAGTGTGGAACTTCTCCTTGAGCATGGGGTATCTCCGGAACAGTTGCTTGTTAAGCAGCTGACCTAAAATTCGAACCAGTTCGTCATATACCAAAGAAACACACTTCAAACTGGGGTCTTCCAGTCGCTTGATTTGCTGCTTGACAATCAACTCGAAAGCAGTGGTACCGACGAACAGCGCGGGCGATGAACCAGAAGAGTTGTAAAGAATAGTTCTAATGTCGATATCCTTCACCTGGTCAAATGGATCAACGGCCTTGACACCGTTGGAGTACAGTTCGTGGAAGACGAAACTGATACGGGCACCGCCGGAAAGTTCAATGCTTGACAGCTCCTGGTTGTTTCCATCCAACACGGTCCTGTACTCGTTGCTGAATTCTGTGATGATGTTGAGGACGATGTTTGCAGCGTTGCCGAGCATAGAATCGCCCAGTTGAGAAAGCTCCGAGGTATACTTCTGGAGAGAAGAGGAAATCCTGGCCTTGATATCGGGAAGCGTTTGTTTGATGTGCATCATGAGGATCTAGAAGAAACGCTTTAGTCAGTAATCCTGCAACAGCTAGTGTGAGTGGTGAATTCACGAACCAAGTTGAGTTTCCTCGCCAGATAAGGAGTTCCACAGTACGAAGCCTTGTTCCGGTACGCCTTATGGCCCTCGAAGAAGTTCTTCTCGTGCTCCAGCGCATAGGAGATGGCACGCTTGTTCTCTATGTCACGCTGACCACGGTTGACCACGGGGACGTAACCAAGTCGCAGAGGGATGATCCTGCCCGCAAGAATATCCACGACATCCGTACCCTCGTCCATCAGATCAACCTTTGTCAAGACACCGATGGTGCGCTGACCCTCGGGATCGACTTCGCGTGCCAGCTTCAAACCATCTGAGTTGGCCAAATCCTGGTTCGCAGCGGTGACGGCGAGGATGATCGCATTTGGCTTGCTGATGTACTTCAAAACCATATCCTTAATCTGCTTTTCGATATCCTTCGGCTGGTCGCCAACTGGGACCTTTGTGAGACCAGGCAGATCGACCAGAGTGAGGGTCAGGACGTTGGGAGAGTAGATGCGCAGGTTGATCGGAGCAGGGGAGATGCCTGCATTGCGGCCGACTTTGGCCTCCGTCTCGCGTACAATCTCATCCCGGATCTTGTTGAAGTCGTAGAATCGCTGGCCAGGGAGATGTAGGAACTCGCCATACTCATCCAGGTTCGCCTCGGAGTCCGTAGAGTCTTTCAGGGTCTCCTCCTTCACTCCATTCGTCTGCTTTCCCGCGGGCTTGTTGATCAACTGAAGAATAAGGGGTCGTCGGGTCACGATTCCTGAACCTCGGGGGAGACTGACATCGCGCGACGGCGATGGTTAGCGGTGACGCGGACAAAGGATATAGGTGCGACAGGATCATGCAGCTACTCACAAGTCTCTTCCAACGATGTTTTCCAACACGGAACTCTTTCCACTGGATTGCGATCCAACGACGGCTATCTGTGGCAAGTCGATTGGGTTTTGGACCTGGTAGAGGGGTTAGCCTGGCCAGTTGAGGACAACAAACAGGACAGCGCAACATACGCCCACAGTCGTGAAGACATCCTGCAGCTTGTTAACGAGGTTGATAAGGCTGGGATCATTGACGTTTATCCTGAGGCATACTATCGTTAGCTATACTCTGCGGGGAGAACTGGGCGTGGGGGAACGGGGTTGCGCACGAGGTCGGCGTCGCCATGGCTGAAAGACCACGGGCACGAGTCCGCTCAACAGGTAGACAATAGAAGGAAACACAGTAGGATACGCTGCCGCTGCAGCGGTGAGGTTCAAGTCTCTGAGGCGGGAGGAAGTCGTAGAGAGGAAAAAAGTGGCGGTGATGTAGTTCGTATATGGTCCAGCAGGTATGTTGCTAGTCAAGCGGCCAAGTGTGAGTTCGCTTCCGCTCCGATAGGGAAGTCCTGAGGCTGCCCTGGTTTATGCGAGCTTAATCCCTGGCCCGCTCAATAAGTACCGTAACTAATCAATCTAAAACAGCAACGCAGCGCCCAGTTAAATTACGTTCTCAGACGGTAGTTGACCGGCTATTTCAATATTCGATCTCTATTTCTACTCTCTTCTTCCTCTTCTTTGCCCCCTTTTTCCCTTTGACTTATATTCCCCCGGCACTTGGACCGCGTCACGGGATGCCGTCGCTTGGCCACCGGAGGCGAATTAATACTGCTGCCTGACCTGCTAATTATATGACTAGTATCGCGATGAACTACGAGTGCGCAGCAAACACGTGGAACGGCACAATGCGTGATATCTATACGGTGTAGGTATTCGACGTAACTTCAAACCAAAGGCAAGATATATAGCTATGATGGAACTTGGTATGCTACAGCTTCTGGAACCCAACGTCTCCTCTAATGAACGGAACGATCTCCTTACAAGTCAGAGGCCGATGCGAATCTCTCGGACATCTCCTGCAGAAGTTTGTCGTACTGCGAGGGAGTCAGCCATGAATCTAGAGCAACTTAGTGGGGTCGGATTATTCCTTACCTTCGCCGTTACGGCCTTCTCGTCATCAGGGACCTCGAACTTCATGCTGCGCAGCGCCGTCTGAATGTCCGCCGTAGCTTCTCTGACCTTGGCCCAGCTCTGGCCCTGCGCGATCGCCTTCTGGGCCTCGTCGTGGAAGCCCATGAAGGCCTTCATCATGTACTCAGTCTTCCATAGGGGACAGAACTGGTCGTAGTCACTGTAACCGTTCTGCTGGAGGAAGTCATCCTTCAGGAGGGCAGCAACATCGAGGGTGATCTTGTCGGAATCACCCAGCGCGGATTTACCGACCAGCTGTACGACCTGATCAAGGTCCTCAGAGGTCGACAGAAGCTCCTTGATTTGGTCTCGAAGACGGGGGAATTCTGGGTGGTCCTTCTCGTAGTATTTGTCGAGGATGGTGGTGTACTTGCTGTAGGACACAGCGGTGTTGATCGAAGGGAAGTGCTTTCGCTGGGCCAGCTTCTTGTCCAAACCCCAGAACACCTGCACGATACCAAGGGTACTGCTAGTAACCGGATCCGAGAAATCACCACCAGGGGGACTGACGGCACCGACGATACTGACACTGCCCTCTCTCTCGGGGCTACCAAGGGCGGTACTCTTTCCAGCACGCTCGTAGAACGAGGCGAGCTTAGCTCCCAGGTACGCGGGGAAACCCTGATCAGCGGGCATCTCTCCCAGACGACCCGAAATCTCACGCAGAGCCTCAGCCCAACGAGAACTGGAATCCGCCATCATCGCAACGTTCTTTCCCTGGTCACGGAAGTATTCGGCGACAGTGATACCGGTGTAGATAGAGGCTTCACGGGCAGCGACAGGCATGTTCGAGGTGTTTGCAATCAGACAAGTACGCTTCATGATGGGCTCTCTGCGGCCACCAACATCGATCGACAGCTATACGTATATAATACATTAGCAATAGCTACATATGTAGCGGTGTCGAGTATTCCACCTACCTCTGGGAAATCCATAAGCACCTCAGCCATCTCATTACCTCGCTCACCACAACCGACGTAGACGATGATATCACTGTTGGAGAACTTGGAGACACTCTGGGAAATGACAGTCTTGCCACATCCGAAGGCACCAGGGATACAGACTGTACCACCCTGGACACTGGGGAAGAGAGCATCCAGCACTCTCTGTCCGACAATGAAGGGCGAATCGGCCGTCAGCTTCTCATTGACCGGTCTGGGCACACGGACGGGCCAGCTGTGCATCATGCTGTACTCGGTCTTCTTGCCATCAAACTCAACCTCCAGCAGCTTCTCATCGACAGTGTAGCTTCCAGCCTCAGCTATCCGAGTGATGGTACCGCGCGCGCGGGGCGGCAGCAGGATCCTGTGGTCATCCAACAAGCTGTTCTCGAAAACGCTACCCCAGATATCACCTCCAGTGATGTGGTCTCCGACCTTGAGGGAACCGGGCTTGAAGTCCCATTTCTTTTCGCGGTCGAGAGCAGGCACGGCGATACCACGGGGGATGTAAATACTGTCGGACTTGGACGAAATGGCCTTGAGGGGTCGCTGGATACCGTCGTAAATAGTCTCCATCAAACCGGGACCCAGCTCGACGGACAATGGCTTTCCTGTTCTCACAACGGGGTCTCCAACAGTAACACCGGCTGTAATTTGGAAGAGAATTTCCTATGTCAGCTTCATCTAACCTGGACAGAGCTTGAAGCCGTCAGTGTTTACCTGTTTCCTCGTAGACCTGGATGGTCGCCCTGTCTCCCTCGATCCTGATAACCTCTCCAACAAGCTGATCATGGCCAACACGGCACTGGAGAAATCACCCTAGTCAGTATCCAGGACTGAGATGACCGCGGGGCGACAACAGCGTACCAGTTCGTACATGGCGCATCCAATCATGTTCTCGGCCACGACGACAGGACCGGCGACCGAGAAGATAGAGCCATATTGGTCCTCAGCGGCTTCAAGACGCTTTCTCTCCTTAGTAGAAGGCGCCATCTTGCGTATGCTCCAGGCGTCGATGACCGGGTCTGCAGGTGGTGGAGGGGGCTGCTCGATACTGCTCGAGCTGTTGTTGGAGGTGGGCGAGTCGGGGAGCGGTGGCAGGTCGTTTAGTCTGGGCGGCGGAGGCGGAGGACGAGCTTCCTGTGACGACGACCTCGATCCGGCCTCAGCAGAACCAGCAGCGCCGGACGACGGGCTAACAACACCACCGCTGGCAATCAGATCCAGCAGAGAAGGGCGTGCCTTGAGTCGAATTGTCCTCAAGCCCAACATACACTTTCCATTGAGCGCTGGCCAAGTCTCTACAGTTCTGAGGGCCTGCTGAGGGCTTGGTGGTGGTTTACTATCAGCTCCGCCCAGAACGCCGAACCACGGCCTAAGATATAATAGTCTGAGCTCCACGCGGCTCATGCTGAGGAGGCCATCAACTGATCCTTGTACTGCTCATTCAATTTTCTTTGTCCTGCAGTTAGGGTTTATGATACACCCCCTGACCCCGTCTACCTGATATACACTGCTGTAAACCTACATCCTGCATTTATGGTTATGTTCCGCTCTTAAGTATCTCGATACAAGATACCGTTCACCAGACTTCCCACAGTGGCTCCACACTTCATGACATATGGTTACCACTTCACGATGCTGAATACCATGTGGATTGCTTCAAACCACTGTATCGTATGGATGACTTCGAATTGAACATTAACCGCCATTAGTGGATTAGAGGTGCGTATCACGATGGTGACAGTTATCTGCAGTCATGGACCGCTATCAAGCTACCATCTGCACCAAGGGCACTGTGGAATGCGCAGTATACAAGGACACATCTCCATACGATGGTCCTAGATTTTCATTATGACCCTAGACGAAGACCACTTGGACGTTCAAAAATTGTAACCGGGGACTATTTATGAGGAGGCTCCAATACATATACTTAAACGCATGCATTTTACGGCATGGCCTGGTCAAGGTCTTAAGGTGTATCCGTTTTACTCTCTTATTCTGACCCGGATGAAGAGCCTCCGATTTGCTCCTAAATAAATATCAAAAACACGTCTTCAATGGCCACAGGTCGCTAGGATGAAGAAACAGCGCTATGTGTTCTGTATGTCCCGATATATATACCTCTGAGAAAACCTGAATCTATCACGGCGTGTTTGGATTCCATAGCTCAGGAGGGACGGCACCTGCCAGTTCGAGATCGTATATTCACAGCTGAAGGAAGCGGCCGCCTCCGACAAAACTGTCATTGTCATTCCTTCCTATCTTGTAGGCAAGCACCTACACCGCTAAGATGATGGTCAGCGGCAACCGGCCGATCGGAGCACCCGTTAAATTGTTTCTCCCAACTCATCCAGCCATCAGAAGTTGACCAGCTACCTGTCCAAGGAGAAACCGAACTACTTTCAGCGTCGATTTATCGCCAGACTGTGATAAAACATGCCTGCTTCTTCTGATTGTCTTCGTAGGTGTTCTTTCTAAGTAATCAGTGTGTGGGGCAATGATCTAACAGAAGCAGAGCCACCCCTCAAGCCAGAAGAGCGAGCTATCGTCAAGAGCTACGGCGGCTGGACCCATTTCTTGGCTAGCTTTGGATTGAAGCCGTGGGTTGACGAAGATGCCGTCCAAGGCAAAGCAATTCTTGAGGGTTTGGTTGCGCAAGAACGTGGGGAAGAAGAGGAGGCTTAATAAGAGTTCCCCGTACGCATCTCGGACAATCGATAAACCATCAAAATGTCGATATGGACTAACCAAGCCCATAAGGTGATATATTGCGCATTACCTTGATGGCAGCATTGCAGATACACGATGAGCTTTAGAAGACTAGTGTTCTGACAGTGGAAAGAGCTTGTGACCAGGTAAAAACTGTGAAGAATGAAGCCTCGAATCAGCGTTTCACCGAAGCTTTATACGAGTACCAGTGCAGCAAATATCCAAATATAGTAGTCTTTATGCATGTTGATATCGAATAAGTAAACTGCTTGGACCAGTTGGTGGACAGTAACGATTGGGTGATGCATAAAACGACAAGTGCCGAGTGGAAAGTTAGACCGCTATAATGCGTACAGTGGCGGTGATCTACTCTTAGACCTTAATATTTTTATATCTCGAACTAGTTTGTATCTCGAATGCGGCCCATTTTTTGCATAACAAGTTAATTGTCCTGGCAAGTGTTCTGGTGATCAGTTTCTTGTTCCTGATCTTTCGTGTGGTTTCCTGTGCGTAACTATGATGACATATCTGGAGATCTTACACACTCCCAATCCAGGAAATATGAACCAACCGCCAAGATTTTAATTCTCCAGATTTTCTGATACAAAAGTGCACTGCTGCACTCTTATGAAGGGTGCAGAAAAGCCACGCGCTTCAATTGCACCCATCGAGTATGGCCTCCAACGGTATCCTTGAGCCTTTTTTGGGCGCTTTGCAGGCATGCGTCTCCGTCCTGCTTACACTTTTCTGGGGGCTGGCTGCTAGGAAGATGAAGTTGTTGAAAGAACAGTCAATCAACGATCTCTCCGGATTAGGTGTAAAGGTCTTCCTGCCAGCTTTACTGGTTGTCAATCTGGGTTCACAGTTGCATCTCGACACGGCCCTCGATTATATCCCAGTATTAGGTAGGACTAATCGGACTATCGGTTCTTCACATAGACTAACAATACTATTACGGTATAGTTTGGTCGATAGTATACACCGTACTGTCCATTTTGATGTCTCAGGTTGTCACCAAGATATTGAAACTTCCACCCTGGGTTACGCCAGCATGTGCTTTCAATAATACCACTTCTCTCCCGTTGTTTCTGATGCAGTCGCTGGAGAGTGCCGGAAGTCTCAAATTGATCATTCCGGAAGGGTCATCAATGTCTGATGCAGTTGAGCGGTCGCAGAGTTATTTCCTGGTTTGCGCCGTCATTAGTAAAGTGATAGCTTACGCGGTTGGGCCAAAGATGCTGCAGGATGGAGACAAAGGAGACGATCAAGACGAAGAAAGCCAACGGAATGGAGGAGACAATCAGGATGCTGAGCCAAGCGAGGAACAGTTGGATGAAGAGACACCGTTGTTACCTGAGTCTGTCCATAAAGCAGGGCATAAAATGGTGTCTCCGTTCAAGCATGGAGCGAACTATGTCTTCTCTCTCTTCCCTAGACGCGTCAAGCAGGAATTAGTGTCGATCGACTCTCCATTTGTCGACACTGCTATCCTATGTGCGCTGACAGGTGCTGTCCTCGGATTGGTGCCTTCCCTCCACAAGGCCTTTTTCAGCCCCTATGATGAAGGGGGAATCTTCAATGCTTGGTTGACAGCAAGTGTGAAGAACGTCGGGAAGCTATTCACAACGTCCCAAGTGTTCGTCGTGGGAGCGAAGCTGGGTGTTAGTTTCGAAAGAATGAGGCGCAGTGAAGGATCAGGGAAGGTCCCGAAACGAGCGATTCTTACGATCTTCCTTATCCGTCTTGTTGTCTGGCCAGCGTAAGTCAGGACCATTCTGGGCTTACATTTACTGTTACTGATGAACTTCATGTAGAATAAGCATTTCTGTCATCTATGCCCTTGCTCTCAAGACGGGTCTAGTGCGAAATGACCCGATTTTGTGGTTCACAATGATGCTCATGCCAGCAGGTCCTCCGGCGTTGATTATCTCCGGACTGGCAGAGCTGGCGAAGGTATCGGAGGTTGAAAAGTTTGCGGTCGCAAAAGCCCTTGCGGTATGTGGAAGATACCACACCCTCGACTGGATGGTTACTGACTTGTCCAGCTCATGTACGCCCTGTCTCCATTTATCTGTTTCACCATTACCGGTGCATTGAAAGCGACGCAAGCGGTAGTCAAACAAAAGCTATGAGAACATGAAGTTATGTGAACAACACAACAGTATAGGCAGCGATGTTGCCAAAAAGTGAGTATTAAGCTTAGATGATACCAGTTAACTACTTCGTGTTTTGCATTGAACGGCCAAAGGGAGTTGGTCCAGGCCTGTTGCACATATCTCACATCTATAAAGACATAGCATATTGGTTAGAATGCGAGGTACATACATTCTACGCGTTCTCAAAATAATGTGCCGCTAGCCTTACACCAGTAGTATTTAATCGATGTCTATGGTAGATACTACGGATGTGACACCACACGAGATGACGTCATCGCATTTGCTAGTTACTTACATGATTATGCTACGAGAAACTGAGATATGCAATACTTGAAATACTAGGTAGAGATTATTATTTCAGATGTCAATTAGATTATATTTGTATTGATATAGATCTGTTGTCAAAGTTGATCAACAGGTAGCATAACACGAGATCGTGGGATGCCCCAGCTGACACGGAGGATCCCCATGACGATCTGTCAATCGTCAATCTCGGTTGGAAGGCAAATGCATTTACTTCTATAGAACCAAAGCGCAGGTCAGCCATCATATCTGTGGCCTTTAAAAAGCACCAGCTTTTTAAGGTAGTCTAGAGGAGACACGTACTCCGCAGCCCTTGCAGGTGCAGCTGCTGCCACACGAGCAGTTGTCGGGACCGCTGCAGTTACACTTCGATCCAGATCCGCAGTCGCAAGCCATGATGGGATTGGATTTCGATATCAGGGGATGGAAGGCACAATAGATTTTGATTAGGTGGTTTGAGGATTGCGTGCTTGAGACGAGATGTTAGATCAGGTTAGACTCTGAGGACCTTCTGAGAAGCAGTATTTATATTTGATCGCGGACGCCACGGAATAATGTGTCAGATGCACTGTTTAACTCGACGGTATCACTATGGCGTCAGTGGGGATGAGGCGGGTGAGCGGAGTGGTCATCCGTACCATATGTGGCGTGGATACAGATCGAAAGACGATATCATGAGATTCGGTGCGATTGGCTAGATAATCCGGAGTACATAAGCTACCTAGTAACCATACTATAACCATACTATAACCAGTACAGTAGAAGTACTTAGGCTTTGCGTAGGATTGGAGGTAATTCTATACAAGTAGAAGTAACTAGCTTTCTCCCTAACTAGCACTACAAATAATTCGGGCGAATTATCTGTGCTCATGATGGGTAGACTAACGTGACATGTGTTGTTTAATGAATAATCTTGGCCCTAATTATCGACTCTTAATTGATCGTATTTTCGATCTAGACTGTGAATGACTAATTCTCCATCTTTGGATGTAAGATAGGCATAGTCGTGAGGCTAACGCTCTCCCCAGACACCTAACAAGTATCCATCCATCGTAGCAAATGGGAAATTCATTCTGATTTAAGCATAGTCAATTACCACCGACAACTCCTCGTGATTCGATCTTTACGAATATTCCCAAGCAAGAACTCCACGGTAGCGCATCTTTCCACTAGCAAGTTTGTTCGCGCAGGCCTTTACGCCTTCCAATGTCATGGGAAACTTTTCCACAGTGACATGTATATCATTCCTAGCAGCGAAGTCAATGGCCTTCTCTCTGCACAAAAAAATCATTAACCAGTTTCTATCGTTCCTTCGGTACGATCACTTACTGAAGAAAATGGTTGCAGACAAGACTTCCAACCACTTTATGTCCAAGGATAACCGTTGGTGTGTGTGGCACTGTAATGTCGCCCTCATTGACACTGAGGACTATGATAGTCGCGCTATGGCTTAGTATGGGATAGAATATCGCTAGGTCGGTCTTTGTAGAACTGCTGATTAGAAGGCGGTTTACCGGCTTCATCCCGAGGGTCGAGAAATCTGCCACGCCCTTTGTAGCGTAAAACTCAGTGGCCCCAAGATCTAAAGCCTCCTGGCGTTTGTCGTTCGTAGACGAAAAGACAACAACATCGCAGCCCATCTTCTTGGCATATTGGATAGCCATATGGCCTAGCCCTCCCATGCCAACAATTCCGACGCGGTCATAAGGCTTGCAGTGCTCTATCAAAGGGGCCCAGACTGTTGCTCCTCCGCCTATAGAAATCAAGTTAAAGTAAGGAAGGATGCTCATGGCATGCTTATGACCTGGAAAGCGAACTTACACATCAAAGGAGCAGCATCCTCAGAAGCCAGAGTGTCCGGAATATGGAAGATCCATCTATGATCGCGAATGGCATGGCTGCAGATGGAACCTCCATTTTCCTGATCCGTAATGAAATACAACCCTATATCTGGGCAATATGCGTCTCTGCCTGAATGACAAAATTCGCATATACCACATGTCTTGTTGATACCACCCCATCCGACTCTCTCCCCCGTTTTAAATAGTGTGACAGCGGATCCTATTGCTTCGATGATGCCGATACCTGGTAATGTGAGTGTTCCTTATTCGTCTTCCCTTCACAACGTCCTGACAGCCTGGATAATACGGACCTTCATGACCAAGTACCATTGGCTGCTGAAGCGCAAGTATATCGCTTCCACACAGTCCGCTGTGGGTTACTCGGATCAAAACTTCTTCGTCTTTAATGGCAGGGAGTACCTTGGTTTCTCGCACAATGCCATTTTCGGACCCACGAAATTGAACTGCGTTGACCATGATTGTAGAAGGTTGATATAATGATGAATGAATTGTTCAAAAAAAGTCCTTTGCCTTATCTTCAAAACAATTGTCAAATGCCATGATCACCAGGGAAGAAGAAGACTTATATAACCCCTCACTACTACAGAGTTCGAGAGTCTGTCATTCTCTAGTCAGTTTAGTTCCGAGAACAAGGATGATCAACCTGCAGACGGAACGCCCTATACGTTATATTAGATGCTCGTTATTAAAAAAGTAAAGAGTTGCAGGCCTATCTTTCAACGATCGTACGCAGTAAAGAGATAACGATTATGCACCCCATAGTCCCCACCCAGTGATCGACCTCTGCGTTGTTTCTGTAAGGCCTACCATGTTCCTACCACGGGCCAGAACGTCGTGTCTGGATATCGAATTTCTTTGGACTTCTCATTGGTATGAGGTCCGTTCTGAACGGTAGAGTATCAACGACACGTTGCTGTCTTAGTCAGATGCGTGTGTTTCTAGCCCAAAGATCATTAGGGCAAGCTGCAGTTATCCGAACACGGCTTTGAGGAGACAGGGATCGCACTGGACACTAAAGAGACGACAAATGATATCACAGAGAGAAAGCTTGGATTTCCACAGCTTATTGGATTGATTTGCTTTGGAATCTGAAAGAGGGTTTTCCTCGAGAACAACATGCCACTTGAAGATCCTAATCACTAATCACTCGGTCAAAATTGACACCGAATTTCACTAAGATCCAGTCCTATTATAGTAAGAGAGATACTTTATGGTTCACTACGCAGGTATTAAGCATTGACCCAGGACACTTCGAGTATTAAGATTAGTTAGATAACCCGGGAGGTCATTTGACCAGATGATTCACAAACTGCAACATTCTGGCTGGACGTATACTTTCTATGAGGCTTTTAAGATGCCACCTACCAAATTGTGAGACTGTTTAATATTACATAGTTATATATAGCTTCTCCTCTATGGAGAGTTTTGTTCCAAATGTCCAGCACCACAAGGATGAGAGGAAACACGCGTTATGGTATACAGGGCCCAGGAAATGCTTGTCAACCTACCAGCCTCTTAGGAAAGAGTGGCTTTTCACCGCGCCTTTCACGCCAGTAATTGGTGGCTCTGAATAGATTCGTACAGTTCCATACAGTCCATCCCCATTGTTTTAAGAAGTCTTCAGTGAGCTCCCAGCAGCTTTCATCCCATGACGTACCCCATACAATAATGCCCCTGCGACCAGTTACTGCGCTTTTATGGCCGCACATATCGTGGCACAACTGCACGTCATCGAACGTGTCCCCTGCGCGGATCAAATTATCACGCATCTGTGGACTTGGGATAATATCGAACCATGGATGATGTGGGATGGTGCACTGTAACTCTGTTGGTTGTAGCGATGGGGGCAGCATGCTGACATCCACGAGACAGGGACCTATTCTGGAAAACTGGGAGACAGCATCATCGATATGGTGCTCCTGTTTCTGACCCAAGATATCGGTATTCTTCCAGAAGGCATGTATCGCATTGAGACGCAATACGCCCGATAGAAGATTGGGACGGAGTAGGCGTCTCAGATACAGCGCATGCACGAAGCGTTCGAAACGATCGATAGCTGCTTTTGCTTCTATATCGCGAGCACAGATGTCGATGCTATCGATATCCGTTGGAGTGGGCTGCAGCTGTAAGGGCCCACAGTTGTCATTATTCTGAACTGCCAGGGCATTGCTCAAGCTTTCTTTAGCTTGGACCAGCTCAAGATCGGCCTTCGACCGGGCGTGGTCGGGAATATTAGTAGCGGGGGAGAATTCATGAGCTCTTCTGCGTTGGCCTGGGCCACCGTGCGGGCGACGCTGTCAGCCACCAGCATATTCTTTGTCGCAAGGGTCCTCATCAAGCACGACTTACGATATGCTCTCTGATTTAGCCGATTCTGTAGTTTCCTTCGCCGCCTCTGATTGGTAATGCCTCTCCAGTCTTCGATAGGGAGGGATTTCTCGCTATTTTGAAGCCATGCGGACGGTATATTACTTGTGACGACGATATCCATTCTGTCTTCGGTTTGATCCAAAAGGAATTACTATCTGACGTCCAGGAATGCACGTTGAGTTCTGAGATGATCAGGGCGATGATGGAGCCGACCGTCACCGCCACACTCTCCACCATGGCGTTATCGGAGTTAAGCTTCGAAAGTCCATTCTGCGGTGCATCTTATACCAACACCATTACTACTATCTTTCCCCGAATGATTACTGCTTCTGCTCCTAAATCATGATATTTGAGAACCTGGACTGAACCCCAAATTTCGTGAATCCTCTCAGAAAAGAGCTATGCAGTTTGGAGGACTGCTAACACCGCCAGGCATGTTAAGCGGAGCACTGGTAACGAAGAACTCCCATCGCTTTTCTAACTGACAGATGCGAGCTAAACCCTCTAAATCAAAGAGCTCGCCAATTGGGAGACCCCAGCCCGCCAGGAGGACCTCGTGCATGAAAACGCCTTTTATGGAAGAATTTCCATCAACTCGCAAGTAACTTTCCTTAGGAGGATAGACTTCGAACGATATGGCATCACTGGCGACAGCAGCAAATCCCGTATCCCATATCCAGCGCAGCATCTCCTTTGTCCCTTGTACGCCTGCATGCTGAGGTTCGTTCGTTCTTCCATATGCAACTTTGTCGTCCAAGGTCATCTGTGTATCCCATTCGCGGGTGACCCCCATCCGAATGAAAAGTATATCTCCAAAGCGAAATTCAGTTTGCTGCTCTCGCGCTATGTCCTTCAGTACTTCTAATGAAATAGAATGATCGGAAAACGTTGAGTATTTGATTCCGTGCCTCGCTGCGTATTCGACATAATCAAGCAGCACACCACGGCCACATATGCCTTCTTTGGCCCAGTGTTGCAGTCCTAGCCGAGTGCTGCCCCGATTCATAATTTCTGCCGCTGATACTCCACCATAAAACATCCTTCTAGACGGGTTCTCGTGGGTAGGGAAGGGAGCTGCAAAATGACGCAGGCCATCCCATTGGCTGGATTGCTGTGGATTAATTATATACAAATCATCAAACGCAGCACCATCCATGATTGGTAGGACATGGTGCTGCGCTGGTTGACGGTTAAAATTGGCAACCTCGAGTTTGTTCATATCCCAACTCAGAGATATTCGTCGACCGGTTCTGATGTACGATGCGGCTGCCTTGACAATGTCCGGAGTTAGGATTACAAGCCGGCCTATACCCTCTGCATGAGAGTTTGGCGGCGTGTTCCATACCCGGAAAGGATTTGGTAGCTGATCGAAAGGTGTTTTGTGTATCTTCAGAATGCAATCTATCTCAGAAACGTCATTGTCAATCACCGCAGGAGTGGCAGTAGCTGTTGGTTCAGGCATTTGGACAACAGACGGAGAACTGGTTGAACGTGGGTTGTTCGATCGCGGACAGGCTATTTAGCAAACAACGTCAAAGCCTTGTAAGATATGAATCGCTGAGCCATCCAGTCGTCCCTTATTCTTCAGTTCGAGGGGGTCAGAGAAGCGCTGACTAGGTTGATGTCAACATGTAGACGATAGCTCGGAGCGTGCCACAGAATCCCCAAATGCGGAGAACCCGTGTTCCGCAAGGCAACACTCTACTACAATCGATTAGAGAGCTTCTACAGCTATATTTGACACAAAATAATGTTGTGAGATGACATCATATGACTCTTTGCAGAACCACTGGGTTTTGACATCCCGAGAAAGACGGGGAAGAGGCTAGTAGTCAGAACTGGAGAATGAGCTATTTCCTTGCTTGATTCTGTGTAGTGTCTATTAACACCAACTATGAAATATTTGAGAGAGACAGCTTGGCATCTAGAGAATGCCTATCATAATCCAAAATTCAATTCTTGGTTCTTTGTATGAGTATATAGCTTAACAACGTTTCGAAACTCTTCGTCTACGCAATTGATTTAATTCAGATAAATAATCCCCCCCCCCCCAACAAAAAATGCTAATAGTGACCCTTAATCGTCATTGTGCAAGTTTTAGAGACCAAAAACTCGTTGACGGCAATATCTTTGCCGCTTTCCTTCCCTATTCCACTGTCTTTCATTCCACCAAATGGCGCTTCGGCAGCCGAGCTGTTTCCTGCGTTCTAGCATATAGAGATTCGTCAGATGTGTTGTGAACAACTTGGAGAATTATTTCATCTTACCAAGGCAATCATTCCGGCTTCGAGGTTTTCCATCATCCTCCAACTCCGATGGACATTCTCAGTGAAGACGTATCCCGCGAGGCCATACGGAGTATTGTTCGCCAGTTGCGTGACATCCTCCTCCGAACTAAATGGGGAGATACCGAGCACCGGACCGAATATTTCTTCATGGCTCATGGCCATCTCATCGGTCACGTCAATCAAGATTGTGGGGTTCATAAAGTAACCATTGAGCAGCGAACTATCGCTATTCTCCACGTCTTTCTCAGATAGTCGAAGACCACTCCCAAGAACCATCTGGGCGCCTTTACTGACAGCATCTGCGACTAGAGCTTCCAACCGGCCTAATGTCCGTGAAACAGTGACAGGGCCGATGCTAGTTCTGGGAGACGTGCCATGGCCTATCACCAATGCCTTCGTCCGTTCCACTACCCGAGCAATGAAGGTCTGGTAGATATCGCGGTGCACATAGACTCTGTTGGCCGTAATGCATGCCTGTCCGGCATGTCTCCATTTAAGTGCAAATAGATCGTTAATAGCGAGGTCTAAATCTCCATCCTCAAAGACAATAAACGGGCAGTTTCCGCCAAGCTCGAGAGTAGATTTCTTCAACTGTTCGGCACATAGGCCGTTCACAATTCTCCCTACTCGGGTACTTCCTGTGAACGTGACCTTCTTTACTAAGGGATGGATACACAACGACTCAGAAACCATCGGAGTGTTCTCCAGACTGGTAGTCAAGACGTTGAATACGCCACTGGGGAAACCAGCTCTCGTAGCCAGATCTGCAAGACATAAAGCTGTAATCGGTGTTTCTGGTGAAGGCTTTACCACAACAGTACATCCTGCTGCCAAAGCTGCACTGACCTTTCGGAGGACAAGTGCAACTGGGAAATTCCACGGAACCAGAGCAACCGCGACACCGATGGGTTGTTTTATAGTAACAGTGCGTCGATTGTTTGCAGCACTAACGATAGTCGATCCTTGAATCCTATCAGCTTCTCCCGTGAACCACCATGTAAAAGTCGTGCCATAATCGATCTCGCCATACGCCTCAGCGAGAGGTTTTCCTGTTTCATAAACGAGGATTTTTGCCAAATCGTCCCTCGCTGCAACGATAAGGCTATGCCATTTACTTAGCAGTTCGGCCCGCTTCCGAGGAGTCATCCGAGAATAGGTCTGAAAGGCGGAGTGGGATGATTGTACCGCGTCGTCGACATCTGCTGGTATAGAGTCTGGGCACGATGTCCACTCGGATCCTGAGCCGGGGTCGATCACCGCAAAACGCTTGCCAGAAACTGAAGGACACCATTGAGCATTTATATATGATTCATTGTGAAACAAGCTTCTGTCTGATAGCTCGAATGGAATCGTCGTTGGCCGAGGATTAAAATTGTCGGAATTTGAAGGTTGCGACATATTGTCAAAAGCTGTCTTATACTGATGGATCAATTGATAGTCCAGATATTCGTATCTATCAATGAAAAATGTCCAGTGAAATGCCCTTAAATTAGTAATTCACGACAGTTCTATTTGTGTTTCCCCCTTAATTCTTGATGTGGTACATTCCGAGTTGCCATCCTTGAGGAGCGGCGCTCTCCGAATACGACTCACGGCTGGAGAGAACCAAACACGAATGGGAATCACGCCAAAGTCCCCAGTATTGCTGTTCTACTTTAGAGTCCTGTGACCCGTCTGCTTTCACTTTCTCCAATATATCAAATCATACTTGAATATTACATAGCAACTATGATCGGAAGTAAAGATTACCACACAAGCGTATACAACAGACTAGTCACAATTGCTGTGGCTTTCGGCTCTCTGGTACGTTCGTTACTCAACGACATAATGGGGACGACGATAGAACGTGTATATGACCCATGAAACCTGAACTGACAAAGTAACAGACATATGGATATTCTGCATCGATTATCGGGAGCACAATTGGTCAGCCAGGATGGTACTCATTCTTTAATCTGCCTGCTGAAGGTGAGCCTGGCTACGCAACGACAACCACCGAGGCTATAAGTACAGCAAATGGTTTATTTAGTGCGGGAGGTGCAGTGGGAAGCCTCTTCATAGCATGGTCTGCTACGTCTCTTGGACGAAAGAGAAATATTCAGCTCGGAGCACTCCTTACGCTTTTAGGAGGTGCATTACAGGGTGGAGCGGCAAATCTTAGGTAGTCCTCATTCTCCCTTTCGTCTGCAGTTTCTTTCATATATTTCATGAATATTAGTAGAGAATGGCAGATATGAAAAGTGTTATGCTGACTGGGATCTTGAACAGCATGTTCCAGGCCGGTCGTTTCATCGCAGGATTAGGCATTGGCATTCTTGTCACCGTCTGCCCTATGTACCTGTCCGAACTGGCACCACCGAAGAATCGAGGATGGCTAGTTGGCCATCACGCAATTTTTCTTGTCTTTGGATACGCCCTGTCATCTTGGCTGGGGTTTGCCTGTTACTTTGCAACAAGCAAGAATCCTTCATTCGCATGGAGATTTCCGCTCTGCATGCAATGCTTTGGCCCGGCAATATTATTCCTTACTTCATTTTTCATCCCGCGGTCCCCAAGGTGGTTATTACAGAATGGAAAGGCTGAGGAGGCTTGGAATGTGCTTGTACGGCTGCGAAAGTCGCCATCTGACGTCGACAATCTGGTGGCTCGCGAAGAGCTATACCAGACGAAACAACAGCTAGAATTGGACAAGTCCAAACTTCGAGCTTTGGGGTATGGGCCATGGATGGCTGTGCTCAAAAAAAGGAGCTACCGCAAGCGGATGATTATTGGATTTTTGACTCAATGGGGAGCGGAATTCGCTGGTCCTTTGATAATTGTATGTGTTTTGTAGCACGACTTCATTTTCTCCGAAGAAGTCACAGCTAACAGAGTCGATAAGAACAATTATTTTGTTATCCTGTGTACCAATTTGGGCCAAAAAGGATCAATGCCACTATTGCTTTCAGCCGTCTGGCTTACGACAGCAGGTAGGTTTACTCATGTTTTGCGTTTTTTCGTGGAAGGCACCCTTCCATTCTGACGAACCCACGTAGGAGTGATCTATAATCCCCTAGGCGCATGGCTTCATGACCGCGTCAATTCCCGTCGAGGGATGTTTATGTTCGGCTTAATGGGCTGTTTGATAACGACCTCAGGTTTAGCTGGATGCGTCGCTCAATATGCTGGAACAAGTAATAAAGGGGGAAATGCTGCTGGTGTTTTCTTCATATTCTTATACCTTGCATTTCAAGGGTACGTTGCTCCTGATACTGATACTGGCTATCATATATGCGCTGAGAATAACTGACAATGTCTTGACAGAACTTGTTGTGACACGACAATGTATCTATATATTTCGGAAATATTTCCCACTGAAATCCGGCCGATTGGAATGGGCTTCTCTCTCTTTGGGCAATTTGCTGCCACCCTCATTCTCCTTCAAACTGCTCCCATGGGAATTCAAAATGCAGGCTGGAAGTATTACCTGGTTATAATATGCTGGTGCATATTTTTCATACCAATTGTTTACTTTTTTTGGCCGGAGACTGCGCGCCTCAGTTTGGAAGAGATCAATGCTAAATTCGGCGATGACGTTGCTATCCACGTCAACGATATCTCGAATGAGCAGCGTCGAGAACTGGATGAAATTTTGAAAGGTCAGGATATTTTGCACGTTGAGAATACTGCGTTGCAGGGCCAAGGCTTGAATGATAAAGGTCCTACTGCAGAAATTGCATGATGGGTTTGTTGTGGTTATATATCTTTTCGGAGTTATAGTGGTTCTTGTGTTAAATGATTAATATCTTTTTTGGATACTGGTTTTGAATTATTATTTCTAGGCTGAAAGGCATATTGTTATATTCAACTGAAAACTATTGTTCACCCAGCGTCCTGGAAAATCTGGAGTATCTTCACGAATTTGCGCGACAGCCCCCAGTACTGTATCCTCTGTAGCAGACACTGAGTCTGGGCACTGACATGCCTGGCAAATGCTTCAGAGTAAATATCTTCGACGCCTGTTATGCACGCCGGCCCACCGTGGTGGATCCAGTTAGAAACAAGCTCAGATTCTCGACCTCCCATGTCGTCAATTTCATCTAGCCTGATACTTATTTGGTTCAGAGCATTTCCTCCATCATAATCAGAAGGCCTTCCGCTATACTTCGAAAAGGCCATGAGGAATATCGACCCCATGAAGATGCGCAGGATCTCGCAGGGTGCAGATACCAAATACTGGTTCGCAATGGCTAGGATCTGCGCCGCGTGCCAAATTAATTTTCGAGAACGCCGTGGGTCAGAAGCAAATTTGGTCTTTAGACGCTGCTTGGCAGTCTCAATAAGCTGGAAGTCAGCCGATACATGTCTAGCAGCAGCGACATTGCGGACAATGTAAACGACAAGATCCATCACATCTTCAGAGCTATATAGATTGCAATAATGAATGATCAACTGTGCGATGCTGTAACGTGGTATTGTTAATAAGAAAGACTTCAGTGAAGAGGCTGAAAGGATGAACTCACTTATAATCAATAACTTCTTTATTTGTCCCTGGTCGTTTAATAGAGCGGGACAAGCCATCAAATGCCTGCAGCAATGAGGATTTGGCTTGTTGTTGAACGCATACCAACGATGGCAAGCGAAGGGCTTCACTAATAGGCGTGAGCTCGAGCTGTTTGATGTCCCATAACAACCGGCCAATAACCTGACTACACAATCTCTTTCCCCATGATGAAATATCGTTCTGGACCGGTTTTCCGCTTGTAGCTCTATGCAATATGTCCGCAATGGATATGCCAAAGCACGAATGTGTCGAGAGTGTCTTCCATGCTTGTGCAGATGGGGCTTCCCATAACGCCTCGGCACAGGGAAGTCGATACGGAAGCTCACCAAGGTCCACAGCACCGCGTCTCCCTGTGAGCGTCGCAAGACTACAATCGTATTCAAAAGACGCCCACGTTACACGTTTTCCTCTTTCACGGTCCTTCCATTGTATCCATTCTGCATGAACTTCATCCGGGTCCGTAGATGTTGACGGTTGAAGATCTCCCTTCTCTGCCTCTATAGAGACACGAGATCTCAAAAGCCCCATGCCTCTCAAGCCACCAATTAAAGACCCGCGAGATCGATCGGCGTCTTGATATAGCTGACGGTTGCCAGAGCCAAGGGAAAATATCTGGTGGAGACAGCATGCACTAAGGAAAGAAAGGTCTGAGTAACTGTTACTATCTGACCAGCCCTAGAAGAAATATATTAATAATAGTTCACCTAGGATACACAATCTCACATATATAAAATTAATGTGTGGTGAGCTTACCTGAAAGAAGAGCATACGTGTGCAGATCTCACTGAAAGCCATAGTCTTGTCGAGTGTTTCCGAGTCTTCCATCAGCATCGCTCCAATGCAAGCCATGGCAGTAAGAAGAACCGTAGGACACGTAAATAAAGTCCATGTCGGTACATGGACAAGCGGCAAAATTGGATGAAACTCTATAAAGAATCTGTCAATAGTCTGCTGGAGCAAATGCAAAGCAGACAGTTTCGTGCAGTCATATGTCGAATCATTAAGTGCTGGGACGTAATGACTTGATAGGAGATTGGCAACCTCTTCCAATATATCTGCATTTCCTCCCATAGTAGGCATCGATGCCTTTTGGAGGATGTCCCGCAACGGTGGTAGCTGATATCTACGGGGGAAAGTCTCTCCATTGTGGTCAAATGGCCATTGCTGATGGGCAGGCTGAGCGATACCATTCATCCTATTAAGGGTATTGATATCGTCAGCGGAAGCTATGCCCCGAATCCGGATTTCCGCATTCTTGTCATCATCTTTGCGGCTGTGCGGTGTCGGTACTTGCATAAAAGAAGGATCGGCAAAGTCTATCCCAGTAGACGTCTCGTCCGGAATAATTGAATCTTGAAGCTGGAAATCTAACCAGTCTAGCCCGCTATATCCTAAACTCATACTGATGGGTAAATCCTCGGTCGGCGAAGTGAAAAGTGTTCCATTAACACCACACTGAGCAGAAATCCCTGTAAAAGGCACTGGATCGGCGTAAAAAGTAGCGGTATTGCCATTATCCGATACTGAGGTATTCCTCTCTTCAAAAGGTTCAGGCATGCTTTGAATATTATCATTCAAAGATAAGGTGCCTTCTTGCCCAGGAGTAATACGTCCCTGGTCCGCCTCAAGAACGATGTGTCGCTGTGTTGTATGCTCTGCTGCGTCCTTGATTGCATTCAAAGCACCGTCAGGAGACTCCATGGAGTTCGGAGAAACATAAGTGAGTGTGGTGGAGTCATTTTCATACTCGCAGTGTGCCCGTGAATTGACACACCTCTGACAGGGCTGTGTTCGATCACACTTCAATTTTCTTCGAATACATTGGAGGCAAGACCGACGAGCGCTAGCTCTCTGAGGCGTCTGGATCTGGTGGACAGCACGCAGATGTCGTAACATCACATCGTTCCTTGTAAATTTCTTGTCACATTGTGGGCATGAAATCTGCGTAAACCGGTTGTGGGGGTCGTGAGATGCAGCATGTCGATTCAGATGGCTGGGTCGACTGAACGAGAGTTTACAGTCGCTGCATGCATAAGGCCTCTTCGGTGTCTTCGCCATTCTGAGTTTGAGCGGGTGTCCTTTACCTATCTCCCACGAAGATCAGGGAGAAGTACTTACATTTGGTGCGCGTTCAAAATTACCGGTCTGGGATAATGTCGAGAGCCTGGATGAGTTTGACCGCATCATGGTATGATATTTTCCGTGAAGCCATCGGGTACTTCTAGGTGTGGGTTCTTGTAACTTTGCAGTGCTATGATATACAGAACCCCATGGGGAAATCACGTGTTTCCCCGCAAATTGGGGAAGCCATTTTGTCCAATTTAAGAGTTGCGCGATTGGTCCAAATGGCCAAGCATTATTATGATTTCATGACTTATGTGAACGGAGAGGTTCCTTAATATGGAGATAGAACTGATTAGACTTTCTTGTATCTTGTTGCAACTCGTCTACCTCCTTCAGCCGTTCATGCGGTACCAAGGGAGATGAAAGGAGAAACTTGACTTGTCCTTATAGATAATTACCTTGACTCAAGTGGCCTCTTCCAATATTTGGCACACGAAGAAATGGCAATAGATGCCTCGGGTTAGTTGTAATTGTTTATGGCATGCTTAATGATCATGTTTCTCCACTTAGTGGCGATCCGCCGGTGGCACGCTCCGAAGCACAGCAGTCTTTGTACTCGGTCAGGGAATAGATACAGGCGATTGGCTGGGTTATCGATTGAATTGGATTCTGCATAAGTAAAGTATCAGTATGCCTCATGTTGAGCATAGTAGATGGGAACTCAGGGCATGCAACCTCATTTTATTGCAAATGAGCCATTTTACGGGTACTTTTTTCTAATACGGTTTTTTCTCTAATCCACTGTAACTGAGTAACAACATAGGGAAGCTCCAACATTTTTCTGGCCAAAAGCAGGAGTTATTCCCGTTTATGAGCCCGTAGAGTTCTTATTCAGCATTTATGGTCCTTGAACAGCGTCGCCGTGTCCAAAACAGTACCATTAGCACTTGCCACGAACTCATGGGTCAGGTGCGAGCAGTTGTGGAAGGTCAGTTTGCTCCAGCCATAGACAGAATCCGTTGCGTAGCGGGTGTAGTTCTGAAGAGGACGGACCAAAGAATCTAGACCATCGTAATGACCCGCAGCACCGTTGGTGATATACCATGGCGCGCTGGGGTTGTTAAGCTCCTTAGGGTCGACGTTAAAGTTTGCGATAGGCGCGTTGCGCTCGTAGAAATGAGTATGACCGGAGAGGACAAGGTCAACATCGTACTTGAGGAAGAGGGGTTCGAAAACCTCCCGGCACTCTTCGCAGATGGTGCTACTCTCGTTCGCGGCACTAACGTACCAAGGACGGTGGCCAGCTGGGATGAGAATATCGTCAGTATTCATAGTATGTCAAAGGAACCACAGGCCATGAGCACGTCATAAGAGCAACGCATAGAGAACATACCAACTATGACCCAGGGTGTCTTCTTCCGGTCAACAGAAGCCAAATCCTTTTGAAGCCAGTTCAACTGAGCATTACGGACGGCGAAAGGACCGCTATCCTCGCCTTCAGGACCGCCAGGCTCGTCAGGGGCAATAAGCCCATGGCCAAGGTCGGTCTCAGTATCGAGAGTGACATAGTGCACCATGCCATGGTCGAAGGAGTACCAGAAGTTCTCGAGACCACCGGATTGGGCACTAGGCATGCGAAAGTGGTTGCGGAAGCCCGTGAAGTTGGTCTGACCAGGCATGCAGATAGACACGTTGTAGGTGATGTTGTGCGCCTTGTCAGTGGTACCACCATTGTCACCTGTTGAAAATCCAGGTCAGTTGCTAGAGATAAAAGGGCGCGAATAAGTTTCCATACAGTTTGCCTCGTGATTACCAGGTCCAACCATGTACGGTTTACGAGCAGATATCGCCGAAAGCTCGTCATAGTATTGGTTAAGAAGAGACTCGTAGACCTTGGCACCATCCTTGATTGTAGTATTTGGGAGAAAACCCTGGATCTCCTCCTTCAGCCAGTAGTCGGCGTAGGCAATGTCACCGGCTACATGGAAACCACATGAGCGGAACTATCCCATCGCATTGCTCACTTAGGAAATACTTACGATGCCACAAGAAATCAGTGCCAGCGCCTTGTACCTGCAATGATTGCAGAGTATTGTTGTCATGGGGACCAAGAGGGTTGCCAGCTCCAGCACCTACTGTTGTGGTCAAACCCTGAGGGCCCATGAGACCCATATCGATGGCAACAGCGATGGAGTACGGAGTCTTGTCCCCGGCGCGACGACTGGTCGTGAATGTATAGGGAGCTGAGGAGTTGCTACCATACGGCTGATAGTAGTAAAGAGTGTTCGGCTCCAGATCCGCGATAGAAACATGGTTGTTGTAGGTCGTCGACGTAGGGTAGGTAACAGAGACATTGGAAGAAGCAATACGGTTCAGACGGTCGGGGTCGCGACCATAATGCACAGTTGGGTGCGACAATTGCGAGTAGGTGTTCCAACTAACAACCATTCCAGTTGATCCAGCATAAGCTAGTCTGAGTTGCATTGGGATGGTGCCATTTTGGCCTGATGCGCTGACCAAGTTGGCCAAGAGAGCAGATGCTGTCAACGCAGCAGAAACGAGAGTCACGACACGATCCATGGCAAACAACGACAAAAGAATGACTCAACACTATGCCTTGTCCCTGAGTGAGTCAGGGCTGGACCGAGATCATCGTCAGGGTTGGACAACATCCTCATCTTATAGTCCACGCGGTGGTTTGCTTGGAAATTCATCATGGCGCTTATGATCGAAGTCGGCGGCTGAAGCCGTCCAGAATGTCACTAGAATCCGTCAATTGGTTTAGCAATTTCGATGAACGTCCATAGAGACCAAAATCTTTGATTTGAGACCAATGAACATGGAATCTACAGACGAATTGCAAGGCTGTTTTTACGCACTCTTATGACCGTCTGAGCACGTGGATGCGTTCGAGATAATTATAAGGTAATCTTGTCCAAGGCCCCAGAGCGTACTAAGCAGAGTAATTCGAACAAAAAGAAAAAAAGATTGAAAAAAGGCTTGGCTTCTCCACAAAGCAATTGTCTCCGCTATAATAGTGTCAGCCTGGAATTATACCGTTGTTTTAAGCGGCCATACACACAGTGCAAGAGAATGGGAGACTGGGACTAATATAGACCCAGAGCACGTGGGCATTCCCTCCATATCCATTGGCCAAAAGCATTAGCCGGCAACAGGTGTCGATAAAACGAGATTCAGTGGTAAAAACTGGATACTACTGCTGTCGTGCGATTGTGATAAGGGACGATCCTTCTAGATACATGAATGACTAGCAATAATCGCAGCCGTACTCAGCGCATGAGTCGAGTGCAGGCATGGCTAACTGTAGGACATAGATAGTTTCTGCGCCGGGAATGGAGGTGGCAGTGCTACTGGCTCGCTAAGGAGTAGTAGGCCTGCTACTCTTCCTATGAAACCAATGAGATGTTACATCGGTGTGAACTTGCTTCCGGTGAACGCTGGCAACCATGCGCCACCAAAGCTTGACGCAGGCGATAGTGGAGGCTTTTCTATTCTACTCCGCAAGGGCATGGTGCACGCGACATGGTGTTGGTCAAAAAAAGAGTATGCGGCTAAGACAGCTAGCGCAATCCAAGAATAGCTTGATTGCATATCATTTCGGTTAGGGTTTTGTTAATCTTTGCTCTTGTTGGCCCTGAGCCGTTTCTAATCTTATGTGAGTATTTATTGCTAGAGTTCAGCCAGCTAGCGCTCTGGTGCATCAGATGGTCTTCTCTGTTCTACCTTTATTTTGATACCTTTCCACAAAACCTACACTCTGGATTTTGGGATACATATTCAGCCAGCGTCAGCCAGCATCATTATTCGCTTTTTTCTTTTCAAAATCTTCACTCATGTCGTCCACTGCGCCGTTCTCTCCAGGTGTACTGGGCAATGTGAAGCACGTGTCGAAGCGCCTGACATGTTCTTACATTTTTGATTGGGTTATTATCCTGTACGTACAAATATTCCTTATGGACCTAAACAACACTCTCACGATATATGTTTTGACTCAGTGTGTCTTGATAGCTGCGTGGCTGCCGCAGGTGGTGTTCTCTATAAGATCCGTGGATACCACCATGCATTCTCCCTTACCGATGAAAGTATTTCGTACCCATTGGTGCCAAATACTGTTTCTATAACTGTCGTTGGAATTGTTGCATTTCTCGTACCCGCCATCATCATCCTTCTCGTGTCTCTCTTGGTCACGGACCGAACCCATCCTGAAGGTAGACCGATATCTCCGTGGCGACGCCGACTCTGGGAATTGAACGCAGGTTGGTTAGGTCTGGGAGTAAGTCTGGCTGGTGCATTCTTTATAACATCTGCGCTCAAAGACATTGTGGGAAAGCCACGTCCTGATTTATTGGCCCGATGTGACCCCGATCTGTCGAATATTGCAATGCATGTTGTTGGAGGACTGGGCCAAAAACTCGAAGAGGCACCTCTCATTGTTGACATTAGCATTTGCAAAAGTTCTGATCAGGCCACTCTCCAAGATGGATTCGCATCGTTTCCTTCTGGCCACTCTTCCTTTTCTTGGTCAGGGTTACTGTATCTGACTCTATGGTTTTCTGCCAAATTTTCGATTGCACTTCCCTATCCATTTTCTCGAGCTACCTATGATGATACCATACTCGATCGACACTCTCGCAATGTGCCACATGGCGGGAGCCTCAAACGCACTACCTTTCGAGACGTCGGTGCTGCTCCTCCTGTCTACCTTCTTGTTCTCGCTTTTGTACCCATTGGTGCCGCTCTCTATATATGCGCAAGCCGCTGGGCGGATTATCAACACCATGGTTTTGATATTATATCAGGGAGCTTAATTGGCATTTTCTTCGCTTGGTTCGGGTTCCGTTGCTATCATATTCCCGTCGGTTGTGGTGACGGTTGGTCCTGGGGACCTAGGTCGCGTGACCGAGCCCTCTATATCCTGCCTGGTACAAGGGGTGGATTTGCAGGACCGGGGGATCAGGACAATCTGCTGTCGACGAGAAACTCTTACGTGGATGTGGAACTAGAGCCATTGCCAAGGTAAAGAAGCCCATGTCCGTCTGAGCTGGAAATTACTTCGAGTTATTTGGAATATTTGTTCTTTGTCTTGGTGGAATTGATTATTTGAATCCTCCTATATTCTTCCTACCCAACTATTTTAATTTTTATCAATGTCGCAAGCAGATATCAGAAGGACTTTCATCACCTCTATTGAAAGGTTCGCACTTAGACGCTTTACTTCGTGCCGGATTTCACAATTCGAATAAAAGATCCTTCATCGGGTTTCTACAAGAAAGTGATACTAGTATAAAAGGAGAGTGCGTTCATACACATTCGCTGATGGTTAAAGGTAGTCCTCAATAGATAATTATACCGCCCTGATTAGACATCTGCAGTTATCCAATAGCACACACTAAATTTGTGTTGACTGCTATTGTAAAATACCTGTTTTTGGGCCGTATGTATAAGTCTGCTGGAAGATTAGGTCCACGATATCACAACTACGAGGCAAGTGCTTTCAGCCAACATCATCAGTGAGGATTAGCCTCTAGATACCAGTGCATGCTCAGCTTCTGTTACATCCTTGGCTTTTTCACGCCCAATAAATGAGTAACCGCAATAATTCTAAATCTAACTCGGACTGCCAGAGTGCATGATGACGTGGACAGTTGTCTCAAATATTACGGTAGGGCACTCCGTTCTAGCTGCTCTTTGCTTCATAGGGGCGAGTAGACACCTCCTTACCATATCTAGATAATGAGTTCAAGGCTGTAGACGAGCTGTACGCGCGTAAGGTAGATCTACAGTAAGCGTCCCCGAATTGGAATGTCGCGAGGCATGGAATGCTATCACATGGCTCAGCTTTCAAGTAGTAGATAAGTATTCTGTATTTTCCCGGCTTGTACCCTATTATATACGTGTTCCTTGGAAATATTTTGGCCTGGGAGAATTGGTCACTACTTATCCTTCTTTTAACACTATCATTACTTTATTTTTTCTTGTTCCGGCGTGGCAATAGATGCAAATACGACCCCTCTAATTGCACTCGTGTGCTACAGCTTACCGTTACCTCCCTAGAATCTTGATTCTTGAAACCCCTTTTCTCGAAATTCTTAAATGAGAATTCTGTCAGTAAATACGCGTGGGGAGATAGCTGGCGAATCGGAGATAAAGCAGAGGGAGAGACCCGAGACCGATTATGAACGATGGATGCGCGATCGAGATAGGGACTTTGAACCCCTAGACTATCCACAATACGACCGTCAAGGAAAAGACCTTGAGAACGAGAGGTAATCTCTTGCCTCCCATGAAAATTCGACAAGCCAAAGTTCTCATATAAACGATGAGAAGCGGAAAAATGCTGAAATGATCGAACATTCACATAGAGACCCGACACACCTATCTCATAGCAATGTCTTGATCCCCACCGATGGGCCTCCTTCGGTTGTATCGAAAGGAGCGACACCCTTCCCCAAAGATCAAACTTTTCAATTGCGTGGAAGTCTGGTGTGCCACTTGTTATTTTTACTGTTTGTCGCGGCCGTTTTCATACGAGTTGCACTGTTGACTAAGAGACGACACAGCAGTCAAAAAATGTCTTTGCATGAGAAGCATTAAAGTCACAGCTGCAATTGAAGTTATTTATTCTGTTTCAGGCATTAAAATGGACGCAATTTGGCCACAAGAAAATCTTGATACGAAATAGCAATATCTGTCTAATGTATGCCTAATCTTCTAGTAGTACACCAAACAGAATTTTATGTTTCCGTGAAAGCAATAAAGAATCTTCTCTTTCAACGTAGTAAATCAATTTTAATAATCATTATCAAAGATCGAGAAGAGGTTTCTGCTCTCAATCTAATGAGCTGAAAATTAGATTTTCGTTACTACCCGTGCAGTTATCACCAGATGTTTCAGCCCGCTTTCCTTGATATTGAATAGACCAGTCAACATCGCACAGTGACATTCAAGTGGAACTGGCTCTGGCGCTAAAATCATTAGCGTGCTATAACTAACCACAAATAGCAGACCGTCGTACCGTATATATACTTGTTATGATCGTTCTTCCAGAAGTAGAAATTCCAGCTACCGGGGAGAGTAACAGATTCAATGTAATGACCGAGATTGGGGTCGAGAGACACAAAAAGGTCTGCAGATTCTCTCTTTTCAACGAAGGATCCGCCACCCTGACCAGAATAACGTTATTGCCGCCTTCAAGTATAGATACATACTTTAATCTCCGGCATTTCTTTTATAATGTGTCAATCTAGCAGATATAATTTCTGTTATGCACAGGTAAAGCTTGGAGTGTTTTCGGCATATACCATTTCACAGCTGGATTCCCTCGGATCTAGACCTGTGTCATAAAACATTTCATGAATTTATAATTTTTCACGAGATATTAAGATATCACATCATTCCCATCAGTATGCTTCGCCGTTGTATATATTGTGTCCAAGGTATAGCAAGCTATTATACAGCTAATTTTCGGCTTTCATCTCATAGTAGCATTTAAAAGTATAGATATTGCGACTGGACACATAATGTCAGGCCATCTCGGTGTGACAATCATAATAAAATCTTATGAATAACGAGAGCAGTCATGACGCTTAGAGATAGTCGTTTATCCCTCAATGCCGCTGCTCGCAACTCCTCCCACTCTAGAGGACTACGATTGGCCAAGGTTCGCTTGATATAACCCGTCTCGAGACACCTCTACGCCAGCGGCTTACAGGAAAATGCACAGAAAGTCTAATCCATTTAGTAAAAGCTTCTGTTGGCCTGCACAGACGTATTCTTACAATCAAGGATCAGAAATTGGATACGTCCTTTCTATAAGCCAGTCACTAGTGGCGCAGGTAAATGCAGGAGAAGGGCCGATCCTACTAGACTGTTCAGGCGTCACTCACAGATTAAGACATTGACGCGTCAGAAATATATTTATAGCAATAACTACTATCTAGAAAGTGCTGTGGAGGGGTTGACAGCACAGCCCGTCTATGTATTGTGAAATATCTTCGACGCGGAGCCCTTCAGCCGATAGAGCTGAAGGTGGAACTGAGACTAACTAATAACCACCGCCCCAACAGGACGCATACATCTGTCGTACTATCGGTATTATTATTTCCTAGAAAGCCAAATAGCGTATAACACACTAAGGAATAAGGCAGTAGCAATTAAGATCCACACTCTCACATCACTGCTGCCTTTCGATCCCTGACCCTGAGTTTGCATAACCGGTGTTTGACCCAGCGCTGTGCCATCTGAATCTAGGGCCACTATCCGAAAAAAGGGATACTTCGTATCGTCTGGTAAACCTATCCTTGTTTCGAACCCTGTCTTGGGTGCGCTTTCCAGCACCAAGCTTTGGCCACTCGGCTGTTCGAAGCCCTCCAATTGCCATTCAGAGACTTCCGTTGCTCCATTCCAACTAACATATACTCCATCATCAATCACAACTGCACTCGGCTCCGTTAATGGCGTTCCGATCCAATCTCCCTTGAATGCGCGGTAGGATACAATACGTCCAAAGTTGAAGTATGCGGAGGCCCCAAAATGAACATCGCATAGAACCTCGCCAGCAGCTGTGAACTCGGTAAATGCAGCACTATGGCCCCATCCGATAAAGACATTTCCATTTTCTAGAATGCGCATATTACCTTGTGAAGTGGCTAGTACCTCTTGCGAGTCAGAGTAACTAGTAAGGAGGGTTGCCTTCCGCGCATGAATATCCAGTTGAATGACCATTCCATTACTATAGGCCGCAGGACTGTCGAACTCGCGGGCTGCATTATTCAAGAGTGAAATAGTATCATTTCCTAGCCATCTCGCGTCATGTTGCCATGAAAAGTCCGTACTACCGCCGTTGGAGACGTCTGAGAACTCATTCACACGACCCCCAAGTGTCCAGAGGACCTCGCCTGTCGCGCCCTTAATGCTGCTTATGGTGTGCGTATGTCGCATCGAGACTAAATAGTTTCCCCAGGGATCTTTGTCAACACTATTGATATGGAAGGCATCGAATGGCTTGGATTTATCTCCATTGCCGCCTAGGGGAAGAAAACTGATGTCGACGGGATAATGCTGCGATGCACGCCATTCAAAGAGCAGTTCGCCTGTTCTGATATCAATCTCTTGAAAGAGTCCATCGTAGACCCATCCCGATGAGGATCCTCCCAGAGATGTCAAGTCGTAAGGGATTGCATCGTATATGGTAATCAGTGCAGTATCGTCGCTGGTGATATGAAATTCGTGAAGGTCGCCGACAAGGCTTTCGCCAATGGGGGAGATATGATAAGAAGGTTGGTAGAATGAGTTCAGCTAAGAGTTTAAATCGTCAGAAATCATAGTCATGACGAAAAACACACATTTTCTTCGTGTTCCCATATCACTGACCATATACCATGACCCATTCCCATGAATATCAAGTTCAACACCGGCCCAAAAGGTCAGATAATACTCGCCTCTGTACCGCTGCACCTTGAAATCCTGTGCTTCGCCCCAGCTACTATCTGTCCAGACTAGTTCTCCGTCTGCATCAAGAATGCTGAGACTAGGCTTGTCGACAGAGAACCCTCGGGGGGTTAAAAATGTGAACCCCGAATCGCAACGAGCATCCCATCGCACAAACTCCAGCAATGGGGATGTGAGATTGGTGGAAACGTAGCTCCGTGATGGTGAGAAACCATAAAAGCCCAAGTCATATAGTGACAAGTCCAATCGAAAACGAAACCGGTAAATCTGAGGGACGATAAGGATATAGAATAAGACCAGCCCAAAGGTTGCCAGAAGGCCACGGCGATAAATATGAATCATGGGCGCGGTGTCTCAGAAGACATCGAGAGCCGCGATTATAAGAAATCTCGGCTAAGTTTGCCCAAAACGCGAAGTAAACGATGTATTGCCCGCATGTACCATTTTATAGAAAGACTCTCCCCGATTGCGAATTTTGTAATTACCGCAAAAGAGAAAACGAAATCTTTGCCAAATACCCAATCTTGACCCAAGGTCCGGTTCGTGCGCTTTGTTTTGCATTTAAGGGGGGTTTCAAGGTCTCAAGCGCGAGATTGCTTGTCCGTTCAGATATTGCCCACGTGCAGATAGCAGCCTCTTTACCAATGTGGTAGCTTCAGTTCTCGGCCGCTACGCACAGATACCATATAACCTCATCGCTCTATCATAGTGGGCTCTCACTTCTATCACGGTTGATTATCTCGTCTATCATGGATTGCCTAATTACAGGGTTCTCTGAACGCTGGAGCCCTTCCTCATTGGGAATTCTGTGGTGCAGACCTCAAAACTCAAGCATCGGCTAAAAAGCTTGGCCTAGCCAACCAATGAAATATAATTGTTATGGCTTTATTACGGTATAATATCCACATGCTGGCTATATATATATTCCAAAGAAAAAGTAGCACATAACCAAGTGGACTACCCCAAAATCTCATAGTGGGTTGGCGTCGCAAGCGTACCCTTCGCAGCAGAGCCCAACCTCTGTGGCTGGGTCAGGGGCAACATCTTCCATACAACGCGAATGTATACTTCATCGATTGATACAATGGACTGAGATTACCAAAGGCTTGTATTTATAGCAGCCGAGGACAAACGCAATTTATGATTCTGGTATAAATGTATTTCCTCGTAGCAATAGTACTCAGACACATCGTCCACCATCAACCTGCAAACAAAGAATATATTAGCCAGTTGTTCCGTCCGAAAGGGTATATAACGAAGGATTCCAAAACATGCCTCGAGATCAATTCCCGTGATGAATGCTGCTTCATCACTAGCTAGATAACAACACGCATTGGCTACATCGGCTGGCGTAGAGGGACGGCGCAGGGGAATGGTTTCCACGAAAGCCGACCTATTCGCCTCTGTATCTGGCTTTCCAAGAAAAAGGTGCGTCCTATCGATGTCAATTGAGTTTTAAAAAGATCTCTTCAGAAGCTACTCACATTCCTGTACTCCCAACCACAGGACACACAGTATTGGACCGAATCTGTCTGGGCCCCCATTCGACGGCCATTGATTTGCTCGCGATGCTGACAGCTCCTTTCGATGCATTATACCAGGTCAATCCTGGGCGTGGCCGTATCGCTGCAGTTGAACTAATCTGAATGAAGACGCCAGGGCGATTGTTGTTGAGGAAATAAGGAACAATAACGTCGGTTGACAAGTAGATCGATTTCACGTTAACGTTCATGACTCTGTCAAATTCCGCCTCCGTTACAGAAATCGTCGGCTTGTTGGAATAAGTTGTGCCGGCATTGTTGACAACTATATCTAGAGACCCAAAGTCGTTCAACACTTTTTGCAATAGTTCATGCCAATGTTCTCGTTTCGTGACATCGGCAACAATAGATTTGCAGCCGAGTTCCTGAGCAACCTTCTTACCGGTGTCCTCGGACAGGTCTGCAATAAGAACTTGCGCTCCCTCTTCGACGAACTTTGCAGCAATTCCTTGTCCAAACCCAGAGGCGCCTCCGGTAACAATGGCAACCTTTCCTGCAAGCCTTTTGCCCATGATATGTCTTGATAACTTTTCTGTTTTATGAATAACTGGGGATTCAATTCCACAATCGCCCCTAAAGGTTAATCAGAAAGTTTGGGTAGGGAATGTTTTGTATCTGAGCGACTGATCGCCTTGTCAGCTCGGAGAGTGCCGCCGGAGTTGAGTGGCGGCCCATCTCCAGTCTGAAGATTATGCCTCAGCACCTTTCGGATCTTAAATATTATGAAAAGGAATTGAAAACTAGTAGAGCTAATTACCTGAAGTAGATATTGCAAGGAGGAGTTAATACCAAGCGCGTACCTGTTCTTCAATGTTACACTGATTCTTATTTCCCAGCCACATCTCTATTCTTCTCTCCGTTTGCTTTGCCGTATGATTTCCATCTCATGCAAATCTCAGAACTTGGAGCTAAGAGATGAAGATCCATGTATTTCCTAGGAGGGAGCGAGCTCCAGCTCCAGCAACTATCTAGCTATACAGCTGTGCGCTGGGCCAGTCTCAGAAGGGAGGAAGGTAGGCGAGTCCAGCTTCCACCTACCAAAGAATATCATGTCAGAGCGCCAAATCATTTTAGCGTTTATAGATCGCTGGAAGTAATATTGAGACTCAATTCAGCTGATGTTTGGAATATCATGTCATTTTACTTATTTCGTATCCTCTCTAATTTCTAGACTATTACATCGCGTGAAGAGTCTAGTATCATATTCGTTATTCGGGGGGCAGACACATGTTCTGATGGGAATATTCTACTCGTGCGCCCCTCACTGAAGTAGATGACGTTCTGGCCCCTCCTTTGGATATGTTCAGACGCGGAAAACGAAGACTTCCAATCAAGACAAGATAAGCGAGCGAACTACTGCAGGATCTGTGGTGAATACGAATCATTCCGTTCGTTTCATTGAGATCTAAGCTTAATCCTCCCAAGGACCTCTTTCTCCACTAGTGTATGATCCAACCCAAGTCGAATCGGAAATGCAAACGGGAGAAGCCGTCAGCGACATGCGTTAGTGCGATAAGAAACGGAGTACTCCGTACTCGGCCCCCAATTCATACCTATTGAACGATCGAGCATGCCGATCCAGACAATTATTGCTTGTCTTGGCATTGTCCACATGAAAACAGCTGCAGCAAAAGGTACATCTAACCGTCGGGGATAGGACTTAGCAACCAGTATCAGTAGAATCTGTATCATTTAGCGTAGGATCTCATCCCTGTTGAGGTGGGGTGCAATCGGAGTTAAGCCAAGCTTTTCTATAGCGTTTTCCATGGTATCACCGGAGACGTAGGTATATAACAGTCCTCGAATTCTAACTTGAAATTCTGTGGACAGGGGAGATTCTGAGAAATTAACGACCTAGAAATTCTTGCATTCGCCTTCTACCGATATCCTTCATCCGCAGACAAAATGGACAAGGCACCAAAGCCCACCACTCCCCTCCAGTACTATCGCGTTCTCTCGCCAGCAGCCGGAGTCCGCGTGTCCCCAATATGTCTAGGTGCAATGAACTTTGGAGAGGCGTGGAAACAGCGCATGGGAGGTACGGTTTTCCTCTTTGCTCCATGAGGATAATCGGTGAATGAGCCTTAAACTGACAGGACGGTTAATCTAGAGTGCGGTAAAGAGCGAAGCTTCGAGATCCTCGACTATTTCTACGAGCAAGGTGGAAACTTCATTGACACGTAGGTATCCAACGTACTATTGCGTCCACCTGGCTGGTTCGAGAGCTGATACAAGATAGCGCCAATGTATACCAAAACGGCGAGTCAGAAGAATGGCTCGGAGAATGGATGGAGTCGCGCGGAAACAGAAATGAGATGGTTATTGCTACGAAATACACTACCTTCCATGTGCCGAAGCACCAGAATGGAAAGGTCCGCATCAACTACCAAGGAAATCATATCAAAAACATGAAGGCCGTGGTGGAAGAATCCTTGAAACGGCTGAAGTCATCTTACGTGGATATTGTAAGTCCTTGAACTGCCCTTTGCATACAAAATGGCTACTCGTATCTTATTCCTGTTGACATTTGACGGCTGTCAACCTTCAGGGGCGAAACCTTTTACTAGTCAATTACTAATAGTTACTGCTAGCTATACGTTCACTGGTGGGATTATTCTACTTCAATCCCAGAGCTGATGCAAGGCCTTAATCATCTCGTTTCTGCTGGCAAGGTCCATTATCTGGGAGCCAGCGACTGCCCCGCGTGGGTGGTGGTAAAGGCCAACGAATATGCACGCCAGCACGGATTTCCTCAGTTCTCTATCTACCAGGGAAGATATAGTGCAGCTCAACGAGATGTTGAGAGAGAAGTCCTTCCTATGTGTGAGGACCAGGGCTTGTCGTTTTGCGCATATGGAGCCCTTGGAAGTGGAAACTTCAAAACCAAGGAACAGCGTGAGCGCGATGCAGGTGAGGGCCGTAACTCTTTCACGAACACGGCCTCCGAGAACGTATTGAAAACGGTCGACGTCCTGGAACGTCTTGCCAAAGCGAAAGGAACGCAAATCACAAGCGTTGTATGTGCACTGTTAATTCATCCTTACAAAACTTATGAAATGATTATCATTTACTGCATGGAGCCATATACTGACAAAGCCCTCTCCAGGCCATGGCATATGTAATGAAGAAGAGTCCCTATGTTTATCCCCTGATCGGATGTCGTACCGTCGACCAACTGAAGGGGAATATCGCAGCCTTGACCATCAAACTCACTGACGAGGATATTCACGACATTGAATCTTCGGTTCCATTCGAGCCTGGGTTCCCGTTTTCAATGCTCTTCCAATTCTACAACCCCCAACTACCTTACCACTATGCCATGACCACAGGCGATTCGCCCCTTGTGAGGGACGGCGGATATATTGACAGTGTTAGGAAGACTTTGCCGGATTTCCCTCACAAGTTCGATTAGATATCGATAGATCTGCCGTATTTGTCGATTACGCCACAGTCTCCTTAGGAAACGACGACATCTGGAGCTCTTCTCGATCTGAAAACCGCATCTTCCGTTATGAAAGTAATCACCCTTAAAACTGCGGGATTTTACTTACGGATCTGATGTTATTTAAATTTCGCATTGAATATGCCTAAATAGTGACTCTACGAAATATACTATGAGGTCAACATCCATCCTTTTGAAATAAATATACATCAGTCTCTATATGTAGAATGGTTTCCTTCATTGGGGAGGCTGAATAGTGATCATTCCTTAGTCCACTGGAGACTCAAAGCAAGAACCATTCGATGGATACGCACAGCACAGGCTCCTGGTGCCAAGAAGACGCGGTCGAGAATCAACAAAAGACTACGAAGTTGTAACTGGTCGTATAGTTACATGGGAGCTCCCAGAATTGTATCTCTTTTAAAGTATTGTCAGTCGGGGATTTGTCGATGAACTTCATGAAGGTGTCCGTCGTAGGGTAAGGGACTGGAACTGCGACATGTCCTTCAACTGATACCCAACTCCGCAGTGCCGCCTCGGACGGTTAAGTTGGACAACACCGAGTGGGTACAAGTTGTTCAACCTAGAGTATGCCACATATTGCAGGGGCCAACATTCTGCTGGGGGTAAAGTTCAGGGAAACAAGAAGTCATCCGCAAGTGGCTCTCGGAGATGATGTCCAGCTGGCCTTGGCCGTTTCAGGGAAGGTCACCACCCAAAGATTTGATAACGGTTGCACTCAGATGATGTGTTGGAACGGACCGGTTGGCTGGATTGGATTGGACCGTCCTCATGGACAAAAACACGTTCTGGACTCCGTTCCTGTCTGTGCAGTAGAAGGGATATCTGTGTCGAGACAAGCCACCAGCTGACCGGGATATCACTTGTAATCGGAAAGGTAAATAATTAGCAGCAAGTTTAGACACCTTGATGTTATTATGTATCAACTGCTGATCAGATGATCGATTCATTCGCATTCGTGGATGAGACCATCTTTAAGACGCGGATCTTCCCGACAAGTCATCCATTCACGGGACATATCGGTCATAGATGGGCTGCTATCCTATTGTAGCTCGAATAGCCTGGTAACTCGTTCCTTTATTGACTTGGAGGATGGTAGTTTTCTCGATAGCGATAAGCGGATGGTTGGCGTCACGGCCATGTTATCGCTGACGGTTTGGTGCCGTAGGTGGACACTAAGCTGCCTCAGAAGGAGTACATCACAGGAGCCCTTGTTCCTGGAAACAACTTATTTTCTGTAGAAGAACAATGATAATCATCGAGTTGAAATCAGTAGAATAGATCTAATTTTCCACGTACCATCTTGTAGGTCTCTCCGGATTGCCGCAGAGTCATTATTGTCACTGGCAGTTCCGCCCCACGGCCACGGGGAGTAACTGACGCTGGGCGGCTGTACTCTAAGCAGGCCAACCACCGACGACTTCGGTGCTCGACTTTCTCTGCTTAACACACCTTTGCTCGCCCCCTCGTCCTGCTCACTGCGTGTCCGATACCTACACTCAGCTCCGTTCCTTCGATACTGTACCGCATTGGAGCTTCTGGCCTCTCTTTTGGACCGTTTGTTTCGTCGTTGCCACTGAAACCTGTTCGTCATCGCCCGCGAGCTTCCTACGCCTGGACAGCTCAACCTGGGTCAGATGTCAATGAGATAAGCCGCGAACTGATCCAGACCGAAACTACATAGCAAGATTCAGCTAGGAGGAGGAACTTAGAGCGGTTACTCCAGGAAGTGCTGTACTCTTCTTGGCCTTCACGGAGAATTGACCGACTCTTGCACTGTGACCGCATCCCGCACGTGGGACATCGCTGCGGCGTTAGCAGACATCCCACGACTGCTTCAGACCTGCTCACCTGGTTCTCTCACAGAGCCAGGAATAAGGGCAGGTCTCCGTCTTCGATCTGGCAGCAAACTCTTCCCCGTATATACCCACCTCAGCCGCCTCCGACCGCCCTGATCCTCCTATCACCACAGATTCTGCTGCGTCTCCTCGCGAGAGAGACGCCCAGAACTCAGCTGCAGCTCCCGCTTCGTCAACGGAAAGCGGCGTCGAGTCTGAGTCTCTAGGAGCTGCTGTCAACAGCAGAGATACTACTACGTCTGACTCACGGTCATTACGAACTTCCACCCGTCGTCGCCGACGCCGTTCCTCACCCGATCCCTCGGACAATACTGCTGCGGAAGAAGGAGGCTTACAGGGGGAACAAGGCAGAAGCGGTGTTGCGTCTGGACAGTACTCCACAAATCAGCAATATTCCCGTGAAGAGGGGCATCAGCGGTCTCCCAAGCGCAGGCGTTTGGCAAATATGCGACCCGATGGTGAAGTATCGACAAATTCGAATGGCTTTCCCCAGACGTCCAACGGCCTCGCGGCCTCGCCACTAAGCAAGTCCTCGATCTCGAACTCTTTAAATGGCCGATCACCGTCTCGAAATACGTCGAGCGGACAACCGCAAGCGAACGGGTCATCTAAGGCCTCTTCGAGTGGACCGTCATATTTTGGTCATAATCGGGAGGAGGTGACAAGGATTCTGATCCAGGGCTTATATGATCTGGGCTATAATGACTCTGCCAACACGTTGACAAGAGAAAGCGGATATGAACTGGAGAGTCCCGCGGTAGCGGCCTTTCGGAGTGCAATTCTGGATGGACAATGGACGGAAGCCGAAAACATATTGATTCGATCTTTCCGTCGTGACGGCAGCAGTGATGCCGTAGGCGACAGCGATGGCCAGGCTGAGGATGAACCAAGATTGGTTTTGGCAGAAAATGCAGACAAGAACGAAATGTTGTTTTGCCTACGGCAACAGAAATTCCTCGAGTTATTAGAAGCACGCGATCTTGGTGCAGCATTGATGGTCCTCCGTCAGGAGCTGACACCACTCAACTATAACATTCCTCAGCTCCATGCTCTTTCAAGGTATGATTTGACGGGCGCATCTACAGTCACCCTTGTCCCCCTTTTCTCTTGGGAATAGGAGAGCGTATACTAAACCGGTGTTTCAATGTAGTCTTCTTATGTGCCCAGCGGAGCACTTGCATGAACAGGCAGGTTGGGACGGACCTTTAGGCCCATCCCGGGAACGATTGTTATCAGAATTGTCAAGTGAGTCTTCTGCGTTTGAAGTATTCAATTGTACAAATACTAAATTGCCCTAGAATCGATATCCCCGTCGGTTATGATACCTGACCACCGCCTCGCCGTGTTATTGGACTACGTAAAGAAAACCCAGATAAATCAGTGTCTCTACCACAATACTGCCACGGCACCTTCTCTTTACTCCGATCATATGTGCGACAGGAATGATTTCCCGCTCCGCGCTACTATTGAACTGAGCCAGCATTCGAATGAAGTCTGGTACTGCGAATTTTCTCATGATGGTACGAAGCTAGCGACAGCCAGTCGAGATCACAGCGTCATAGTCTATGACACTGCTACGTTCACGGTTCTACATAGATTCGTAGAACATGATGAGCCTGTAGCTCACGTGAGTTGGAGTCCAGATGACACAAAATTGATTGCGTGCTCTCAGGACAGAAAGGCTCGGGTATGGAATGTAGAGGTATGTATTTCACTTTCTACTATTTTTCAACGCAAAGCTTACGATTACATTAGACTGGACGCTGCCTTCTTACTGTTAATCACCACCGCGAGCCTGTAACAGCGGCGGCTTGGGCCGCGGATGGAGAATCATTTGTAACAGCATCTCTAGATCTCAACTCGTCACTTTGTCACTGGAGTATGCGTGGCCAGGCATTATACATGTGGCCTGGAGCTTTCCGAGTCCAAGACTGCGCTATAACCCCAGATGGCAGACGGCTCATTGCGGCTGATGTCGATAAGAGGGTCCACGTTTACAACTTCTCGACACACGAAGAAGAATACTGTCTTTCCTTGAAGAGCAAGCCCACCTCTGTAACTGTCAGCCACGACTCGAAACATATGCTAGTGAATCTCGCAGAAGGACAAATTCAGCTTATCGATATCGAGACAACGGAAGTTATACGCCGGTTCACAGGGCAGAAGCAAGGAGAGTTTGTTATTCGGAGTACATTTGGCGGAGCGGCGGAAAACTTTGTGGTCAGTGGCAGTGAAGGTAAATATAGTCAATCGCTTCATCTCTGCATGTTCTAATTATTCGCAGACGCTCGGATCTACATCTGGCATAAAGAGAATGGTACCCTTGTGGAGACATTGGATGGTCACTTGTCTGGCTGTGTCAATGCGATCTCGTGGAACCCTGCTGATCCCGGCATGTTTGCCTCCGCTGGCGATGACCGAATAGTTCGAATGTATGTTTGACCGTATCACCATGTTATGATCCCTCGATACTAACAATACATAGTTGGACACGGGAACCTCCAAGCGATGCATCGGCGGTGAAACGCAGAATACCATCATCAAATGGATTTGCACGTACAAGCGCACTTCGATCAACGACGAGTCTCTAATAAGGACCCTTCTCATCAACCATTTTATCCGACTTCGTTTCTGCTGTCTTGCATCATCGGGAGAGAATCATACTCAAGATTTCCTTTTCCCCTGAAAACATCGGGTCTCTTCTTAAGCATTTTAGATATATTTCTCATCTGTGACTTGGTCCCTTTGCGATGTCTATTCCCATATTTGTGAAAGACGATGGACCTTCTCTCATTTTGGTACACCCATGTCTAGGTCCTTGCATTACTGGTCACTGAACAAGTCTCAACTTCTTTTCTTATGTTTGTTATGCGAAGTGTTCATCATCGGGTCATGGTGAAACTGGTTGCGAGGCTAACGGTGGCGGAGTGCGGTCCTGTGTCTTTTTCCCCCTTACACCATTTACCATGACTGTTTACCAGCACATAGTCCTGCTCATATGTCGTTTACCCCCGGTCTGTCATCTAGGCTCAATCGAGTAATGCATTGCCTTCCAGGCACACACGCGTATGATATTCAATGATGAGAATGTTCGCTGTCATATACTCGTCGAGCGGTCTACGGGTTTCTTTCTATGTCTTCCATAATTTATTGGCACTTGCTTTGCCAGTCGACCAAAGGGAGAACATCTTGTTTAATTTGTTTGAATCTGAGGTAGTCCATAATGACCCCCAATTTACATAAATAATTACGACCTCTCTTGACGGGGAATATGATTTAAACGGAACGAAAAAAAGTCTCAATATATCATTGCTCGTTCAAACGGACCTCATAATAGAGCTGGTAATAGGCTCTCTCTCAATGGACCGACGGTCTCTGTTTTCATGCAAATATTCGGGAAGGAAAAGTGAAAAGAATAATATTTCACTAGATAACATGAAAAAAGGCGTCTCCTTTTGTGTTTGATCGATATTAGAAACTACAGCTGAAGAGAAAATAACATGCATGTTAGTCGGAGTGATATAGTTTAAAATAAGTTGCGGTGGAAGGGGATGGCTCACCAATTTCGTAATTTTCCCGTTTCCTCCACGCTTGAACCGGCCTTCTCTGTTCCTGTTTCCCAGCATGTTATGTATAGCATGGAAACGTAGTGTAACTGTCCGTGACGCCAACGTGGGTTTTGTTCATTGCCCACTCGAAGCTAGTTGCTTGAGACAATTTCCGACGCGGCAGGCAGAAGATCCCAACAAGTGAAGAGAGGAAAAGACTCCGAATATTAGAATCACCCATTACGAGAGAAGATCAGCGACTATGAGATGTTAGCTGGGGATCCATGGTGTCGCTTTGAAGGAAGCCGACTTACCATTCATAGGCATTTCATCAATCTGGGTAGAGTAGTACAACTCAATATCTCTGAGGATTCTGACATCCTCACTGGTGACGAAGTTGATAGCAACACCCTTCCTTCCAAATCGACCACTGCGACCAATTCTGTGGATGTAGTTCTCACGGTTGCTGGGGAGGTCGTAGTTGATAACAAGCGACACCTGTTGCACGTCGATACCACGGGCCCAGACATCAGTCGAGATAAGCACTCGAGAGTTGCCCTGTCTGAAATCCTGCATAATACTATCACGCTCTTTTTGCGGCATCTCTCCATGCATACTGGAGACTGTGAAATTCGCCTCCCGCATCTTGTCCGTAAGCCAGTCGACCTTGCGGCGAGTGTTGCAGAAAATAACAGCTTGAGTAATCGTTAAGGTGTCGTAAAGGTCGCATAGCGTATCGAACTTCCACTCCTCCTTCTCCACGGCAATAAAGTACTGCTTGAGACCCTCGAGGGTCAACTCATCACGCTTAACCAGAATGCGCACTGGATCCGTCATGAACTTGGTGGTCATGTCGAGGACATCGTACGGTAGAGTAGCAGACACAACGACAACCTGGGTTGCGGGCGGCAGGTAGCGATATACATCATAGATCTGCTCACGGAAACCACGGTTCAGGAGCTCATCTGCCTCATCGAGAACGAGCATCTTAATGTTGCGAGTTCGAAGATGACGGCGACGGATCATATCCGCAACTCTTCCAGGCGTTCCAGAGACAACGTGCTGTCCGTACTCGAGTTTCCGGATATCTTCGCCCACATTAGTGCCACCGATGCAGGCGTGGCACTGAACATTCATGTAGTCTCCCAAAGCCATGACGACGGACTGGATCTGAGTAGCAAGCTCGCGGGTGGGGGACAGAACGAGAGCTATGGGCGGTACTAATAAGTATTATATCAACTTCGACAGCGCTGGAAGCTCCTCACCTTGAGTCTCACGGACAACGGTGTCAATGACTTGTAGGATACTGATTGAGAAGGTCGCCGTTTTACCAGTACCAGATTGCGCTTGCGCGATAGTATCACGACCCTTGCAAATCTGAACGATGGCGCGAGATTGAACAGCAGACGGCGACTCATAACCATATGCATAGATACCACGTAGGAGGTTCTCCTTCAAGTGCATGTCCTCGAAGGTCGGAGCCACCGTGACCTCCTTGGAGGTCGTGAACTCCATCCTATCTATACCAAGGTGAGCTTCGATCTGCAAATGTAAGCGACCACCAGTAACTCACCATCAGCTTTCCGATCAATACCATCCGCCATCTTGAGAGAGTTCAATAAATAAGGACCAGAAGCGAAAAAGTGTCTGTAAGCGGGATAATGGTCTCAAGTGAGCCGTTCACTTGTCTTGGAATCCTCGCGACTCGCGACGACTTTTTGTCTGGCCCGAGCGCCACCGCTATCGTCACGTGAGAAGCTTTCTCCGGAAAAGCTGTCGCGCAGATCGTCCAGTAAGTGGCTACTTGCGATCTCCAAGCAAGAGCATCCAGCTACGCAACAGGTTCCCAGCTGATTTACTGTTCACCATGTTGTTTGAAGATCAGCGGTTAATCCATGAGGATCTGGAGAGGCTGGAGCAAGGGATCAGCGATCGCGTTGCTGAAGAACCGCGAAACGTAAGTTGTCGTCCATCATAGACATTGACATTGACATCCACCACCCAATTTACTAACAGTTTTTGTGAATAGATACGGGAGCGCTTGAATCGCGATCATGAAATCGCCGGATTTCTCACGCGCATCGAGGAACAATCACAAAGGCTCCTCGATATCTACAAAGATGCAGAAGGTCTGAGGGAGAAGGAGATACAAGCTATCTCAACGGGAGATCCTTTCGAGGAGTTCTACAAGCGTCTGGATGAAATCAAGGACTTCCATAAGCGATATCCGAACGAGCCAGTGGAAAACTTGGAACGAGCTTATAAGAGGCGCCAACCGGGCGAAGAAAATGTGCTCGGATCTGGGGTCGAGAACATGTTCACCGGAGAGGAAGCTTTTGGACAATTTTTGGATCTCACTCAAAATCACGAGGAATACTTGAATTTGCCGGGTGTAAAGCGTCTTACATATATTCAGTATCTGGACGTCTTCGATGCTTTTACCCCGCCGAAACTCCCCATCAAACGAAGCAACAAAATGTCAGACAAGTACTTTACCTACGTGGGTGACTTAGCAAGTTACTTGGAGAGCTTCATCAAGCGAGTACGACCTCTCGATGATCTCGATAGGCTTTTTGCTAGCTTTGACGAGGAGTTCGACAAGCAATGGAATGCCAACGAGACTCCCGGTTGGGGCGAAGAAAAGGCTGCGGATGGTGCGCAAGGACCGAAGACCGAAGGTACAGGAGAAGGAATATGGTGCGCAGATTGTGAAAAGGAGTTTAAGAACGAGAACGTCTACAAGAATCACCTCACTGGCAAGAAACACATTCGAGCAGCAGAGGCTCGGAAATCTCAAGGATCTGGTGATGCAAATGCTGCCTCCAGCGGTGTTGTGAAGTCTGCCGCACATAGATTGAAAGAGCGCGCAATTGCGGAGCGTGAACACCGCGTCCGGTCCTTGGCCCAGGCTCTCGAGTCGGAAAGACAAGCGACACGGGTCAATGTGGAGCGGAAACAAGGTATGACTGAACGTGAGCGCCAGATGGAACTTGAAGCGCTGTTCGCAGAATCAGAGCCTGCTGGGCGCCGCGAAGAGGAGTCAGACGAAGAAGGCGATGAGAAGATTTATAACCCTCTCAAGTTACCGCTGGCTTGGGATGGTAAGCCTATTCCTTACTGGCTCTATAAGCTACATGGTCTCGGGGTTGAGTTTCCGTGCGAGATCTGTGGAAACTTTGTATACATGGGTCGCCGTGCCTTCGACAAGCACTTCTCAGAAGCTCGACACATCTATGGGCTGAAGTGTCTTGGAATTACATCGCAGACCAATCTGTTCCGTGAAATTACCAGGATCGAAGATGCCATTCGGTTGTGGGAGAAGCTAGAACAAGATCGAAAGAAAGATAGAGATTCCCGTGATAATGTGGTACAGATGGAAGACGCCGAAGGCAACGTTATGCCAGAAAGAATCTATCTTGAGTATGTTATGCTCCCTCTTGCTTTGTACGGTCACATGCTAATTAGACTGCAGCCTTCAAAAACAGGGTATCCTTTGAGAAACAACACCCGATCAGCTTGCAATTCTGTGAGCTGTATTCACGGATGGGGATCTGATGCACTGGTACGGAGTTTGGTGATTATGGTCTTTCAAGAACATGGTGTTTGATGTTGTGCCCTGAGAGAAAGTGGCAACTGCAACCAACGCAGTAACTCTCTCATTCATGTATTCTATCTACATATATCAATGCAGAGATGCTAAAAATCAGCCTTTATCTATAGGAATTAATAGCTGCGAACTTATGACTGGCGTAAACATTACCCTTTTCAGTGCCGATTTGTGCACGTGACCAGGCGTTCCATGGACGCGTCTCAGTCTGGCCCTAATCAAGTCTCGCGTCTGCCGTCCCACACCATTGTCGTGCAAATCCTCACTGTCGACAGAAAGGATCAAGTCTCCAGGGCTTTCCCAAGATTCTTGAGTGTTATATATATATTATTCCGGTCCCGGGTGTTGCGTGCATCTTGTTGACGTTGCCGCTGTATCTGTCGGGACACTGCAAGAGCAGTTGCAGAGCATTCATTGGTCATACCGAGAGCATGGAATGGGATTCAAATTCTCCTTCTTGTGCGACCTGCTCTCTGACCTCGAAGCTAACAGGATCGTGAAGGCGTCTACTGCGGTACGAGGCAAGGATCCTGACATTTTGACTATTAATTCCTGGATCAAGCTACACCGTAGACAGATCCACGAAAAGGGTACAAATTTTTTGGCCCTCCTCTCTTGTTTCTTTCCAGAGAAAAGAACAGACAGAGTCTACTGGTTACAAGATGCCTCTCTGGCGCGAATCATTGGTCGGTGTCTTCTATTGGGGGTTTCACGAAAGGAAGAGCTCGACAGCTGGAGAGCTAGCGGAGGCAGTGACCTCGGTCAATGCGTTGAGAATGTAATGCGACAAGCTGAAAACTATATCCCAAATGGCCAGGAGCTCACAGTGGAAGAAGTCGATTCTGCCATGGACAAGCTTGCCTCACGATGTCGGTTCTCCGGGCCTAGGCTACGTAGACAGCACACAGCAGTTGACGTTGAGGACACCCTCGGACCTCTCTATCGGAGAGTGAGCAGTAGGGATGCCAAGTGGCTTACTCGCTTGATACTCAAATCTTATTATCCAGTCATCTTACCTGTCAGGTTCATCTTGCATAAGATTCATTTTCTGTTGCCTCATCTTCTTCTCTTACAGGATTCGTTCGAAGCTGCTGCTGGTACGCTAAGCACCAGTCCACTCAACTGCTTTCAGCCATGTCCTGAACCTGGTGTCGCGAAGTTGCTATGTGAAAATGCGATCCAGTATCTGATTCCACGGATTGGTATCAAGGTTGGCCGACCAGACTTCTGGAAAGCAAGAAGTATCAAGCACTGCTGCCAGATGGTCGGCCGACGAAGAATGAGCGTCGAAAGGAAGTACGATGGGGAATATTGCCAGATCCACATCGATATTTCCCAGCAGCCTAGCTACATCCAAATATTCTCAAAGAGTGGAAAGGACTCGACGATTGACCGGATCGGTATCCACAATGCCATCAAGCGGTGCTTGAAGATCGGTCAGCCCGATTGCACTATTTCTCATCGCTGCATTTTAGAAGGGGAGTTGCTTGTCTGGAGCGACAGGGAAGAGAAAATACTAGAGTTCCACAAATTAAGGAAATATATAACACGTTCTGGGACATTCATTGGAACAGACAGTGATTCACAGTGAGTTGTGCTTAGCCGTAAGGCATTTGGACCCTGACTAACTCGCCTAGGCCACGACCTTATGAACACTTAATGATAATTTTTTATGATATTTTATTACATGACAATAGCGTCTGCCTAGCATGGCCGCATCGGGAACGAAGACTTCTTCTTAAGAAAATCATCGCACCTGTACCAGGCCGTGCTGGGATTGCGGAGCAGGAAATCATAGATTTCTCTCGCAGCGACAGCAAAAGCCGCCTTGAAAGGGCCTTCGCTAAAGGTATAGCACAGAGATGGGAAGGTTTCGTGCTGAAATGTTGCGACGAGCCGTACTTTCCGATCCTTTCAACAGATACAGACCAAACCTTTGGACGTTGGATCAAACTCAAGAAAGACTATATACCAGGCCTTGGTGACACAGTTGATCTTGTGCTTATCGGTGCAGCGTATAATTCTCGAGACGCCAATGCTCTTAAGGGCTTCCAAGGTTTATTGTGGACTCATTTCCATGTCGCATGCCTTGAGAATAAAGCCGCTGTCTCTCAGTCCCACGCGCCCCCAAAATTCAAGGTCATAGATGTTATCAACCGCCACTCATTGAGCCAGAAGTTTATGCATCTCCTAAACAGTATAGGTCGATTTCGTGCTTGCGACGCCGACTCAAATTCTACATTTCTCGTGCAAAAAGGCCGTGCAGGCCTACCTGATATGGACGTCATCTTCAAGGTTCCATTTGTAGTGGAGTTGCTTGGAAGTGGTTTTGACAAACCTTCGAATGCTTCCTATTTCACGCTGCGCTTTCCGCGGGTCCTAAAGATTCACGTTGATAGGGGCTTTGACGAGACAGTTTCTTTTGCCGAGTTACAGGAACTCGCACAACAAGCTCGCTCTGTTCCATCTGATGAGCTATTGCAAGAAACGATCACATGGAAAAAACGCCTAGAGCATAAGGACAATAAATCCGAGTTTATAATTGATAGATCGCCAGAGACTACTGCATCATGTTGCTCAACGCCTTCGCGGGCTTCTCTCTCTGCGTCCTCCGTCTCACCGTCTCCCAGGCAGATATTGCAAACTAGTCCGAGCGTCTCTCGGCGTTCATTTGTTACGACTATGCCAGGCACCAGTCCCCTATCTCAAGAGATACGAACGACACAGGACTATTCTCATGCCCGGCCTGCTATAAAGCGCCGTCTTTCTACCTCTCTTCAAGATGCTTCTGACGAGAGTCATCGCCGGAAGAATCCAAAAATATCTCATGCTTCGGGGCAGGATGTCGCTATTTTCATAGATAACATTCAAGTTTCTCCCCAGGGATGCCAGAAGACCCCTCCATCAAAGTATCCTTTGGGTCCTCTTGACAATATACAACCGCGGAAGGAAAGCACAGCGACAGGAAGCTGCGACTCGATCATGACACCGTCAGTACAGGATGAAAATTCAGTTCCGCGACAAATTGTTCCACAGGAGAACACAAATAAAACAGGGTCACCCGGGCGAGATAGACCGGCCGCCATGCAAGAAACAGGAACAACCAACATCCCTCGGGACCCTGATCAAACAAGCTCCCTCCAGATCGACCTGCATTCTCCCATCACCACCATACCTATCTGCCTTGGCCAGTCCTTCTATTCACGTACAGATAGTGGGAAGAGTTTAGCAGAAGCAGGAATATGCCAGTTTACCTCTGTCCCAGGCCACTTCATTGAGGAGCTGGCCAGTACGAAGGCCCAACAAGCTCTTAGCAGATCAGATCCCGCTGCGGTTTCTGCAAATACTGCATTAGGGATTGTACTCGTCGATGGAGCCCGCCTGAACAAACTTCTTGATGATATATCGACTATCGCTACCGAACTTACGAACCGTATCTCAAGCGCCCAGGCTGGGTTACCACCGACAGGCAGGCTTTTTGTACTAGATTGGCGGATTCTGAAAGATTGGAAAGGCGTTGAGAGCACCAGGCTTTGTCTCCGAGATGCGTGGAAGCAAATGGCTATTGATCATTTCAAATCATGTATCGCATGGGGCCATGGTCTCACAGCGGGAAACGGAGATATGCCCCAAGATGAAGTGCGAGGGACAGGACCGAAGGATCCATTATCTGATCAAAAAGACGTTGCTTCGAGGGGCAATAGTGGCATCGACACTGTCCGCACAACGTGGGATTACACTATGCTACATGATCTCGGGGAGTTTCTCTCCCTCGAACCCCTCATTCATGTAAATGGTGACCTCTATGTGAACACCACGGCCCCTACCTGAGATCTCGAGGCGGCAAGTCATCTAAATGAGACTACCTGTGCCTTCACACTAGAAAGACTTCGGGCTCTTTGATCATATCTTTACCCAGCTGTTTCATTACACTTTGATACCCATTACGAAACTGTCAAGTTTCGGTTTTCTGTTGGTTCTTGAGAAGTTTGCGTCATACAGAAGCAAATCAAAAATATTATCCGTGGAGATCAACGACATTTTTGAAGCCGTAAAACGTATAATATGATAAAGTAGTAAATGGTGATACACCGTTTGAAGGTCATGGCACATAAATCTATCAACACCGCTTATTGAAACCCTAGCGAGTAGAACGCCCGTAACCATATGCTTGAGGATATCATGCAATACAAGCAAGAAGAGTGCGCGTGGTATCCTTAACCCCCTCCTTCGCGTCTTGCTCTGGCATCTCTCATCAGGGCTTTTGCTTCTTCAACTTCTACTCCATCCTGACATAATTCCCCGGCCAGCTGATCAGCACGATCCAGATCTCCGTGTCGAAGTGCCCAGCGCGCGAGCCAAAGTCGGGCTTTCGATGTAGTAGCCGTTACTCCAGTACCACCAACAGCTTCATTTTCTTCGTCTTCATCCTGGTACAGTTTTCCGCGACGACGACTGCGCCCAGTTTCATTGCCCGATTCAGACTCCGCATCAGAGTCTTCGTCGGCATCCTGGCGGATGACTTCACCACTCTCCTGTTGTAGCGTGAGTTCCATGTACGCAGCCGCTTCTTCCTCATCCTCAAGACGTTCGTAGAGAGATGCGATCTGGTAGAGGGTCTCCGGGTCCAGAATTTTTCGACCCGGTCCACCTTGTGAGTCACCAGGTTCGTAATATGAACCAGCAACGAGAGCGCGCTTAAGGGCTTTTATGCTCTGCTCAACACGTCCCATCTTGGCGTAGCATGATCCCACTGCTTGCCACATCTTGGGGTCGTATGGCCGGAGGGCTGCTGCACGTTGATAGTAGAATAGAGCGTAAAAGGACATGTCCAGGACTTCATATGCCTGGCCCAAACCATACCATGCGCGATAGTCCTTCCGATTGACATCGACAGCGCGGCGATATGATTCGATGGCTGCGTGTGTGTTTTTCATTTCAATATATTCGTGACCCATAAGTGTCCAGGCCGACAGGAAGTTGCGGTCTAATGTTAGAGCACGACGGAAATACATGACTGCTTTCTCGTGTTCAGACTTGAGCGAATAATAGTTTCCGACAACGCAGCACGTCTCTGGGCGGAATTTGTCTGTTGCAGTTGCAAGTTGGGCAATGAAAGCAAGCTGCGGCCGAGCTCCCATGACGTAAAGAATATTCGAATAGTGATCCAGGCTATCTAGACGATGCGGCTCCGCTATGAGGATGTCTGAAAACAGGTGTGATGCTTCCTCGAAATCTAACTCGAATGAGCGCAGGAATAGGAATGCATAGCAATAGACGTACCTTTGGAGTGGTAGTAAAGGAGGGCTCTTTGAGTCTTCAGAAATGAGCTGTTAGGGAAAATAGATTCAAGTTCCGTCAGTGTTTGGTGAGTATCTTCGGTTGCTTGATACAGCTCTTGGCTGCAGTAGCAGTGGAATATCAGAGTCATGATGTTTTGCGGCAGTAGATCAGCGACCTGCTTTAGCTGTGGGACAGTTAGCACCTGAGTGGCATAAAGATATTTAAGAGACATACATCTTCCGTCTTGGACAGCAAATCGTTCAATTCCTGCCAGGCTCCCCAGTGAAATGGGTATAAATGGACGCTGCGTATCAACCATTTCTTGGCCTCCTCTTCATTTTTCCCTTTCAGCAGAATTACGCCGTAGAGGTACTCTAACCACCCTTGGCCACGGTCTTCTAAACCCTTTTCTCTTCTCTCCGCGAACCAACCCTCCAGGCCCCTGGCCAGCTCAGGTAGTTCTCGATTAACAGTCATGCCGCCGTCCGCTGGCCCTAGGACCATTTCTGTCTCTTCATCTTTGCGCTTTTCCCCAGCAAGGTATTTCGCGTACAGGGCGAGAAACAGCGACTTTTGGCTGAGGCACGGATATGGGTTTCTTGTGGCAGTGTTTGCCTTCAGACCGGTAAATGGAGATCCCTTTGCTTTTCCTTTCTGCGGTGTCAGGGATGTTCGCGATTTTGCGTTTGGTGAGACGGACGAGAGAGGTACAGCAGGCACAGTTGGAGGGAGAAAGACAGCCGCACATCGGTCATATTCACGGGTATCAAAGTATGATTTGGCAAGGAGGTATTTATAGTTTTCTTGAGCTTCGAGTGTTGCTTCTAGAGGATCCTGGTTACGAAGCAATGGGTTACTGGGAGCTGTGGGAGGTTCCGCAAGCTCCATGGGCGAATCGGGGTCAGTGTCAGAATCATCGACTGGTAATAGAGAATCTAGCATTTCAGCAGCCCTATAATATGTATGAGCATTGCACAGTCACTTGGTAATGCAAAGATGTTACCATTTTGCTGACTGGTACAAGCAGCGCTCCGAGCACTTGACGACAGCATCCTCCAAGCGATTCCGTAGATCTCTAATGTTATCGTCTGTAAACGTGACGGCCATAACTGTTTTGCCGTCTGTCGGGCTCTAGATATATGCGAATGCGTTTACAGAGCTTTCGTTCTTATGACCGAAGAGGCCGGTCATGGGTCGGAGCTTTGGACGGTTGAAATTGGGATTCAGCGATTGGAAGATCTAGGCCGGGAATTGGTCATTGACATCCTAAGCTCCAAAAGAAGCAATATGTCAGCAATTATCTCGGTATTCTGGTGCGTGCCTGCTGTTCGCAAGATGAACTAGGATTTAATTGCAACAATATGCCGCAGTCCACGCGTGTCCGCGGGCAAGGCAGAGGGACGCGACGGAGGAACAAGAGCTCGCGACGAGACGGAAATCAATCAACATACCGCCGATATCAAGCATCCACGGCCAATTTATCGAACGTGTACGATCTGGAGGATAAAGTAAAGGGTAGAATTGTAGGAGAATGTCTGCTTCGCAGCAATGCTCACCTAGAACATGATAATTACCGTAATACCGTATTAAATCGCTGTAAGGAAACCAAACTGTGGACAAACAAAGCAAACACTCCACGCGGGGTTTATCGACTCTCGGTGTGTCTTGTAACTTTAGAGAATCTAAGAATTGCGCTGTCTTACCCCCTTTTCCATCCGCCATTAACCCTCGTTTACAGAGGTCTACGTCTCTCTTGTAACCGTCTTAGTCCGGTTCAGTTATACCTCCCAAACATGGCGAGCACTGTCAAGCGCGCGGACTTCGAGGCCATCTTCCCCTTGTTGGTGGAGGACCTCAAGGAGGCTGCGAAGAAATACAACGTGCCCGAGAACGCTCTCCAGTGGTTTGAGAAGGTAGGTTATTAATTCAGTTGCTTTGCATGTCAGAATAGTATTGCTAACCTAATATCTTTCTGCACGCAGTCCCTCAATGTTAACACTCCTGGCGGCAAGCTTAACCGTGGTCTCTCCGTCCCGGATACCGGTCTGGCTCTTCTCAAGAAGCCCCTGACGGATGAGCAGTTCAAGCACCTCAGCATGCTGGGCTGGCTCACTGAGCTGCTGCAGGCCTTCTTCCTGGTTAGTGACGATATTATGGACAGCTCTATCACTCGACGTGGCCAGCCCTGTTGGTATCGCCATGAGGGCGTGGGCATGATTGCAATCAACGACTCTTTCATGCTGGAGTCTGGTATCTACCTCATTCTGAAGAAGCACTTCCGCTCGCACCCCGCGTACATCGACCTCGTCGAGCTTTTCCACGAGACCACCTGGCAAACTGAGCTGGGTCAGCTGTGCGACCTTATCACCGCCCCGGAGGACAACGTCAACCTGGACAACTTCTCCATGGAAAAGTACATGTTCATTGTCACCTACAAGACTGCCTACTACAGTTTCTACCTTCCCGTGGCTCTGGCCTTGTACTACCTCCAGCTTGCGACTGAGAAGAACCTTCGTCAGGCCCACGATATCCTCATTCCTCTTGGCCAGTATTTCCAGATCCAAGATGACTACCTGGATGCTTTCGGTGACCCATCTGTCATTGGCAAGATCGGTACTGATATTCAGGACAACAAGTGCTCTTGGTTGATCAACCAGGCTCTCCAGAAAGCCAACCCCGAGCAGCGCAAGACGCTCGACGCCGCCTACGGCCGCAAGGACGGTGAGCTCGAAGCCAAGGTCAAGACTATCTTCAATGAGCTGCAGTTGGAGCAGGTCTACAAGGACTACGAGGAGAAGACCGTTGGCGATCTGCGGGCCAAGATCGCTGCCGTGGACGAGAACGAAGGCCTCAAGAAGGAAGTTTTTGAGGCATTCCTCGCCAAGATCTACAAGCGCAGCAAGTAAGCGATCGCTGCCAGTGATCGCTAGACAACAGGTCTTGCTATCCTCATCTATCTTCTGTGTTTGATGTATCACTTTTCAAGAAGATATCCCGGCCGGCGAAGCATTCGATTCTCTGTGAGATATTCCCCATATAGTTGTTCGTCCAGGCGTGAAAATAGCATAACGCATGAAATGGCATATGTATAGAAGAGTGCCACGGAAATTCATCATAGAACTCATTTTAATCTTTCTAATCACATTCTTTTGTCCTATGTTTTCTTCCCTCAGAGAACTGGCCTAAAACCTTCCACTTTGGCCATCCAGTCTTCTGGAAAAGCTGACACAAACTCTTTGTCCTGTCCTCCCCAACCGCCAGCCATCATTGCTACCGCCTGCAATAATCCTCCGCTTCCAGGAAAATACGGTGTGGGTGCCTTGCCTTCTGACCCTACAGGCATCCCGACGTCGTCGAACTGAAAGTTTGGGTCAACTAAGTATCCAATAGCAGCATCTACATCACCTAACCGTACTGAATTCATGGAAAGCATGGGAAAATCCCAGCCCCAGCAATCAGTGAAGTTCCATGCACGCGCAACCTCCGCCGTAGTTGCGGCGAGAATAGTGTGGTTAAGGATATCTGGCGCACGGGAAGGGGCAGGAAGCAGACCATAAATAGCTGTCAAAGCTGGATGGTCCATCACAGTTTCCGGGTCCGTCCACATGTTGGGAATCCCTTCGTAGAGAGTATAGGTTTCCTCTCCTGTTGGGGACTTGGTGGTGGGCAGCGGTGCAAGATGCTCTGCCACATTGATCCATGCCTCTGGAGCAGATTGGTTCAAGCGCTGCTTCCATGTGATGGCCGTATCCAAACCGAATCGCCAGTATGCGAGTTCGAATGTCGGGTTTGTCGTGCTATTCGGAGGAGTGTTTTCTGATGCTGGGTACATGGGCGGACCTAGATCGTAGACGTGGGTTGACTCATTCCAGAAGGCAAATGAGGCCATGAAATCTGCAGATTGTGTCAGGATATCATCCCATTTCTGCAAGATAGCTTTCCGCTGCGATATGTCCTCATGCTGATACTCTGTCTCAGCGAAATAAAACACGTGCGGCTGCTGCCATATCAACAGCGAGTTTATTTCTCCTGGAGCAGACCGTCCTGTAGGATCACTCATCTTTCCCCATCGTGCTCCGTCGTAGCCTTGGTTTTCTGCACGCTCGATAGAAGATTCTAGGAACCGGTTGTACACTCCTAAACTCCTCTCTAGTAGACTTGACTTGTCCCACGCCAACCAGTGCACCGAATGCCACAAATACATCTCCATATGGAACTTTCCATACCAGCCATTGTTCGCCAGGCCGGATTCCTGGGGCGGATCACCTCCTGCCTCGTTGACCGCAAGGAGATATTGTGACAGAATAGTCCGTCTTTGAATTTCAATCGCGGTAGCATTCTTCGTTGCAGTAAGATCGACGAATGCCCCGGCCTCCCAGTAGTTCTTCCACCAATGCGCTGATGCAGCCTGAATCGCGCCCACACCTGCATTTGACGGAGACGAACCTGATGGTGAGAATGTCACTGTTAATTCAAAAGCCTCAGTGTTCCCCGGATACGGTTGAAGTATATATCGATGGGTTCCAGTCACAAGCTTTATCTGAGATTGCATATTCCACCGTAGATGAGTATAATAGATGGTCTCGTCCATCTGGTGTGTTATCTTCGCAGCTCCATGCGCTCCATTTGTATTCTCGAGACTGATATCAGTCTTATGCTTGTCGACGGCATCCCAGTCGCCAACATATGGAGCCTCAAATTTGTTCTTGTCAGTTGCATATGGATAATCGAAAAAGAACCCTAACTGGCCCTTTCTCAGCAGTGTAGACGACACCTTGACAGCCAGCGTATCCCTTTCTGGATCCACGATCGTTGTGACTTGAACTTGGGCTCCGTTGATGGTGAAAACGGACTTGAGAATACCAGAATATAGATCCAATTCTTGCATGACGGAAGACAGATCATTCTCTGTCACATTGATTTCTGCGCTATGTCCATCGCCCCGGAATAAAACAAATCCCACCCTACCAAGATTGACTCTGTGCGGATTGGCAATCAGCCACTGCGAAATATCTGGCTCTGCAGGATTCGGCTGGTCGTAATTCACCAACCTGCCATGGGTCCACCAATCGAGTCCAGTAAAGTTTGCAGGAGTCGTATTGTGTGGCAGCGAGCTATTGTGCCAACCCCATGATGACAGTGTGTTGAAGGGTTGAAGGGTCTGAAGACCCGTGATGTCGGCACCAAAAGCGAAGTTGCCATTCCCGGCTTGGATGGGAGTTGTATAGTTGGATGATACGATGCGGCGGGATGGATTGAAGCGAGAGATTATAGGTTTTCGAACGATTTTTCCGTGGGATTTAGCGGTTGCGAGGGGCGCGGTAGCACATAGCAGGGCAATCAGAATGAATTGAAACATTATAGCTGTGTGGAGAGCTTGTGTTCTGCGTCGATATCACATCTACTTGTATTCTCTGTTATGGCTTTATTGGAAAAATTGCAATGTCCATTCTTCCTCTGCGACGCCAACGTTCTGAAGCAGGTAGCGTGCAGTATACATATAAGTAGTTTCTAAGAACAACCCAGGTTTAATCTGTGTGCATGGTGACGCGGGACAGCCTGTCTAAATATAAGCAGACCACTTACGGCCACGGAAATATTACTTCATGGAAGAAATTAATAAATCTGGGGGCATATTGATCTTGTTGTCTGAGCGTCCGGGGAGGATATACGGAGTAGCATATTTGAATTTCCACCAATGATACGTTTCCTCAATTCTACTCACGAATCACTACTTCTTATTGTAGTTGAACTTTGTTTTGATAGACTATAAATACTAGCAAGGGAAAGGGTCAGATCACCCATGTTATTTAACCGGTATGCTTTAAAAAGGCACCTGCTGTCTAACTAACACGGGAGATAAATTAGACGTGAAATATGTTTCGCGGCTGGAGAATTATAGGCGCAATTCGATAACTTTTTATGAATCCACCTTGGCTTTTCGATTAATAAGCATATATTCAAATATCATTGATGCCCTACTATAGATTAGATGTAACTGTGGTGGATCGTTTACGAAATGGAAATCTTAAAAGTATAAAAGGGTTGTGATCTTACAATCTTGCTAACTAATCCTAGGAAATTACTTGGAATAAATTCATCCGTTTCTTGGTACGTTGAAAACCGAAAACAAACACTTACTCGTCCACATCGCGCGGCTCATGTGTCTTCCAATACTCTTGGTATTCTTCGTCGGTCTGGCTCTTGACGATTTCATACCGTGTCAGCGGTGCTAGAGGAATTCCCAGCTGATCATACTTGTCCAAACGCTTCCTCGTGACGGGCCTGGTCCTATTCACGCTGTAGACACTGATCCGATGCGCAGAAGAAGTTACGTGCAGACCCCAATTCCAGGCTGCTCGCACATTCAACGGCTGCGTGTTCAGCGCGTTATCCCAGCACCGGCACACGATTTCAATCCAGCCTTCCGCATCGCACGGAAGATCCATCTCCCATGTGCGCCATAACCATTTCCCTTTCTTGGAAAGTTTCTCTGGTGGAATATCATACCAAGTAAAACCACCATCTGCTGATAACTCGACACGCTCCGGCCACCGGCCACCGCCCGAATAAGCCCAGCCCTTGCATCGGATCTTACCGCTGTGGATAACGACTTGTTTTGTGATGGGTGACATGATAGCTGAACTGACAGGCATCTCCTGAATCTGGATACCATCGGTTGGTCGCTGGTTGTACTTTCCGACCTGCTGGTTGAAGTACAGATATTCCCTGCTCTGAACGGGGGCCAGTGACGAATTCTCAATAGCCTTGATGCGATACAGCCACTTCACGCTTCGCGCACCAATATATCCTAGGACGACAACTCGCAGGGGGTACCCGTGGATCTTGGGCAATGGCTCGCCGTTCATCTCCCAAGTAAGGATGACCTCGTTGGCCTTGACCTTGGACCAGGGGACACTAACGACGTAGTTCATCACCTCGAGGTCTTTGACATAAGTCTCTGCACCATATAGTTCCAAATGCTTTGCAGGTTTAATCAGGCCGCCACAGTCCTTGATCACTTTCTTCAAGCTGATACCCACATAGCGTGCCGTACCAATGGCTCCTTCAGCCCAAGGAGCTTGCGGCACTTCATCTCCCTGACCACCGTAGAGGGAAATCTGCTCAATACGCCTTGTTCCCGAACATTGCATTGTAACCGTCCTCTCCATGCGCGGGAATTTGTGTTCATCTTTGAGATCCTCCAGGGTATACGTCTTGGGATGGTTTACTAATCCATCGAGAGTCAAACTCCACTTATCCTTGTCGATAAGCGGGATTCCGCCATGGTTACGGACGAAATGCAGTGGATTTGGCGTAATCACCTTGGAAGTGACAAGGCGTTTAGGCGGTTCGCCGTTATATGGAAACTGGAGAAGATGCAGCATGTCGGGATGCTTTTCACGGAGGACGGTCTTCCATGAATCCTCTGGAACGCTGGCAAGCTCTCCACCTAGAGCATGATGCCATTCTTTGAAGTCCTCACCTGTGAGTACCGGGTTGGTGTCGGGAATGGGACCGAACATGTATTCCGGACTCGGGGTGAACGTCTGCGATGTCAAGATCTTGTGCGCTTTGGCTTTCTTTTCCGGATACTTCTCCCATTCGACGTATCTTTTGAAATAACCATGTATTAGCATGAGATTATCCTTGTAATCCCAGGTTTTCACGAGGGAGGCAAGTAACACAATAGACATACCCCTTCCACCCCTCCAGCTCTCTCGCAAACAACTTATTCCTATCTCCCACCGAATTGATCGCCTCTTCGTCCTTGACTAGTTTCGGCGGCTTGGTCGGATAGATATGAATTGTATCAGTCCCTGTCTGATCCAGAATCGGCAACTTGTGCCCCGCCATTCCTTGCTCAATTTTCCATTCATCGGGCCGATTGCTCGTGTCTAATGCTTCGGGCAGGTTGACTTTAGGCAGAGAGTAGACGTCGATTGATCTGGCGTCGTGGTGGATGTCATGGGTATACGAGGAGGGACCGGCGATGGCAGTATCGGCGGATGAAGGGGGATAACTAGGAGGTGCCATTGTGATTTCTGATTATTTTGCTTGTATACGGGTACATAGATAGACAGAGGGCAATCGAGTCTTAAGGTAGACGGATAGGTGATGGAGGCACACATGCACACACGCACGAATGGGACCGTGGAGGATTTAAATTCTAATTCCCCAGGAATAGGCGATGTTTCAAAATCAAGCGGGAAATATGATAATACGATTATGTCTAATTCAATGCAAGACTGTCATTCCTGGCTTGACGTGGCTTGGGCTCGGGCCGGATTCAATTGGGTTCGGTATTCCTGCTTATCGCAAGGAATGAAACCCGTCATCGCATGCGGAATCTTCATTTCCCACTCTCGCCTCGTTTTTCCTTTCGTCTGTATCGTAATCCAGCCCGGGCCTGTCTATCAATCCCCTGGAAAGTAGATAGGGATACTTTGTCGGTCACTGGTCTGTAAGTGACATCATGACTTTGACAAGATATGTACGTACTGTACTCTATTGCACAGGTACCGCCTCGTTACATTCCGCCTCGTACCTAAGTAACCGAGTTCAGTCCCTTCTTCATTCTGTGATAGGAAGACTAGAAGAGTCAGATGTACTCCTAGAGTTATTCCGTGGGCGTCAATTTTGAGAAACAAGGTCGCAATTTAGATGGTTGAAGCTTCAGATTTAGTCTTTCCTAAACCAGCTCTAGGGATGAAATTAGTGTCTTGGTTAGAAAGGCCCGGCCAAAGAGAATTCACTACCAAAGTGGATGAGAAATAGAGTTGTTGGCTTAAGTAGATATTGCCATAGTTACGTATACGAATAAGACCCGATCAAAGAAACTCCAGAATGTGCCGTCCGATCGAAAATGTATCATATGGTGAAACTTCACATGTGTTCTTCTTTAACTACAAGGATTCAAGTTTCTAAACCTGATAAGTTAGAAACACTATCCTGTTTATAACTAATTTAAGTTTCAAAGTATATCTGCATGTTGTCAGTTACAGATGGTGTATTATCGATAGCTGGCCATAGCTAACTGCCATAAATTACAGTGTAAACTGTCTAATACGAGGAGTGCCGCCCTTGCTTGTGGTTTAGGGTCCTGATCTCGTATTCCCAATAATGTATGTACGTTTCCCCGGAACATCGGCATGGGAGAGATGCCTTTTTCAAAGTAGGTAAATTAAAATAACATCAACAGTAAGGCCATCCCTGCATGTTCGCTTAATAGTTATCCTGTTCCTGTTCGGATTCTTCATCGTCATGACCATGGGGGCAACATTTTGAACTGTGCATGGGCCATCTGCAGGCCACTTTCCGGAGCCCCACGGAAGGTATGCAAAGTGCATTTATTCGTTTTGATCGCAAGTCAAGTGGATCGCGAATTTAGATTGACAGGCGGGGAAGTGACGTTCATTTCATGAAGTACTCCTGTCAGATAATTGAAGCCATCTTGATTGGTGGTTATATGGACCACTCAGTACTCATTAATACTTAGTAGTAACTACTCAGATCTCAATAGGTTTACTACCTAAGGATGCTGCAGACAATCGTAAAATACTAGGCATGCAACTACTAAATATGCGGGTAAGAAAACTGCAATGTTTCTAGAGTTCGGTAAAGTCAATTGCTCATGATTTACACCAGTGACCACCTAACCAGAGATAAGAGCTTCGGTTGCCTTTTTGATGCCGCTTCCCAGCTCGGGACTGACACGAGAGAATAGAGCTAGAAGAGACATTAGCTTCAGCACGAAAGTGTAACCCCTCAACTTTGTGTGTTTGAGTACGCACCGTAGACGTCACTACGAAGCCGCGCATTCTTGACCTGATTCAAATGAGCAGCCACATTTCCAAAGAACCGTTCTTGATGCCCGGGTTCCTTCCCAAGCACTTCCCACAAAGCAGTGGCCTGTTCGAAATCTTCGTCTGTGACATGCGTCTGGAAATTAGTCACTTCTCCCACCCACTTCTCATGTTCAGTCAACGTGCTGATGGACATTGGTCCTAGGCCCTTGAGTTCCTGGTAGAATTTTGTCGGTTTGAGAGAAGATCCGACGTAATTCGGATCGGCGCCATAGTTTCCAGAGAAGTTCATCGCACCGTCGCGCTCGAATGGGCAGTAAACGGGTGCTTTGGGGGCATTTGTGGGTAGTTGTTGATAGTTCACTCCGACGCGATACCGGGCTGCATCGGGGTATGCGAACATTCGCGCTTGGAGCACTATAGTATTGATTAGACTCAAATTATGTTACGGGATAAGTATCTGATTTCTCACTCGGATCCGCCGAGGGTGCGAACCCTGGCACCATGGTAGAAGGTGAAAAGGCCGCTTGCTCGATATCTGTGAAGTAGTTATGTGGCTAGTATGGTCAGCACTTGCGTGAATCGACCGCGACAAGGTTTGTCCTTGGTGCGTACATTACGATTTAGGGTCATCTTTCCAATCTGTCTCAATGGAAAGTCCTTGTGCGACCAGACCTTGGTCATATCAAAGATGTTCCATCGATACCTTTCCGCCTCTTCGGGGTCCATGACCTGCACGTAGACGTTCCAGGTGGGGTATTCGCCCCTTTCGATGGCCTCGAATAAGTCCTGGATCATGAAGTCCGGGTTCTCGCCGCCAACCTTGACGGATTCCTCCATGGTGAAATTGCGAACGCCGATGGTGGTCTTGATGTGTATTTTCACGTATTTGAAGTTGCCATCCTAGCGTAGACATGTCAGTATACCATATCTCATATATGAGATAAATTGGTTTCCTTACTTTAGTAGTGAATTTGTACGTGTGTCCACTGTAAGCATTCATATGGCGCAGCGATGCTGGCGTGCCTCTATCGCTGAAAAGATGTATAAGCTCGTGGATACCTTCGGGATTTCCGACATGGAAGCTGGCAAAACAGTTAGTTTCGAAACGGTGTACTGGATCTGACACGAAGGAATCTCCACGTACTCCCAAAACTAGACAGAATTAGCTTATCGTTCAGGATAATAGAAATAAGGACTCACCATATTCGGGTCCGGAAGATGTGTCTGCGGATTTCGCTTATGGGATCGGTTCAAGGATGGAAATTTCAAGGGGTCCCGGACGAAGAATACGGGCTTTGAAACATTAGCTGGTACAGATTATATCTCTGTAGAATCGACTAACAGTGTTGTTAAAGACCCAATCCAGATTTCCCTCGTCGGTGTATAGTTTCATAGCCCAGCCGTGCACATCGCGAGCGGTATCCGACGAACCGGCTTCTTGCGCAACAGTCGAGATGCGCAGCAAGAGCGGAGTCTTCTTCCCAACTTGGTTCAGAAAGCTGGCGGACGTAATATCGGAACAGTCGTGGGTGACTGTGAACTCGCCATATGCTCTTGCGGGGAGTTAGTGGTGGCCAATATGGGAATTAAATCCTGCTTACCCTGCAGCTTTTGCATGGACGACTCTAATGGGACAGAAAACGTTAGAATGGTGGCCATATGAAGATGCGGTGCCTTACCGTTCCGGGATCCTTTCTCGCGAGAAATGGGCCAGAGTTTCAATCAATTGAGTATCCTGCATCAGCACAAGACCACCGCGACCGCCTCGACCACCGGTGTTGCGGAGCTGCACCGATGAGGCATTGCTCGCATAGGGACATCCTAGGCCATGGTTAGAGTATGTATCAACAAAATAATTGCGATCGAGACATTCAATTACCTTCCGCGAGGGTATAGTATTGCTCCATCTTGTTTCCTATTGACAAGGTTTGATTGAGTACTCAATTTTCCGTAGTAAATTAACTGCTTGAAATCACTATAGAGAGACGTTCCTTTCCCGGGTCTTGTAAATTTATATGAGAAATAGCTATCTTCAGTAAATAACTCTGCCGCTCCTTTCCGGTCGTTTCTGAGTTAGGGTTACCGTGAGATGACGACGTGGATTACCTACACGAAGGCAGAAGACGCATCCATCCAGTATCAGCCCAGGTCAGACTTCTCCATACGCATTGAGCCCTGTTTCGGATAGTTGTCTCATCTCGTCCATTTGCATGTGCTACTATGTCAGAGGCAGGTAGTATGAATTGCCCTGGGTTCACGACTTCTCGTTCCAATGATAGCACCAACATAAATCAACACACGTCACATCATACATCATGCCGATTGAAAATGCATTCGATGGCATTGGTCCCGTCCATCAAGATTCAAGAGAAGCTTCCCCAAAACGAACAATAAGCATTTCGGAAGCTTGTTACCCACCTATCAATCCATTTCCGAACCGATGACCGACCATGAAATTATGATTGGATCAATCGTCTAACCTAGTCTTGTAACGAGAATCTAGACCATCCTTGCTTTCTGAAGTCGTAAGGTTCATTGAGTATTCTGTGGTATGTACTGTTAGTATCTGGACGGAACATCCAAAGTTAGAACGCGCTTGAGAAAATAAGCTTTCCCGTCTACTTCAACATGCAGTATCTTAGATACCGCATCTGGTGGATGTTAGGCTAGTTACCTGTTTGCAGGTCCACCGCGGCAGTTTGAACTAGTAAACTGTCTTAAATGTTAAAATGGACAAAACAGGAGTCCTCTATAAATAAGTATCTTGCTTAAATGGAAACATTAGGAAACAGAACAACTAATATCTAGCATGATGTACGTTGGGTGTGTTTTCTCTATCCGAATTTCCAGTAAGCACGTACCCAGGTACCGTTCTACATACACACACACCAGTACCCTCTCTTCAACTAACAGATTGTCGATAACGAAACCCGTTATAACGGAGTCAACATCGTGTCTGATTCAAATCCGATACAAAATCCTTCAATGGCCACCGCATACATACTATTGAATGAGAAAGAGAAAATATATTACATAATATATCCTTGCAAGTTTCTGGCTTTTCATTGGCTATTAAATTAGATATTATTAGACCCTCGTTATAACGAATTCCTACACCAAAAATTCGTTACAGCGAGGAAGTGGCCCAAGCGTGTCTAACATAACATAAGAATTAACGCGCGTGAATCGACGCGTCAAATAGTACCTCTGAACAAACAACAATCAGTACAATCGACTCACTTGGTCTTGAACACATCATAAGAGATATTTCCTCGATTATCTCTATTGCAGTACTCTAAAAGATGAGCGGGACATTGTCACCACGGCTCGACGACGCCATTGATCTCCTACATAGGTCGCCCCTGCAGGCTCTCGTGAGAGATATCTGTATGCATGTCCCCGGGGCTCATGACTATGTTGAGAAGAAACTTTTTGTAATGTACGATGATTCGAAGTTTGGTGGGGGACTAGCGCGCGCCTCGTCTGATGATGAGGACGATGAAGACGAAGACGAAGATGACGACGACGAGTACAACGAGGACGAGTACGACGAGGACGAGGAAAAAGAAAACGCCCAACCTGAAAGAGAGAAGGTAGTCGCAGCACCCGCTCCCCCTCCCGTAGCTGGTACTAAAAGACTAAGACTGCGATACGCTCTCTGTGAGAACTGCGACCAGCAATTCGACCTCGTCACCAACACCAGAACCAGTTGTCGGTATCACCCAGGTACGTTGGAATTTCTCCTCCTCAACGAACTCGTCTTTATATCCTTATATAAGCAAGAAAAAAAAATTAAAAGAAAGGGAGAAAAGAGACTAACGCTACGCAGAGCTCTCTGTACCAGAATACGATCTCTTCATCGATCACGATGAGAGATGCCACGGTACTATCGACTCAACGGAGATGAGGGAGCAATGCCCGGAGAATTTCACGTATGAATGTTGCGATAGGAGCATGGTGGAGGAACCGTGCACGATCGACTATCATCGAGAGAGTGACTATGCGAGGAAGTATAGAAGATGAAGATGAATCGATGAGATGCGGACCATGGCGTCCTGGCTGACGATGTGTTTATAGACGGGTTTGTCCGTCGGCTTGCGAATTTCGGTTCTGTAAGAACATTCCTGCGTGAATTTGATGTGATTTATATAGATCATACATGACATTTTGGAGAGTGAGCAGAGTTACAAAGACCCATGAGCCTGCTCGTGGACGAGAGATGCATCTTCAGCGATGTTTGAAATGACTACTTAACAACAATTCCTCCTGTTGGGGGAAAGGATTGACTGCCAGAAGGAAACACGTTAGGAAGCCTAAGAATCAGAAATGATCTAATAATTAGAGCAGACATTGGGAGGAGAGACAGGCAACTCTTCAGGCACATTCAGATACGATCAGTTCAGTTTAGTGTGCAGCAATGGGCTCTATTAAGCGGTTACAGATCACACTATATCGAAGATGCTACCCGGAGGGCAGAGCTTACCCGCTAGGTCTACGTCGAGCTTCAGCACCGAACGTTGTCCTTCTATACATACCTTGACACCCTCGAGCTCATCCACTCTACGCAGCATCGCACGATATCAGCACAAAAATACTACTAGATGTACAATATCGAATACCAGAACTGCACATTATAAAGGTAAACGATCAGGACTACGCAGTCTACAGTTAGAAGAAGTAATGTGGTTATAGCACTTCATTCATTTCATGTTGCTATTATCAAAAGAGCGTCCGTGCTGTGTGCTATTGCTCAAATGACCGGATGGTCCGAAGACCAACTAATCCATCGCATTCAGCTTATTGCACATCTAAGCAGAAGTGCTGACCTCCTTGGTGGCGACATCAAGTCGCTTGAAGCCACCCTCGGCGGCAACCTTCTTCTGCAGCTCGACCATGCGCTTCTGGTCGCCAGTAGGGTCGGCGGAGTCGCCGTCCAGAGTCCAGCCCAGGTAGCCGTTGGTGTAGTTGGGCTGGAAGTCGGGCGACAGGATTCCGAGACGCTTGCCGTAGTTGGTGACCTTGTTCCAGTCACGCTGGACGTTCTTCAAGTCACGGCTGAAGTAGGCGTAAGAGCGCTCGAAGATCTTGCGGTTGACGGGAGTGCCCATGATAGGCTTGATGTCGATGTACTCTTCATAAGCCTTAGAGGGCTCCGCGATGACATAGTCGGTGGCGCGCTTGACGGCACGCATGAACTTCTGGATCTTGTCCTTGTTGCCAGCGATGAAGTTGTCGTTGGCAATGTAGAGGATAGAGCAGAAGCAGCAGCAGCCCAGCTCAGCGAGCTGGTCAATACGCAGCATCTGGACGTCGTCGCGGGGACGGCCCTGGGAGGCAAGCCACTCCTCGAGCTCGACCATCTGGACGTTCTCGAGACCGATACCGGCGTCGATGTCACCGCGGATGATGGCCTTGGTGACGTTCATACCGCAGCGGACGGCGGTGTAGTCATCAGGGGTCATGCCATAGTGTCTGGTGAGCTCGTCGATTTGGATCTACTCCAATTAGTAGATGTCAGAAACATACATCAGAGCCACACATACCTTGCCGAACTCGCCGACGTATCCGATCCTCTTGCCCTTCAGGGACTGGAAGTCGGTGGTGATGCCGCTGCTCTTGAGGTAGACAACACCAGTGAAGGGCTCGTCGAGGAGGGAACCGATCGAGGTGACGGGGAAGTTACGGGCCTTGGCCTATAAAGAAGTCAATGGATGCATTGCACAGAGGGAGTCCGACAACACGCACAGCCAGGGTATGGATCATCGCCTTGAAGCCCATGTCGACCTTGCCGCTACCGATGATCTCGGTGACATCGGAGGGGTCATTGGGCTCCAGGAGAGCAACCTTCAGGTCCTCATCCTTGAAGTAACCCTTGGACTGGGCCAGGTAGAGGGGAGCGTGGTATGGCGTCGCGTGCCTTGACAGAAAAACTCTCAGCATCCAATCGTCAAGAGCGCAGTTCCATCACAAATAACAACAGAAATAACTACGCCCATAGAAGTTCATAACCCTACCAGTTGGTGAGGAAGGTGATCTTATCGGTAGACATTTTGACAAGATACCAAGTTCACAATGAACTTCTCTGGGAATTGTTAGCGCCACACAGCCATTACCTCTCTGCCCGCAGACGAGAGAGATAACAGGGAAGGGGATCAAAGCCACGCATGTCCTTTCGCTAGCATTATCTAGAGCAAGTGTTGACAGTATAATCTCAGAACGATCGGCCTACTGCAAAGCACGCGAGACCTCCGCTGCTCTCATCTCCTGCAAGCTCCCACTTCAACAGGCAATTGCCTGTACACATGGGGCAATTTGAGAGACTGAGAGTAGACAGAGGCCCGCTACCTACAGCGGTTTCGATCGAACACCTGTCATGGTGGCGTTGATATATACTATACAATACCTTGACCCTTGAAAGACCCCATTGCGAAAGAACCCAGCCCGCGCAGCCTCGTTGGAGAACCGTACCAAAAGCGATTTCGTGGATTGGTGGGGGAGGTGGAAAACACGGATAGAATCGTGATAATGTTCGTGAGAGAGGTAATCGACAGTGATGATGGGAGGAAGAAGAGAGAAAGAGGGAGAGGAGGGGTAGCTGAAGATATAGCTGTAAGCGGGGACCCCCGCCGAACCGTCGTCACCATCCGTGGTGAGCTCCCCCACTGCGCAAAAACATTCCCAGGCGAATTGGAACTCGCGCTCCAACGACTTTCAGGGCGACAGATGCTACCGATGTCGGCCAACAAATCATACCAACTCTGAAAAGTGGACTGTTGGCCTACGAGCCCCGTTGATTGGGATGGACGACACCAGGCCGATGTATCCAAACTTGTTCACCACCATGTTTTACCTCTTTCACTCTGCGGTGGGACATCTCGGATATCCGAATACGTTCGCCGGCCACTCATGTTCGGGATACCTCCTACCCATAGCTGCTCATTTAATCCACACTATCCGGAGCTTATGATCTACTTGCCTGGACAGGCCACTACGGGATTACTGAATTGGAGGATACGGCTTAGCGACCTGCAGATCTTCCAATCGCGACAATTCAAATGCCAAACTGGACATGCTAGTGCGGTCTCGAACGAATCATACACCCTGCGCTAAGGAAGTGGACTTGGCGGAAGTTGAGAAATTCGGCAACTGCCATTGACATTCAAAATGGACATATCGACGCTGAAATAGCCGAAATGCGTATAATGCTATGAGACGTGGGAAGATAAGGCACAGAAGATCAAGACGCTGCAACAGCACAAAGAAACTAGAAGTACACAAGGACAACTCGCTATACACGGGCGTCATGCACTCTTCGACCACGGCGGCCTAGATGGAAAGATATCACAACATGTAGGAGGAAAGAAACGAATAGAACCGTGCTAATCGCGGCTCGAGACAGAATCGAAGCACGCTAGTGCATGGCAGTCTTGGAAAAGTGTAGCAGAAAATAATAATCATAAAAACGGACAATCACATCTCACATCGCAGCCCCTCTAATGACGTCCATTCAGAGTGACGTTGTCGAGCGGGGAGCCGGGGCGATCACCGGGTTTCTTTGTGCGCAGCGTCAGTGGGAATGGATAGTCGTCGGGCTCTTCTTCCTCTCTGTAGCCACAGCAGCAGTCAGTCTCATATATAACAAATACCAGATAGTCTGAAGGGATACTCACGGCAGCTTCCAGGCAATATAGTCCTCAGTGCTGAGTCCCTCGCGGCCTTCCTGGAGAGACGCGAAATCGCCGGGCGTCATCATTCCGGATCGGTCACGTGGCGAGCCGGGGACGGACAGAGGACGCGAGATCTTCTGCTCAGTGCCGCCGATAATGTCATCAAAGTCCTCGTTGGAGTCGAAGGAAGCGGGGTATGCTGTTCGTCCATATTAGCAAGAAAATTCTATGCGCAAAAAGACAGAGTTCCGGGGACGTACCTCGTCGGAGAGCCAGCTGACGCGCTTTGACATACTCCAAGCCCATGCGTTTCCAGTCCAAGAGATCACTCAACCGCTCGGTTCGGTTACGCTGGTTGATCCGCTGGCGGCGGCTCTTCATAGCAAAGTCGTACATGCAGGTGGTCAGGTGGTTGACAGAGTCATCCACGCCCTTCATCCGACGATCCACGATGTAGATGCCGTAGTCGGACGAGTTCTCAATCAGCTCTTCCATGTAGCAACCGAAACCAGAGAGGTTGGTCGTGATGCTGGGGACACCCATGACAGTGCACTCAGCAGGGGTGTATCCCCAGGGCTCGTAGTATGACGGGAAGACGCCCAAATGCGTTCCCCGGACGAAATCGTCGTAATCCAATGGCAACACCGGGTTCGACGAATTGAGGAACTCGGGGTGGAAGACGACCTTGACCCGGTCGTCAGGGTGGTTGAAGAGCTGAACACGTCGCAGCTGGTTCAGGATCGGGTCTTCTGAATCGTTGATCATGTTGTGGGTGACAATGGGAGGCAGCGAGTGGCGCTTCATAGCAAACAGTCTGCGGCGGAGTAGCACACGATCCTGCGCCGTGATGAGGTCTTTCTCATCGGGCATGTTGTCGCCCTCTCTCCATGTCAAGCAACGTTCAAACAACCGCTTGCCAATGCCCTTTTCCACCATCTCCAAAGTGTCCCGCAACGACTTGACCACCGCCTGTCCCTTGAGAGCCTCGACGGTGAGAGACGACGTCTGGGCCGGCATAATGATGAAGGCGACGATGGTTGTCTTGGAGCCCGCCGCCTTGAGACGGTGGTTCAGACGGGCCAGGGATTCGATGAACATGTCCACACCCTTATTCCGGAATTCATAACGACCAGCAATGAAGAAGTAGAGGGTGTTGTCGAGATCAAAGTCATTGTGTCCGTAGAAATGACCACGCACAAAGTCGTGGATCTTCTCCTTGGCCTGCGAATGTAGGTTCTGGAACTCATGCACAGCTGAGAACTTCTTGACGTTAAGTCCGTTGGGCAAGACACCATCCGGCTTGCGTTTCAACAAGTGTTCGCTCTCGAATGCAGTGATGTGCGAGACGGTGGTGAAGACGTCGCAGGAATGAGCAGCGGCTCGCTCGATGCAGTACCGGTGGTAGATGCCGCGTTTGCCCGCCTCAGCATCGACGTCGAAGTACTGGAGATTGTTGTAGAAGTCGACGGAGCCTGCACACAGGTATCGTCCTAGCAGAGTGGCATGCGTGGTGAAGATGGTTGTCAGGTCCATGTGCCGCTTCTTGGTCAGGGGGAGTGCGACACCGGCGAGCCATTCGTGGAAATGGGCGATCACAGCCCGCCGACGTTCGTGAGCGATGAACTAGTACGTTTTATCAGCAATCATCTCTTGGGACATTGCCGTCCTACTCACCTCTCCTAGAAACCAGGCCACCAGATATCCAAAGACAATGGCTTCGTTGGTCTCGTGGTCGCCTTCCGGCGATGGAATGCCTGCCGAGTTCCATAAATCTCCCTTCCACTCATTCAGAAATTGGTATCCGGTTCCCGTGTCGATCAGGATGACGCGGGGGGCGCCTTCGATCAGCCATCGGCCGTAGATCAGATGGATCCCCCGTTCCTTCATGGACGCGATCGTTTCCACGATAGCTGGGTTCGTTGGTGTCAGCTCTTCCACCTCCACGGCAGCCTGGGGAAGTCAGCAACTTGATATCAGATTAATACGCCTCATGTCCGGACACATACGGAAGCTTTATTGAGCGGACCGATGAGGGTGTAACGATCGCCATATTCTGCAGTCGTCACAGGCGCCTTGGACTTGAGGACGGAGTAGATACCACCGACTGTCGCGAAAACGTTAGCTGATCCTGCATCTTGCTGGACTCCAGACATGCACAACGCGCTCACCTCGATTCGCTACCTCAGTAGCCACTTCAAAGAGCATATGGTTCCTGGTATCCCTCCTGGGAGGTTCGGGGCCATCGTAGTCGGCCATGACGTGATCGGGATCTGTGAAATCGCCTGGAAGAGAAGACAGGGCAATTGGCAGATAACCGACCGGACGACAAGCTGGACACCCGCAGAGAGTTGAGTCAACCCGAAGCGCAAAAGGGGATGCAACAGGGATTTATTGGCAGAAGGACAGAATTCGAGGCGTGAGGTTTTCTCTGCTCTCGAGGCTGGCAGTGCGGGGATGCGACGGCGGGACTGGGGTTGACCGGGGGATCAGTGCGGGAGCAAGCTTGCTTGGATCTGATCTGTCTCACTCTCACGCTGGGCGGTTCCGGCCTGATATCTGGAGTCGGGGAGGACCAATCGAGAGAGGGTCTGTTTACCCCACGAGAAGCTCTGGAGAAGAGGATCGTCTGGGGATTCTCTGTGGGAAGATATGGAAGATGCTCGAAAGGCGAGCAGCCGCAGATAATAATGGCGGAGGGGAGAACAGGAAGCTGTCTACAAGCAAGCTAACGGCGGGCAATCATGCGATGGGATGCAGACGGGCTAGTTAGCTAGTGTCACCAGTTTTGAAAGTTGCCTCCCACTTGGTTTGCGGTCCAGAGCTAGCAGGAAACGAACTCTTCCTGGATTAATGATGGGATGGACTGTAATTAATTCTGGGACATGATTGCGACTGGAGCTGGTCGGGGGACCACTGGGACTTTTAGTGCTGGGGAGGCAAAGGAGACGGGCAGCCGATGCAGCGCTGAATGGCCGGCCGATCTGGGGAAGACGGACGGGGAAGACGAGCGCGGCGACGTCACGGCAGGTCAGATACCGTCTGTAGTGGTTAACATGCCCTCAAGCAGAGAGAGCTACAATTCTTATTATATTTGAGATATTATCCATGTCTACTGAGGAAACATTCAGTGATTAATCAATTAATATTGGATTATTATTTCAATTCAGAACAACAATAATTCTGTTGAGGCAAGAGCAAAACACGGACGTCCCTTCCCGTTTGCGCTGTTTGTCCGGGGAAAGAAAAGGAAGGCACAGACCAGGTGACCTGGCCCAGCCATCCCGCGCTCGAGCCTCAGGCCAGAACACACGGTGCCTTTTTTTCTGCCTTGGGTGCCTGAACTACGCCTGAAACAGCCTCGCTCTCGTCCAGATTCGCTCACCGTCGCGGCCAGACTCGGTCTGCTCACATTGTTTGGACAAGCCAGACTGGTTTCGACGGGAGTATTAAGGGCAATCATGGTGCTAATACACGCCTCTCCCCGCATCTTCCCCATCCAAAGCTCCAGTGGAGTTCTTGTTGCATGCAGTAACTAGTCACCATGGAGTACTAGTGAACTACTGTACGGACTACGGTGCTATCGACTCGGGTATCACCGTCGCACGTATTCCTCCGTAGCTCAGTACTAAAGTCTCACTAGCCCAGGCGTTTTCTCGGCCCCTCGCTGCACAACGATGTCATCGCCCGTTCTCCCAGGTCAGCGATGCCGACCACTTCTTCGTCCATGCCGTTCTTCAGTCCGTGGAGTCGGTTTCTTCGTGATCGGCTCCGTTTGATTCGTGTTCATCTGTTTATCCGTGTTCGTTATGTCATGATCCCCTGCAAACCCATGCGACAAACCTGGTCCGCAGGAGTCAGTCAGGACTGAGTGGTCACGACTCACGAACGTCCCGAATGGCAGATCCAGTCAGATCAGCAATTGTCCTGTGCTGCCACCACTTGGTTGGTGTTTTGCCGATCTCACTCGGGATCGTCCGGGGTTGAGGTCGAAGATCAGATCTCCATCGTTCTTGTTATTGGCTCCGTTGATGCGAGCTCTCAACACGTGCCAGCAGACGGCATGAGATACAGGACCAGTTCTGTCGATCACATCTTCTTTCTAGTAGATTATACCCGGCTGCAGTCAGATTAGATAGATTACTTTCAATCGATTATTATCGTGGTTTAAGGGAGTGTCTGTATGAAGTGTGTGCCCTCAACGGTACTAACATGACACGGTCAATCTGCCAGAGCTTGTGAAATCAAGTCAGACAATCATTTTACCTGCTCTCGCACATCAATATCCCACCTGAAACGATCGAAACCAGTCTGTACCGAGCTTATCCCAGTTCTGTCCCAGAATTCTCTCTACTGATCTCAGTGGCTGTATCGGTAACCACTCATCGTAACACAGGACCTCTGGGTGATATAGGAGTAGAATGGCCACTTCTCTCATTAATGATCATCATGTGACAATAAACAGAGATCAGTCTTTGTAGGAACAATGCATAATTGCCAATTTCTTTCCTTCAATACAAGCCCAAGGCAAGTATTCGATCTATAGAACTAACTGACAAGATACAATAGTCAGTGATAATGAAGAAGAAAATACAAAAGCACTTTTGCCTGAATTCAGTTTACGAGTATGCTCTCTTGTGTTATGAGCTGCATGACGATAGTACTCCTGCATGTCTTAAGCCTCATTCTTCTCTCCATGAAGCGTCTCTTGTCCAAAGCATCATCACATCTCAATTCGTTATAATCAATTATAGCATTTATCCAGATACTTCGGTTTGGGTTCATAATACTTCGAAATCAATAATTACCTCTGATGGCACTCATAGTCACCAGGATAAGCACGCATTATGCTCCCGTCAAAACAACAATCTTCCCCTCCGCCGTATTCTCATCCATACAACGATGCGCCTCCACAATCTCGTCCATCTTAAACACCTTCCCGATCTTCACCTTCAACTTTCCAATCTCCACCTGCTCAGCCAGCTCCCCAAACGGCATCGTCTTCAAATCCTCCTCGCTGCCTCCGTACACCGTCAGTTTCGTCGCCTTCGGGATGATCTCCATCGGAGAGAACTTCTCCATTGACCACGAATTGCCCACTATCCCCGTAACACACACTGTACCCCCTTTCTTCGTAGCCGCCAGCGAATCCGCCAGCGTCACCGTCCCCACGAGCTCAAGCACCTTGTCGAACTTCTTGTCTTCCTGCCCCTCGAGCTGCTTCGCAATCGCCCCATCATCCACGTAGAACTCATCCGCTCCATACTCACGCACCACCCCTTCGCGCTCCTTCTTCCGACTCGTCGACGCCACAATCGCTCCTTGCTGCTTCGCGATCCCAACCGCCGCAAATCCCACCGACGACGTGCCTCCACGAACAAGCAGCCTCTCGCCCTTCTGCAGATTCAACGCCGTGTACAACGACCCCCACGCCGTCTGCAGCATCTCCGGCAACGCCCCCAGTACCTTCCATGGCAACTTCGTCTTGAGAACCTCTACCTGCTTCGCCGGCACGCACGTATACTCCGCATATCCACCGTCGAACATGCGGCCCATCCCGCCCATGCACGTCACGGCCGTTGCGCCCGTTGGGATCGCGTTCTCGTTCCCCGGCGCTTTCTCAACTATCCCTACGGCTTCGATACCAAGGATTCGAGGGAACTTCACGCCAGGTGAGTGGCCTTGACGCGTGAACATCTCGGAGCGGTTCAGCCCGAAGGCTTTCACGCGGATGAGGACTTCTCCCGGGTTGGGGCGTGGGATGGGTCGTTGTTCGAGTTTGAGCACCGAGGGAGCGCCGGGCTCGTGGATTACGACGGCTTTCATCATTTTGGGGACGGTGGTGTAGAGTCGTGATAGGAAGCGAGCCACGATGGTCGAGTAGAGTAAAAGTAGTACTGTCTATTTCGTAGTGAGATGATGATATAGGATTAATTCCCTCGTAAACGTTTATTATATTAATATGAAGATTCAGTCTAGGACGCAAGTCAGCTAATGTCTCATCTTATCAGTAATATCAGAAGCAAGGGAAATGAATAAAGGGAGATATACGCAGTACATACCACCGGAATATCTTGATTCAACCCAAATCCTCACCGCTGTCTGAATAAATAATTATCATCCGCTCCCCATTTATATATTACAGCTGAGCTCGAGCTCCAAGCAGAGATGCTCATGATAGGTTATCATACTTTTCAACGTCAGACTTATCCAATACCGGAGATAAGCGACGGCACAATGCATCTAACCTCCGTGAGGGGTATGTTACATAAGATGCAACCCAGTCGCTTAGTTATCTAGATCATAGCCCGGGGAGAACCTAGTATCTTCCTCGGGGCGTTCTTTTATTTTTATTTTGCGAGAGCGTCTATGAGGGTAAAGTTGAGCCTTCTGTCGTGTGATGGAGTTAGTTATCGGTGGGTGATGCGTCATCTTGGACAGTCAGCAAAGCGGAGTCCACTCGGACCGAGAAAGAAGTACATGGGCTATTCTACACTGGAATGAGATTTACAGAGGTGTGGAAGTACCAAGCTTTGATAAGAATTGATATTGATAACCGATTGTGACAAAGATTCAATAAACACCGCTCCATTGAAAATGTTCAGATAACACCAGCAGCAATGACAGCACAATAATGACATGACTCCATCCTTCCATACTCAGTGAAGCCTGCACGAGTCGAGGGAACTTGTGGATCCTGGGCGCCCGCCTAGCAGAGATGTGGTATAGTTTCTCCACGAAGCAGCGCTTCCAGCTGCCCCCTGACTATTTCGGGGTGATTGAGAGCCTGAACTTTCACTTCTTCCAGAGACATATCCTTTCCGATTTTGTGCATAAAGGTCGTTATGGGTCGACAGTACTCAATGTGACCTGCCAATTGATAATGCTCCCCGCGGTAGACGAAGTTTTTTGTTTCGATATGTAAGACTGTCAATGTCTTTGCTGACTTTCTGCACAATCTATCCAGAGTATCCAGGTCAATATCCCTGAACTTTGTCATCTTGAGACATCTAAGCTCAGGCAGATCTGCCCAATGTGCCATTAAGCGAAGGGGCCCGTCATGTGCTTGAAGGTGCAAGCTTCTGATGGACATGAAAGCGTCCTTTAGGAGATGTCTGTCTGGGTACGAAGCAGAAGACACGAGCTCTGTTCCCCTTGCCGAAAATTGCAGCGACGTGATCGGGTTGTCCTTGGCGCGAAGACGGATCACCTTGGTGATCATGTCGATAAGGTGCTTGTTGCACAGGTTGTTCGGCTTCCTACAGCGCACAAAAACAATGTCAAGCCCATTCGGGTCCGCCATGTCCAGTCTCCAGTCCACGCCCAATTCTTTCAGGGCCGTGAACTGTTGGAGAGTGGTTGCCAGTGATAGGAGCGCGCGGCTACTCTTTGGGAGTTTTGACTGTTCTTCGCAGATCGTGCTCATGTGTTCTACGATCTCCGCGTACGACATGTCCTCAGGCAAGAAATACTGTTCCATGTCCTGAAAGTATGTCTGCCGAGAGTAGATCTTCTCGATTGGCTGAACGAGCCCCTTTCTCAGTTCGCGTTTGCCGGAGACTGGATAAGTCAGAAACTGATACCAACGTGGGATTCACGGAAACATGTACCATTCTTCACGCTGGGGACCACTCTGAAGGTCAATGACTTGACCACTTTGGCGAGAGGAGATCCCGCCATTTCCTTCAGTGCCTCGATATCAGAGGCAAGGAATGGCAGGGAAACGCACTTGAACATGCGATGAGCGGCGACATGGCGGAGAGTCCAGCTAACATTGGACAGGTTTTCCAGAGACAAGAAATCGAGGTAGCTGGCTATTTCGAAAAGCAATTCAGCTGGAAGCTGCTCAAGTTGAGCTCTGTGGCTGAGAGCCATGTCTTCCGGAGATAGTTCGGCTCGTAGATATTTCAGATTCAGAGCTGCAATGTAGATAGATGAGGTGGTCTCCAGGGAATGTCTTGTGTGGCTTTCCTGAGCTTCCTGGAGTCTTGAGTACTTGGTGATGAGATGGAAGCAAGACAGCAGGCAGCAGATTTAGGTGAGATGCTGATCCCGCAGAAGGATCAGTCAATGTCCTATTTAGCGCCATTGTCTCAATCTGTCAATAGGAAGTTTTTCCCTTTCAATCAAGTCCAGTCTATCAAAGACCCGGTGGTGGGTCTTAGCGCATTTCTTTATTGATATCAGCAGCAGAACACCCAGTTTAAGGTATGTTTCATAAAATGTCTCCTACTGCGGTCGCATTCACTTAAACGCTATTCATGAGGTATTTTGTCAATAGAAAAAGTCCAAAGGAAATAGGTCTCAATTAGCAGAACAATAGTAGGACAAGATAGTGTTAATCCATAAATCATGCCATGACTCCTTATTAATCATAAGAGCCGAAGTCAAGACTGGTCCATTTCATCCCCGAGTTCCCCAGCGCCTAAGTTGCTGTAGCCTCCTCTGTGAGAATTTGCTGTCATGTTTCCATTTCCATCAGCCTGTCCACCAGATTGTGTACACACGTTCTGTTGGGACGCTGCTGCGGCATTCGTGACATCCTGTTGCTCATAAAATGTGGTCGCCATCATCGCTGCCAGCATTTCCATATCGTAGTCACGTCCCAGTGGGGATGGGCCTATGTTCGTAGGGGAGTGAAGATGTGGTGCTATGTGTGTCCGATTCTCGTTGTCTATCCAGACGCCATCGGTCAGATTACGCACCCCTGCTCTTGGGCGTTTGAAAAATTCGCTATCAAAGGAACCTGACCGCTGGTTCGACAATGCACGGATTGGCGCTGGATGCATCAGAGGGATATTCGATTCAGGTCGCGAAATGGCTATGGGATGTCCCTGGGTTTGGTTCTCTCCTTGTTGGTCCTGTTGGCCAACCCTTAAAGCATCAAGTTGGTTTCTAGCCTTCAACTCCCAGTCATCAGGGCCTCTTCCGGGGAAAGGTGTGCCAGGCCGATTCTCTCCCTCTTTGCGGGGTTGGGACATGGTGAGATATGCTCATAATAAAGAATTATCAAAATCGGTCAGGTATATCCAGTTCAGTCCATGAGACCTTAGAAACTGGTGAATGGCTAATACGGACAAGAAAGTAATGACTGATGGAGAGATGCTTATTTATACCTAGAAATATATATTGTATTGACTGAACGAGGCTGCCCATCTCTGCTGTCACCAATCTTAGCTTGTTTTGCAGCTCGTTGATTGACTGCTAGAAGACATATGTTCTGGTTTGCCATATAGTGCTTACTCAACATCTTGTTACGGGTCTGCAATCTTCGCTCAACTAGACTGGTGGCTAGAGCCAGTGCACTTAATTAAGTATCTAGAGAACTGAGTAATATCGTCTTTCATCAAAGACTATTGCTTGTGCCTTTTGAGTTTGATTTGCTCGGTATACTGTTTTAGAGCAAGCAGCCTATACGAAATATATAAAACTTCATTTCTCTTAGAAGTCCTGAGGCTCACAAACAAGTGCATCGAAAAATGCTCATACCTGCTGCATATACATAGTTAATTCACCACTTTAATTTTGTTAGACCTACTGATTTGTCGTTATATGTAGATAAACGCTCTTGTGAACGATTACTAAGTTGTGCTGTGGTTTGTGCAAAGTTCGGGAGATGCCGAATCGGGGAATCGGTGCAGCTTCCAAGGTTTGCGCTATCCCGACGTGCCATCACAACACCAGCAATCCTAAATTATCCCCAATTCAAGGAGCATTCAGCTATAGCTCCATAGCTAATGAGCCCCATTCTCCTGCCAACCTCGGTATTCACTCGTATAACTACTTGGTGATTCTGATACTCACAGCTCTGTTTCCCAAACAGGCAAGGTGCCCCAGAGCTCTCCACCGGATGATATCACGATGCGCTCAACCAGAAGAGGGCGAGTTCCGCATCCAACTTTTGCTTCAGGAACATGTCTCTCGCCGTTTTATTCGTTGCTCAACGTCTCGAAAACGTCATCCATCTTCGAGCAGGGTCTTTAGACGTCTTTTGCTCCATGGTGCTGCTAATATATTAACAGCTGCCTCGACTGTGAAAGAGAAGAGTCCTACAGCTACAGTTCACTACAGACAAACCACTCCTCAGTCTACTCTACGAGAATCTCTCTGAATATCCTACCACCACCTCCAAACCACATCACTAAATAAATACCTCAATCAATCACCATGCCTCGCGGAGCTGAGTACGACAACGGCATCCCTCAGAGCGACAACGCCATCGAGCAGGGCCAGGACGCCGCTCACGGAACCGGCTCAGGGGTAAGTGACCTGCTTCCCTTACAATCTCTGGTCTTCTTGTCATCACGGACCCCAACTAACCCACTCTGAACAGAACGAAACCATCTCCCGCGCCCAGAAGACCGCCCCCTTCCCTGACGCCGACTTCGAGGACGGAGAGCACAGCGGCGGCGGCAGCCGTGGCGTCCCCCCCTCTGGAAGCGGAAAGGGTGGCCACGAGCCTAAGCATCTGGGTGAGCAGAAGGGCCTGGGTGCTCACAAGGCCGATGGTCCGGATTATTAATTGAATTGATTATGCATGGTTGAAGGCGTTTGTTCTCGGAGATTGGGGAATGGCATGATATGAATGAACTATGGGGAATTACCGATGCCTTGGCTTGCGACAAAAACAAGGTCTTTCACTGTAATGATATTAAATAAATAAATAAATTCAAATATTTCAGGTTTTATATCTAGACCATCTACACCATCTAGTGTCCTGATGGCCTTTGGTAATATAATCTCTAAGTTGTCTGAGATCATTGTTGACTGTGTCAAGATTTCCACTAAGAATATTATGTTCTGGCAAAGCTATTCGTACATAAAGACAAGAAATATTACCTGAGCGTGCTCACTCCCCGTTCCTTCCCCAGAAATTACCAATGATTATTGAATTGTGAGAGAAAAACCACATAAAGAAAAGAAAACTCTCCCTTGCATCCACACCTGCATCTCCTTGTCACATATCAAGCTGTCTTCACACAAATGTTCACATTTTGCATTAGGATGTGATGCTGGTGGGCACCTAGTGGGGAAGGTAACCACGGCGAAGAAGTCCAAAGGTCGGGTGGCGTATGAAATGGCACATGTAAAGCTCCGTGCTTGGCTTCCCTGCATTCATGACAATATCATCGCACAGCTTTTCATCATACTGAATAGGTCCGTCTTCGTTCAGGACGTGTCTCAGGGCAAGATTGAGATCAATCCAGCCGCGGCGGACCCGGATCTCTTCTGCCGCTTCAAGCTCTTCGTTGGCGGCCATGATGGCTTTGTCAGAAGCACGACCCATCGCTTCGATGATTATGGCTGCACAGCGATTCTCACTCGGGAGAGTGCAGGGCTCGATTTCAGGTGTGAGGAGGATATAGTCCGTGTTACCCGGTATATAACCAGTGGCGAGCTGGTTCACGATCGCTGCGACAGAGCTCTTCCGGTTTTCAGTCAGTTCTTCACCAATAGAGTTGACCCCATCATGAGTCGTCAGGCACATAATTCCACGGTTGATCAAGGAAGAGAAGCCCAGCTTGACCATATCATCACATTCCAGGCCGGCGACCTGGAGGACCTTTGCCAAGAACCTATTGGTGTAAAACGACGGGGATCGAAGGGCCGAGATCATCGTGTACTCGAGATCAAGCTTGATCTTTTCAAGGACCCATTCTTCGAGGGGAGGTGCTGAGACAAGCCTACTGTTGATTGTTTTCACGGTCTCCCACAGCTTCATTATGGCCTGAGCGCGTTCAGGCTGGACCTTGAGAAACGACATAAGACCATAGCCGTCAAGTTCCTGAGGCCAGGTCTCTTCATCCAGAGGGCGAATGTCGATACCCTCATACGTCAAGAGAAACTTGCAACTATTCCACTTCAGGGTATAGTCACGTATTTTGACTCTTCGACCGACCTCCGAAGTCAAAGAGGCGGGATCGAACATGGGAATGCTGCGTCTGTCCTGACGGGGACGGTAGCTTCCGGTGTCCGCTGTCTGTCGGCTCAGCTCTCCAGCCTTGTCTGACAGGAGGAACATGAGAGGTTTCTCGGACATGAAAGCGATGTTGGTGAACCAATACTGTTCGATGAGTCTGAGAACGATGATCATCACACGTGCAGCGTTTCTCTGGAGACAGTCGACTTCATAGGGGCCTCTCCAAAGAAGACCCAGGGAGTGAATAGACTCTCTCAACTCCTTTGACAACGCAGGCCAGTTTCCGTTCCGCAAGAGTCTCTTCGGTCCCTGCGGGTGTTCCTGATAGACAAGATAGTGCGTGAGTTGCCATTCGATGGCACCCTTGGGCGCACCCATGGCCTGAGCTGCTTCGTGAATGCTGGCTGAAATCTGGCAGATGATTTCAAAGTCCGCGTGGTTGGTAAGATAATCAGATCCATCCTGGTAATCCTGGAACAGCCGAAGGTCCCTGGCGATGTGACTCCATTTGAATGGACGAAGGGTGCGTGGATCGATCTGGTTATGGAACAGGTCGCCGAAGCACAGACTGCAGCTCAGCAACTCAGTTACTTCTTCATGGAAGTCACCATAGTCGGCGAGCTTTTCCACAAAAGCGCGGACATCGTCCGGAAGCTGAGACTTGTCGATCTTCGACAGCTCGTATATGGCCGGCACGACGCTGGCTACAAGGTTCTGGCGGTCCTCATGGCACCAGAGGGCTCGCTGATTGACAAAAGCAGTCAAGAACTTGGTCACCTCGTCGTACTGGGGCAAGGACATCGCTCTCGGATCGTTCAGGAGGGTATCACAGATGCATACTCCGTCCGCGATCTTATGGAAGTTCTCAGCACTCATATCAGGGTGCTGGAGGAGTCTGTCCCCGATACTCGAAACCTTCCGAGCGTTGACCTCGTCAACTTCGACTGGATGCTCGTATGGGGTACCGCCCCCCATGCAGATAGGCATTTTGGCAACTGATGGTAGATGCCGATAGTGGAGGTGTTTGTTTTGTGATGAGATGAGAAGGAAAGTCACGAGTTGGCCTGCTCGTTTTGTCCGCTCATAAGACAGATGGAGAAGCTGAAGCAGTGTTGCAGGATAGTGCGAAAGCACAAAACAGGGTCTCTAAGTGAGAAGAGGGGCACTGAAAGATTCAGGAAGTTCCTGCAGGGACAGAAAGGTTTTGAATAAAGACACCTGATGATATTTATGACGCGTCGTGAACGCGAGCCCCTGAGCAAGAAACAAACCTGCCACCTCTGTACCATATGGGCATGACCCTACGGAGGCCGCCACACCATGAGCAGATATTATTCTGCTGGAAAATACCGCTAAGGGGTTGTTATATGCCCCAGGAAGGAAAACTCCAACTTGGCCATGAACCCATGCTGCATGATAACAAAAGATGGTATTCTCTAACGATGACAAGCACCAACAAAGGACATGACTCAAAAACGCACAAACAGGATGGATCAAGCAAGTGGAAAAGTACATGACAAACTCAACAGACATAAGGGGAATATAGACATCTACCCAAAACTAAAAGAGATTATCTAAGTGCTGAAGACTCCTATACGATGCCTCGAGGTACTAGTCATGTCCGAATGAGCAAACGATTCACAGAGAATAGCAATGACTCTGTCTACAAGAACAAACACATTGACAGAGAATAAACTGAACTTCTCAGAGATATCACGATTCAGACGAATCTTGTGACTTCTTTTCAGGCGCTGGAGGCGATTGCGATGGAGGTCGTGGGGACGTAGGTTTGCCATTTGGCTCAGGGGTTATAGTTTTTGCCCCTACCAGCTGCACAAGATGTTCGCCCAGGTCTCCAGAACCTTCCAGCTTGCTGATCTTCGATTTGAAGAAGTCCACATCCGATTGCATCCTGAGGCTCTAGTTAGTTATGTCAATGAATAGAATTGGTTTGGGGAGCTTACCTCTGTCGTCCAGCTTCCGTCTTGACAAGAGCTTCCTGGAATGCCTTTGACCACTGCTCCTTGTAACTGTTAAATACAGGGTTCATGATCATCATCACTGTCGATTCTGGAAGGTGCTTCGCAAGAACTCGTTGAAGAGTTCCTGTCTCCTTCACAAGGGTCTCCATGTAAGGGCTCACAGCACCAGTGTTGGTTTGCGCATCCCAATCGATCTTCTTCATGGAATTCACGTGAGCAGCTGCCCGAGAACTCATGATGTCGACCAGCTTCTCATGAATGCCGGATTGATGTTCCTGGCAGAGTCTCTTGACCTTGTCAAATTCCGCGATCAAAGGACTCGAGTTCGAGTGTCTCCGGACAAATTCACGTATATACGGAATCAGTGCAACGATGAAGCTCAGCGCTTGCGAGGACAATGCAAGATGCTTGGTTGTAATGTTCTTCAGTCCAGCGCTCCTTGTGGCTCCGGCGCCAAGGATAAGTTGTGAGGAACGCGAATTGAACAGTTTCAAGCATTCCAGGAGGTTGGATCCTATCTCTTGCGCCATACTGGGTATATTAGACAGGAGATGCTCGAACTCCTCGATGCTCCTCATCATCGCCATTGCAGACTCGGGAAGGATGTACTTCTGCTCGTCCACCACTGCAGTGCGGACCTTGTCCTTTCCGGTACCATTGGCAGAAGTACCATTGGACGTCGGGATATCATCGGGTTTCTTCTCGTGTAACCAGATTTTGCAGGTGTCCAACCATGCGTCGATGTCCTTTGTACTTGCATCTAGTATCCGAGAAAGGGTTAAGTTTTCGGCATCGCCAAAATCTTTGGCATCCCATTTGTCGGAATCCATGACTTCGACGATACGATGTCTTTGACGTTCTCCGAATCGAGAGATGAAATCCCTGATCTGGTTGTCCACAACTGTCTTTAAAGCAGTGCCGCTCCGGCCGGAGATGGCTTCGCATTCATCCGCGAAGAGCCGATTCAGTGTGAAGTATCTCAGGAATTCCTCCAAGGAAAGGTGGGAAGTCTGCTCGGAACGTACTTTCAGCACCTTCGTTATTTGCGACTGAACAATATCGACCGCTTGTCCGAGAAGACTGGACATATCCAGGACCTGCAAGATCTCCTCCTGGACCAGAGCTGCGGTGACTCTACCATCGGGTGTAAGGGTCTTGTCAATGCTTTGTAGGTTCGGGCTCCTAGGAGGTGATTTAAGCCCTCCACCAGGAGACTGTGATCCTAGACCACTTGTGATATCAAGCAACACCTTAACTTGGACACTGAGCCTTCTGAGCGATTCGCTGACTCCAGTATATATGCGGCTAAGCATAGTCTGCGCATCCTCCGCATCGAGGGCTCTGAGGTTTCGAGCAAGAATAGATGACTTCTCCTGCTGGCTCAATTGGCGGCCACCGATCGTAGAAGCTGACATCACGGATTCATTATCGTCGTCACTGGAGCTAGGCAGATGCCTACGAATCAGGCCTTTCATCTCCCGCAGCACACCGGTCTTGAAAGCGGTTGCTGCAGGCATTATGTGGTGGGCTCGACCGAGACCGGTGAGCTCCGAAAGCAATCTCAGCCTCATCTGGTCGTCGAAGTTCATGTACGCAGGGACACCAGATACGACACCAGCTCTCTGTGCTCCACGTGCCCTTTGCAAGGACATACCCCATCGTTGCAGAGTCACGTCTGGTGGTACGTTTTCCACATGACGTCGTAGATCTCCTAGCAAATCATCAAGGAATCGGCTCTCGTATCCCATGCCAATACGGTAACGAAGGGTTGCCAGATCTTCCGAAGCGCCCTGTAAGGCTTTGATGCCTCGTAGATCCACTGTCCTGCTTGGGCGCTCCTGGGTCTGATCACCCTCGTTGAGCAGGTTCGCAGGCTGTTCTCCGGCCATCAATCTCTCCACCTCATCGAGACCTTCCGTAGCTTCCTCGATGTCGCCCCGTTCCACCATCTCTTCACACCTAGACACAGAATCCACTATTTGCCTTAACTGGGCAACGGCATCACCCAGTCTCCGTACATTTTCCCTGCGACGGCGCAAATTAACAACTTTAAGTCCCCCTAAAGCCATCTCTTTGTCGATCTTGTTGAGGTCCTTCCGCAGAATCTGTATCCTTTTGACGGAATCTGCAGCCTCGGAATGTAGCTCGCGCAGCGAGCCGAGAGCGGTAAAAAATGATTTTGAAGCAGTAGAGATGGATGAGATAAGGTGTATCTCGACAGTATCCATGTACCATGATAACTTCTCCTGCAAAATCGCATTCGTGGCTAGTGCCTTTCTGCCGGTTTGGACCGGTTCAAGCGATTTTCCATTTGGCGTCTTTTCGTCCTTGTTCGACGGCTTCGATGCTCCCTGGATGACCTCAGAACGCTCCGATACCACGTCGAACGTGCGCGGATTCTCCAGATGGAAATCCTCGTCGAAATACACGGTTGGAATTGTCGACAAAGGGGTAACACCTTGACCGCGAGAGCGTCCGCCAAACGAGGGTTTCCTTCCGGCAGGATCGAACGGAGAAGACGCACGAGAGCTTATTGATAGTGTAGAGAGCCGCCGCTCCATCCCTCTTCGACTTGGGGGTTCCAGATCATCCGTTCGCAACCCAGCCTTAGGCTGCCCCCGCACCAGCTGGGAGTCGCCATCCTCACCACCTTCTTTGGCTCGTTGGAAAGTATCGTACAAGGATCCGACCTGGGACAGGTACGATTGAAACGCTTTTGATTCGACATGAGGGATGTTCGTCAGAGTCACGGGGGGTATATCGCGAGTGGTCGGTGGCCGGTAACCGGTAGAGGACACAGCCGTGTGCGGGACAAGCCCAGTACGTACGATGGGAGGCTGAAGAAGAGTCGAAATTGCTAGAGATGTGTCAATTCAGTCGTCCAAATAGATGCAATGATATATCCCCACGTACCGTTCTGCCCGGACTCTGCTATCGATGCATGATGCTGGGAGGAGTCCAGCATACCACCGATGCTGACAATCGAACTGGCCGTTGACCCTCTCCTGGGAGAGAATCGCTGGGACGGAGGCACTCGAGGCGACTCATTCTGCGCGAACGAAAACTGCGATAAGGACTGTATCGAGGTCGCAGAGGCCAGGCTGTCGGTCGACTTCCGGGGGCTCACTGAGGACATCTCGTTCGTATCAGCGCGGCCGAAGCCCACGGAGACACATCCACCGTAGATAGATTCAGCGATGTACTATCTGGACATGGCAAGTGAGGAGTATATTTCGAAGAGGCTGACGCAACCCCTAGTACTCAATTGATCGCAACCCTGCGTCGACGTAGGCTATCGCGGAACGAGAGCGCTGAAGCTACTGTACTCTATCCGCAACGTCAACCAGCTCGCCAGCATCCACAGGCCAACCGTTACTCGCCAGATCCGGTAAAGCGCGGTTCGAGACCGCGGGCCCCTGTCCGTGCACTCGGATCTCGGAGGATCTGCTGTTCCGGTCCCGGTTAGGGAGCAATCAGGCCAGGGGAGACCGTCTACACTAGCATAGCCCTTTCACCCAGGAGCATCTGCTAGCGGCACTGAGATAGCATTGGTGCTAATCCAGTCGCGCAGTCCCACGGGTCCAAAAACCACTTAACGCGTCGATGAACGCGACGTGTTTTCCTCGCGTCCAGCAGCCCTTTCGTCGGCGGAGGAACAGAGATATCTTGGATCTTTTTATGCCACTCCGCAGAAACATCCACGACAGATCATCGCAAACGTCAGATCTGCGGCCACCATGGACAGACGCACACCTTACACATTGAGCGTCCTTGCGCCCAGCCAGGATGGCAGCGATGAGTCTCGCACACAAATCCAGGCCCGCCTCCGCGAATTCATCCTCGCCTTCCAGCTGGATAACGCTTTTATCTACAGGTAAGAGGAGTTTGAGAATGGTATCAATATAGTCTCATGCTCACATTTGCACAGAGATCAGCTCCGACAGAACGTCCTGGTAAAGCAGTATTACTGTGACATCGACATCGCACACTTGATTTCCTACAATGAGGAGCTGGCGCACAAGCTCACAACAGAACCGGCAGAGATTATCCCTCTGGTGAGTAGCTTTATCGCTTCGGAGTCCAGGGCACTCTCTAATTGATGTTTTATTAGTTCGAAGCTGCGCTCCAGCAGTGTACTCAGAGAATCGTCTATCCCTCAGAACGAGATGTGGTCGTACCACCCCACCAGCTGCTCATCCATTCCAGCGTGACACATATCTCCATTCGTGATCTGAACGCAACCAATATCTCGCACCTTGTCCGTATTCCTGGAATCGTCATTGGTGCATCCACACTATCATCAAAAGCTACGCTCGTCCACATCCAGTGCAAAAACTGCGGACACACAGAAAACATTTCTGTTGAAGGTGGTTTCTCGGGTCTGACGCTGCCCAGGCAGTGTGGACGCCCCAAGCAGCCTGGTGATGAGCCAGGAGAGAAGTGTCCATTGGATCCCTACGTGGTCGTCCACGAGAAGTCTCAATTCATCGACCAGCAGGTCCTCAAGCTCCAGGAAGCCCCCGATCAGGTGCCTGTCGGTGAGCTGCCGCGTCACATCCTGGTCTCCGCAGACCGCTATCTCGCCAACCGTGTTGTTCCTGGATCACGATGTACAGTTATGGGTGTTTTCTCGATTTACCAATCCAAGGGTGGTAGGTCGAATGCCGCTGTCGCTATTCGAAACCCATACGTGCGTGCCGTGGGCATCAGCAGCGATGTGGATCACACCACGAAAGGCAACGCCGTCTTCACGGAAGAAGAGGAGCAGGAGTTCTTGGAAATGAGCCGCCGGCCGGATCTCTACGAAGCTTTCGCCAAGAGTATCGCTCCCTCCATTTATGGAAACCTGGACATCAAGAAGGCTATTGCATGTCTGCTCATGGGTGGATCGAAGAAAATCCTTCCCGATGGGATGAAACTCCGTGGAGATATCAACGTGCTTCTTCTGGGAGATCCTGGTACAGCAAAGTCGCAACTGCTCAAGTTCGTCGAGAAGGCGTCGCCTATTGCCATCTACACCTCCGGTAAGGGTTCCTCCGCGGCCGGTTTGACAGCTTCGGTGCAAAGAGACAATACCACTCGAGAGTTTTATCTGGAAGGAGGTGCAATGGTGCTTGCTGATGGCGGTGTTGTCTGTATTGATGAGTTCGACAAGATGAGGGACGAGGATCGCGTAGCAATCCACGAAGCCATGGAGCAGCAGACTATCTCCATTGCCAAGGCAGGTATCACTACGATTCTCAATGCCAGGACGTCGGTGCTGGCAGCTGCAAACCCGATCTTCGGTCGATATGACGATCTGAAGACTCCCGGAGAGAATATCGATTTCCAGACCACTATCCTGTCCCGTTTCGATATGATCTTCATCGTCCGTGACGATCATGAGAGGAGCCGCGATGAGCGAATTGCGCGACACGTTATGGGCATCCACATGGGAGGAAGAGGTGTGGAGGAACAAGTAGAGGCAGAGATCCCGGTGGAAAAGATGAGACGGTATATCAGCTACTGCAAGAGGTATTTTACCATTCACTTTTCACTCGTATCACCACACTCAGGCTAACATTTTTCTATAGTCGCTGCGCACCGCATCTTTCCCCTGAGGCTGCGGAGAAGCTCTCTTCCCATTTTGTCTCCATCAGAAAGCAGGTGCACGTTGCAGAAATGGATGCCAATGCACGTTCTTCTATCCCGATCACTGTTCGTCAACTCGAAGCTATTATCCGTATCACAGAATCGCTTGCCAAACTCACCCTCTCGCCCGTCGCCACTGAAGCTCATGTAGACGAGGCCATCCGTCTCTTCCTGGCTTCCACCATGGACGCCGTTACGCAAGGCGAGGGACAGGGCAGCAAGGAGCTCATGGAAGAAGTCAACAAGGTCGAGGATGAACTGAAGCGTCGCCTACCTATCGGCTGGAGCACAAGTCTGGCCACACTGCGCCGTGAATTTGTCGACGGGCGAGGATACACTGAGCAGGCGCTCAATCGGGCATTGGTGGTCCTTCAACGAAGAGACACGATACAGATCCGATCTGGAGGATCCCAGATCTACCGCAATGGAGTTTGAGATGACGATATCCCTTTCTAATCTGTTTGATGCACTCTGTTCTCTCCGATTTATGATGACGATATCATTGTTGCGGTGTATATGGAAATATTTTACGTCGAGATTGTTTTCGGGTCTATTAGTTTGGGACGAAACAGAGGGTTTTGCAACGGCGGATGATACACCGACATTCGCGCACTACGTGGCTGGAGTCTAGGCGTTCTCCCGGGTCAATATAATGCAGTATGCAGTGCTCTGTACCTTGCGGATCATCATTTTATTTTGCATCGTGTGATCTCTGCAGCGGATGGTAATACCTACTTTTGTAGACGATTGCTGAATAACTCTTCAGCATTAACTAGTTACACCCATCAGTTGAATATGGTCCGTTGTATAGTAAACATTATTGTTCGAAGATGTCCAAAACACAATCATCCGATCCTCAGGGCCCTTATCTCCACATAAAAAAATAGACTAGATAACGCCGATACTTCTAACGCATAAAGAAACCTGCAGCTCCTGAAACCAATGACGTTGCATATGAATACCCATGCTAAAGATTCTAAACATCCCACTAGCATAATAATTAATTACACACTAGTTACCATACTCCGTACAGTAGTAGTCGCAGAATAGCCATACTCTTCTCGACTCAACTCTACTCTAGCGTCCCCTCCCCAATCATGAACAACTCACAACGGCTCTCAGACTATAGAAAAACTATCGGGATCATCTGAAACAAGCTGAGACGGACAATCGACGCAAGGGCAATGAGGGTCTCCGCCTTTTGGCTTCTCCGGCACTACCCATCCAATCATTGCGATCTGGATTTTGAGCTCGTTACTTTCCAACTGCTTGGTCAATTTTGTGCAGAGAAGAATAAAGAACGATGGAATATAGCGTTCTGTGGGGGAGACACGAAGGTTGAATTGGGAAAGTGATTCGCGACGCGTGGTATTTTTGGGCGTTGTCTTGATCACTCCGTAGATACGGACGGAGCATTTGCGGAGTAGATAGTTACTTAGTGGTTAGGCTTTGCTGCCTGAGGAAACGTGCCCCGCGGATATCTTGGTTGCGTCACGCAACGAGGTTAGGAACAGAAAAGTTCATTCTCGCGGGCTTGAAGCTGGTAAGTTAACAATTCGAGAAAAGTCTTTCCTACAGATCGTTCTGACATTCTGAGGAGCTTTTGGTCTTGTCAATTGAGACGAATCTGGTGTTGGATTTTACCTACCTACCTACCTACCTACCTAGCTGGTTGGCGCCGCTGGCAACTACGATACTTACGATTACTTGTCTACCTACGAAGCGCTACGATAACGAATTGAACCAAGCGCGCAGTCGCAACTGACATATCTCGGATATCTTTCAGATCGCAAGCATATTCAAGATGGCCCCTCTCATCCGCGTCATTGGGTCTCTCAATGCCGACATGGTCTCTGTGACCCCGCGCTTCCCTGACCCAGGCGAGACTATCACCGCAACGTCATTTTTCACCAGCGCAGGAGGAAAGGGTGCGAATCAGGCCGTCGCATGTGGACGACTGTCACGGCCGCAGCCCTCGTCGACGGCATCTGTGGCTGCAAAGGACGAAGTGAAGGTTGAAATGGTCGGCGCGGTGGGAGGACTAGATGGACACTTTCAGGCTCTACTACGGCCGACGCTGGAGAAGTCCGGACTGGATACGGCCCGGGTTCGAACGATCAACGATGCCTACACGGGAGTTGCGGTCATTGTGGTGGATTCTTCTGCTGGCGGAGAGAATCGCATCTTCTTCTCCCCTGGCGCAAACTATTCGGGCATGCAGCCGATTCCTGAGGTCGTAGGGACTGCGCTCGCAGCGCCAATCCCGGATGTGATTGTCATGCAGGGAGAGATTCCCGTCGAGACTACGATTGCTATCCTGCGGGATATCGCTGCTTGGAAGAAGAATGCGAGGAGTCAAGGCAAGAAGGGCATTGAGTTGGGACCTGATGTCATTCTCAATCCGGCGCCGGCGCCTCCAGAGGGTCTGCCCGAAGATGTCTATGCAGCAGTCGACCACCTGATCATGAACGAGACTGAGGCAGAGCTCATGACGCCGAAGAATGAGCAGCTGCTCAAGGTTGTCCCTGATGCGGAGGGTGAAAGTGGTAAGGAGAAGGTGGCGCGATACTTCCACAAGCTTGGCGTCAGCTTCGTTCTGGTCACCCTCGGCGCGAAGGGTGTCTGGTACAGTGCCACCGATCCTGGTCAGTCTGGAGCGGCAAACGGCTCGACCAGATTCGTCAATGAAGCACCGGCAGCGAAGGTAGACAAGGTTGTGGATACAACAGCAGCTGGAGACACTTTCGCCGGTGCATATGCAGTGCAGGTTGCTCGTTGGCGAGAGCAGCGGCGCGCAGAGGGCAAGGCTGCAGAAGACCTGACACCGGACGACAAGAAGGAACGGTATCAGAAAGCGATGAGCGATGCCATTGGGACATCCACGAAGGCAGCTGCACGATGCGTCGAGAGACAGGGCGCTATGGACAGCATCCCGTGGCAAGACGAGATCTGAAAGGGGCAATCAGATGGAATGGACATGACGACAATGATGTAAAGTATATTGAGACATATTCATCCCTCGTTCTTCCTCCAGTATATAGAGTAGATATTAGACCAATGCCTTCCTACCCCAGGTTCCAGCAGTTGGAACTTAGAAGTCAGGAGCACGAGGAATAATTGGGTTATCATTCTCCCTCCTTGAGCGGTAGGGCTAGCCTTGAGTGAACGTGCCCCTTGGAGGGGGGTTATATCTACTCTTCTATCGATCCTATCAAAGGAGCATGAACGTCCCTTTTTTCTGGAAATGTGAAAATGGGGTGCCAACGCGGTGGATCGAAGAACGTTTTTCTGCATCCCTAGATACCGTTGCTCTCGACGCACGAGATGATGCCACCCGTTACCCAGACAGGCTTTGATACATTCCTCTGTTGTTCACAGGGTATACAATTGGCGGCCACGCCCGGTTCGACTCTCAGGCGACACATTCTCCCCCACTACGGCGGCAAAAGAAACCTAGAGTAGAGTTAGATACGCTGTGGCCATTGCATTGATCCGAGTGTCCGAGGTAAACCCACGGTGTACGGTATCTTTTCTTATACTGGCTCTCGTCTGGCCCCCATCTTGGAAGCGGGGATATGAGTTGCTTTAGTCTATAGTAGCTGTTCTAATCCTGCTATTATATCATGGGGATGAAACATTACTACGAAGGCATCACATGCCATACTCTCTCCTCGTGCGGTTCGCTGATCTGGGCTCCCTGGACGACGTCAAGCAGAGAACCAATTCAGCACACCATCCAGTGTAGCGCTCTTCTCCTCCGCAGAGACGGGATGAAAAGCAAGAGGGGTGAGAACTAGCAGTGAAACGAATCCGGGATGCGCTCCTGGGGACTGTCCAGTCGCATTGAAGCGTGGAGCATAGATATGATCTGAAGGGTTCCTGGACCGAGCGTCCAGAGGTATCGATACCTCGTAATGGCTGGTTCTGGTCAGGAACAAGCCGTAATGGATGGTACGACGCGGGCGGTGTCGGTACGCAACGAGCGTGGAGTCGCGCGCTGGGACAGGTACCTCTCCGCGGAGAATCTGCGGGAGAGGTACTTGCGCGCGTGGAGCGAGTGAGCGATACGCGTGCGTATGGCGACGGTATGGCCGTCACGACGCGCGGTTTCGCCACGTACGGAGGGAGGGCTGCAGGGCTGTCGCATTGACGGGACGATCAAGGCAGCTCAGGAACTGGAATCAACCAGTCGCAAGAGATATCATCGCAATTGATGGTGGCAGCGCGCCTTGCGTCAAGTCCACCGGAGAAGCTTCTGCACAGCCTGCGCGGAAGCTGGAGCCAGACACGACAGGACGCGCGCTCGGGTGGTATTGGTATTGGCATTGGTATCTCTCACGATCGTCAGATTCTCGAATAGGTAAAATTGTTCCCAGGAGCTATCACCTTCAGTCGATCGATTGGATTCAGTTCAGCCCGGTCTCCCCCTCCCAAGGAATTCCTTCTCCGCCTCCCGAAGCACTGTGATCGAACAAGCATAGCTGACTGCGGTGGGAACCCTGCATGGCCTGAACGATTCCTCTGGACCGTGCCCGTGGTCGATATACATTCGCTCCATGCCCACCTCCAGCTCTCTTTCTTCTTCCTACAGTTGTCTCTCTCAGACTGCGTAGAAAGTGGTTTGGGTCGAAGGTCCTCTGTCTGCCTCTCTTTACCATCTCTCTCTCTCTCTTACTACTACTATCAATCTCCTATCTTATCTACTCTAGCTTAATACGGATCGCATATCAGATCTGCTTGCTCTCTGTGCGACAGCGTCCTCCACTGCCAGTCCATCTACACATACCGCCAGTGTTGTGTTGCGTCGACGGCTTTCACCGTTCTAATAACACCTCAATCCTTCTTGCAGCGTCTCCCCGACACGTCTCAGCAAGAGTATTTAAGAGATTGATTCGCGCAGATCCTCGAGATCTTCCTCTCTTTCCTACCTGACCTCATCACATCGACCCTCGAACTTGATCTACCTTGTCCGTGCTCGACTTTACCATACTACTTTACTCTAGTCCAACCACGCTAAGCGCGCTCCCGCACCAAAACAACCACGATCATCACGTCTGAAACCGCGAACTGCCCGCGCTCGACTGCCTATTTCTGCGTCGCGCTCAATAGCCTATTAATATCCTGCCAGAATAATTAGCTCAGCGTCTGCTTTTTCGACATGGCTACTTTAACCATGAGCCCCGCGGTCCGCCAGCCCTTTGCCAGTGTGGACGGCCCGCGTATCCGGTCCCTGCTGAAGACCAAGATGAACCTTGCCAACCAGCAGAATGGTATGTCTATCTAGATAATATACGAATTGATTAACACGCGTTTTTCCCTACAATGACTCGTTCTGACCTTCGCATAGCCGTGTCCCCCCTCTCCCTGAAGCGTCCTGCCGCGTCCGACTCGGAATCGGAGAACGTCGATCCTGCAACCTTCGGCATGTCCACCAAGCGCAAGCGTTCCTCTGATGATGATGACATGTCCAAGGAAAACCTCAAGCCGGCTAAGACGTCGCGTTTCGTCTTGAACACCGTCGAGTCCAACGTGGCTCGCAAGGCCACTCCGTTGAGCACTCGTACCAGCCGTGCATCGACCCCTGCGTCGACCCAGATCAAACCTGCCGGGCGTTCCCCTCAGATGAAGCCTCGCAAGGTCTTTGGCCGCCGCTCAGTCAACACCAACCGCGTCGAGCCTGCTATGCCCAAGCGTACTCCAGTTTCTCGTGCCCCCTTCTCCATCACTACTGCCTTGTCCGCCGGAAAGCCCAAGGCTTCGTCTCGCCCCAAGCCCAGCTCCTGGTTCTTCGACATCCATGTCGACTCAGAACAGGATGAGATGACCAATTTGATGGAGCACTCGACTTGTGTCCTCGACATCAGCGATGATGAGGGCAAGGGCAAGACTGATGCCCGCGGCAAGGAGAACATCCCACCGCATGAATTGGGTATCCAGCTGGCAAGCTCTACTAACGTCTCCGCCGCTACCGCCCGCAAGAACATGACATCCTGCGAGCCTCGCTCTCCCCTTGGAGAGCTGGACGCTACCGACTATTATGCTGATGGCTGCCACTCCCTTTCTTATGCCGTCATTTACGATGAAGAAGCCCAGTCAGCCCCTGAGAAGATCACCACTGTTCTGCAGAAGCTCTCACCTACGAAGTCAGAGCAGGCTACTATTGCTTCTATTTCTTCTTTGCTCGCTGCCACTGCTCCAGTGAAAGATGACGCTCCTGCTACCGCCGACACCACCGCCCCCAGTGAGACTAATATCGAGATCTGGGAGAGCGCTAGCGCCACCGAAGAAGCTGCAGCTGACGCTTCTACTGATGGCGCTAAGCCTATCAACATCTTATCTTCGTAGAATTGCTTCGTTCTCAGTCACTCTAGCGCGGCGTTGACAGGTTCAGTGCTTGGCTGGTGGCCTTCTACACTGTAAAGGCGTTGGGCACAAATGGATAGCGGGACTCATGGCGTTTCTTCGGACATTCGTTTCTACAATACCCCATCTCGAATCTGATAGGAAAGGAAGCAAGCTTTCTCTTTTTTCTCTCTCAATCTCATCTCGTCACTTTTGAATCTTAATCCTGCTATTTTGGACAACTCAACCTGATCGTCCGCGTCGACTGACTACTCTTTAGGAGTAGTGTATGTCCGCGACTTCAGTTCCACATACTAGCGTTGACTGGGTGCTCCATCTCAGTGGAGCAGCGCGCATGTCCGCGATGTGGCTTGGAGAGATACATACGGAGTAGCAGGTCCTCAACCTTCACCCTCCCACCGCTTCTTCCACATCTTTCTAGCTCGCTTCCTTTTCCTATCTCATCTGGTTGTCGATCTCCAGGAACGGATTAGTTTGCTCAAAAGCTTCTTTTCTGGACACGGGTCTGCAGCGGTGGCTTTGTCTTTTATTCAAGGGGTGTTTCGGATCGGCGTCCCGGTAATTTAATCATCTATGGTGTTTGAGTCTGTTCTGTTCTTATTCTTGCATCTAAGCGCGTTTGTCCATTTCGAGTTCCCTAATCTTGTTCCTGTTTTTGAGTTTGTCCCCTCGAGTTTGGTTTGGTTCTTGAATTTTGAGTTCAGATATTATTTTACGGTACATGTTTAACGCCCTGATGTCACATACGAGTTTCCGATGCGATGGATGACGGATATGAGTTTATTGAACTGAATGCACATATGAGAACATCAGCCCATGTCATGTCATGTACTTAATGATCATTACGCAGTATGATGGCAATGGAACTGGATTGAGACCAAACTATACCGTGGATATCTACGAGCAGAGCACTGTCTAATCATCCCTGAAGGAACAAGGAAACGAGAAAACCAAAGCCAAACTTCCCGTCACTCAGATCAATCTCGGGAGATAGATACGATACGACTTCATGCAGGGTCCAATTACGTACGGGGTGCAGAGTACGGAGGGGAAAGGGTCCCGTATCTCTTCAGACTTCCCGCGCAAGGGATGAAACTAGTCTGCCGATAGTTTCTGATATAGATCGGTTCCCGGGTCGGTTTCAAGTGGGGGGTGGAGATCCACGCTATTTCGTATTGAAATTTGAGAAATTTCGGGTCGAAGCGTCGTTGCTTTAATTAATTAGCTAGTAGTTAAGTCTGTCGTTTGGTTTATTGTCTGGTACTTTTTTCGTGTCGACTAGATAACTTTAGTTAGATAGTGCGGTAAGTTGTACGGAGTACGGTAAGTGTGGATGAGCTCGGGTTTACAAATTATTCTAGAAAAAAGGGGGCAAAGGGAAAGTGAGCCGTTAATGCCAGATAAGAACGCGGATATCTAGACAATGTTTTATACTAGAATATCTAATCTTTACTACGATTCATTTCGTTCTGTCTTGTCGAGTTGCGCCCGACCCGTTGGGACCAGATACAAACAGCAATACCCAAGTTAGGCTTTCCCAGATAAACGCTGCTGCTTCTCAAGCTTCTGTCGAAGATAATAGGAGTACCCCATCAAACCGGTAATTCCAACAGCAAGCGATAATGCCGTATAGTGAAACCGCCGGTCACAAACCTCTTCAGAGTTCCAACGGCCACACACTATTAGGGAGCCGAACAGGAATATTAAAAGTGCCAAGATAGTTCTGTTGGATTAGTTTTAGCAGCCGTCATCATAGTAAGCCGGGTATAGTTATGTCCGTATTGCTTACTTGAAAAGATGATTGACGAAGGGCGCCACGAGATATTTGACAATGGGGTTATCGGGATAACCGTTCACGACCGAGATGAGGGGTGAAATGGGTGTGTCACTGGGCCGTAGGGCTGGGCCATATACTCTCGGATATGTCGCTTTCTCCATATTGGCAGGACGAACGTAATGGGATAGCTAGATACGTTCCAAAGCTGTCGGGCAAAGGTTAAAGATATAAAATAAGAACGAAATTATCGAAGGGACAGCAAAATTGGTCATGCAGCACCACAGCAAAGAAACAGAAAAAAATATACCTAAAATGCTACCCGCTGTCCAAAAGGAGCCTAGGCTCCTGCAGCCATACAAGTGAAGGCTTGAAAACCCTTTGCATTCTGCTCTTTATCATTTCAGACCGGAACTATTAAAGAGATCCAAATCCCACCGTCGATAGTTACAGGCATTTGAATGGCCTCGTTTCATGTGAGAGGATTATTGAGCCGTGAAGTGACCACAGTGATATGCGATCGCCTCTTCCAGGGTTCTGGATCTTTAGGCCATGGAGCTCATGTCCTAAGTACGGATCAGTTATGCGAAGCTGCGCCTGAAGTCTCGGTATAGATTTTTGTGTAAAAGCTTGGGACGGGATAGGTAGATGAAACTACAAGTATTGGTAATATCGCTTCGTCCCAGGTGGTATTTGTACTGTACATCCATAGCAAGGCTTTGAGCGTCAACTACTATATGACTAGTATTCCTCTTCGCTATCCTCGTTATCCTCGTCCTCATCTTCATCATTATCATTATCGTCGTCGTCGTCGTCATAATCAGGCTCTTCCCTCTCTTCATCTGCCTCCTCATCCCCTTGCGTGCTTTCTATGGCCGCTGCCGCCGCGGATGCGGTCGCCTCCATCATTTCCTCCCGCTCACGTTCCTCTTCCTCGCCTTCGCTGATTTCCATGGCAAATTGGTTCGTGATGATATCTTCATCTTCAACTTTGATCTTCGTCCCATCCGCTGCGACGACAGATGGCGTGTCTTCTGGGCTCTCCGTCGTTTCTGCTGTTCCCTCGTCTTGAGGCCGTGTCTGGCGCTTTCCAGCAGAGACATTGCCCCACCAGTTGGGGGAGCTTCTGATATGACCACGAACTTCGGTGGCTAGCTGCATCTCCCTCGAGGACGCCGTTGCTGAGTCGAGCGTGAAACCAGCCAGGTCTTGCTCCGCGGCAGCGTGATCCGGGAACGCAACTATACGATCAAATTCAGAATCATCTGTGGCACGGTTCTCTGCCATCAACGTTTGCACTTTGGCCCGCATGATCGTCTTCGCTTTGGCCATGGTACCGTTTCCGTACCAGCCGTCAATCAGTATGTCGCAGGTGGAGCGTAGGAAGCCTGGAGGAGGACCTGGTGGAAAGAGCATGCTGCGTAAGAGAGGATCGGTAATATCGCATACCATCCATAGTTTGCCGTCGAGAGGCAATGGTGGCTCTCCTGTGAACAAGTGGGATGTGCTCATACCCGGTGCGTCGGGGCCTGCTTCAGCAGGTCGCGGTAATGTATGCCGTCGACCCCCTCCTCCACCACCGTCCCGTGCAACTTCTGCTTCTCGTGCGAAAAGGCGAAACATGATTGTCTGGTACTGCCGATATTCTGGCGAGCTACGAGGATCGTGGCCGAACTTGACTATAGCATCCCGCCATGGTCCAGAGCGGAAAATATACCCTATGTAGGGCACGGCATGACGAAGACAGTAACGCTCATCATGAGTAGTAAGTAGATTTCGTATTGCACGACGCGTCCAAAGCGGCCGTTCTTCGAATAACTTCTTGACAGTAGCGATGGTGTGCTGTAAGTTCGGCTCCAACGTCTCAATGGGCGGACAGCTCTCCCGCGGGCCAGATGGAACCTCTTCGGTATCATATGTGACGAGGTAGGTAAGCACCTTTGGCGCTTGTTGGGTGTTGACGGTTGAGACCTTGCCGGACGTGTCGACGGATTGCTTAACAGTTGGGTTTTGCCGATACCTAATATGGTGAGTAAGACACGTTTCTGCGTGCTGCTCCTTGAGACGTACATGTAATTCAATGGAACATCTCCATGACTGAATGACGGTGGGGGGATGATGTCTAGATTAGATCCTGTTCCCCGGCTCAAATCCAGGTCGAATTCTTTCATCTTCTCATCTGCGCTATGTCAGTACACGGAATACTCCCTAAGTGTCAATTTGATAGTATGGTCTTACAGTCGAATGGGAGGATATGCTCCTTGAATTTCTGCGTGAAAGCGCTTCTTGTTGTCGAATACGCGTAGTCAGGCATGCCTAGGAAACGTAAGCCAAGTTTCTGGATAATCACAAGGTATCAAGTACTTACTCCGGAAGACGTGAGTCCTCTCAACCATGCCAACCGCCTCGACATGGTACTTGCCTTCATTGTCGCGCAGACTCCGGAGTCTGTCCTTCGCAGTTCGTCTCTCATTTTCAGCGGTTGGATCCATAGTGAAAGGATCATCAGAACCCCTTTTCCGCTTGCGGCCCGTCCATTTGGGAACAGTGACCTTGAGGACTATGTTGTTTGATGGGAGACTGGTTGACTGGATTGATCTCGCCATAGGATCCTCTGGTCGGAGATTGACGTTCGCTGGAGTGTCTGCCCTCGGTGGTTTGAGGATCTTCCAGGAGCTGTTAGGTGATTTGTTTCTGGCCATTTCTGTATGTGAATACTTACCTTCGATATCCCAGAGCTGCCATTGAGTGTGTCTATGGCCTTATCCACATTTTTTACAATTCCTGGATGCTCCACGCTCACGATTCTCCGGGAAGGGATGGTGTACCAAGGAGCAGTCCTCTCTCTTCTGTGTCCATCAGCCATGGCGGTGTTGGCAAGAAAGGAGAGCAGGAAGATACTATGCAAGATAGCTATCGATGGTATGTGTCAGGGAAGAATGATGCTATTCATGTGTGCTGGGATTGGCCGGTCTGGGTGCATGTACTGGTACACGCGCAAATATGCCCCAGATATTTAAATACTTAGTCAGAACACGAACATTCACTCTCATACGAATATCTCGAAGGAGACCACCAGCAAAGGGTGGAAAGGCAACGACTGGTACGGATAGATAAATAGTCCCCGCTAAATCAGGAGACCCCCACAGTTATACATGCAAAGGCTTGTAAAAGCGTACGCGCAAGATCATATCCTATCTGCTGCTTCCGAGGAAACACTCAGTGGCGGTGTTCCGCATCTATTATGGTCACGTGATACTATTCGTCGCTTATAGCCTCGCTGCAAGATTCATTCCGATATAGACTGATAGATTTCTAGATAGGTCAAGTATATACTGTGACGTGCGGAGGCTTTTTACACAGCTTGGAAGTCAGATAATTGATTATGTTGGCGTCGACTGAAGCGACAAGCAACAGCCACGACCTCGATGACTAAGCCCCGGCAGTTGTGCCAATCGCACATTCTTGTGCCTGAGGCTATCGAATGCGCCACAACCGTGGGAAAAGGAGAACGTCCAACGTTGGGAGCGTTGAGATGCGGAAGTCTATCGCTGGAATTTAGAATCAGAATAAGATTATACCAGAAAGCTAGAGGGTACATTGCACACCATCCTGGCGCAACTGTCGCTCGACGTTGTGATACACCTGTGTGGGCTGGAATTGCAGGTGTCTCCGGTTGGACATTATTGTCGAGAGACCCTCCGCGTTGCCTCACAACAGACCTGAACCGGCACACCCCTCCTTGCCAAACCTCCCCAAGTCTTCTGTTTCGGCCTCGATGTTCTGTCTGTCACGACATCAACTGTTCTTTTGACCTGGCGTCTGTTGGTCCCGCGTTTAGGGCGTCTCGCCGCGCCAGTTTCATCTCCTAAATCGCACTGGGGTCGTCCCCGCTCAGCCTGCCTGTCGCTAAGCGACACGGAGACGGATCCTAAGCAAGTCTACTACTACTACGAGCGTCCCTATACAGCATCCAGTCCGACTCTGCCCCATACCCCAGTACCACGTTCACGGGGACTGCAAGGTACGTCTAACCGCATTGATGCACTTCACCCATCATGTTCTGCGCCTGTCTTCACACATTGAATCAACTCCCGCGCTGTGCTCCCTGAGTGTGCTCGTTGTGCAGCTACTTGGACCTCGACGCATCCCCACAACATACGTGTATCTTCCATTCACATCACCGTGTCGAGCTTATTCGAGTCTGCCTCTGTTCACTCATCCCACGGCCGACACGGTCCCATCCTGTTGCAAGCTAACGATTGTTGTGTCTAGGTCGGGTGTAAACAGATTCCGTCACTGGTCCTCAACTCCTGTCCCGTCCTCCAGGAGAATACATCCGCTTAGTGTGCGTTACCCCGCTGTAGCGGTGTCAGCGACAGTACCACAGTACATGTGCCGACAATTATACTGGTCAAGATGAAGGGTTTCAGGCAGAGAGTGGTAGGTCCTCTTTGGGAGTGACCCCTTTTACGTCCCGCTTCCCAATAAATAGCGCTCTGTTGTGACGTCCCGCATCCAGCGGGTAACACTCCAATTGTTGCTAACCGTCTCAGCACGAACAGTTATCGAGGGCGAAAGATTCAAACAAGTCCTCCAAGAAGAAAGACTCGAACAGTTCATCCCAGAGTCAAGCGTCTAGCGCGAGCGCGGCCCCCCAGGCTCCGTCTCCGGCAGCGAGCCCGCATCACGGTACACCCACCTCATCCACAACTTCTGTCAATGATGTGAGAAACAATTTGGCTCACCCTGTGGATAATGGCAATTCAGGTGGAAATCCCCCTCCGGCTGGTAACCCCAATGCAGCCCCTGTCGCGAATGTCGCCGCCGCAGGCGGACCACACTATATACCCCAGGGTCAGAACTCAAGTCCTGCGGCAGCCCAGAATGCGAACAATGCCCCTACCACCCCAACGCGGCCAGGACAATCAATGGCGCCTAGCGTGGTGATCAGTCCAAGCGCACCGGTATGTTCATTTGTCCGATGGATCATCCTCTTTTCGGTGCATCGTGATATTGTTTCCAGTCTAGACATTTCCGTGGTCTTATAGCTGACTTTCTTTTTTCTTTACAGCATGTCCCGCCTCCTGGTGCAGCAGAGACGATGCCCGGTGATCTTGCACCTCCGAAGAAGTCGCATGCCTTCGACCGGTTACAGACAACCCCCAAGGATATCCAGGAGGGTATCAGAACACCGAAGCGCCAACACTCGTCTAGATTTGACATCTCAGACCAGCGGCAGAGAGAGCTTGAGAAGCTCCCCGGATTTCATGAAGTGCCGCCAAACCGCCGCCAAGACCTCTTCATGCAGAAGATCGACCAGTGCAATATTATCTTTGACTTCAACGATCCAACTCAAGACATGAAGTCCAAGGAGATTAAGAGACTGGCTCTCCATGAGCTCCTGGACTATGTTGCCAACAACCGCTCGGTTATCACAGAGCCTATGTATCCCCGTGTTGTCGATATGTTTGCGAAGAATCTCTTCCGACCTATTCCACCTCCCGTCACACCGCAAGGAGAAGCCTTCGACCCGGAGGAAGATGAGCCGGTTCTCGAGGTGGCATGGCCTCATATTCAAGTGGTCTATGAGTTCTTCCTGCGATTTATTGAAAGCCAGGATTTCAACACCAACATCGCGAAGGCCTACATTGATCACCATTTTGTGCTCCAGGTATATCTCATCCTTGCTACCATAGACGCCGTTGGAGACTGACTATTGCGACTAGCTCCTCGAACTCTTCGATTCAGAAGACCCTAGAGAACGCGATTTCCTTAAGACTACACTTCACAGGATCTACGGGAAGTTCTTGAACTTGCGCTCTTTCATCCGTCGCTCCATCAACAACGTCTTCTTCCAGTTCATCTACGAAACGGAGCGCTTCAATGGAATTGCTGAGCTTCTGGAGATTCTTGGATCCATTATCAATGGATTCGCCTTGCCGCTGAAGGAAGAGCACAAATTGTTCCTGACGAGAGTTCTAATACCCCTGCACAAGGTCAAGAGCCTCAGCATGTATCACCCGCAACTTGCGTACTGTATCGTCCAATTTTTGGAGAAAGACGCAGCATTGACAGAGGAGGTAGGTCATTGCATTAATCCCATTGGATGGTCGATACTCATTCAAACAGGTTGTTCTCGGTCTGCTCCGCTACTGGCCAAAGGTTAATAGCACGAAGGAAGTCATGTTCTTGAACGAAGTGGAGGACATCTTCGAAGTCATGGACCCTGCGGAATTTGCTAAGGTCCAAGAACCCCTCTTCCAGCAGCTGGCTAAATCAGTAGCTAGCCCACATTTCCAGGTTCGTTCTACTTGCACCTATCACGTTCGCTACTCTGTTCTAACATCCTTAAGGTCGCCGAACGCGCCCTCTATTTCTGGAACAACGAGTACTTCTGCAACCTCGTCAGTGATAATGTCGAAACAATCCTGCCAATCATGTTTGCCCCTCTCTATGAGAATTCAAAGGGACATTGGAATAGGTATATCTGGTTGCTGTTCTGGTCATATTTGTTACCATTGCTAACTCCATCTTCCAGGACTATCCACAGCATGGTATACAATGCGATGAAACTGTTCATGGAAATCAACCCACAACTTTTTGATGATTGCTCTCATGAATACAACGAGCAGCAGAATAGTGCAGAACAGCGCGAAAAGGCACGGCAGGACAGATGGGAGCAGCTCGCTGAACAGGCCAAGCTGAGGAAGCAAGGCCTCCTTCCTTCTCCGGCAAAGGCCCCTGCTCCCGCTACAGATACGACTCCTCGTACCGATGACATCGACCCAATAACCCAAGATAGCCAAAAAAGGCTTAATGCGTTGAAACTACAGGACGAGGCGAGCCCGGGTAAGGAGAGGAGACCCGAGCGACAGAATTCGGTTAGTAGATGAAAGATTCCTTGAATTATGTCTCTGCGTTCTTAGCGCTTGCACATTTCCTTTATACCCTCCTTTTCAAGTTGCTAAGACATTATTTTATTTTCTATAGCTGTCATGAGTCTTATGGCTAAACGTCCGTTTGATCCAGAGACGCCGTCGCGGGTCCCTCGATGACTCTCGGAGAAGGCGAAGCGGCAGCGGTAGCGAAGCTCGTCTACGTGGAGAACGGCGTAGTTCTCTGGGCTCAGGTGCCAGAAGTCCAACGACAGCAGTATTTCGGAAGTAGCAACTCAGCCAGATAATGTCCCATAGGCTGGCTGGTGGGGTCCCTTTCGGTTGAGTGCTCTTACACTTGATGGCATAGCGAGTACGCGCTGTGATGATATTCATTTCTGTTGTTGACCTTTTTTCCTCCTTCGGTTTTGTGTACATGCGCTTCGAAATTCTTTTTCCTTCTCCTCTGCCTGCCGAGGGCCAGTGATCTTTGAGCGCACATTCGAGTTGGACCGTTTAGAACCGTGTTCGGGTATGGAAAACAGGTGTGAATGGCGTTGTCGTCCGTCGGCCCAGATGTCAGGCGGACCCTTTGATCTTTAAATACCTCAAGTACCTATCGCATAACACTACATAAAGATTCCATTTGTGATGCCTGTGGCAGTAGTGATGAGCACGTGACCACACTGTAGAGTATACGGGAGCCGCGCGGATTCAAGCATGTTTGATAGGCCAGTCAGCCGCGCGGTTAGCGGAATGGAAAAACATAAACCCCAAATTACCTATTCCGGACTAGCGCATACGTTCAGGGTCTCTGCGATGCCCGCGTTCCTGTGCTGGTTTCTGTTCAGAAGAGGCTCTAGGCGTGGTCTCTCGCGCGCGCATCCCGGCGAGAAGCCTCATATTCCTTTCTTTCTCCCCACTCCCACGTCTCACCCAGCCGCTCCTTATTCCTTTGTGATACCCTGTTTGCTGTTGTTGCATGTCTCCGCCTAATGACCTTGCGGAATCTTGATTGTCGCTCCGTTTAATTTGTGTTCCTGGTTCATCACCAACCCGGATCAGAACATTCCCCAGCTCCCCTTCCGCATGTGAACGAACGACAACAGAATCCATTGCTTGGTGCCTTTATTTTAAGCCGGCCTTGTGGCCTGGCAGTGAGTCAATTCGACCAGAACAGCCCGCACTCCCTGGGCCGGAGAACCGTCAGTTGTCGCAACAATGGAGCGAAATATCGATACCTATGCCAGTAAGCTGGCAGACGAGAAGATCGGTATGGTTTTTCAGCAGCTTGGCCGCATATTTCTGGAAGATTTACAGAGCTTTTGCGGGACTTGGAACGGACACGATTTACTGACTCCTTGAATAGACACCAGGGTTAGAACAAATGTCGCGGTCGAGTTACGGGATAATATCGAGCCGCTATGCTCAGGTTCCAATTACCCCGTCTTCCTGGCGAAGCTGTGGCCGGTGTTCAAGAATATCTTGAAGGGAGATCCTGTGTTTACGAATATGTCATACGAACAGGTGAGGTTTCGACTAAAGAAATGTGGAGATGCTAGGAGGGGACTAACACTGTTGGATGTCTTTAGAAAATGAGGAACTGTATTCTCGAGACGCTACACCGGTTACCGATGGCCTCACCTGATGTCGAACCCTACGCTTCTGAAATGGTGGATGTGTTGATGGGACTGGTACGAGTCGAAAATGAAGAAAACGCTGTCCTTTGTATGAAGACGATTATGGATTTGGAGCGGAACCAGGCCAAGGCCACAGCGCCAAAGGTCCAGCCTTTCCTTGAGCTCATCCAGGAGATGTTCCAAAGCATGGAACAAGTGGTCCGTGATACTTTCGATACGCCAGCTCAAGGCACAACTCCGGGGATGCCATCGACACCGAGCACAACATCCCAGAATTTCCAGTCGCCGCGCCCAAGTTCACCAGCGACGTCAGTTGCAGACTTGGGACCGGATCAACAGGCAAATCACCACCTACTGAAAGGCATGCAGTCATTCAAGGTTCTTGCAGAATGCCCTATCATCGTGGTGTCCATCTTCCAAGCTCACCGCAGCTCTGTGACACCAAATGTGAAGCTCTTTGTTCCTCTGATCAAGAGCATTCTTCTTTTACAAGCCAAACCTCAGGAAAGAGCTCATACAGATGCTGCAGCTCAAGGCAAGATCTTCACTGGTGTCTGCAAGGAGATAAAGAATCGCGCCGCGTTCGGAGAATTCATTACTGCCCAGGTGAAAACAATGAGCTTCTTGGCTTATCTGTTGCGGATGTACGCACACCAGCTACAGGATTTCCTTCCGACGTTGCCTTCGGTGGTCGTTCGTCTACTGCAAGACTGTCCTCGAGAGAAGTCGAGCGCTAGGAAAGAGCTTCTGGTTGCGATTCGTCATATAATCAACTTCAATTACCGCAAGATATTCCTCGAAAAAATCGATGAGCTCTTAGATGAGCGGACCTTGATCGGCGATGGCCTTACCGTTTACGAAACAATGCGGCCTCTTGCTTATAGCATGCTGGCCGATTTAATTCATCATGTGAGGGATCATCTGAATCGCGATCAAATCCGGAGGACTGTGGAAGTGTACACGAAGAACCTGCACGATGATTTCCCTGGCACGAGTTTCCAGACAATGAGCGCCAAGCTGCTATTGAACATGGCCGAGAAGATATCCAAACTGGAAGACAAGCAGGATGCACGATATTTCTTGATCATGATTCTCGACGCTATCGGTGATAAGTTTGCAGCTATGAACCATCAGTACGAAAATGCCGTTAAGGTTTCCAGAGCAAATAAGAAAGCTGCCGACACGCCCTCGGATAGCTTTCTTGCGAACAAGGAGTCCCCTCCAGACTGGGATGAGATCGACATTTTCTCAGCAGCTCCGATTAAGACTTCGAATCCTCGTGATCGCGGTGCTGACCCTGTCGCCGACAACCTGTTCCTTTTCAAAAACCTCATCAACGGGCTCAAGAACATCTTCCATCAGTTGAAGAATTGCAATCCGGAGCATATCCAGATTGACCCGAACAGTGTCCCGATCAATTGGTCTGAGGTGTCCTATGGGTACAATGCCGAAGAGGTCAAAGTGATCAAGAAGCTCTTCCATGAAGGCGCTCGTGTGTTCCGTTACTATGGTGTGGACCAAACTCAGCCAGAAGTTCAATATTCCTCGCCATTCGAATTCCTTGCTAGCCAATATACCGCTCCGATGACGCGAGAGGAAAAGGAACTCCTGGAGAGCTTTGGCACGGTGTTCCACTGTATCGATACAGCCACCTTCCACGAAGTCTTCCATAGTGAGATCCCTTATCTCCATGAGCTCATGTTCGAACATGGTGCCTTGCTTCATTTGCCGCAGTTCTTCTTAGCAAGTGAAGCTACATCTCCTGCATTCTCGGGAATGGTACTTCAATACCTGATGGAGCGTATTCATGAAGTCGGAACTTCCGATATGACGAAAGCTAAAATCCTGCTAAGGATGTTCAAGCTCTCGTTCATGGCCGTTACCCTTTTCTCCGTACAGAACGAGCAGGTTCTCCACCCCCACGTTACTAAGATAGTGACGAAGTGCATCGAGCTCTCAGTGACAGCCGAAGAGCCTATGAACTATTTTCTGCTCCTGCGGTCTCTTTTCCGTAGCATCGGTGGTGGACGATTTGAGTTGCTGTACAAGGAGATACTTCCACTTCTTGAAATGTTGCTGGAGACCTTCAATAATCTCCTAATGGGTGCTCGCAAGCCTCAGGAACGTGATCTTTACGTCGAACTAACTCTCACTGTCCCAGCAAGGCTGAGCCATCTTCTGCCTCATTTAAGCCATCTCATGCGGCCGATCGTTGTGGCACTCCGTGCTGATTCCGATCTTGTTGGACAGGGTCTCAGAACACTGGAACTTTGTGTGGACAACCTTACCGCCGACTATCTCGACCCGATCATGTCGCCCATCATGGATGAGTTGATGACGGCGTTGTGGGACCACCTACGGCCGAATCCTTACAGCCACTTCCATTCGCATACTACAATGAGGATCCTAGGGAAGTTGGGCGGCCGAAACAGGAAGTTCTTGAATCACCCACCAGAGCTATCTTTCCAGCAATTTGCTGATGACCTCCCGAGTTTTGACATTAAACTCATTGGCACCACTGAGAAGCGTCCCTTCCCGACGGAGATCGGAGTTGATCTTGCTATTGGAAAACTGTTGGAGACCCCCAAAACACCAGCAGCCAAAGCCTCCGATGGTTACTATAAGCAGCAAGCCTATCGTATGTTGAGCTCACAGCTCAAGCTTTACATTGGGTTCGAACATCTTCCAGAAGATCTGGGGTCTCTTTTACGCCTCCAGGCCAATGATCTATTCGAGGGCAAAGCCGGCGGTGTTCCTGACATTTTTGAGAAGTCAGAACGGTCAAGCTCGATTCCTAAGAAGATCTCTCAAGAAGAGACGTTGAAGAAACTGCTGAAGGCTTGTCTCCTTGCCACCACTATTCCCGACCTGGAGCAAACAGCTTCTGCCTTTGTGGCAGATGTTTTTAAACACTTTGTTGTCATCGAAGTCGGTCGCTCCCTTGCGCAGGCTAGGCATAGTCGAAAGCCTTTCGATGTCGCAAGTGGAGAGGGCCCTGTGTATCTGGACTCCAGGCTGCTCGCGGAAGTTGTGGTTGACTGTTTCTCTTCCGATAATCCTCAAGTCCGCGACTCTGCCAAGACTGCCATGAAAGTCATCAAAGATGCAGCTACTGTCATTTTCGGGTCCCCTGAAAGAGTTCCAAAACTGCCTTTCTGGCAACATCTCTCTCGCACGTTTGGCCACAGCTGTTACAGCGAGGAGTGGTTTACAAAGGCCGGAGGCAGTCTTGGTATTCATATTCTCGCCACGGAGCTCGAATTGGGTGATGCCTGGCTATACGACAAGCAGGCGGAATTCGTCCGAGCTCTAATGTATGTCATCAAAGACACACCGTCAGACTTCCCTGCCAGCACTCGTGTCCAGGCACAGGAGACCTTGGATCTCATTCTCAAGCGTTGCAGCAAGAACTTCTCGAAGGACGATTTGAAGAATGAGAAGAGCAGACTATATCTGTTGTGTGGCTTCTTCATTTACGAGCTTGCACATATGAACAAATATGTCCGCGAGTCGTCTCAACGTAGCTTCTCGACTATCGCAGGAGTGGTCGGATGTGAAATCCACGAGCTCATGTTCCCCGTCAAGGAACGTCTGTTGCAGTCCATCTTCAATAAGCCTCTGCGTGCACTGCCATTCCCAACTCAGATAGGCTTTATCGAAGCTATAACTTTCTGTCTGGGTCTGCATAACAATATTGTTACGTTCAATGATCCTCTGAATCGACTAATGCTAGAGTCCCTGGCTCTGGCAGACGCGGACGACGAGTCTCTGGCCTCGAAACCGAACGAATTCAAGAACGCAGAAATGATCGTCAACCTGCGCGTTGCTTGCCTTCGCCTCCTATCCATGGCTATGAGCTTCCCCGAGTTTGCCAATACCCCCCAGAACACCAGTCGTGCGCGTATCATTTCAGTGTTTTTCAAGTCGCTCTACTCTCGATCTCCGGAGGTCATTGACGCAGCGAATGCAGGATTGAGAGACGTCCTCACGCAGACCAATAAGCTGCCGAAAGATCTACTCCAGAATGGTCTGCGTCCTATCTTGATGAACCTACAGGACCCCAAGCGCCTGAGTGTCGCAGGTCTGGACGGGTTAGCGAGGCTTCTGACTCTCTTAACCAATTACTTCAAAGTGGAAATTGGTGCCCGACTTCTTGATCATATGAAAATGATCGCGGATGATGCGACGTTGCAGAGAGTTTCTTTCAGTCTGGTTGAACAAAGCGCCCCTATGAAGATAGTTGCAGCCATCTTCAACATATTCCACCTGCTCCCGCCCGCGGCAACGTCCTTCATGGAACACCTCGTGAACAAGGTTCTGGACCTCGAACTGAAACTGCGGCGCACTTCAAATAGTCCATTCAGGAAGCCGCTTGTGAAGTATCTGAATCGCTATCCGAAAGAAAGTTGGACTTTCTTCCAAGCTCGATTCCATGATGAGCGATATGGTCGTTTCTTCGGGCAGGTTTTAGCAGACCCTGAAAGTGAGGCACTGCGCTCTGCGTTGGTTGCAGACACAGAAGGCTTCATATCAGCAAGTCTTGGCCAGGAGGCAACTGACGGCAAGAACACGGCAGCGATAAATGCTATCTACGCTGTGCACTCGATATGCTCATATCCATCTACTAAAAAATGGCTTGTCTCACAAGTGGATCTTCGATCTCGTCTGCTAAGTGCAGGAAGAGATCTCGAGATTAAACTTCGAGGCGATAAACTACCTGCAAACGAGAGATTGAGGGTTGAACAGGCTGAGGACCAACTAATGCAGGTCTTCACGATCTATCTGGCGGAGTCGGTGCAGGATCTTGACTTCCTCTTCGAGATTATTGATGCATTGTCTGCAGACGAATTGAAGCGCACCTTGGCCTTCCCAAAGTTCATTTACAAGCACATTATCACGAATGAATCGATAGACTACAGGCGATCAGTCATTATGCGGTGCTTGGATCTCTATGGCCAACGCAATTCTTCACAGAAGACAAAAACATATGCGTTCCACAACTTGGTCAATCCCATTTTCGCCATGGACGTCAAGACTACCTGGAATAGTGCGCCTAACAGCCCCAAGCTCATGGATAAGAGTATGACTGAGTCAATTCAAAGTCGCCTATGGAGACCTCAGCTGGGAGACATCAGTGAAGAATCCAACCAACCTGGAGTGGACCATTCCCGAATGGAGCTTCTACAACTGTCTGCCCTTCTCATAAAGTACCATCACCAGACCGTGCAAGACTCTCGAAAGGACATCATCAAGTTCGCCTGGAACTACATTCGCTTGGAAGATATTATCAACAAATACGGCGCCTATGTTCTCATCAGTTACTTCATAGCGCATTACGAGACGCCGTCCAAGATCGTGGTCCAGGTATATGTCGCTCTTTTGAGAGCTCATCAGAACGAAGGCAAAGCTCTTGTGACTCAAGCCCTGGATGTGTTGGCCCCTGTCTTGCCAAAGAGAATCCTTTCTACCAGCAACAACCAAGCTGCAGACCTTAGGTATCCGTTGTGGGCGAAGTGGCCCCGTCGCATTCTTGCAGAAGAGACTGCAAACCTGCAGCAGGTTATGAGTATCTTCCACTTCCTTGTGCGACAACCGGATCTGTTTTACGAGTCCAGAGAACACTTCGTTCCTCTTATTGTACCGTCTCTGATTAAGATTGCGGCACCGCCTAACCCTTCTAACGAGAGCAAAAAGCTGGCTCTCAACCTAATTGGCCTCATCTGGCACTGGGAGCAGAAGAGAGTCAAGGGCGCTGCGGCGACATCTAATGGAGTTACAGAATCGCCGGGTGGAAGAAAGCGTAAGTTCGAGGATACGCAAACTGCGTCCGCTTCTCCTTCGGCTGCGCTTGCGCCGCCAAATGTGCGCGAACGCTCAGAGTATCTCGTTCCTCATGATCTCCGGGCTGCTATGGTGAAATACCTGATCACCTTTATTACAACTATACCAGAGAGATTCGCTGTACCTGCCTTCAAGCTTCGGGATCTTCCTTCTTCGAAGCCTCAACCTCCAGTCTTGAGCGGGGAGATGATAAAAAAGGCTGTGCAGCTCTTGCGGGATCTGATGTCGCCTGAGTATTGGAGTGACCTTGACATCGACCTCTATCAAAAAGTTACGGAACCTATACTTGCTGGTGAGAAGGCTGACAAGCCGGACGAAAAGCACACAACAAGCATCATCAACGCTCTACAAGTCGTGCGAGTAATGCTTGCCTCGAAGCCAGACGACTGGATCATGGCTCGTTTGCCGCTGATTCAAAAGCTTCTGGAGAAACCTCTCCGATCAGATAATCCTGAAATCCAAGATTCGCTCCACGGCCTGGAAGATGAGATGGAAATTTCACCGAAACTTCAGCCCCCGGTTAAGCGTGTGCTTGATGCTTTGCCAGATGAGCAGCCCGAGGAAGAGGACGCAATGGATGTTGATAGTTCGACCTCAGAGTTCGTCACTTATTTGTCGGCTATTGCAACTGAGGGTCTCTCAGCCAGCAACTACATTTCTAGTCTGAACATTCTGTGGACTCTTTCCAAGAACAGACCTTCCGAGATGGATGCTCATATCCCTCAAGTTATGAAGGCTTTCTCCCAGAAGCTTGCCAAGGAACATGTTGCAGCATACACCAATAACCAGGTTCCGGGCCAGTATCCTCCAGGCAACAAACTTGCGGAAGGCGTGCCGGACCAGCAGGAATTTGAAATCGGCGTCGACCTTATTTTCAAAACGATAGAATTGATCTCCGTGCGGATGTCCCATCTTGGAGAACAGAGACGTCCATTTTTGAGTGTCCTGGCGCAGCTGGTCGAACGGTCCCACAATATCAAGCTGTGCAGCAAAGTTCTCGGAATGGTAGAGACTTGGATTTTCCACTCCACAGAATCCTGGCCCACGCTGAAGGAGAAAACGGCAGTGTTGCACAAGATGCTTCTCTTCGAGTCTAGACCAGACCAAACCATGCTGAAGAAATTCTTGGATCTGGTCATAAGGATCTACGAAGATTCCAAGATCACCCGTACAGAGCTGACCGTCAGACTCGAACATGCTTTCCTCATCGGTACCAGGGCACAGGATGTTGAAATGCGCAACCGTTTCATGACAATTTTCGATCGCAGTCTGACTCGCATGGCTAACTCTCGGCTGAGTTACGTACTTACCTCTCAGAACTGGGATACACTTGCCGACTCTTTCTGGCTTTCTCAGGCATCACATTTAGTGATGGGTTGCATCGATATGGCATCCCCAGCGCGGCTGCATCCTGACGACTTCACACTCTATCCGGTCTCGTTTCTTTTTGGTGTCGCTGAGAAAGACTCAAGGAAAGAAAATGTCATCGTTGATAATCAACTGGAAAACTTTGTTGCCGACCGCAGACGGTTTATGACGGAACTGGGCGACGTTCGCATCCGTGATCTCATGGAACCGCTTTGCCAGCTTCAGCACACAGATTCCAATGTTGCTCACAGGCTGTGGACCACGTTGTTCACTATCTTCTGGTCGACATTATCGAGAGAGGAACGCATCGATCTGGAGAAAGGCATGGTGACTCTGGTGACACGCGAGTATCACCAAAGACAACTCGACAAGCGTCCCAACGTTGTGCAAGCTCTACTTGAAGGTGCAGTGAGAGCCAAACCAAGGTTCAAGGTGCCGCCTCACGTCATGAAGTACCTTAGCCGGACCTATGACGCTTGGTACACTGCCGCTGTTTATCTCGAAGAGTCTGCAATAAACCCTATCATCGACACCCCGGCAGTCCGTGAAAGTAATCTGGATGCCCTGGTCGAACTCTACGCCGGCTTGCAAGAAGAAGATTTCTTTTACGGAACTTGGCGACGACGTTGTAAGTTCGTGGAGACCAATGCTGCACTGTCCTACGAACAGCAGGGCATGTGGGACAAGGCCCAGCAGCTGTATGAGAATGCACAGATCAAGGCTCGCTCAGGAGCAATGCCCTTCTCACAAGGTGAATACTACTTGTGGGAAGACCACTGGTTGATTTGCGCGCAGAAGTTGCAGCAATGGGAGATTCTTAGTGACTTCGCCAAGCACGAAAATATGAATGATCTTCTTCTCGAGGCCGCTTGGAGAAACATTGAGAATTGGCAGAGTGAAGCGAACCGTGAACAGCTAGAGTCATTGATAAAATCCGTGTCAGATGCGCCAACTCCGAGACGCACGTTCTTCCAGGCTTTTATGGCTCTGCTGAACTTCCACTTCAAGAAGGAGAATATCCAGGATTTCAACGGAATATGTGACGAGTCTATCCAACTTTCCATCCGCAAATGGCACCAGCTACCGAAGAGGATCACGAATGCCCATATTCCGATACTCCAGCACTTCCAGCAACTTGTTGAGCTGCATGATGCAAGTGTTATTTGCGCTAGCCTGGCCCAAACGAATGAGAGAAACTTGGACACCAAGTCTGCTGAGCTCAAGCTCTTGCTAGGAACCTGGCGTGACCGTTTGCCTAATGTCTGGGACGATATCAATGCCTGGCAGGACCTTGTTACGTGGCGTCAACACATCTTCCAACTTATCAACGCAACTTACCTTAGTCTCTTGCCTCCCCAGACAAACAATGTGGCCAGCAACTCTTATGCCTACCGTGGATACCATGAGACCGCGTGGATTATCAACCGTTTTGCCCATGTTGCCCGGAAGCATCAGATGCCTGAAGTGTGTATCAACCAACTCAGCCGGATTTATACGCTCCCAAACATCGAGATCCAGGAAGCCTTCTTGAAGCTAAGGGAACAAGCCAAGTGCCACTACCAGAACCCTAAGGAGCTTAATAGCGGTCTGGATGTGATCAACAATACCAATCTCAACTACTTTGGCGCCCAGCAGAAAGCAGAATTCTACACACTCAAGGGCATGTTCCTCGCCAAACTCAATCACGTCAATGAAGCAAACGAAGCATATGGTGTTGCTCTCTATTATGATCTCCGACTTGCGAAGGCTTGGGCTGAATGGGGTCAATATAGTGACCAGCGTTTCAAGTCGGATCCCACGGACTACGAGTTGGCTAGCAATGCTGTTAGTTGCTATCTCGAGGCAGCGGGCCTTTACAAGAACTCGAAGTCTAGGAAACTTCTCAGCCGCATTCTCTGGCTTCTCAGCCTTGACAATGACGAAGGACGCATTTCAAGTGCCTTTGAGAACTTCAAGGGTGACACCCCAGTCTGGTATTGGATCACCTTCATCCCACAGCTGCTTACAAGCCTGTCCCACCGCGAGGCTCGTCTTTGCAAGGCTGTTCTTGTGAAGATCGCCAAACTCTACCCGCAGGCCTTATTCTTCCTTCTGCGAACGAACAGGGAGGATATGCTGAGTATCAAGAAACAGCACGAGCAGAAACAGGAGAAGCTCAATCGCGCAAGACAGCAGGCTCAGGCTCAAGCTGGCGTCAAAGTGGATGGAAGCGGACCAAAGCCCGCAGCCGCGAATGGAGAAACATCTACGCAAAACGCCCAGGCTGCTGTCAACAACGATGGTACTGCTGCATCTCAGAACGCCAACGGACAGTCTAATGGCCAGGCGCAAGCGCAGAATACAGGACAACAGCAGGGCCAGTCCCAAGGCCAACAGGCTCCACAAGGTCAGAATCAGGGTCAAACGTCAAACCAGAACCAGCCGGCAGGTGAGGAACAGCCACAGAAAGAGCCACTCAAGAAGCCATGGGAGTACTCGGATGAAATCATGTCTGGTCTCAAGACAGCATTCCCGCTGCTTGCGCTGTCGATGGAAACAATGGTCGACCAGATTCACAAGAACTTCAAGTGTCCACCAGACGAGGACGCGTATCGACTTATTGTTGCGTTGCTCAATGATGGTCTTGCCTACGTCGGTCGTATGCCGGGCTCTTATGCACAAGACTTCAAGTTGCCTCCTGCCACAGAAGCAAACATTACTCGCTTTGCGGAGACCATTCTTCCCGCACATATCCGCAAGTCTTTCGAGGCGGATTTCGTGGTGAAGAAGCCGACAATGTACGAGTATATCCAGAAATTGCGTCGCTGGCGTGATAAGTTCGAGGAGAAGCTCGACCGACGACCGCAATCTCAGTTCCTTGAGTCGTACTCCCCGCACCTCAGTGAGTTCCGGTTCCTCAAGTTCGACGAGGTTGAGGTCCCTGGCCAGTATCTGCTGCACAAGGATAAGAACCAGGACTTCGTGCGTATCGATCGCTTCCTTCCAGACGTTGATTTGGTGCGGGGCATTGGCGTCTGTCACCGTCGCCTCAAGATCCGTGGCCATGATGGCAGCGTTCATCCTTTCGCTGTGCAACACCCTGCAGCTCGTCATTGCAGACGTGAGGAGAGAATCCTTCAACTCTTCCGTATCTTCAATGGTCTTTTGGCGAAACGCAAAGAAAGCAGACGACGGAATTTGTACTTTCATCTTCCACTCATGGTGCCTTTGGCGCCTCATATCCGTCTTGTTCGCGACGATCCTTCGTACATCTCCATCCAGGGCATATATGAAGATTATTGCAGACGTGTTGGGATGAACAAGGACGAACCAGTGCTCTTTACTATGGAGAAGATGAGAGCTCTAGCGGAAACGAAGCAGAACCGTACCCCTGACCAGCAGCAGGTCCTTCGTACTGAGATCCTCGTTGCTATTCAGGAGAAGTGGGTTCCGAGCACGATAGTGCTGGATTACTTCCAACAGATCTATCCCAACTACTCTGACTTCTGGCTCTTCCGTCGTCAATTCTCACACCAATATGCGGCGATCGCGTTTATGACCTACGTGATGCATATGGGCAACCGGTATCCAAACAAGATTTCGATTTCATGTGCTACCGGTGACATTTGGGGATCTGAGCTCATTCCGACCATCAACCCGGCCAAGGCTTTCTTCTACAATCCGGAGCAAATTCCCTTCCGTCTCACGCCAAATATTCAGACTCTCATGGGACCTATTGCTACGGAAGGTGTCTTTGCTTGCGCGTTGATGGCCGTTGCTCGCTGCCTCACCGAGCCTAAGCATGAGCTCGAACAGCAGCTGAGCATTTTCGTACGCGACGAGATGATGTTCTGGGCTACAGCACAGCACCGCGGTCCCCTGCCAAATCAGCAGTTAAGGGACCTGGTCTATAACAACAGTGATATCATTGTCAACAGAGCAGTGAGCCTTGCCAGCCCTCCAGAGGGTAATCTTCCTGCAAACCAGACGACAATCGATCTGATTTCCAAGGCTGTGAACCCACAGCATCTGGCATCGTGTGATGCTCTATGGATGCCGTATCTCTGAGTGGATACGAGTATTCTGCGGTTGATTGGCCCAAGTGGCTCATCTATCATTAATTCTAGTTCCTGGTTTTGTTTTCTGTTGCTTTTACGGCGTCTTCTTTGACCGAGCATGTTCGGGTTACAAAAAAGAGCATAAGGGTCTGGCAAGCTGGATGAGCTATTTTTGCTTACTAGCGTGGCGCTTCGGAAGGGATATCTTTACGGTGGACATGATGGGTTTAATTCTTAACCATGTATTCTGCTTTTTCTGTATAATGTTCGAATTCTTTACTGTGTTATCGTGTTATCGAATTCAAAAACCAGCTATGTTCGTTTAAGCTTAAATTTCGGAGGTAATGAGGCCTTTCGGTCCTGAGTATTTATCTTCACGATATTGCCCGGTGAATCGGGCGATATGAGCAGTCTTCATTTAGTTGTTCCCCGTCGGGAGTTTGGATGTCTTCAACAAGCGAGACCAGACAACTCCATATCTTTATTATTAAAATGATAAATGAATCTTCGATAATAAAACCCGGTGTAGACGTGTACAGGAAGACCCTAACGCCTGAACCTCATGGGGTGATAAATCATAATGAACGTTTTCAAGTTCATACAAGAGACGGCTTCTTCTTGATACCCAGACCAGCCGAGAATGGTTGCTTCTTCGGTTTCTTCACTCGGGCAAAAGAAGGCGGTGGCATTTCTTTCTTTTCCTCAGCCGCAGGAGTGCTGTTGTCGACCTCGTCCTCGACTATACGCTTCACCTTCTCCCCGCTAGCGGTCATGAACGCCCTTCGTGCTGCCTCCTCGATTTCCTGCTCCTCCTTCAACTTCGCCTCGTTGACCTCATCTCTCACATGCGCCAGCGCGACGTCCTGTCCTAGCGCCTCTCCGCGCTCAATACGCGCATTCCTGGTGCGGATCTCGTCCAGCGCATCCGCAACTGCCATCTCGCGTTTTGAATCAAGCATCTTCTCTTCCAGCTCCGCCATCTTATCGCGCTCCAGGCGTTCTTGCTCCTCATTTTCCTCTCTCTCTAATCGCGCCAACGTCTCCTCTTCCGTCTCATTATAGCTCTCTGCCTTCGGATCTCGCCACGGTTCGAAATTTCGCTTCGCGCCCTTTTCGCATTGGTAGTCCATATTCTTCGGATCTGTCTTGAACGTGATCTCGCCGCTGCATCGCGTACAGCGGATGTAGAAGCGGTAGATGGGAATCGTGAGGTATTTCTCTTCGGTGGTCTCTTTTCGAGCATTGAATTTGCGACCTTTGTAGATATATTCTCCACACTGCGTCGTAGGCCAAGTCAGTTTGTGCTCGAGTAAACATCTTAGGAGGAAGAAAGGTCTTGAACTCACATGCATGCATTTCATACTGAATGGTGCCATCAATCGAACGGTCATCAACTATTCGCCATGGTTAGTCTTGCGCCTGTTATGTGCATGATTCGAGAAGATCGATTCTTACCTTTGGCCCTGTTCCCCTCAGATGACGCGGCGTGCGCGTAATCGCGGACGGATCGAAGTCCGGGGGGTAGTATTTCGTCTATTTAATGCCATGTTAGCTTGCTGTCTCTCTAGTCACGGTGAGCAGGTACAGAGTAGCACTTACCAAGACCTTGCGCTCAGACATGGTGGGCGGATTTCAGATTTCTTCGGGCCAGGGGCAGTGAAAGGATCAAATATGGTGGGTTATATGCTCGAAAGTGTAATGCCCAAGTATCCCTACGGCCGCTGGGATAGCAAGATGCGAGGTGAGGCTGCTGTATTGTATAGCAGTAAATCATCTGGTGGCGGAGTTGATAGAAGGACGATGGTCGGATATCATCACGTGGTTATACGAGCACGGGCCATTTAATTTTTACTCGTCTCCGATTGGTTCGTGGTTGGGCTGCCATTTTATGTACTCGACTATTCCGTATAGCATGTAATAGTTAAGTGTCCTTGAGGTTATGCGAGCAGCTGAATGAAATCTATGAGATAGTTGTTATGTGATCTACAGGGGAAATCAATAAAATAACCTCTATGCAACTGCAGCCATATGACATACACGTGCATCTATCAAGTACATACAGCAAAGAGCTATCCTGCTCAGTAGTCTGGTTATATAGTTGGGATAACAATCGCTATGAACATAGCAAGCTATCATAGTAAGCGACTAAAGATCAACTGCTGAATAATCCTGCAAGCCTTGTAAGATATGCTAGGATCTCAGTATCAAAAAGCAAGCCGGGGAAGAAGCGGGGAAGGTTCGGCATGCCGATGAGTGCACGGGCCATGCTGTTGTTCATCCAGCGTCGCGCCTGCAAAAAGACGCGACGAGCAAGTCGGTACCAGGACACACAGCGACAGTTGGAGGCATGATACTCTGGCCAGTATTATCGCAGCCCATCTCGGTCAGATAACAGTGTGAGAATCGAAATAGTCCTCCTCTGCAGATGCTCCGCGACCTCCCGTGCCAGAGTCGAATGAGTCGCTCCACCGCTCCCTCCCAAGACCTGCTAAACAATCATGGAGAAGTTCCTGCGCTCCTGGCGACAGGACGCTCTCAACCGGGGCCAGCATGAGTCTGCGATCTATATTGGAGATAAAGTGCTTGCGCTGACAAGTAGGAACTTCCCTTGCGTCCGCTGCTTTCGAAGTCGCCGACTAACTGGAGTGGATGCAGACAGTGATGCGGATGCATTTTGGCTCGCTCAAGTGCACTTCTCCAACAACAACTACACCAGAGCCCTGGCTTTACTGTCGCGCAAAGATCTCATCTCTCGAAGTACCTCCTGTCGATATCTCGCCGCGCACTGCTATATCAAGCAGAATAAATTCGACCAAGCCCTGTCCATCCTCGGAGACCACAATCCAACACACTTGATCAGCACCAGCAATAGCCGGCGCAAGCTGCAGCATCTCAACGGCAGCCATGTCACATTGCGGAATGGGAAGACCGCCTCAACGCGATCGGATCGCATCGACCGAAGTGAAGAGCGAGAGCGGGAGGATGCGAACAATATTCGTTTCGAAGCGGCTATGTGCTATCTCCGCGGCTTGTGTTATGCAAAACAGAATGCGTTCGACCGGGCGAGGGACTGCTACAAGGACGCTGTCCGCATCGACGTCCAGTGCTTCGAGGCTTTTGACCAGCTGATGAAGAACTCCTTGATGTCACCGGCTGAAGAGTTGGACTTTCTGGAATCGCTGGATTTTGACTCCATCGCAGCAGATCCATCCGTGGCGCAGGAAGCTGCTCATTTCACCAAAATGCTCTATACGACAAGACTCTCGAAATACTCATCTCCGTCGACTCTGTCAGATGCCACTGAAACCCTTTCGACACACTACAATCTCGCAGATAATCCCGACATTCTCCTATCTCGTGCAGAGGCTCTCTATACGCAATGTCGATTCGTCGAAGCTCTTGAGCTCACGTCATCAATTCTGTCTTCATCGGATTCATCTGTACTAGCTTCACAAAATCACCAGGGCCAGAACCTGGGACATTCCCCTTCAGTGTACCCCCTCCATCTCGCATGTCTCTACGAAACCGGAGCCACGAATTCCTTGTTCCTTCTTGCCCACACTCTCGCGGACAATGCACCAGAGGAATCTTACAGTTACCTGGCCATTGGGACATATTATCTGTCAGTCTCTAAGATCGCAGAAGCAAGGCGGTTCTTCTCTAAAGCTTCGCTACTGGACCCTCATTCTGCTCCTGCCTGGATAGGTTTCGCCCACACATTCGCCGCTGAAGGGGAACACGACCAGGCCATTGCAGCCTACAGTACGGCGGCTCGGCTCTTCCAGGGTAGTCACTTACCTCAGCTGTTCTTGGGAATGCAGCATCTAGCTTTGAATAACATGTCTTTGGCCCACGAGTACCTATGTGCTGCTTACGCGATGTCATCCGGTTCGCCTTCCGGCTCTCTCCCGATACCCACCGATCCTTCAAAAGGTCTACCACCACTTGGCGGTGATCCACTAGTGCTGAATGAGATGGGGGTGGTCTTGTACCACCAGAATCATCTTGAAGCGGCCGTGGAGCTTTTCCGCCAGTCTCTTGCCCTGGCCGCATCCCTACAATGCGATCCCGGGGCTTGGGTAGCGACGCGAGCGAATTTAGGGCACGCTCTGCGTCGACTGGGCCATTTTGACGCATCCCTGCTGGAATTCGACGAGTGCCTCCGAGTTAGTGCTGGCGGCGCTGGATCTGGATACGGAACCGCTGCTGGCGATGGTAGCGGCGTAGTTGCTACCTCATCTGGAGTGGGTGGCTATGAAGACCGTGGGCTAATCGGATCACTACATACATCTAGGGGTCTCGTCCTCCTTGAGCTGGGTCGAACAATGGATGCTGTAACCGCCCTTCATGAGGCTGTTCGCGTCTTGGGGGCCAGTGGCGGTGATGCAGCCGGCGGAGCAGGAGTTGCTGGTACGCTGCTTTCCCGTGCGCTCGAAATCTGGGCTCTTGAAGGACGTGGGAAACCAGAAATAATTGAGAGGTCAACGAGTGGAAAGGGTAAAGGCAAGAGTGCCGTCCGCACGCGTGAGAGAGGCCTTGACAGAGTCCCAGAGATATCTAGGCGCAGACGAATAGAGACTCAATATGCCGGGGAAGAATGGACCGACGATGTGTTTGATGCGGAAGCGACTGTTCCAGGACAATCTAACACTCTTGAAGAGAGACTAGAAATGGAGCTGGATGAAGAAGCTGACGGTTTACTTGATCGAGCTCTCACCCGAGTACGGCCTCGCCCAACGAGACGACACGATGGTGGCCAGGCCATGGAAGTCGAGTCATTCGAGGATCCTCCTGGGAGTCGCAACCGAGGCAATCGACGAAGTCCTACACGGCGCATCCAAGCCCGCGGACAGCATGGGGATGTGCGGTGGCAGTGATTCTCGATTTGACCGTCTTTTCTTTTCCTCACAATATTCCGCAGTCCCCTTCTTCCGTCATTCAGCGTTGATGAGAACCGCTTTGTGCATTGACTATACTGGGTGCATGGTCAGGCGTTTGGGTAGCTCTGAGTTATTGCTACTCGCTGATTCCAAAAGGCCTTGGGAGGCTTATTTGAATACTTTAGAGATCAGATAATTATGATATGAGCGTCCAAGTTTTGGACATAATCCATCATTAACCAACTTTTTTGCTCACAAATTTTCCGTATCTGGTCTTGTCGTAGTGGATTTATTATTGTAGAATTCGGTGAACGCCCATTGTGTTGGCCATCATGTCATGTCATGTCATGATGTGACTGACTCCTTAACTGCACTGGAGGGGTCCCTGAATGTGACATTTTCTTCATTTCCCATTTGCGGAAAGTTCAACACACGCGGCTCAAGGTGTTTCGTTTACGCCGCGCAAGCCCTTGGCGCCCGCTGGATCTGCCATGGATCGTCAAATCAACAATTTGGTCAGTCGATGATCACACCAGATAAACGCCCGTAGAGCACGATCGCATATGGTCAAGTTACTCGCACCCTGGACTAGTTAGTTGAGAAGTTGCTTATAAAACGTGGAATCGCAACTTCCAAGGGCTTACTCAGTCCTCTTGACAATTCTCGAAGACGTTTGAGGACCCAGTGCTCCCCACTCTTCCAGGGGTTTCGGAGACCACTGCCGTGGTTCAGTGGCTGATCATTTCGCTCGGTTCGCTCGCCCCCATGGGATCGGCAGAATCGTCTGCGGAGTCTCCAACTTGCCCAGCAAATCCAAGCAGTTTCACAAGACAAAAGGAGGCTGATCACGAAAACCACGATGTCGAGTGCCGCTATCTCTTGGCGAGGTAAGAAAGAGGGCCGGCATCGGAATTCCTTCCTCTTGTCAAGAATATTGTCGAATAAGTAACACTGTCGGACCGAATACTTGAGAGAAGATCGCGCAGTAGTCGTACTACATTGGACGGTCAGGTACAGAATCTGACTAATAACGATCGTCGAATGCGTCAAAGAAAGAAAAGAAGTGCAGGATGCTGTGGAACACTCACATGGTACCTTGACCCTCAAGTAGGGCTCTTTTGTCTGTTTACCCGCCGCGCTATCTACGGTCCGTTAAGCGCTCCACAAGGGGAAAAGGGACATATAGTTAGTAGGGAGCTAGTCACGGTTGAACCCCGACAAGTCCAAGTCGACGACAGACGTAGTACGTATGCACGGAACGCGAGCAGCGCACAGCACGTCATTCTACATGCTCCATAGGAAAAAGGGGATTCGTTCTAACCCTATCGAGTGAATATCAAACGGTCTGTTCTGAGTCAGCCTGAGGGGCTGTGTCGAGATCTAGGTACGGAGTAGTACACCATATCTATCTGACAAGATGCATGCTCCGCACGCCTCCAACGCTCGAACGGTTTCCTCTTTTGGTAGATCCACAGGCAGACGTCTGGACCTATTTCAGGTTGTACACCAGAGCCTCATGATGGCTGTGTTGCGAACTGTTTAGATGTTCCCAGGCTGCATGTGCTGGGCGCTAAATCTCTATTATTTTTAGGATGATCAGCCGCGAGTCACGACTAGATAGCCCATAACAGGGGCTGGGGCCTTGGACAAGTGATATCTTGGACTAACAGGAGTAGCTATTCGATAGCTAGCTTAGTGCGATTATGACTCCTTGGCCGAGCAAGATGCCGAACAAAGTCGTTCTTTGTCAATATTGCAATCCTGTACGACTTTTATGCACTGGATACATCCAGTGGCAAATAACATGATCTATACTGATGGATGACCATCGAAGATAGAGATAATCAAGGAGGAGAGGCGTTGATGTAGAGCAGATGGAGAGATTCAGGCAGTTTGAGAGATGGCCAACCTGGCATCCCGTGATCATTTCACCGCCTTTCATTGGTCGGCGCGTTGAAACGGGCGAGTAGAGGCTTCTCTCTGGAATCATTATTCTCGCAACATCTCACATATCGTTTTATCTATTGAAGTACAAATGGTTGTACGAGCAGAGGGTATCTGCAGTCAGTTCATCAATGTTAATGCAGATCTCTATCGACTTCTCTTAGCAGTAATTACCCCCGCTCTGTACTCCAGTTGACATTGTCCGAGGAACCCATTCGGATATGAACGAGCTACAAAGATGACTACCATATCTATCGGGCACTCGAGATCAATAACACAATGACTGGTCACTGCAGGGTTCTGCTGCTCTACAGCAACAAAGAAGAGAGTCGCAAGAAACAGGCAGTGTCGCACAGCTCCCGAAGATCGTCCGAACGAGCCAGGGTGCAATCTCCCTTAGCCTCTCAGGAACTGTCGATGGCGGTTGGTCTGCCTTGGGAGAGCCGACACATGGGAGCATCTGTCTCATCCCAGCCAGGGACTTCGTCATGACAGCGTCTCATTCCCACCGGGCGTTTTCGTTATCCAGTCCGCTTCACGATCTCTGACGGTTTCTCCGTTTAAGGTTGCCGCCAACACCAGGGCCGTTTTGGACTCTGACGCTTGGACGACGCGGTGTATGTGGCGCCGCCGCTATAGATCCACAAAAGCTTGTCTTTCTTTAGGATCAGGGCAGTCGATCCCTTGGGAGACGGTTTTTCCTGGCGTACCTATCTCCACACCCGTGGCAGTACCCACGGCTATGCCGCGTGAGAGGCACTTTCTTTGTTTCCAATGCGTGGCCAGCTAAAAGGCCGCTGGGTCGCCCTCCTGGCCTCCAGAAAACGAACGCTGTCGGTGATGGAGGACGCCCATGATCTCCGCGTCCGTACGGCTTCATGATGCACGCTCTCTCGCGCTCGCTCCCGTCGCGACGGGGCAGCGCAATCTTTCATCTGCTGGGCTGCTTCGCCTTCGCGTCCGGTCTCCTCATCTTCGTTATGTGGTTTGGTATGAATTCTGACCGCGATCGTATCCCGCCGCTCCTGACCCAGTTGATCCCCGCTGGCCATTGTACCTGCACTAGCTCGACCATTTTCCAGTGCGATAGCTGTCTGTCCTGCGCTGCCAGCGACTTGTCCGTCAACGGACCGACGTCAACGAAACCGTACTGGAAGTTCCAGTACGGCCGGGATGATCAGAATGAGGGGCTGGACCGCGCACAATGTCAAGTTGCCTTCCCTGGCCTCTTCGAGGACCCGTCTCGAGCAACGAACTACTGGAGAGAACGCGGTGGAATTACCGTCGATGATCTCGACGCGATTCATCTGCAATATGGAATGGCTCGCGCGTTCATACACAAGGGGGAGCTATATGTGGTCGCTGCCCGTGCCAAAGGGGAGGACCACCGTCGCAAGATCGTGGCCACTTTAGGCTCAATCCATCGCGCGCTGGTCGCGTCGCCGGAGAGAGCTTTCCAGCATGACCTTGAGTTTATCTTCTCCATCGAAGACCGGGTGGATGATGTGGTGGAGGACCCCGACCACCCGATATGGGTACTCGCGAGGAGGCCAACGGAGCAGGCTGTCTGGCTCATGCCAGACTTTGGCTTTTGGGCATGGGATAATCTCTACAACACCATCGGCCCCTATGACCAGGTTGTCGATCGAATAAAGGCTGCGGATATTCCGTGGTCGGAAAAGAAGAAGCAACTCGTCTGGCGCGGGAAGCCAAGTTTTGCTCCGAAACTGCGACGGGCACTGATTGACGCCGCTCGGGGAAAGCCCTGGGACGACGTGAAGTCTATCGATTGGTACAAGAAGACGAATGTCATTAAGATGGAAGATCACTGTCACTACATGTTTATTGCGCACGTCGAAGGTAAGAATCCAAAAGACTAGTATTATCTCTTGGGATTTTCTTTCTAACTATCGCTTAGGTCGATCTTATTCCGCGTCGTTGAAATACCGTCAGGCCTGCCGCTCTGTGGTTGTGGCACATAAGCTTCAGTTCATCCAGCATCATCATTACCTACTCGTGTCATCCGGACCGAACCAGAACTTTGTGGAAGTCGAGCGCAACTTTACTGATCTGGCGGAGAAGATCGAGCCCTTGGTTGCGAATCCAGCCCTGGCAGAGCGCATTGCCGACAACAACGTCAAGACATTCCGCGAACGCTACCTCACCCAGGCTGCAGAGGCGTGCTACTGGCGGGCGTTATTCGATGGTTACGCCAGGGTGTCGAATCAGAACGTCACCTTGTTAGAAAAAGACCAGAAAGCCAGAGGACTGCGCTACGAATCGTTCGTGATGCTAGAGAGTCGTTTAATGTATGACTTCTCGACATCCGTGTCGTCGCAGTGGTACCGATGACGATTTCGGTAATGCTATTGACAGCCTCAGACATGCATGGCGTCGCATCTCATTGAATCGCATTTCGGAGTTGGCGGTTGTAGCAGGATTCATTCTAGATACCTATTTCCGGTTGTTCTTTCGGATACATTTGTCTGCACATACATATTTACGCTTTGTCATCTCACATCGAGCTGATGCCGAGTGAGGACATGGTACTTTCTTTTTAATACTGATAGATCGCGGCAGCTGTCTTGCTCACGATCTAGACGAGGAACGACACAGCAGATTATGGTTAGATCATTCGTTTATTGCTACATACATTCGAAGGGCGAACATAGATGTCCTAGAGTTTCAAGATACATTTAAAAAATATATCTATCCAGCAATCTCGTACTGACAAAGACTGTCATCATAACTATACAAGCAACCCATTCCGTCCTATAGCATAAAACACATAACCACTGCGACCAACAGCATTGTGCACATATTCCACGTAACTCTCCCAGATCCCTCTGCCAACAAAGCCGTGAGATCTCCATCCCCTTCTTTGCCTCCTGACCCCCCTGACCCTCCTGAACCAGCGCCACTGCCAGAAGAGCCATCACCCTCACCCTCACTCTCCCCTGATCCCGACCCTGACGACCCCGTACTCGTCCCAGAGATACTCACCCCACCACCCAAAAATGGCTGCGCAGGCAACGTGTCCGTCCCTCTCTCGATCTCCTCCGGCGGCAGCAACACATTCTCTAGAAACGGACACTCCACCCTCTCCTCGCCACCATTCGACTGCTCAGGAATCTCATTCGTCACACTAATCGGTAGATCGAACACCGTATAAAACTCCGACCCATTCAGCCGGAACGACTGATGGATGGATATATTGTACTCGCCCCGCGCGGAGCCCCGGCCCGTTCCAATCCCAGTCGACGACGGATCCCCGTTCCCGACGAGACAAGCAGGCCAGATCCAAGTAACGTGTTTGACAGTCGAATCGGGCTCGAGCGATAACACGGGTCCGACGAAGTCCGTGGGGTTGTTGCGGGGTGTTGAGCCGTTGGAGATGGTGAAGTTGTGGATTGTCGCGTACGAGGTTAGGAAGATGGTTATGTTGTGGAAGAGGGTGGGGGATGTTGATGTAGAACTAGAGCTCGAAAGGGGGAGTTGGCCGTCGCCAGATACGTCGATTGCGACTTGGAGGGTGTCTTGTATTTCTCTTATGTTAGCACAATGGGCTATCTATATAATTTATGGACAATTCTCGTATGAGGTAAGGGATAAATGGAACACTCACCACCCCCTAATGGCGTAAAAGGCTGCGGAGAGTCGAGAATTGCTAATCCCGGCGTGAAGATCTGGCCGTTTACGATCGTGAAACCTGAATCTGAGTTTCCGTTCGCAGGTACGGCAGATTGGATAATGAAACTGAGTAGGAGAATTGTACATAATCGGAGGTTAAATGAGGGCACGTTCATCGTGAGGGCGAGACGCTATCGTAAACAAAATGTTGCTGATGATGACTGATCCGCCGCCTGCAGCATGATCTCGCGAGCTGGTGATTATTTCAAATAAAAGAGAGGAAGAGAAGGCCGTGGTGAATTATCTATGGAGAGGATGTATGTTCTAGGTACTCCGTCGTCCTGAGTGCATTCAATCAAAACCTGCCAGCAGATCTGGAGAGAAATATCGATCCAAACTCATCAGATTAGATAGACTGCTGTCCACGTTCTATAGACCGTCGGGGCCGCATGTGGGCATAAAAGAGCTGGCACGTTAGGTTATGTATCGAGGCGTTTGCTCCAAGTGAGTATAACATCTTAGCTTTGTCTTCTGCATAATGCAGACCCTGATATTATAAAGCGGGGCCAGGTAGGACTGTTCCCCTATGCAATGGTAAAGCCTGCAGTTCCTGCGGGAGAATATGTCCGACTCGAGCTGAAACCGGGACTGTCAGGGAGAAATGCCTAGACGGGAGAGTCTAAACTCTAGACCGTAGTCGACGACTTTATCAAGAAATATACGAGCATGAAAGAGGAAAGTATTTCGGGAGTACAGCTCTTTTCTCTCAAAGGGTACAGCCGCGGCTGTTTCTGAATTAACTAGCATGGTGACATATGTATAGATCAGCAACTAGAGCAACGCATCGGCTAGACCTGAGCTGAACGACATATCAAAGCCCCAATTTGGAGCCAGCATGCTTATACAAATAATCTCTAAAGGACGTCTCCCACATAGAAGACTTAGTATACAAAGACATGTCGGGAAAAAAAAAAGCAAGGATATAAGATAAAGTTGCCCAGGAACCTGAAACACCAGAGACCGGTCCCGCTAATTCTTTTTGAAAACCGAAAAACCGCGCCTCTAAATCACCGTGACAACCCAAAGCATTTCATACAGGCATCGACGCAGGCACCGCCTGCGGATTTAAAGCATTTTCTAACCCCACAAAGGCGGGTGGATATATTCCGACGCCCGGTCCAGGAGATTCGGGATTGTCCATTCTCCGCTCGTCGAGCTTTCTGGGGTCGGTGGTGGAAGAGATCCCACACTGGGCGTCATTGCCGACCCAGACCCAGGCTGCTGATAGCCGGCCATGCCTGCAGCAGCCGGGTTGGTATTTGGGGGTCCAAGGAAGCCGTTTCCAGCGCCGGTAGACGGAGATCCCTGGTTATTAAATGCGGCGTTGAGCTTCTGTAGGGCACGGAGTGACTTGGTGAGCGGCTTGGCCCACTGTGTCTGCGTGTCAGCAGCCACCGACGCAGGAACAGCCGTGGTCGCTGATGCTGATGCGGAGTCAAGACCTGATATTGAAGTGTTTGTTATTCCAGGGATTGTATTAAAATGACTGGTTTGTTGTGCTGTCGTTGCCATGGCTTGAGGCGGAGACGTTATATTCGTACGACCTGTCTGCGTTTCGTTTGGGTCGTAGACACCCTCCGCAATCGCCCGATCGGCGATGATGACCTCGAGCTGGCGAAGAAGTGTCCATACGTGAGAATCAGACTTCGATTCTTCAATCACGGCGAGAAGAAACGCGCAGCTGATGGCACGCTGCAGACTGATCCATGAGCGCGCCGCATGGGAGTTGACAGAATGCAGCTCAATATACGACTGCACCGTCATCATCAGACTGGCAAAACAGTCTTTCCGCATCGTAGCAGTAGCAGGATCTTTGGTGTCGGCCGTAGGCTTCACGGCTGGCCGGCACAGTTCCGACGTGATATAGGAGACGTGCAGTTTCAACTGTAAGCATTCAAGGTGATCCTTTGCCGAAAGGCAATACTTCCGGTCACGAAGATGAGGTGTCGCATCGGTCAAGACCTGCTGAATTCGCTCCTTGTAGGCCTGGATGGTTTTGAAGCTCATCTGCGAATGGGGGCTCAACATGCGGCCCTTGACAACCTCGAGGGTTAACGAAATAATCCGACATAACGTCTCGAAGTACGAGCGATCGCCTGGTTTAGAGTTAGATCGATATGCGATATCCGGTTGGCCCACGGCCGTCGTCGACGGTCTGTCGTATGATAATGAGAAGTGGCTATCTTGCCAAGCCATCGACCACCTAGACGGTATTAGTCACAACAACCTTCGAGGTAGAGACAGTGTCTACTGTTCTTACCAGACATGTCTTCTGATGTATCTTTCTCTTGGCGAGAAGCGATTCGACTCCACATGGAGGCCCAACGATAAACCCATACGCAGCGTCATACCTGATACCGGTTAGGAGACTCGAACGGGAACAAAAGAAGGCAAGAACCATACCTAGCAGAACATAAGAAACACCGGGATTCATATTGTAGGACAATACATTCCCGATGATTAGAAGCGTCTGGATCGCCTCGATCGTAGGTTGTGACAAGAAATTGGTCATGCGCAAGCATTGGTAAGAGCAGCATACTGCGCCAATCGTTAGTATGACAAACAGAAGTGCTATATCATAGCAGACCACTTACCATAAACCTGAGAAGTCAATTCCCGCTCTTTACTAGGCAAGTCAGACGACTGACAGCCAGAGGCCAGCACCGCAAAGAGCAGTCCGATATAGGCCAAGCTCACGCCGAACGGCCTCTGCGACTGGTCATCGCTAGACTTGTATACTCCCCCAGCTGCTGCCCGGTTATGCAATAACATATTGAGCTTTTCCTCAAATTCCGCGACGTCAGCTAGTACAGGATATATCGTTCCTCCAATGTCTCTGTAGAAGTAAAGGAACCTGCGAAACCAGACAAGTCAGAACGTTAGCATGATCACATTTCCCAACACCCACAGCAGGTGACCGGGAGACAAACTCTTTGCACTGCTGATCACTCGGGAGCGCTCCACAGAGCGCATTGACATCGAAGAACGAAGTGTCGGACGACCACAGGTCCACGAACGGATATGTCGCAGATTCATTGTCGAGACCGAGTTTCGGGAGTATACCACCCTCGAGCAGCGCCTGCGCCTGAGATGAGCCGGATCGGTTGAGAATGTATGCTAGAACAGATCGCGATCCTAAATGCACCGTTCCCTCACCCAGCGTGTTGGCCGCATGGATACCTTCGCCGTCCGGTGAGACAACTTCGGACCGGTTGCCCGTCTCCCCATTGCGCGCGCTGCTCGTAGCGGTGGGCACGCGTCCATCATCGATCTGCTCGAGCCCCGTCCGCAGACTGGAGATGGTCTGTTCCATCTCTTTCAACTTGGAACACACGTTCTCCCACTCTTCACGCGGTATCGACACCCGTCCCGGCACTCCGATACCTCCGCTGACGCCGCTCGTAGCAGTCTCGATGCTAGGATGCACATGGCCAGTCCCATCCAGTCCCCCAACTACTCCGCCCGCACCTGCGCCTGCAGCAGGAGTCCCCCCTTCAAGATAAGTCTGCGATACCGTACCCGCGACCTGCCGCTTTTTCGAGGGCCGTTCGTACGAGCAGAGGTCCGCATGGTCGCGCTTGACGCAGCCGTCGCAGGGCAGGTTGCGATCACATTTCACCTTGCGGGTATGGCATGGATAGCAGGCCTTGGGTTCGCGGGCCTTCCTCTTCGTCCGGATGATGGCATCGACCTGGGATTGTGGTAGTTCAGAGATCGGAGTGGCGGATGCTGTCGCGGGCACGTTGGAGCCGGCCGTCGACGGCGAAAACGTCGAGGACGGCTGATACGAGGCGGAGGACATGGGATTCGACATCACGCACCAGCCTCGCAGGTCGACCTGTCAACCTCGTGGAGGTCCGGAGAGAAGGAAGCAGAGCGCGGAGGCCGGGGAAATTCAGAAACGGACCGAGGACCCGGGGGTGAGGGAAGTCGACAGTGTCGGGGTTATTGCAGGGGCGGAGGGGACGAGGACATGCTTCTGCAGAGCAGAGACTTATATCGGCATTGTCCTTGTTCTCTCCGGTTCGCTTTCCGTTCTTCCAGTTGAGCGAGCAGAAGAAAAAAGATCGCTATCCCAAGGGGGGCGTTAGTGAGTCGAGAGAGCAGCTAAAATCATCCTAAACTCCAGCTTCTCCAAACGGCAGCATCCCGGACCCACTGTCCCAAACAGCCAGTCAGAGGCTACAGGTCAGGTGAGCACGGAGAGGCCCGTGCAGCCCTAAGCCCTAGCCGCTGCTGCATTAGGACAGCCGGCTGTCACGGGACCACCAATGCCGAACAGGGTGAAGTAAGCACGTTTTTATTCTGACGATACATCTACTTCGCTGTCAATTAATACACTCAGTACACTCAGTTACACTAGTTACTGTCTCATCACAACCAGATCCACCAGAATTGACCCGGAAAGGGACACATTTCGTGTCTCTGTGGTCACGATCGTCCCAGATGGATGTTCACGTCATGACTTAATGATGACTCCGCTTCAGGATAAAACTACCGACTAACTAACTAGCAGCAACCATAATCGATGTGACGAAGTACAATTTATATATGGAACTAATATGTGCATAACTTATAATATTTTTATGTATCCATGAATCTCTACCCAGCCAGAGACTATCTCGGGGGCAGTCTATCAATTATCATACATGAACAAGTGATTTCCCAAACGCCGTGCCAGTAAAATGCTCAGCACGAGACCCGATAAAAATAAACACCCCGACTCCAGAGGTAACACCCCGTGATGCAACACATTAGGTTTCCAGTGATCTGGATCGTCAAAAAAATATATAATAAAAGAAAGGGAATAGAGCAGAAGCATGAGGGCGATGGTGATCGGGAAATCGGGAATATGCAGTTAAGGAAGTCAGGATATCAAGCATAACGAGTAAAAAACATCAGACAATGAATCTATAAATCAGGAACGTGGCGCGGATGATAATATATAAGAGTCCCTCTATAAAATGGGCTCTCAAAGCGTGAAAGCATTTTTGGACGGCATTTCGTTTCGTCCTCTTGATATTTTTGTTGGTTCGTTTCAGTGGCCGTGGCTATCCTGGCTGCCCTTCTCGATATCGAAGGCCTTGGCGTTGGATGCCTCGTCCTCTTCCTTGTAGGCGAAGTGGGAGTGACGACGGATGGCCTCGCCCTTGAACCAGAAGACATAAGGGATCGCGCAGCAAGCGAGACCGAGGAAAGCCAGCAGTGTACTGGCCCACTGGTAACCAAGACGGTGGTACATCTGCTCCGTGAAGAGCACAGCACCGGCACCCCAGAGAGATCGCAGGAAAGTCTTGGCTGCCAGAGCGGATGCTGCCTGATGCTGGTAGGTGTCCACTGCGGGGGAAGTCAGTGTCTGTCTGTACATCGCAACTTCATCAAGGAGGGCTACTTACCAAGATAGTTGTTGGCGGAGTTGTACAGGAAGATAAAGCCGAACCCGACGGGCCAGCCACCGATGGCCGGTCCGATCCAGTGCACATCGGGGTATGAAGTCCAGGCGAAAATGAACAGGCCAATGGGGATGAACCAGCAGGAGACCATCATAGGGATCAAACGGTATTCCGCAGGAGGTTTGCCATTAAATTTGGCGGAGATCTTCAGGTAGTGATTGTTGACGAATGGCGCACAGAAGGCACTCATAACCACTCCCAGGGCGAGAGGGATGAACATGAGACCGGTGATACCTTCGTTGTATCCCTTTCCCTCCATATAGACAATGGGGTAGCTGTTATCGGTCGTTAGTCGTGCGAGACTAAGTATAGGACTGCAATCGAGATACTTACGCAATGAAGAACATGTAGAGAAGACCATAGAGGACAGACATGTAGACAGAGATGAACAGCACAATGGGTTCCATGAAAAGCAGCTGGAACGGACGTAGCAGGAAGATTTTGATCTTCTCCCCAAGCGGTCGGGAGTCAAGTTCCTGCTCAGTCACGTACTTGGGGTCGTTCTCCTGCTTTCTGAGCTTTTTGGCTCGCGCCTTGAGCAGCGTTGGGGCGTAGGTTTCCGGGACGGTGAATGTAATCAGGAACCAAGCGACACCTGCAAGAATCATCTGGATCCAGTATAGCCATCGCCATCCGGCACCATCATAGAGGAAACCACCAGCCAGGGGACCAATGGCAGGACCGATGAAAGGTGCCGCACTGAAGGCAGCCATTGGCACACCACGCTCCTCGTTTTTCCACAGATCAGCCAGGGTTCCTCCGACCAGTGTCATGGGCGCACTGAATGCAATTCCATCGATCGCTCGACACACGATCAGTGTACCAATGTTCGGTGCCACTGCGCAGGGGATCTCGAAGATAACGGCGAGCAGAAGAGTGCTTCCATACACCCAACGACGTCCAATAACTTCTGAAAGCGGGGCGAACACCATTGGTCCTGAAATAGCCGTTAGATAACTCATTAGATAGTGGAGAAGTGTTCAGATGTATACGTACCGACACCGAAACCAACGACGAAGACAGTGATGGTCAGCAACGCGACCTCCTCAGAGACATTGAAAGTCTTCTCGGGGCCCGCCAAACCACCGGTGATAACACCACTGGCGAAAGCAACCACGAAGCAAGTGAAGGCGACACACATCGTACAATACCACTTCATGGCCTTGGACCAGTTCTTTGGGTTCTCGGGGTCGTCGATCTTGAAAGTGACCAGTTTCCATTGTTCCATATGACCCGTGACGTTGGACTTGACGGGTTTGATGATATTGCCCGTCCGGGTCTCCGTGGTGAACTCCTCCAGGTTAGCATTTTCGTTCAGCTCACGGAGTGGTAGGTCCAGTGGATCAGTCTGTCCAGGCAGGGACCCCCAGGTCATGGTCCGTGACACTGTCTGCGCAGTCGTCTCATCCTCTGGGTTGTGAGGAGAAGCCATCTTGATAGTTGTCAGTCAGTCTTTGTTGATTAATCGACTGTAGGATGGCAAGGTGGGTAATCGATTGGACGGTGGGAGGTAGTCCTAGTCATTCTTTCATCCCTCCAGGGAGAAGGGGACCCATGAGGTCTTTATATTCCACGAGCATCTTTAGAGTTGATCCGCCAGATTATTCCAGGATAAGCGGCATCAGGTCACAGAGCGTACCGGAATCCAGTGGGGACGGTCTGGACAACCAATCGCCCCCAGTCGTCCGTATAATGTAGTACCATATTGTATGGTGTACCGTATCGAATTGTCCCAAAGCCTGGCTGACGTCGATACGATATCAACGTTTGCGGACGATCACTGGCTCGGGCCGGTTCTGCTTCGGATATGCTTCGGTTGCCGCTTCGAGATTCGCCGGCTACGGTGCCGACTTACCAGATCGGGTAATATGCTACGCAGTTCGGCCTAAACATAGAAGGACAGAGAAATCATTCCGAGCTGCGATCGCGCCTTTTCGCAGGGATTATTTGCAGAAAAGGGCTCCTGAAGTAAATAACAACAATAATAGAATACTACTAGTGAAGAGTAGTCGTTGTTCACATGCTGAGGCTTCCTCTAACCACAGAGCGGATACAAGTCTGCGCTCAATTTATTTACTGGTCTTCCTCTCCTTTTTTTGGGGATCTCCAAACCAAATCTAGATAACAGTAAATTAAATATGTAAATGACTACAAATAAGTGGAAGTGTGTCTGTGATATTGCCGCATCATCAAACCTCTTGTCACCAGTACCATATGGTGTCCTTGGAACTATTCGTAAGATAAGCGCGAAGGCAGGATCTAGTCAGGGTCACGACGGATCAGTACCACCCAACGCTCCCAATTGAAAGACCATCAACTAGTCCATCTCATTATCGCTTAGTTTCCTCAATTCCCAAATAGTAAACATGGCCAGCCCAGGAGTATCCACCAGTACTTCGGGTCCACTGTCATCCCATCCCGCCAGGCAGACCTCCATCGAGGATCCATTCGGATCAGGACCGTGTTCCCTCTTGTGGATTTTCATGTGTCTCTTTCCGCAGGAAAAAAGAAGTAAAGTGTACTTTAAATTCCTACCACGAGAACTTTTTTTGGGAAACAAGATGCTTCCGAGAGTTGCATATATAGTCCGTCGGAGAAGCCCACAAGAGTCTACACAGAGAGTGAATGGTTGAAGCATCGCCTTACAGGTCGTCAAAGTTGCCGTGACTCGAAGGGAAAGTCAGTAGCGAAAACGTATCTCACTGGCAGTGCATTCTCTGTTTTCTTTTCCCATAATGACATACCAGTACTCCTGCAATATGTATTATCCAACCCGCCAAGAGCGGATCCGCAACGCACGGCGCACTCTCTTCCAGTCCGAGCGTCTCCCTGCGGTCCCGCATGCTACTCCGTACACTCGTGTCTGATAGGCTCTTGCTGGATCGCTGTAGCTGGCCGCTCACAGTTACATCACGACTTGTAGAAAACGACATGATGAGTTGCTGTGATCTGTAAAACAGGGTAGTGTACTGGTTGTGCGCCTTTTTCGTATTTATCTCGTGGTCGCTTATCGGGTGGTCTCGGTACAAGACAAGGCACTAGTTTGTGAGTATATGATTGCATCATGCGAGGGGTAATAAGTCACAAGTGCTCTGAAAATCCAACGATCATCAGTTCTGATCCCCAATCTCAGTGCTCGTAATATAATCCCCATGCAAATAACCTGATAGATCATGCCAGAGGCTTGGTGAGCAAGCATACCACAAGAACTCACAGCGGGCTGAACGCCGCGCGTAGATACTATTGGCCATACATAAGATGTCCTCCGTCAACTGCCTGCTCGGGGACACCAGGAAGCTGGGGACCATGGTTCAGAACAGTGTATGTTTTCAGCAAATTCGATGCTGTCCTGTACATAATTTCGTTCACTTGTGCATCCTCTTCTTGTCATATGATCAGAATTGGACACTTCATAGATGAGTGCAATGTTCTCTAGATTTTCGCTCAAAAGAATTAACTGAGCTGTAGTACCCACTCTGCAAAATCCAAATAGTACTCATTGTGATTGAGTTGATTCTCCGTATTCAGATTTCTGCTCCTTCGATTCTTCCTCGTATGTCTGAGACTGTCACGTGGGATGGAGTCACGCAACGAATCTCACCGTACACTTCCAGTGAAAAGCTTTCCCCATCTTTAGTTAGAATCTATGCTTATTAACTGCAATCCAAACGATGAGGAAGTCTTAGGCTGCCCTCGAAGATAGCTGGAATTATACCCCGCGAACCGATAAGCACAATGGACGAGTCGGCTGCGACCCGAGACACTTGTCAGATGGAATCAATGCATTCCTCTCCAACTATACATGGGACGACGTTGCTAGCAGCATGGGGTGGTGCAGATCCGAAACATGCTAATACAGTAATACTCTGTACTATAATAACTTCTCACAGCAGCTGTAGGACACGCAGGACCCGTCCTCACCACCGGGAAGACAAGAGACTTACCCGATCTGGAGATGTGAACTGGTGCCCAATTCTCGGCCAGATATGCCTAATACCGTAGGGTTTAGACTGTCCGCGAGTGGGTCTGGCACCGCCCGCGGTGCATCAACCCACCGGGACCTGTCACCCAAAGTGGGTTTTAGATCGCGACTTTTTGATGCTGATTAACTTATTTTAGTATCCACGCATAGTGGCTCAGGATTTCCAAACGGTATTCACCGCGGTCCAGGCCTTTTCAAGCCTGGTATCTCCGTCTTGGCAATCGATGCAGAGCAATCCTATCACTGGACTTTAGCAAATTTCCGCGCTTTCAGCTCCGGTGAGCCACTTATATTACGAATCTCACCAACGGCAATGAGGTTTCATTGGGCATCATTAGAGTGCAGTATGGTATACTATTTATCATTCAGGCGCGTATACATGACCGCGTCGACACTCGCGGGGTGATTCCCGATCTAGCAAGATGCGTTTCCATCCCTTGAAAGGTTGACACAGGCGCAAGGAACTAGGGGGACGGAGTCCAAGATCCTCCAACAGCAGACTCGAAGTACCTGGAAACCCCCTTTCATATCCAGATCCTTCCACCCTCTTGGTCCATGGAGTAGTTGTGGCAAGGCCATGTTTGAAACTAAATTTGCATGGAAAAGCGTGACTGTCTAGAGACCAAATGCGCCACTTGACTCCTCCAATAGCATTGGCAATCGATTATGAAATCATCAGTCCATGAAGCGGTCCGTTGCATTGATCATGGCAACAAGGACTAAAGAAAAAAAAAAACTTTGTAACTAGTCTAGTCATAAGCTGCTAACGCTAATAATACATTGATAGTCGATCATAAATCCTGCATGGTTATTGTTCTTTGAGGTTCCGCTGGTTTGGGATCCTATTCTGTAAGAGTACTAGCGCTATACCTCGGGGCGTATTACCATATCGGGTATACAAGTTTTCCATTGGCATCCCAACCTGATTACCGCTTCTACTGCTACAATCCCGTGTTTTCAGGGGTTACCGAGGATATTACTGAGGGGTAGCCTTTTGTTCTCCTCAGTCTGCTTGATAATAATGATTCACACGCGGGTTTCTCTCCCGTTGATCGTCAGAGGATTGATCTTGTGAGAGCCAGCTGAAGAATAATTGTGCAAAGATGGGTTTGCATAGTAGTATCCCTCATGCAACCTCCATTTTTGCCTAGGTAATTATCGCAATGTGCATATGATTACAGACTGAGGCATAAGACAGGATATACTAACCGTATCCTCTAAAGGGGTCGAAGACAGTGAAGACAACTGGCGTCGTCCAACAAATCGCCAAGCTTCACCAAGCTTTCGTCAAGCCTTGGAACGAGCTTTGAAACATCTCTTACGGGAACTTCTATCTATTGTGAAGTCCTTGGCAGATTATTGCTTCGGAAATTCTTGCCATGTTTTTGAAGCTTGGAATGTTTCCGACATGGTTTTGTTGGACGATCCCTATCAATAGTCTCATCGACCCTTGATGATGATAACCGCGCTTGTAACTTTCGAGTCCCGCCCCCTGATCACTGGAATGTGGTCCCGCGTTGAGTTGCAGTCTGCGTCGTCGTATAGAATGGTATCAGGGATAATGGAAACCAGTCACCGAGTATGGTTCCTAGGCAATACGATACGACAACAAAGGATACTTGATCTGCTAGAACATAGTCTATTGGCTAGAAATATCGTAATAGAGAATAGACCCTTTGAATATTATGAGGAACTGTTTCGGGCCTTTCTATGTGGTTCCATCTAATTTCAACCGCTATCATTTTCAACCACCAATACATACAGCATTGTTTCTGTCTCTAGGATCAACTAGTGCATTCATTTCTCTTAAAGCAAAATATACTCTAGAATAGTTCACATGTGACGGATATACATACCTCATCAGTTTGCTCTATGATACGTGATGTTACCCATCGAGAAAGAAAGTCTTGATCCGAAGAGAGGTTTGCATTCTCCTGGCCCCCGTGTACTCAAACTAACTGCTTGCACCCGACCGTCTACTCAAACTTTACTCCGTACATTCGATTCTGATCAGGGTGGGGATGATGCAAGGCCACCCTAGACTAAACGAGTTTCCTGATTACTTAGTCGTCCAATAGTGAGGCGGTAGTTCAGCGGATGATCAGCACCGGAGGAAGACCCTGAGGGCGTTCGTCCCATATACCATCAACAGCCCAGGGCAACAATATGAGGGGCTCTACAGTTCCACTTTATATCGACCGGACATTGATAGCTTGCCAAATTTCTGGACATCCGCTAAAGAGAAGAAGAAGTAGAGACACGAGTATTTTTCCTAATTCGGCCACTCCCGAGATTCTCTTCGCAATCAACATCAATAATAATATATATACTAATAACATACCAAGGGAAAAAAGCAAAAGAAAAAAGAAAAGTTTATGGATGATACTACATATACTGATGCTGGAGTATATACCACGTGACCGATAAGGCTCCGCGGCAGCCGATAAGCCATAACGGGTTTAGCGCGGGGTGCGCAGCCCACCAGAAGGCGAAGTCGGCGTGACTTTCACGATAATTTTTGATGGCGACGGTGAAGCATCCAACGTCCAGGGACTTTCTCTCGAACGCCGTCCCCTGTCTCTCTCCAGGCATTCGTGCCTTCACTGCAGTTTCTGGGACTGCAGACGCATCTGTGAGGCTATTCTTCACAGGACGTTTGACAGTCTCGTCCTCGTCTACGAGGTAAATTTTTTTCCGTCGACTCATTTTCTTTTTGCTTTAACGGCATTCACCATTGAAAATGACATCCGACCAAGCCAGTTATTTGGCCATTCCGGGCTCCGTTGCCTTCTCCCGATCCCGTGGCCGTGCTATCGCAGCTAGCATTGGAGCCCTCGACGTCCGCGCGCAATGGATTCACTATGTTCACACCGCACAGCCGCTGCAAGAGAAGGAACGTGATGTGTTGGAGCAGCTCCTCTGTTATGGAGATATCACCGATATCCCTCCTACCTTCGATGAAGCCAAAGATGGCGCCTTTACCGTATACTATGTTTCTCCTCGCGTTGGAACGATATCGCCATGGAGCTCTCAGGCTACCGGTATTGCTCACGTCTGCGGTTTGAAGCAGTCCGTCAAGCGAATTGAGCGTGGAATGAAGATCTCCTGCCTCTTTGATGAGTCTGAGAAGCCAACGCCCAATTTCCTCGATGTGCTTCACGACCGGATGACTCAGATCATCGGCACGGAGGAGCCAGACCTCCACAAGATGTTCTCGGAGCACCCTCCTCAGCCGCTGGAGACAATTCCGCTCCATGCGGGGGACAACCCCCCGAAGGAAATCCTTCAAGAGGCAAACAAGCGTCTGGGTCTCGCACTTGATGAGTCTGAGATTGACTATCTGGTCGAGGCCTACGGTGCCAATGGCCCGCTGGCTCGAGACCCTACCGATGTTGAGCTGTTCATGTTTGCTCAGGTCAACTCGGAGCACTGCAGACACAAGCAATTCAACGCCTCATGGGTCATTGATGGAAAGCAGATGCCCAACAGTCTATTTTCGATGATCAGAAACACCCACAGGAAGCACCCGCAAGCTACGGTCAGTGCGTACAGTGACAATGCGGCCGTGCTTCAGGGTGAGCCCGCCGCTTTCTGGGCTCCGAACCAGACTACCGGTGAATGGACTTCCTCCAAGGAAATCGTCCATTTCCTGGCCAAGGTTGAGACGCATAACCACCCTACCGCCGTGTCTCCGTACCCCGGTGCTGCCACCGGTTCTGGTGGTGAGATTCGTGACGAAGGAGCCGTTGGGCGCGGATCCAAGCCCAAGGCTGGTTTGGCTGGATACTGTGTCTCTGATCTCCTGATCCCCGATCTGAGACAGCCCTGGGAACTCGACGTTGGCCGACCTAACCACATTGCCAGCAGTCTGGATATCATGCTCGAGGCCCCTATTGGAAGTGCTGCTTTCAACAACGAGTTCGGAAGGCCTTGCACAGTTGGTTATTTCCGTACCCTCCTCACCCAGATCGACGTTGGAAACGGTCAGACTGAGCTCAGAGGCTACCATAAGCCCATCATGATCGCTGGTGGTGTCGGAACGGTGCGCCCACAACATGCCCTCAAGGACCCCGGTGCCGTCAAGACTGGAGCATACCTTGTCGTTCTAGGCGGGCCGGCCATGTTGATTGGTCTGGGTGGAGGCGCTGCCTCCAGTATTGCTTCTGGAGAAGGATCTGCCGATTTGGACTTCGCCAGTGTGCAGAGAGGAAACGCCGAAGTACAGCGTAGAGCACAAGAAGTTATCAATGCCTGTACCGCCATGGGAGAAAACAACCCTATCAAGTTCATTCATGATGTCGGTGCGGGTGGACTGTCCAACGCGCTTCCTGAGCTTATCGAAGATGCCGGTCTGGGCGCCACATTTGAGCTACGCGAGATCGATAATGCCGATAAGAGCATGAGTCCGATGCAAATTTGGTGCTGCGAAGCCCAGGAAAGATATGTCATGGCTGTCGGGGAAGAAAGAATGAACAAGTTCACCGCCATCGCCCAGCGTGAGCGTTGCGGCTTCTCTGTCGTGGGTCGCGCAGGCGGTTCTACTGAGGAGGAAAAGCGACTCATTCTCCTTGACAGAGAGTCCAAGGAGTATCCCAAGCCGATTGACCTTCCTCTTTCTGTCCTCTTCGGCAAGCCCCCGAAATTGACAAGGGTCGTCGATTCCCGCAAACTGAAACTTCCTGCTGTCGACGCCAGCTTGAAGACATATCTGCCCCAGATTACCGCTCCTCTCGAGCTGGTTGGCGAGGCCGCCAAAAGAGTACTCTCTCTTCCCGCTGTTGGTTCCAAGTCTTTCTTGATCACCATCGGTGACAGGACCGTTGGCGGTCTCACTGCCCGTGACCAGATGGTCGGACCTTGGCAAACACCTGTTTCTAATGTGTCGGTTACCGCCACTGCATTGATGCAGGGTGTGAAGACTGGAGAAGCTATGGCTATGGGTGAGAAGCCGACTCTGGCTCTCATCTCCCCAGCTGCTTCTGCCCGTATGGCTGTTGCTGAAGCTTTGATGAACATCGCTTCTGCAGACCTGATCGACCGTCTTAACCGTGTCAAGCTCTCCGCAAACTGGATGTCTGCTAGCAGCCATCCCGGCGAAGGTGCTGCTATCTACGAGGCAGTGGAAGCTATCGGACTGGATCTATGCCCGAAGTTGGGCATTAGCATCCCTGTTGGAAAGGATTCCATGTCTATGAAGATGAAGTGGACTGACGAGAAGTCCAAGGAGTCCAAGGAGGTTACTGCTCCTATGTCTCTTGTCATTTCCTCGTTTGCCCCTGTTGCCGATATCAGAAAGACCTGGACGCCCACTCTTCGACGGGTCGAAGATGTCGGCGAATCGGTTCTCATGTTTGTCGATCTCTCGTTTGGCCGCAAGACTCTGGGCGGTTCCGCTCTGGCTCAAGTTTTCAACCAGGTCGGTGACCAGTGTCCTGACGTTCACGACGTTGAAATCCTCAAGGACTTCTTTGATGCTACGCAGCAGCTGCAGGAATTAGGCATTGTCCTCGCCTATCACGACCGATCTGATGGTGGTCTCTTCACCACTTTGGCTGAGATGATGTTCGCAGGACGATGCGGTGTCGAGATCATGCTGGACAGTATTTGCTCAAGCTCTGACACCCGTCACGTTGTTGAGACCCTCTTCAACGAGGAACTTGGTGCAGTCTTCCAGGTCCGCAAGAGCCATGAGACGCAGTTCCGCTCATGCTTTGCTACATGCGGTCCTCCTCCAGGTCTGATCAAGAAGATCGGTCGTGTTTCCGAGAAGTCGAAGCAGAACCTGGCTATCTACCAGGGGCAGACTCTGGTGTACCGCAACTCTCGTGCCAACCTCCAGCAGACTTGGGCTCACACTTCTTACCACATGCAGAAGATCCGTGACAACGCAGCCTGCGCTGATCAGGAATACGCCAACATCCTGGAAGATAGGAACCCTGGTCTCTCGTGGAACCTCACTTTTGACCCCAAGGAAAAGGGCCTGCCCATTCTCACAAGCCTTAGCAGCATGTCTCCATTCAGCAACAAGCCACGCGTTGCTATTCTCCGTGAACAGGGTGTCAACAGTCAGGCTGAGATGGCATTTGGCTTCAATCTCGCTGGCTTCTCTGCTGTTGACGTCCACATGACTGACATTATCTCTGGTCGCGTTTCCCTCGCCAGCTTCGTGGGTCTTGCTGCTTGCGGTGGATTCTCTTATGGTGACGTCCTGGGAGCTGGTCAGGGTTGGGCTAAGTCAGTCCTTCTGCACGAGAACACTCGCAAGGAGTTCCAGACATTCTTCGAGCGTCCGGATACTTTCGCTCTTGGTGTCTGCAACGGATGTCAGTTCCTATCCCGTCTCAAGGACCTGATTCCAGGTGCAAAGGACTGGCCTAGTTTCGAGCGCAACGCCAGCGAACAGTATGAAGGTCGTGTTTGCATGGTTGGCATCTCAGACCCGGACCCAGCATCTCCGTCCGTCTTCCTGAATGGCATGAATGGCTCCTCCCTTCCCATTGCTGTCGCCCACGGCGAGGGTCGCGCCTCGTTTGCCCCTGGCTCTCCTGTTACTGCTCAGGACCTCGTCAGACAAAACCTCGCGCCTGTCCGATACGTCGACAACGCTACCCTCAAGCCGACCATGACCTACCCGTACAACCCCAACGGCAGCCCCGAAGGTATCGCTGGTGTGCGCAGTCCAGACGGTCGTGTTCTCGCCATCATGCCTCACCCCGAACGAACCGTGCTCAACGGCATTGCTAGCTGGCTTCCTCCTTCCGCCGAGAGCTGGGGCGACGTTGGTCCCTGGGGTCGTGTGTTCTACAGCGCGAGAAGATGGGTTGGTTAAAAGGTTTATTTTATATCTTTTCAGAACCATCTTCCTTCTGATTTTTCAACGTTTCGGAACTTCCCTTCCCCTGAGAGGAAGGAAGAAACAATATTGATCGAAAAGCAATCAATGACCATATATATAGTCTTGAATATGTCTCCTTTTTTTTTGACTTTTCCTTTAGTTTTACATGAGATGGAGTTTTTTCTCGGTAATTTGGTGTGGCTGTCTTGTAATGCCGTGTGCATTCCACTTTTACTCTAGGTTCAGAGGACAAGAATGAAAGAATGAAGAATTCTTACAACGAAAGGGACAAACAGATATTAGAGTAGCATTGCTGCTCAACATATGACCACTAGTTGGGTAAGGTGGTGTTGTATACTGTTGAGAAGTTGGAATAGAGTTATATTTTCGCGTATCAGGAGATGAGCGAAATAAATATCCGAGTCTGGAGTATTCTTAACAGTTATGATTTTCTCATCTAGAGAAAATGAAATTATGCTTTCTGTCTGATAAGATAGTCTAGAATGACTCTAGAAAAATTGGGTATTTGTTCTTCATTTTACAAAATCATATGAAAGACTCCATAGAATCCGCCCCGGATCAAAATCATGTAATCGTTTAAACCAAAGCACCCGCAAAACGAGCCTTTTTCCACTCTAGCCTCTCTGCTAACATTTCCCAACTTAGTTTTCCATCGACTCGGCCCACGCCTCGCAGACCGGCTGCGACAAATGCGAGGAGTCGTTCGAATTGACTCTTTAGACTTCTCAGGCGATGGCCGTAAGGTGAATCGGCGAAGGAGATGTTGCCTGTTGTGTTTCCTTCATCGTATTCGCTATCCTCCTCCTCATCGTCATCGTCTTCATCGGATGTGTCATCGTCCGCTGCTTGTCGTCTTCGCCGTCGCTTCTTTCCGCGTGAGGAGTGGTCATAGCCGAGTATGGAGGCTCCGAAGGATCGATTTGTTTGGTCGAATTGATTCTCACCATGTCGCGAAGCTTGGATATCTGAGAAGTGGATGCAGAGGTCGAGGAGGCTAATCACCGCCTGGTGAATGGGAGAGAGGTTCTTCGAAAGGAGACATTGATCTTCGAGAGAGGTCATGTAGGATTGATGAACGGTGATCATAGCGTCGACATCCTTAGCTGCGGAGAGGTCCTTTTGCATTCTTGCTGTTGTAGTCGATATGACCATTTCTGTCAAGTGGCTGTAGAGAATGTTGATGAACCAGAGGAGATTGTGGCGGATAGCATAGCCAAGATGATCGTCCTCATCTTCGTATTCAATGCCCCAGTCACGACCTCGTTGTAGTCGTTGTTTCGAGACGACATACTTCGCTCGTCGGATCTGCAGAAGAAATGTATATATGCGTTGGTAGGCTTGGATAGCGTCTTTGGTGATGATGTTGGCTACTGGCCAAGGAAGGATGTAATCAATGGAAAGGGACTTGAGTATCTTCACCGACCGAGCACGATTATCGACATCTCGATACGGTCCAGGCGATGATCGCATGATGAGTCTGGAGGTGTCGACGCAAGGAAGTTCACCAAAAACTTCTTGCACCAGTTCTGTAATGAGGAATCTATCGTTCCATGCCCGGCGTCCTTTGTCGAGTAATTCGAAGATTTTGTAGTCTACAGAGCTGGAGATGGTCACATCCTTACACAAATAGATGTACTCGAGAGCCTGGAGTGAGATCCAGAGACCACATTGGCTGTCCAACTGTTTGCGCAGCAAAGATGATGTGAATGCATGGTTGGCTTCAATCAGTCGATCAAATGCCGTCTCCAAGAGCCCGGAAAAGGGAACTAGAAGTGAGGAATCGTCCGGGCAGACATCTTCAAATGAAAGCGACGCCCTCCCTAGTCCTTCCAAATTCTCCGGTGCAATATTGAGGTTTCGAAGGAAGATCATGCTCTTTCCCGTAGTGAATACCTTGTGAGCGGCTGGCTTTAGAAACTTTGGAGCATGTAGGCTGCCTCCTGTCTGGTCTAGCGTATACCAATCGTGCCAGAGCGTTCGCAGGTCAGTGCTTTTATCTGCTGCTTCTGAGACGAAGAAGGTTCCTTGGGACGTGTCTAACTGTCCTGTTTCCATCCACAGTCGTATGGGTTTAATGTACGAGTCAAAACAAGAGAAGAACAATCTCGCAAAATATGCAAATTCAACGTCTGCACCTGCTGCCTGACATGTGCATACTAAGTCATAGAGCCGGTCAAGGCATTCGAAAGACTCTTGAGACGGACGGGATCGGAGGGTCTCCAGTAAGTTGGCAAGCGGGATCAGTAGCCGTGACTCCCTCCGAACATCTTCAAACAGCTGCAGTAAGCTAATGGCTGTAGCCTTGCTCTGAGAAAGGTAACGCGCATGCATATTCGACAAAGCGGCATCGAACTTAGATAGACAGTCTTGGATCCCACGATGGAAAGTTTGTATATAGAGGATTGATTGGGGGATCCTAACGAAGCTCCGCAAGCCATCTATCTGAGCCCCTAGAGAGCTGAATGAGCGTAGCAAGGAAGAAAACGCTTGATTCGAGGAATGACGAAGTGCATATCTGCGGTCAACCTCAATACTGCCATCAAGGCGCCAATAAAAGGATGTTGGGAGTCCCTGAAGCATAAAAATGGTCTCTCTAACCACTTGTAGCTCTGTGACGAAGCAGGAATAATCTCCACTACGCGTCGCAGCATCAGTCTTCCAGAACTGGGCGCTCTTGATGGCAGAGATTAGATCCTCATCTTCTCCATGTGAGAAGACTTCTTCTGGGATGATATAGTCATCTGGAGTGACTTTGGAACTCTGGGGCACGATCCTCGGAATGGACACATCGCTCGACACGGTCGAGAGATCATCATCCGAGGTCTCTTCGCCGTAGTCAATGTCGTCCCAGATATTGTCATCGCAGTAAGCTGCACCAGTAGGGTCAATCTCAGACCAACTCAGTGGCCGCGAAGGTTCCTGTGGTTTAAGCAACTCGACTCTGTCTGCTTTTGATAGCGTTGCTGGCTTGTCGGAGAGCTGCAGGAATAAAGACAATATCTCTGGGAACCAAGGGCTTTCATGTTGGTTGAGCTCATCCAGACGGATGCGCAACGCATCAGCTAGATCATCATTGTTCAGGACCTGGAATTTCTCCTGGAGGCCGTCCAACTGACGGGCTACTGCGAACTGGTCGGTTCGCGTGGATCTGTTGTTCTTGATCGTGCTCTCTGCATTGCTCTTGAGTCTCTTAAAACGCGACGCACTCTACTATACGTTAGTAATCGAGACCACAAAAAGAACAGGGGCACAAGATGCCTTGTCTGATGTTTTTGTAATTGCAGTAATTAGATCGTCTAACAATGCGCTTATATCTGCCGCTGGGGCCATGATGGGAGAGACGAGGCCCGTTTTCTACCATCGAGAAATTCCTATTTTGCTGTGTCCATGACATGGGCGAATACTACTGGATCCTGATAGACCCAGCTGGGTTCCTGGAGACATCCATAAAGAGTAATCACTAACGAGGCGAGTTTCATTATTTTCCGTCCGTTGTCTGTTGTTTGAAAGGAGGACGCGTTTGCGCTTTGCCACGCTACCGCCCGACCGAGTAAAGCGTGACCAGGGCCGGGATGGCCTGGATGCTCCGACAGATGGCAGAGATTCCACTCTTTGCGGAGATCTGCTCTGAATAACAGCGACAGCTTTTCCTGCGTCCATTTCTGCACCTGGACGTCTGCTCGATGTCAACATGGCTGTCGCACGACCGATCCGGCTGCTAGGCGCAGCGTCAATACTTCTCGTTCTTTTCCTTATTTTCCAGCTTCGCAAGGCCGCCACGCCCCTGGTCGGCACCTTTGGATCAGGGGACAAGTTGGTAAATGGCATGAAGAAAGACCCATTATTAGATCGTATGTTGCGATGTATTTATACCCTCGCTCGAACCAGAACTGACTGTTTTCAGCAACGGGGGAGCCTGAAGGTGTGTTATGGCGTGCGGAGGACAACGATTATGCCCCGGACAGCGAGAGCTCCTCTCGCATCAATGCCACTCTTCTGTCCCTCGTCCGGAACGAGGAGCTGGACGAGCTGATCCCTACGATGCGGGATCTCGAGAGAACCTGGAATAACAAGTTCAACTACCCGTGGACCTTCTTCAACGATAAGCCCTTCACAGAGGAGTTCAAGCGACGAACGCAGGCGGAGACCAAGGCCAAGTGCTACTACGGTATGTCGCAGCGATGAACGAGGCCAAGCGCTTTAAACTTATGGTCTGACACATTTACAGAGCTCGTGCCAAAGGAACACTGGGATGTACCTGAATGGATCAACAATGATATCATCAAAGAGTCTGCGGAGATGTTGAAGGAGCAGGGCATCCAGTATAGTGACAAGCTGTCCTACCACCAGATGTGTCGCTGGAACAGTGGCATGTTCTACAAGCACCCCGCTCTACAAAACACCCGCTACTACTGGCGAGTCGAGCCCAAGGTCCAGTTCTTCTGCAACGTCGACTACGACGTGTTCCGGTACATGGAGGATCACAACAAGACATACGGCTTTACGATCAATCTGTTCGACGCCCCTCAGAGTATTCCAACGCTTTGGCCGGAGACGAAGAAGTTCCTTGCGGCGCATCCCGACTACCTTTCGGACAACAACATGTTAGGCTGGCTGACGGACGACCAACTGCGCCCGGACCACACTGAGGCGGCGAACGGATACTCGACCTGCCACTTCTGGTCCAACTTCGAGATCGGTGACATGGAGTTCTTCAGAAGTCAGAAGTACGAGGAGTACTTCAACCACCTCGACCGCGCTGGTGGTTTCTTCTACGAGAGATGGGGTGATGCGCCCGTCCACTCGATCGGTCTGGGTCTCTTTGAGGATGCCAGCAAGGTTCACTGGTGAGTACACGGCTGCGATAGCAATGGTAGATCACGATTATCTGACATGTATTCCTCCGCAGGTTCCGAGATATTGGTTATCGCCACATCCCCTACTTCAACTGCCCAAATTCGCCCAAGTGCTCTGGCTGCACACCCGGCAAGTTCTACGCTGGCGAGCCTTTCCTGGCAAAGGAAGATTGCCGACCTAGCTATTTCAAACACGTGGGAACGCACTAAACTGCATACATACTGGGCCACGCAATACCTTTCTTGCTCTCAGGGCTCTTAAGTAGCAGCCTTGCTCCAAAGACTAGGCACGTCGCGCTGCCCTCCTGGCTGGGAATCGCACAGCTCCCGTCATCTATCTCCTCATCCCGTCTTGATCACAGCAAGCAAGATGCGGATTAACTGCAACGCTATTTCCCGGCTGGACATTGCACAAAGAGTGTATATCATGATGGACCTTGGAGATATTTCCATACCTACATCACGACTTTTCGGTTGAAGACATAACTAAAGGCGTTCTGATGAGGGTTTCCTTTTTGTTGCTGATTTTTCTATTTGGGTTGTTCAGAGTGTGAGCTCTTTCTTGTATTTATATATCCATTTATTCTGTTCAATCTTCTTCGCCTTCCGTTTCCACATACCACTTGTGCGCATATGCATGGTTACATACTGCTTGCACAGCGACTACATCATGGCCTGCAAAGTTGTCAGATGATTACTCCATAGAGGACTAGTAGTTAATGTCAACTAGCCTGTGCAAAACTCGTACAGAATACATACCCAAATACATGCATGACGGTTTACTATCTGACATTTTATAGAACAACCACTAATAAGGACACTGTCAGTAAGATTGAGTCCGCAAAAATTAACAGATGTTGCACTATCTGAAGCCAGTTAGATTCCATCACATATATATATGTGTGTGTGTGCGTGCGCGGATTATCCGGTATTTCTACTCCTAATATGCCCGCCTTTTTTCCTGGGAGGACAATATATCTTCTCTTGACAATACTGATATTCTACGAAATCTGAGCTGTTTTTCATTTACAGAAGGTGTTTGTTTCGCGTTCGACAGCGTCTTCTGTCTGTTTTCTCCAAAGTCAAGGTGCATACTTTCTTGACAAATAGACAATGACACTGGGACTCTTTAGATCGAGCAGCCATTACCACTATAAAGCATGCAAGATGCAGCGATGGATCCTGGTTCAGCCGTGGAAGCGGAGATGGGGATAGAGGAAACCTGGGTGTCGTATAAGGGGAAGGCAATTGAGAGGCACGATGCATATTGTCAGCAACTAAATTGAGTCAATCATGAGTGCAATATAGTTGTATTTTTCAAAAGTTCAAAGAGACATGGTTGTAGAAGCTCGCAGCGGCCAATGATGCGGCGCATTAGGAAATGATATCACGATTGGACGAAACAGGAAATGATGAGACCTCTACTGCCTTGAACGTAAGCAGCTGTGAAGAGAACCTTTTGCAAGATAAAGAAACACCTCGTCGCATTATCTTCAATGTTACAGATGTAGGCTAGGTAGACATGTGGTATGACAAAAATGTTCCTCCCCTCTGCTGGCTTCGGCTCCGCCCTCCGGAGCCGGCATCAGCAGGCACCAACGATATGCGACATGCAACTGCTTCCGCAACTCCAGCTCTAGGTATGTATACAGCTTTTCTTTGGTTCGTTGACAGAAATTATCCCAGCGCGGTGATCTAGTTCTGGGGGTAGAGTTCCTCACGGAGGACAACGCCGAGCTCCTTGCGCAGACCTTCAAGCTGCTCAAGGTACTGCTTGTACTGGCTCTCGTTCTCAACCTTGGCGCGGATACCTGAAAAAGGAGAAACAAGTGAGCATAAGATTCATCCGAATATAAGAGAGATAGATGATATGTAGAAGCGCATGGACGGTCATGGGCGGGATTTGGTGGGATTTGAGACGTACCCTCGAAGATCCGGACAGCGGTGGGGAAGTCGTTGACACGGCGGGCCGCCTTCAAGGCAGCAGTAAGGACCTCAACGGAGGGAACGAGATCGTAGGCGAAGGCGTTGTTGAGGTTTCGCTGTGATGGCACAAGGCCAGGGTGGTTAGCCCAGATGGGATGTTCGGGGTTGCTCTCTGCCAATGACAGAGCAGATAATCAAGCAGATGGGATGCCGCTTTTCTTTTCCAGCGGGTAGCACAACTAGCATACCTGGAGCTCGAAGACATCCTGCACTGCGTCGAATTCCTTCTCGTATCTATCATTGAGGCATCAGTGATTCTGCTATTCCCCAGATAAAGCCTTCTGGCCTGCCGCGTGGGTCGGAAGCGGTCGTCCGGATGTGACCGCAGTCCCAATTCCAGCTCCTTCGACCTTTTCTTTCCCGCATCCCAAACGGCCTCACGGGGACTCAATTGACGATATGGCGTACCTGGCAGAGAACTCTTCGTACGTCTCCTCCTCGTGACCGCTGGAGCGCTTGGTGGTCGTGCTGAAGTTGCTGCTGTATCCGCCGAAACGAGCGATGGGCGCGGCTGGTGCAACAGTCTGCAGCCGCGAGCGGGCGGCGTAGGGAGCTCTGAACAAGCTCGAGGCGCGGACGGATCGCGTCGCGATGCGGAAGACGGCGGTGGACGACATTGGAGAGACGGAGGGAGGGAGATGGGAGCGAATTGGTATCGTGGGAAAAAGACAGTGGTGAGGATGTTGTCGAGGACGGAGCCAGAGGAGAGACCGACCGGGACTGAGTTGGACGGGTTTTTGCGGGTGGTGTGAGTGCTGCGCGGCCTGAGGCGCCCAGGCAGCCAGTCTCTATAATGGCCTTTTCTCGGCCAGGCCGCTCCCGTCACCACCAAACCGTCGTCTGATCTCGCGAGATCGCCACGTTCAACTGGCTGCGCGAGTCATTCTGCTGCAGACTGCATGCCTCGAGAGCGCTCCAATGATCCGGGTCGTTTTTCTCATGGCGTCTGTTGGCCTTCTTGGCCAATGGCAATGTTGCTGACCGCCTGGCATTCGCAGTGGTAGGAGTCGATGTTTAGATGAACTACAGATCGTGACCATGCAAAACCATCCTTGTTCTGGCAACTTTACTCTTGAGAATTGGGTGCTATTGATTGGCCAATTGGTACTTAAACTCCTTTGTGCAGGACAATGGCTATTGCACTGATCCAACAGCACGGGCCAGTGGCAGGTCGAGTGATAGTGAATAAATGCTGTTCAGATCCCGCGACTGAAAGAAATCTTGTAGACTAGAAACCAAGCACTGTCCTCTGTCATTCATACCATAATTATGCATTGAACACCCAATCTTATCAACGGGTATCTCCTTGTGATGCTGCGTCATACAGACTCTCGTCGAACCAGCATACTTTCCGTATTTCACTGCGGGACGGAAGAGGGTCTATAAAACCCACAGTTCGTCGACTGCTATATCTGGTGATACTCACATACTCACCTCCCATCCTTAATCAATGTGACAACTACTGATGAGCAGCAGAAATATGTCCATTCAATCCGGTTGTTTTAGAGATGTTCGTTCCAGCGGTCAATGGTTAGTTGCTGGAGTTGTCTCCGTTCTTGCCGGACACGAATGGGACGTCACATGCGAACTGTTGAACTTTAGGTATCTACTTGTACTATAAAGTATTTTTGCTGCAATTTTACTGGTGAAAGTACCTAAAGATACCTCATACTACTTCCACTCGAACCCCTTTTACCAGCGGACGAGCCGACGCTAACCCGAATTAGTTCGGACGCGGCGGGCCTCGGACAGCCAGGAAGAGCCAAAGAAAAGCGTCGGCCAGTCGCGCAAGTGTCTTTTCACGGCATCAAATCTCAACGTCTTCTCCCCCTTCCTTTTCTCGGTCATCGCATTGGGATCCCATCTTCCCTTTCTCAATTCCTTGTCTCTTTCTTCTTCCCGTCATTCCTTTATTGCCGTGGTCTCCCAGACCCGGTGCGGTGCGGTCGTCTTTTTCCACTCTGTGGTGCAGCGGGTCCTTTCCCAACCGAATAAATAACACGTTTCTCAGCGTCTCAACATCCGGTCCTACCGGTCATCAGGGAGTCCTATAACACGGAGAATCGGGCGTCCTATATCTAAACAGAGTCTTCCACCATGGCGGACGCGTTGAAGAACCTCCCTCTCCCTACCCTCGATCGCCCGTTCGGCATCGAGCTATGGCCCATCTTCGACAAGGCCTTCGAGGCTGTCGTTGGCTATCCCGCTCACGACTTTCGATTTGTGGAGGGCGTGACGCCAATGTCGACGCTCAAGGAGACAGCTATCTCGTTGGTCTCCTACTATATTATCATTTTTGGGGGCCGTGAAATTATGAAGAACTTTGGCCCTCAAAAGCTCAACGGCCTGTTCATGATTCACAATTTCATCTTGACGGCGGTCAGCGCCATCTTGCTGGCTCTATATATTGAGCAGCTACTGCCCACTATTTGGAGACATGGTATTTTCTTTGCTATCTGTAACCATGAGGGTGGCTGGACGCGGGAGCTGGTTGTTTTGTACTATGTAAGGACATCCCGTTGGCTGATCCGGCCGTTGTAAATCACGGATCGAAAAGCTAACGCTAAATAGCTCACCTACTTGACTAAATACCTGGAATTGCTCGACACGGTCTTCCTGTTCCTCAAGAAGAAGCCGCTCACCTTCCTCCACACCTACCACCACGGCGCTACCGCCCTGTTGTGCTACACCCAGTTGATCGGTCTGACCGCTGTCTCTTGGGTCCCCATCACTCTGAACCTTGCCGTGCATGTTCTCATGTACTGGTACTACTTCCAGAGCGCTCGTGGCGTCCGTATCTGGTGGAAGCGCTACATCACCATCTTCCAGATCGTCCAGTTCGTCATTGACCTTGGTATGTGTCCAAGGCGTGCAAAGTTGATGATCTACTTGCTAATTACCCCACAGGCTTTGTCTACTTCGCTTCCTACACCTACTTCGCCTCTACCTACTTCCCATGGGCCCCCAACGCCGGAAAGTGCGCTGGAGAGGAATTCGCTGCCTTTGCTGGCATGGCCATTCTCAGCTCCTATCTGCTCCTCTTCATCTCCTTCTACTTCGCCACCTACAAGAAGACCGGAAAGGGCGGTAGACCCCGCCGCAACACAGGTAAAAAGGCCCTGATCGACATGAAGGACATGGAGGTCCCCTCGGTTTCCCAGCAGCGTGCCAATGGTGCTGCCAACTCCAACGGTCAGGCTACCACTTCGGCGCGTCAGAACGGACCTGTGACGCGCTCAAGAAAGGCATAAGCTAGCAGTCGTGTTTTCGCACAAACGGCTGGATATGCCAGTTGTCTCCTGACTGCAGGCCCGTCTTGGATGACGGACATCGTCGACGGTCCCGGGTCATTAGACGGGCCAGCGATGAACGTGACAGGAGAGATGAACAAAATATACATTTCTACTTGGTCAGGTAAAGTGACATAAATGTTTTAATAAATGACTTCGAATCGAAGGCACCGGTTGCTGTTGTGGTTGCCGGCGGTTGCATGCTCGGCGCTTTGCGGACTCGAGGAGCCGATAGAGCTTCGTTAGAAAGTATGAGAGTGGCGTCTCCCTCAGAGCATGCGTGAGGCATTTGCCGGACCCTAATGTGTTTCTTTTCTCTATCTCTTTTCGAAGGGTTCGAGCTCTGAGGTTTCTCTTCTTCCGGCCACTTGGCCGGTTTGTTTTGTTAACTGATTTGATGTGCTTCTTATCACCATAAATGCCGCATAATCATGAATATAATACAGTGCTAATGACTTACAACTGGAGCGGTTGGGTTGCCTGTTCCCATGCTAGCACGGATGTCAAATTGCGATTCAGCCCTCCCATGGCTGCAGTTGTGCCGAAGAAGTGCTTACATTGAAATCATCATACGATCCAGCGACGTACTAGATGTGTGTTTCTTCGTCTGTTCTTCAGGCGAGGCGTGCCATACATCCATTGAGGAACTGGGACATGATTGTAAACTGGAGATTGGTTGTAGGGAGCCAAACCGTCATAAATATTGCTTAATATATGGTACAAATGAACACGTGATGCCAATTTCCGAAACATGTTCTCTGTGCCTGGTTCTAATTACTAGCTGGGAAGAATTATTGGCCTCCGGTCACACAAGAATCAATGTCTGTCATGCTTATCACTGCAGTAATAATGTCCCAAGTACTCCGTATCTAGTAGTAGTAGATAGACAGCAGACGGAATCTCGGCGACCCGGTGACTAATGCAGTATGGAGACGAGGATTCTCATTGCGTAACGTTGCGCAGAGCTTTCAATTGAAAAATCCACCACCGGTTCCACATGGACGATCCATCGTGAGACTTTCTGCTGCTGATGATCGCGCTGCCAAGGTGTTCCTGCATCTTGACGTGCTTGGCTCTTTTCTTGGAACTGCGTCCAGTCCTGTCGGCTACTTTTTCCTGCGGTTGATCTTTGAATGAAGCTCGCGTGTCGTGTCCAGTGTCCACTGTTCCTGATCAACGTAGTCAGATAATATTAATTGCCGTCTAACCTAACATCTCTTACGAGATGACACAACAGGGCAGTAGCCTGTCCACTCTATTCCGGAGATACAGCAAGATCGTAGAAGTACCTGAGGATCCGGCAGGTCCTACTGTGCCATGTCTCACCGCTCCACCATGAAAAATGAATGGTTGCTGGCCGAGGCGTCATGGCTGCGGATCGTTGTTGTGGCCAGATAACTAGAGTAAGAAACGAAAAGAGACTCGCCAGGAGAGATCATCGCGATTATCGCCCCGATGCCTCGGCTGTCAGATTGCTGGGATGGCGTCATGTTCTAGTTTGATACAATTAGTGCGATGCAGTAGATTACAATAATAATAATATTATTACTGCCAACATGGATTATCAGTCAAAACGGAGTACTCCGTACGGAGTACTTAGATAGCGTTATCATGGAGTATCTGATAGTCGCGTGGTCATGGACGTGGTAGCCGTCCCCGGTCGTTCGTTGCCTGGGTAATGGACGCAGTATGGCTATGCATACACCGTACAACGCATGCATGACTGCGGCAAGTTTAATTCTGTAACTGGAACTAGGATACGATCAAGTTTGATTTCAAAAACAACTTCTTGATGTGCTCGAGGCAGGCCTCATGACAGACCGGATTGGAGGGAGCGGTGAGCATGACTCTGGATGGCTGTCGATCATCCTCCCTCCGACCGAAACCTGATGGGGACACTTCGGGGGCGGATTGGAAGCGGTGACATATCTACGAGTGATTCTCAGATGACGGAGGAGAGATTGTCGGACTGGGCTCGCTTTAGCTGAGCGATAGTACGGTGTTCGAATGTTAGCGAGTGGGTGGGAAGTGGGAATGGCATTATTATTGCCATGTACGGGTATCCGGACCATATGTACTCCGTATGCATGTATTATTATAGACAGGCTACTTACTATGTATAATAATATGCATTGCGTGGAATACAAGAAAAACTTTATTGTCTGCTTCATCCATAATAGTAGATATAACAACCGTTCTCGTGGACCATGGGCCGTCTCTTCGCTTAACTAGATCGGACCCAAGATTATTAATTGAAGCCACAACGCAAGTGTGCGCTCTCTGCCTCAGCCCTGTGCGAGGTCCCTTGCCCGAAAACAACACAGACAATCGCACTACGATGGCACTAGCTATATATCGAGATTAGGATGAAGCCCTGCGATCTGTGCCCTGCGGGGTAGGATGATGCCCCTAGTTTAGTTAGTAGTGTTCTCTTCCGTATTCGACGCTATGTTGTTGTCGCTCAATATTGAGCGTTGAGATAGACGGACGAATGCATCGGCTGTTGCGTGTTTTTCTTTTTCTTTTTTCTTTCAGACTTTTTTCTTTTTTGCCTCTCGGTTTCTAATAATACACGCTCAATGTGATATAGACAGCGGAGTAATGGGTCGGCTCGGGACAGCTGCGAGAGCGTCCAACGGTGAGGCCGTTCATTTGCGTGACGATCGGGAGAGATTGCCCGGCTTCGGCCAGCGTGGATGCGCTGTCCAGGGCGGGACGGGCTGGCTGGATCCAATCACGACAGGCACGGGCCCAGATCTCGTCTCTTGTTTCTTGTTCTCTGGTGTTTCTTGGGGATTCTCACGCTTGGGATTCTCACGCTTGGGATTCTCAGCCGCCCTTGCAGTGGCCAGGCAGCGTGGACTGTCTGCGTCGAGGAGCACCGTCAGAGGAGGGCGCGAACAGCATGAAGGGATAGGATCTCATCGCGTCTCCGACGAGGAAATAAGAAAGGCACCAAGCAGTCACCATGTGTCTTGGCTGAAGACGGAGAGAGCAAGACGGCTGGCAGGTCCCTGGGCAGTGGATCGGCTTGTCGCGAGATGGCGCATCTATAACCCGGTGGTTGGACCAGGCCGTGAGCCACCAGGTCCAGCGCAGTCGAGATAGGCCCAGCAAGACCAGCAACACACGCGTCGGCCGGGCGATAAACTTCGGGCGTTATCCACGTTATTAACTGTACCAGACACTGGGCCAGGGGCACGAGCGTGTGGTTTGGTCGTTGCGTTTTTTGGGTAAATACTAGTTCCTAGTCCACTTGTTGCTTGACCTGGACCTGACCCATTCTCGCGACCTTGACTAGATTCAAATTCCTCTGGTCTCCTTGCTGTCTAGGGGACACTGACGCCTCTCTTTCTCGCGGTCGTCCCTTTCCCATCGTTGGATCGTTTTGGACAATATCTGATCTCTCTCGTTGTGTTGCTTTTTCTGCGTCCTGCGGTTTGAATGATCGACGCTCGTTTTTGCCCGGTCGATTCCTTGCGATCTTCTGCGCAGCGCATGCCACAATTTAGAATAAAATATTAAACCCCTCTCAGGTCAGATTTATTCTTGTGTGAGCCAGCGTATCATGCGACCCGGCTTCTCTGCCGCCCAGGCCATTGGCGCTGGCCTGGCCATCGCCAACCTGCCCTTTGTGAATGCGCTGGCACCGCGCACTGAAATCGCCGATTCCTACGACTTTGTCATTGTAGGCGGAGGTCAGGCTGGTCTCGTTATCGGTGGTCGTCTCTCACAGTCTTTGAAGAACCATTCCATCCTGGTTCTGGAGGCGGGCGAAAATGGCGATGCGTATCGGAAGCGGATAGGTGAGTTGAGCATTCCGCTGCAGTTTCAAAAGGCCGTTTATGATGGAGAACTGACCTGTGAAAATAAAAGATACCCCCGCGTATGCTTACTTCGATTCCCTATGGACGACACCGTTGAACTGGGCTTTCTACACTGTTCCTCAGCCCAATGCCGATAACCGGGAGATCGAATGGCCCCGAGGCAAGACGCTCGGAGGTATGTTTGCTGTGATCTTCACGCTCGAAAGAAGAAGAGCAAAGGACAGGATTAACGCAGCGCTACAGGCAGTTCCGCGATCAACGGATTGTATCTGACCCGACCAGGCGAGATCGAAATCAATGCCTGGAAAGATCTACTGGGAGACATGGATGGCGCCGAGAATTGGGGATGGGACTCTTTCTTCCCTGCGATGAAGAAGAGCGAGAACTTTACAGCCCCTACCAGCGAGGTTGCGCAAACTGGAGATATACACTGGGATGCTTCCGACCATGGTACCCAGGGCCCGATTCACGCGAGCTATCCTGGCTAGTAAGCTGCCCAATTACTTGTCTATGCTGTATTTTGCGGTAGAAGCTGACAATTACCTAGCATGTTCAAGCAAGTCGGTCAATGGGCGCAGTCTCTGGTGAGCGCTGGCGTTGCCATCTCGACCCAGATGTACAACGGTGAACCATGGGGCACCGGCGTTTCAACCTCCACCATCAACCCGACAAACTGGACCCGATCTTACAGCCGTACCGGATATCTCGACCCCCTCCCGGACCTGGGTAACTACGACGTGCTGGCGGATGCGTACGTTACTCGCCTGATCTTCGACACTTCCAACAAAGACAACCTGACCGCTACCGGAGTGGAGTACACGCCAGACGGTGGAAAGACCAAGAAGACCATCAAGGTGAACAAGGAAGTTATTCTGTCTTCTGGTACGATCGGCAGCCCTGCTGTCCTGCTCCATAGTGGAGTTGGTCCCAAGGATGTCTTGTCCTCAGCCGGTGTCGATCTGGTGTCCGAGCTGCCTGGTGTCGGTCAGCACCTGCAAGACCATTTCGTGAGTAATTCTTATGTCTATGGAGATTGGCATATACTGACATCAAACAGAGCGTTACTGTCACATGGAATACCACCCAAGAGACTGCGGGTTCCATCTACTACACCAACGGCACTCTGAAGGTTTGTTTTGATACCTGTTCTTGTAGAACTCACTCGTATTCTAACTGTCTTAGAACGATACCCTCTACCTCTCGTACATCGACGATGGCGTTACTTATGTGAACTCTAGTTTTCTCTACGGTAGTGATGTCGATAGTCAGAAGCAGAGCATCCTGGCTCAGAGGGACCAGTACGCGCCGAACACGACCTACGACCAAGGCGTCATTGCCGGTTACAAGGCGATCTACAACACGACCGCTTCCACGATCTTCACCAGCCCGATTGGCCAGATCGAGATTCTGTTGATGAACAGCGATGCCAACGGTGACATCGGTATCACCGCCGCGCTCCAGCATCCGTACAGCCACGGCCGAGTCTACATCAACTCCTCGAACCCGTTGGACTATCCTGTCATTGACCCGAACTATTTCGCCAATCCTTCCGGTACGTGTCAACCACACCCAAACAGATGGTATCCAAGACTAACTCCATGCTACAGACTGGGATATCCTGCGTGATGGTGTCAAACTCGCCCGCCGCGTGGGCCAAACCGACCCCTTGAAGAGCACTCTCACCGTCGAAACCTCACCAGGCTCGGATGTCCAGAGTGACGACGACATCCTCGACTGGATTCGCCAGAATGGCGGCACTGAATTCCACCCCTCTTCTACCTGCGCTATGCTGCCTCGCGATCAGGGTGGTGTTGTCGACGCCAACCTTCTCGTCTACGGTCTCGCCAACGTCCGCGTGGCCGATGCCAGTGTGCCTCCGATTGCCCTGTCCACCCATCTGATGGCCTCGACATACGGAATCGCCGAGCTGGCCGCGGACATTATCGGCAAATTCTACAACCCCGCCACTACCACCTCGACCTCTCCTGTCCTCAGCTCTTCGTCCACCAACACCTCCAAGGTCGCCAGCACCACTGGCGCCAACAAGAACACCGGTTCCAACACCTTCGGCACTCCCTCATCATTGCATATCTTCACATCCGTGCTTTTCGTCGTTGCCGTCATGTTCTCATCTCTGTGAAAAGGCAGAGACGACCTCCATCTTTAGATTTCAGATGAGATGACATCAGATATTGTTTTTGGATTATTTTAACATTTTGAATTCATGTCTATACCTCTAGATTACATTACATATGGCATTGACTACTCTCTTTTTGGGTTAGAGAGCGGATGATGACAAGGTCAAGTCAGGTCAGATCAGATTAGATTCTCCGGCATGGTGTTCAGCGATTTGGAATTTGGAATTTATTTTTCTTGGATGAACTTTCAGTACATAGTTATGAATACCAATGCCAATAACATTTATAATGTGCAGAACTATTTTGTTCTCAAGTTACGATTTCTACACACCTTTTTATCAGCGAGATTCTTCTAGGAAGTGGCTAGTTATGATGATAAGTCCAGAGATCTTATCGTAAATGCAGAAGAGGACTTAGTATGATACGATGTAGATGATGGGCGAGCTTATACCAATATTATGAAAACAAGTCCGATACTCCACATAGAGTGATGTCGAAGTATGTCTTATGCGGTGCTGGGCTGAGGAAAGGACAGCAAAGATAAGCAATTAGATTAAATTATTGGACGCCGCAGGAGTATTGAATTAGAGAGTGGAATGCGATAAAAAAAGATATACAAATCCCAGCCTCTAGTCTAATAAACTACCTAGCTTCTATACGAGACGTAGTGAATATTCTGTTACCTCCTGGGCTGTTCAGGTCTGGACTGTTCAACAGAGGTTGAGTTGCCGTACGTGGTAAGTATTGACGGGCGCCTATGGACCACGTCGACTGAGATGGATAACTCATTCGTAATCCGTATCTAGAATCATCATCTAGAATCGTGGAGGCGTTGAATAGATTGTATTGCATTGGATTGTCTGGAACGAAGGGGTGGATATTGATTTGAGGAAGTTAATCATTCGTTCCGATATGATTTCGTTTTCGTTTTTTGTTCTTTTATCTTGTGATTTCTAGTATTTCCAATCTTGGCCGCTCTAGCTGTGAGGGATAGAGGGAGGGAGGGGGAAGGAGGGGTAATAAGGAATCGAGGGGTTGGGTGGTTAGGTTTAAGTTGATAATTGTCTTACTCTTTGCTTGGTGGTGGTGGTGGTGGTGTGTGTAGTCCATGATTACGCATGTGCGTAGGGTAAGTAAGTAGGGCAAGCCCCTAGGATCTGGCCCTCTTCCCGCCAGGAGGAAAGACAATAGAATTGAATATAACATTCTTCGCGGCTGTGTCCGAGGGGGATGGCATGGCAAGAGCCAGGATGCGGGGAGGGCCTGATTATGTATCACGCCCTTGTGTCTGTGTCTCAGTCGCGTCACGTTTTCCGTTTTCCGTTCTTCGTTCTTCATTCTCCCTTTTATCGATTGCGGGATATTATCGACCGATTAGCTTATCAAGCTTACGAATGGGTGGGTTATGGTTATGGATATGGACTATTTTTGAAATCTGATTCATTCTTCCTTTCTCATTCTTCCCTGGCTGACACGTGGGAGGAGAATAAACTAGAAAAAAAAAAAAAAAGTCTGTCTTTCCCGCTTCGATGGAATAGAGTGTCTTTCTCAGTCTAATGTTTCATGTTTCTTTTTGTCTTTCTGCGCTTCTCGATTTCTTGTTTGGATGTGATAGGATATGGTCCGGAACCATGGGTACGGCTTATCCCGTTCCTGGCGTTCCACTCCCTGCGTCGGTCGAGGTTTAATTCTTGGATTCGGATGAGGTGATTCTAGCAATAGACCCGCAGCATGGTGAAGTCTGGTTCAGAGGATTCATTCTATTCTCCTGAGTGAGGTTGGTAAGTAGGTTGCCTGTGAGACTGACTTGTTGAGTGTTCTTCCGCATGATAATGGAGACATAGTTGGAATAATCAGGTGCTAGTAGCAGTAGAGCATCGGTAGTTCTGCAGTGAAATAAAGTTGACCACTGCTGCGTCTATTATCTGGAGACTCGATGGAGACTGTGCACTTAATGGCTGGAGCGGGTCTTGGTTCTTTGTGCTGCAAGGAGAGCCTCAACGATTTAAAGTTGCGCACAAATCAAGAATCAAGCCGGTGGGTGATCTTTGTCATGGTGCTCGCCGTTATTCGCAGATGGTATGTGTTCTCCTGCGGTGGAGAGGGTCGAGTCTTTAGGTACATAGACTAATCTCGAAGTATGGAGTTCGTTGAGCGTAGCGCATCGGGGAAAGGGGAACGTTAGTAGGGACAACTGCAATAATGCCCGGAAGATACTGGCTTAATGATGGCTAGTAAGGCACCAGGACCTGTCAGACGCCATCGAGGTCTGCGCGAACTCGAGTTGGACGACGCCAGATGCAGTGGAAGGGCGAACGTTGACTAGATCGTTACTACTGTCAGTATCAAGCAGCCATGGCGTGGTTTATCCCCGTCGTCTCTTGTCGATAGTCTACCGTCGTGGCTGCAGCAAGGGCGCTTCAGCTTCGCGAGAGCCATGTCACGACCTGCACGGTCTGCTTTTGATCACGCTACAATTGCATGCTCTCCAGGGCAAGTATGCACATTATCATTTCGGGCAGCTCGAGTCTTGGTTTTGGTCCCTTTCAGCCGAGTCGTCGTCCGAGGCTGGCATTGATAACGGACGAGCCATCAATGGAGTCCAAGCGGGGAAGTGATGATAGCCGTGATCTGCTCTCCCTTCATTCTCCAGAGCAGCGGAGGAAAGTCTTAACCATGTCTGCTATAGGATCCAGTAATTCGTCCAAAACGCCCGACGGTGATATCCAGTGCTTGGGATCGACCTGGTCTCCGTGCGATCGCGCGCTCAGACTGGCTCGTCCCTGAGAGCAACCGCTTGAAACTCCCGTCAGCTAACCGAGATGGCGTCCTCGACCAGACCCTTTTTACCTTTTAGGGGTCTGTGAGATGGGACGCTACGCTGTAGCAGTGATAGTGCTCTACAGATATTCCCCCGTCTTTGCGCCTCCCGTTGAAGACCCACGCAGCTAGCTGGATTCCTGAGATCGCGAAACACAAGCTCCTGTGACGTACCAGTCAAACACCACACATACGGTTCCTGTCACAGAGCAGATCTCCTACACATGAGAATCCTATTCCTCGAGCACCACTGCGGGTCGTGATACATCTGCTGCAGCGCACAGGTATCCGCCAGGCAGGCTACTGGCCGCCATGTGCCCCGGCCACAGACGCTACCTCGTCTCTCCCCGGTCAATGGCGAACACGAGATGCATTGTCAACGAATTGCACTGGATACATCAATCGTCCAGGCTTTGTTTTGCCCTTGGTCTGAATCCTGATAATGCTGGATCGATCTCCCAACCCAATTCCAGCAGTAGGCCGTGCCTGACCTCGGCCTAGCTCAGAGTTACGGGAGAAGAGGGGCAGCTCAAGAAAGTAAGGATGATCCGAGACATTCTGAAGTCTTTCTGTCTTGGTCAATGTGTCATGGTGATAAGAACAACATGCCCGCTGCCCTGTAGCAAGGGATGGTGCGACTGTTGCCAGCCATGAACAGGACCCTTGAGAACCAGCTCGGTCCAACCCACGTGTGCCAGTAACCCCATTTCCATATTTGGGCGGCACTGAAGCATGGATCGTGCATATCCCTCTCCCCTAAAGGCTTCATAACTCCCTGTCAGGAGGCAAGCGTCGAACATTTTGCTCATCAAAGCCCCACTGAGCTTCCTTCCGACGCCGAAGTAAGGGACATACCTCGCTCTGATAAACGTTCTCTCACTCTCGCTCTTGATTTTATATCAGCTCCTGTCACTCGTACTTCCGGCATGATACTGCGGGAGTGTGGGGGAGATTATTGTGCATCCTTCATTTGAGCAGGTAACTCACTACGAAAACAGCGTTCAAGTGCAACATACGGATCGAAACATGGATTCTGTCGTCGACCGACAGAACATGAAGCCAGCTCACGATGTTACGTTCCTCACGGGGAATTCCCCCGCCATGCCTCGAAGGTATGAATCAGAAGAGGAGGAAATATCCGAGGCAGAGACCAACGGGCATGGTCGCATGTATTCGCCCGTTGATGGGGACAGTGACATGGGAGCCTTTGATTCGGAATTGAGTGCGGATGAGCAGGCCTCAGACAACATCCAGACCAGACGGACAATCAACAACCGCAGGAGTGTGTTGTCACCATATTTATCGAGTGGCCAGAAGTCACGACCTGTGTCGATGGAGACGGTCAAGCGAAGTAGCACCGCGACCTTCGTGCCAGGATCATTTTGTCATGACGAGGACGAGGTCATGTCTGCAACGCCTTTGACGACGTCTCCAATGCCGTCTCCTTTCCTGAGAGCAGCCGCGGTAGTGGTACCTGCAGATGCACTAGAGTCAGAGATGGACCTATATCACCAGTCGGGCAACCGTGACAGCATGTCTTCGGTCGAGGACGTGGATTCATCATTACTCGTGGCCACTCCGGTTATATACATGACCCCTTCGACTCGACCAAGTCTGATATCGATCGCTCCTTCGTCGAACCGTACGACTCCCACGAAACCGGACAATTCGGCTCGCCTCAGACGGCGTCCCAGCAAGAGTAGTCGGAGCAGTGGTAGTGTAAGAAGCAGTACGCGACTAGCGAGAAGAGCTAGTCAAAAGAGATACAGCTCACTGTCTCTTGCTTCGACGCTCTCTGCCGAACACTATATCGCATCACCGACAGCCTCGCAGAAACAGGCGAAAAGGTCGAGTAGCGGCTCCCCAAGCATTGCTGGAGCAACTCCTGTGCACGGCCGTCGCCATAGCAGAACTCGAAGCCGGAGCAGGAACCGAGAAACTGCCCTGATAGAATCTCCCACACTCGGCTTCCTTTCAGGAGAGCCCACGCTTGGTGAAGAACCCAGTGCTACGATAACGAACTTTTCCGACATGCCTCCTATGCCTCACCCGCTGACTCCGCGGTCCATGTCATTCTCATTTCATGCTCCTCTAACATTATCGCCTGAGCGGCAGTCGATCGACATGTCTCCTCAGTCACAACGTCCTGCATCCACTCTTGGACCGTTGGGCCCTCGGAGGATCTCAAGCTTTAACACGGTGGATACAAACGTGACACAGGGCAAAAGGTCTTTCTCTTCTGAATCTCGGAAGTCTTTCAGACCGTCTCTGTCGCACAATCCGTTTCTGAAAAAGGGACCCCGACGGAATCCGAGATCCATTTCAATGTCTTTCCGTCGATTTGAAAGCCCCGAACCGTCCATCACAGAAAGTCCTGTATCATCCAGGTCCTCGCCCGACCCTGGTCATCAGCGTTCCGTATCGACTTTTGATGGAGGCATTGGCATCACTCGTCCAAGTGCAACCTATCCTTACGTCAGGAGTTCGACCATGTTATATACGCCTCCAGCCCTCCGTTCGTCATCAACCATGGATCTTCAATCCACTATGGACTTTATCGCGGACTCATCCTACGATGCCGATTCTGGACCCAGTTCCAGCAAGGAGAAGAGCCAGAAGCGTACTCGAGATAACGATAGTCGAACGGCGGGCAAAAGCTTCATGGGCATCCGCCTAGGTCGCAAGAAGCGAATCCCCACGCTGACTGAGGATAACATGATCTGACGTCTAAGCTGAAATGGCTGTCGTTTCGCTGGCTTTCGACCAGCCACCAACCTTATAAAAGCGCCGAACTACATTTTAAGAATTTATGGATAATGTATGAATACGTATAATGCTGACGGGTCAAGGGAGGCAGAATTACTTCATCTTGTTGTGTTATTAGTTGACTATTTGGGGGTACGGTGGGAAATTGTCCTGTGGGATAGGATACATTGGCGTATCGAATCTGTTGGTCACCTACAATATACCATTTTAAAAGCATTTCACATTTCACTCTTATTCAAGCTGCCCGTGTGACAGGGAGATTTACGGAGAAGTACTTGAGAGGAGATGACTTAGAAACAACGGCGTAAATTATGGCAGCATAACCACTAATGAAAGCATTAGTTAACAAACCCTGCAGTCTTATCACAAGTGGAAAGTAATCCCGTGCGGTAATAGAATGAAAAGAAACGGGTATCAAGAATAAAGTTTCTAAATGAGAGTAAGAACATTCTGAAACGTCTCAGCAGTAGTTGACTAGGCAACTAATAACTGCATAACCAAAAGAAGCTAATAAATCCATAAATATTTCAGCCCATCTAGCGCCGCGTTTCATTTCATTTCCTCTTCCTAGTAACTGGCTGATGACCAGGGCCGGACAGCTTGCTTCTACTGGCGTGTTTCAAGCTGATTTTTAATCGCTGCGACAGAATCGGAACCAGGATCAGTAAATGGCTCTTGTGAAAGTTAACTCTCTAGAACGGGACTGTCCTTACCGTCACACGAAGTCTTCGCGTCTCCAAACAACATCTTCGTTCCAGGCATGTAGAACATCGGATTCGGGACGTCGGCTGCGTTTTCATCATCGTTAGTATATACGTATTCAGAACAAGAGAAATGCATCTGCATAAAGTAATATGGATTGTCACAACCACATACCATATCCACTAGCCATACCGCGTTTCATGACGATGACTTCTTTACTCTTCCACGCGTGCAGGACCGGCATGCCGGAGATAGGAGAGTTCTCTTCCAACGCGATAGGATTGACGGTGTCGTTGGCGCCGATAACGAGCGTCACGTCCGTGTCGGGGAAGTCATCGTTGATTTCGTCCATTTCGAGGACGACTTTGGGTTCTCGCGTTAGTTGTTTTGTTGTATTTGAGGGGGGCTGGTTGCTTACTATCGTATGGAACAGACGCCTCGGCAAGAAGAACATTACATTGCCCCGGCATTCGACCGGCCACAGGATGGATGGCGAATCGGACATTAATACCCTTGGAGCGTAGGATACGAGTGATTTCCGAAATGGCATATTGCGCCTTTGCGACGGCCATGCCGTAGCCGACCACCTAGTGGGGTTAGAAGAATGGGACAAAGCTAGACGGTGTAGTTCTAAACTTACGATAATCACGTTCTCCGCATTCATAAGAGCGTCAACGGTATCGTCGATGTTAGTCTGGGTTACTTGCCCTTCGATTTTCTGCTGGGTTTGTGCTGGGGCTGAGATGCCTCCGAACAGCACATTCGGAAGGGATCGGTTCATGGCAACGCACTGAATTGGTCAACGTCAGAATAGTGATCTCGTGTCACGTCTGTTTGAAGCGTCCTTACCATTATGTATGAAAGGATAGAACCGCTGACTCCGATTAGAGACCCAACAGTCGTCAAGAGCGGGTTATTGAGCATGAGTCCTTCGGCGACGAGGGCGAAGCCGGAGTATGCATTGAGGACGGTTATCACCACAGCTGTACACAATTAGCAAAACAGGCCATCGATGTTTATCGACTGGGGAAGAGGCATACGCATATCAGCTCCTCCAATAGCAGCTGTAGTGGTGTACCCTTTCAGAAAACTCAGTGCAGTATTAGCCCCGAGACAGGTAGCTGCAATAGCAGGCGATCCCGGGGCCATGGACACAAATGCCCCCATTGTGGCGACATTTGCACCAAGAAGCGACGAATTCACCAAATGTCGCCCCGGGAGTATCTTAGGGCTGGATGACATGCGTCCTGCGAGTTTCAGGAAAGCAACAAGCGATCCGGTAAATGTTACGCCACCTTGTTGGGCAAGTTAGCTGTGAGGTAATGCTTCTACTTCAGGTTGGATGTAATTACCAATAAGAACTCCTAAATATGCTGTGACCATGTGCAAGGTCGAGATATGTGCAATGTCGGCCAGCACGCTTCCGACGCTGGTCAATACAGCCGCAAGACCTACGACTGAATGAAGAGCCGCTACTGTCTGAGGTAGCCCAGTGGGCGTGATTCGTTTCCCAATAAGTGCGCCTATGTTTGAGAGTGTTATTGTCTGCAAATTACCATAGTTCAAGAAACAGTCGACTTACCAAGAATAGAACCTGCTGTCGCCAGTACGCCAAACTGCACTAATGTCTCTGGTGAAAATCCTACCGCAGCTAAAGATGCCAGGATACCGGAACCAACACCTAGTATTCCAAGTATATTGCCTCGTCTGGCCGTCAACTGGGAGGCAAGACCGGATATTGAGCCTGATTTCAATAAGTATAACCCCTTGTCGGTGGGTCTATGGCGACTTACTGATGCATAGAATGCTGCTAACTAGATATCCAGCTTGAACAAGTCCAGCCATCCCAGTACTAGCAGCTGCGATGTAACCTCCTCCAAAAAGCAATCCAGGAATGGCATATAACCAGGGGTACTCCGGGGGATCGGTTGGACCTAGAAGGTATTAGCCATGTACACATTTGAGAGCCAGATTCTTACGTTTGAACATGTCGAGCATGCGCTTCGTGATTACAAAACCTCCAGATACGTTGACGAATGCAAGAAGCACTGACACCGCACCCAGGAGCTCAGGAACGGTAGTCGGGAGGTATCCGCCTCCCATTATGAAGAAGCCGCCAACGCCAACCATACCTGAATTCAACAGTCAGGTTAGTATGTAGTTCAATTTATCAATGTAAGAGACGCACCGGAAATCGCATTCGTGACACTCATGAGCGGCGAATGAAGTGCAGGAACAACACCCCAGACTGCACGATATCCAACCAGTCCTGCAAGTCCAAAGGTGAACATGTTACTCATGAACACGGGACCTGTAGCCTTTCCTAGAGCGAGAGCGCCTCCCATTCCTGCTGTGACTGTGGCTACCTCTCGAGTAGCTTTCTGCCAGGGTGTCAGCGCTGTGACCTCCTGCTTCGCAGTCGGGGTTTTCGGAGTAGCCGAAGCTTGTACAGCTGGAGGCGCAGGTCTGGGTACTGGAGGAAGAATATGACCATTGTGGGTCACGATCGAACCGCGAATAACCTCATCTTCTAAATCTATGCGGAAATGCTTATCTTGAGTAGTCATTGACAGGAGGAACTTTGTGATATTGTTAGAATAAAGAGTGGATGCCTGCGACGGTAATCGAGAAGGAAGGTCAGTGTATCCTACTTCTGTTAGAGCTCATAGACTATCTTTTGAAGTCAGGCATATATACCGATTACTGTGACGCCTTCGTATGTCGTCAGTTGACCGGGAACTGTAGCTTCACAATTTCCACCAGCTTCAGCAGCGAGATCAACAATGACAGAACCAGGCTTCATCGCAGCGACCATCTAGAAGATACCTTAGCCGGTTAAGCTCCAGTATCAACCATTTAGACATACCTGTTTCGTGAGAAGTTTGGGGGCGGGTTTCCCAGGGATGAGAGCAGTGGTGATTACAATGTCCACCTCGCGACACTGCTCCATGAACAGTTTCATTTCCGCCTCGATGAATTCCTTGGACATTTCCTTTGCGTAGCCACCCTGACCGGAACCGTCTTCCTGGATGTCTACCTCTATAAATTCGGCGCCTAGAGACTGAACTTGTTCACGAGCGGCGGATCGCGTATCAAAACCGCGTACAATGGCGCCGAGCCGACGGGCCTACAGTATTAATCTCAGTGTATTAACACTATGGGTCGTTTCAGAGACATACCGCTGCAATAGCACTAAGACCTGCTACGCCTGCTCCTATGACTAGGACTTTGCTGGGAGGGATCTGAGATTCATGGATCAGTTCAAGTCATGGAGATGCAGATGGAATGCGAAGGACCTTGCTGTGATATGCATCAGTACAGATCGATCTAATTTATACATTCAGAACTTACCCAGCCGCCGTAACTTGGCCAGTCAGAAACCGGCCAAAGTTATTTGATGCTTCCAGAACCGCCTTGTATCCTGCTATATTTGCCATAGAGCTGCAGGTAGAACATATTAGCTCTGAAAGTTTGAATATCTGGATAATAGCTTATCGAACCTCAACGCATCAAATACTTGAGCGCGAGAAATGCGCGGGATCATATCCATGGCAAAGGATGTGACGCCTCGAGAAGCTAGAGCCGTCACGACGGGCTTGTTCTGCGCCGGATACAAGAAGGAAATCGAAGTGCCTCCTGGTCGTAGAACATTCACTTCATTATTGGAACCCTCGATGAGCGGGGGTCGGACTTTGAGCAAGATATCACTGTCAGCCCATACGGCGCTTCGGTCGACGACAGTCGCACCGGCTTGTTTATAGGCTTCGTCCGTAAATTGTGCCGCATCGCCAGCTCCGCGCTCAACTAAAACGCGACTGAATCCTTTTTTAAGAAGCACGGCAACATTTGCAGGCGTAATAGCAACCCGTCGTTCGTTAGGGTATGTTTCCTTGGGAATGCCAACGCTTAAAGAATTCAACGGAGCGCTGCTTGGGGGCTCGAGGGGAGAGCTCTCAGACGCATATTCTCTTATCCAGGATATATGTCCTTGGAATTTTATGTCCCGTTTGTTATTCTGATGCCGTGAGAGGTAGGAGAAATTTCGATGAATAACTGTTTCACCCCGTCAACTGTTGGGTTCTCATATAGTTCATCATCGCAAAGGGGTCATCATACGTGAAAGGCTTATCAGCCGCTCATAGTGACCGGTTGCAGCACATGGCTTTACTGGAAAAGAACCCAGGAACCGACTTATTCTTGCTGTGTAGTTCAAGTTCATCTTTTCGACCTGTTAAGTAGCCCGGCATGGAATCATTGATTGCAGACAGCTGATTGCCCACGAGAGCTTGCCGTATACAGCTTGACTGCAAATCTTTAAACAGTCATATTACATCTAGATGAAGGAGCTGCTTTCACCACATTTGGACCTTGTGAATACCGTGGAACTCCCCGACCGTATTTATTCTGCCAGCAGTAGGTCTTCGGTTCGGCTCTGTCACACAGCACCTCTACCGACCACTGCACGGGGTCGCATTGTACCAGCCAAAATATCGCGCATAAGCCCGCGACGTGGGATCGGCTGGCGACACATGAAACGTCAGAGGAGCCAATGGTCCCAGCTTCTACCAGGCTTTGCGACCTGCGAGGAGGATATTATGGGTTTGCGGGGTAATACCCCAGACACATAGCCAAAAACCCGGAGGATCCGCGGGCCAATGATCACCAGACGGCTTTTTGGATTTCCGTCCACATCATTTCTCCGGCAGAACAAAGACTGGTATCCATTCATGAGAGAGGTTGTTGGCTTTCATAAGACAGCTCCTTTCTGCATCGAGCTGGTGTTCTGCGACGGACCGGTGAGCACCGCCTGAAGGATGATCCGTGAGGTATCTCTGGTCAATGAGTATCACACGACAGCACATGCATACATACAGCTTAGCAACTGTCCCTTTTAGCTAGATTAGGGTCAGAATAATAAGTTCCCAAGCTCTCTGGATGCCTTTGGACTTGCGGGTCGCCACTAGAGCTCATATTAGTCATGCGAGTCTGGCCTGATCACACAACTATTATCCGTGGAATGATGTATCGGGATTATCCGATATGTACTCTCACTCCGAACGAAGACTAAGAAATAACATGGAGGACTTCGACGGATGGAAGGTATCCTCACCATTGTGAAACTCCTTCACCATCCCAGAAACCGAATGGAAAAGTGGCTTGCCGATAGATCTGACTCTGTGTCTGTGCCTGTTCCGAAATCTTCGGGAACCGTTGAAGCCGAGTCAGTGCCATCCGAGAGCTATAATAGTCACCAATTGAGTTCCCGACTGTCTGCATGGGTGTATGATATCTTTTGCGCCATCGGACGTGCAATCCCGGCTTTCTGTCCGAGATGGAAAATCTCTCGTGACAGACAGGGACAGGGTTACGATCATTGGCTTTGATGCTGAGCTAACATGATGCTCTCGCGATCTCCCGGAACTGTGCTGGGGCCAACGAGAATCTCGCCAAAATGGTGATGCATTTTGGACTGTGGCGAGCACAGCATGTTGTTGGTCAGCAGTAGCTGGACCAACACTCTTGCAGCACGTCTGACTCGATGTTTGATAAGGCGACTTCTTTCTCAAAAGAGTGGCAGTGCCCCTCTTTTATCGCTGAGCAAAAAGAAAGCAAGAACGTGAACAGAATCATGTCACTTGTTCACTGAAGTTTTGTTCATAAACAGAGTTCGCTCTAACACTTCTCTAAACAACATCAAACTCTCAAAGACACCATTCATTGTTGGACGGATGTGGATAGCTGAAAAGATCCTCCAGGCTGTCTCCGCGGTCAAAACGAAGGAGATGGGAAATGCTGGCCTTGATGATCCGCTACCGTGTTCGTGGCCGGAGCGTCTGCGCCATATAACATGGGCATGGTATATGATCACAATGAGCACCGGAGGTATAGCCTTACTACTTCACAAAACTCCCCATCAATTCAATGGCCTGGCAACTATAGGGGTCCTTGTATTCATTTTCGACCTTGTCCTCTTTGTCGCTATCAGCATAGGCCTCTTATACCGCTTTGTTTGTACTCCGTCCTCCCTTCAAAACTCCTTGACGCATCCGACTGAATCCCTGTTCTTTGGGACCTTTTGGCTCAGCCTGGCCACGATTATCAGCAATACCCAGGTCTACGGAATCGATTCCTCGGGGCCATGGCTAACAGTCGTTGTACGTGTGCTTTTCTGGGTATACGCAGCCCTGACCTACCTCACGGCTGTTCTGCAGTATTGGCATCTTTTCACCGGCCGCTCAGTGACCCTTCAATCGTTCACGACTGCTTGGATTGTCCCAGTGTTCCCTGTTATGCTGACGGGCACAATTGCCTCTCTCGTGGCAGAGGACCAACCACCTGCACAAGCCGTACCCATTATCATTGCAGGTACCGCATTCCAAGGCCTCGGGTTCATCGTCGCCCTGCTCATGTACGCAAACTATATCGGTCGTCTGATGACAGGAGGATTTCCCGACCCAGATACTCGCCCGGCAATGTTCATCGCTGTCGGACCTCCTGCCTTCACAGGTCTCGCACTGTCAGGAATGGCACAAGTAGCGATTTCGAAGTTCCCGACACACTATGTAACGGGGACTAGCAGCGTCCCGACGGCGGAAGTCCTGCGTATCGTCTCTGTTTTTATTTCGATCTTCCTATGGGCCGTAAGTGCCTGGTTCTTCAGTATCACGGTCCTCTGCATCCTAACCTGCTTCCGCGACTTGACTTTCCATCTGACGTGGTGGAGCTTCATCTTCCCAAATACAGGCTTCATTCTAGCCACGATAGAGATCGGAAACGAACTAGGAAGTAACGCTATATCAATCGTCTGTAGCGTGTTGACGGTCTTCATCGTCTTTATATACTTACTAATCGGGATATGCCATATACGGGCAATATACCGAGGAGAGATCCTATGGCCGGGCAAGGACGAAGATAAGGAGGAATAGCAGAAGGGTTTGCCAAAAGGAGGGTTCAATTTGATATGAAGCAACACATATTTCCGACAGCATTAAACCCGGCGTCTCCTCACTTTTACTCTTTTCTCTTTACATCGATGTTCCCCTTTCTCTTTATATTTCCATCAAGATAAAAATACTCTGCAGGTACTAGAGAGACATACACGCTAGATTATACGAAGAAGAGTTTGCTTTTTTCATACAAGTCTATCAGATTCACCAATCCAGCCATGGCAATTAGCGGGCGCTGGTTGTCTTTTCTATCAGTAGCTAGCTCATTCACCTCTATTTCCTGGGTTCTCAACATCGAAATCAAATCGATCCGGAATCCGCAGTCCCTCCCGCTCATAGCCCCAATTCTTATACCGCAAAACAGCTGTTCCATCTCGCCACAGCCATAGATCCCCCGTTTCTTCCTGCCACTTCTCCAATGCGGACCGCATCTCCAACAACGTCTCCTTGAATGTTGGATCGGAGGCCACATTACGCACCTCAGCAGGATCGTTCTCCAGATCATACAATTCCTCTGGCGGGCGACAGATATAATCCTTCAATGTCCGTGGCCCGATCATTGCCGGTGCTGTTGGTGTGCCAGAGTTTCGCATTCCGTCGAAAGATAATGAAGCGTACAGGTCCATCGCAAAGGGGAAATCGAGCTTCCAGCATACGTTTCGGTGATATTTGTATTTCCGCGTGCGCATGAATCTTGTCGGCCAGTAGTTGGTCACTTCGTGGAAGGTATGCGAACCGAAAACATGGGAGCGGTTTGGGTGGATTTCTGTGCTGTGGACGACAGGGAGGATGGACCGTCCACGACGTGGTCCTGCGTGTCCATCGCCGGTAGGCCGGTCTCCATGACCGGCCCAGTCGAGGAACGTGGGGAGGATGTCAATGTACGAGATGATATTGGGGTTCACAATCCCTGTTGAGGCCGAACCAGAGCTGGGAACTCGTAAGAGGAAGGGAAGTCGCACACCGGCATCATACAGAGTAGTTTTTGAATTGATGAATGGTGGTCCGTTATCACTGAGGAATAGCACGAGCGTATCCTTTGCAGCATCGCTGCGCTCTAGCGCTTTCAGAACCTGCCCTATTCCCTGATCCAATCGGTGGATTGATCGATAATACTCTGCCAGTTCTTGACGAACTTCTGGTAAGTCGCTCAGAAAGCTAGGCACTTCAACTTCGTCGGGAGTATAGATACGATCATCAAGACTGGGGTCGTAATTCCCTTCAACATTGCCAAACCCACCACGAGACCCCAATGCCCGATGCGGGTCAATATACCCAATGGTCAGAAAAAATGATTTATCCCGCTTCTTGGCCTCGTTGAAGAATTGCTCCGCCTGGCGCGCGGTTTCTGCCACGTTTCTGGAATCACTTTCGCGCCGAACCTGCCAAGGGTACAGGTTATCTGGGCTAACGTGTACCTTACCCAGAATTCCAGTATAGTAGCCCAGTTCGTTGAAAATCTGCGGAGCTGTCTCGACATTCGGGAGGGTTTGGAACCCATTCTTCTCTTTGACAAGTCCGTAGCTACCGTTCTCATGAGTATGGAGGCCCGTGTAAATAACAGTGCGGCTACCACTGCATGAAGCTGTGCTGGTGAATGCCATATCGAATTGTGTACCTGAAGCGGCGAGAGCGTCCAGATTAGGTGTTTTGATGGACTTGCTGCCGTAGCAGCTCATCTGGTCGCGGCCCAGGTCGTCAGCGACCATAAGGAGAATGTTCCTAGGTGCCATTCTGGCTAGAGGAAGTCCCGAAATGGATCGTTATAGGCTGATTGTTAATCCTAAGTGTATTAGGTCTAAAGAATCCCACAGTCATAGACTATTTCAGTATCTCAATGTGCCGGGATGGAATAAGAGCCGGTGCACGATCAATAAGTAGGGATCAACTACAATTAATTCAGGTACAAATTCTGGAGCTCACTGATAAAATTGACCTGAAACCCCGCAATAGATGAGCTATTATCAGATCAAACTTAATGAACGTTAGAGGCGATGCTATATCGTGATAGGCTAAGAATAGCCAAAATCCCCTGCTCAGAACGGAAACTAGAGAATTGCGCAATGGCCCCGCATATCGTCTTCCAGGGGCCGCGTAAGATTTCTCCGGAAGTGGTGGGATGAGGAACGTACTATATTTACTGTGGAATATGCTTGGGATTTCAATGGCTCACGTTTATCTGGTCCTGCGATTTCCGGTTTAGGAACAGGCTCCTGATTCCAGTTTTTCCTTCTATGACACATGCTCCATTGGACTGATTATCTTGAGTCTTGGAATCCAATTGAACGTTTCAATTAACTGATACTTGATATCTAGTGCGTCTATTTCTATACATATCATGCCAGTATTATATATCCAGGTTATCTTTTGTCGAATTCATGGATAAGTTCCCAGTTTTCTCATGCCCAGAAAATATCCAGGATCGTGTCTTTTTCATGGCGAGACGCCGCGAGCGAGCCCTTCATACTATTTGGCATGGGTCGAGCTTGAGGCAAAGTTAGCCTCGTCGTGCTCGTCATATCCAACAGAGGACGAAACATCCTCGACCGTCGCAGTGACGCCCTTGCTATCGATGAAATGCGATATGCGGCTTCGTGGCAACCATTTGTCCTCTGGTATGATATAGTAGGAGATAAGTGCAAAGATCGTAACTCCAGCCATGATAATCGGCGCATCTATACACTATTAGCGGTCGTTTCTCCATAAAAAGCATCGATATTAAAACATACAATTCAGGTTATCTGCAGTCACAGGGAATTCGTACGGTGAGTACAGTACTGCGACGACCCATCCGTTCCAGAAAATGCCAATGAACTGGAATGGCTTGCTCCAGCGGCCTAAACTCCATCTCGGCTTCGGGAAGCGCTTAGGCGTAGCGAGAAGCCGGCCCAGGCAGATAAGTCCGTACGCGGCAGCCGACGGCACACCAGCCGCAGATATCAACGACGTGAAAGCCGTGCTAGACGGTAGGATGGTGCAAGTTACAAGGGCAGCAACAGCCCAGACGACGATGACTGCATTGCGTGGCTGCCCAGCAGACGAGACGCGCGAGACCCATCCAGAAAAGGGGAGGACACCGTCACGAGCAACGGCAAAAACCAGGCGGGATGATGCAACGATGGCAATTGCGGTGTTCTGGAGATATGATCAGTTTCTCGTACTAGCTATGCGCGAGAAAATAGATACTTACAAACCAGAGAGCGACGATGCAGACGATATTCATGAAGATATGCCCACCCTGGCCCAGGACAGCAGCATACAGAGGGACGAAAGGCTGCGGTGCCTCATAGCCGAAGAGAGTGTCCGGCCCAGGCTGAATTCCTATCAGTCAGCATCTGTATAACCTATTGTCCTGGTATTATAGGAAATACGTACCGCACAGAAAAGGAACAAGATGATAGTGGCTAATCCGCCAAATCCACTGACCACGGTACTCCAGAAGATACCCCGGGCAGCTGAATAGGACGCATTTTTCGTCTCCTCTGCTACATGACCAGAGGCGTCGAAGCCAATAAGAATTCCAGCAGTGGCCAGGTACGACAGACACCAGTTCCACCCAGCAGGTGCACCAGTGCCGTTGTATGTTTCCATGAATGCCTCATGAGCGGTTCGGAAACCCCATGTGTTATGAGCGGCAATGGGCAGCCAGATGATGTTCAGCACGAAGTCGAGCAGGACAAAGGCCGATGAGATGTAGAAGACCCAGCGGAAATATTTTGCTAGTGAACTATGAATTCTTGGTCTCAGACATGGTGAATTAGAGAAAGACTTACGGGGCATGAAGTTGAGTAGTGCAGCCAGAGCTAGGAGCACCTCAGTGCAGATCCATTGGACAGCACGGAACTTGACATCGTCCGTGCTCGTCGGGAAGTCGAGGTTGAAGACGTTAATTTCCTGCGCATTGCTTGTTAGAACCGTTCCTGCAAACAGAGATCGTGCAACTTACAGATAGCATATAATTAGCGGCCGCTTGAGTGTTACCTATACCAGGCTGTTAACCATACAGCACATCATATAAGGAGGCATATATCATACTAGCACAGAATGTTGTCCAGGCAGTAGTACTCCACCAGGCGACAACGAAGCCCAGAAGTCTACCAAACCGGGGTCCTCCAGCTTCTGCAGCCCACAAGTAAATGGAGCCTGCAGAGGGAGATGCCGAACACACCTCTGCGATGACCGCAGCAGTGATAAAGGTGAAGACCATGGTCACCAGATAACTCGTCCTGTGGGAATTTCAGTCAGCTAAATTCAAACGCCAAATTGATCAAACTGACCAATATGCCAGGTTACCACCGGCTGCGATGCCAGTACTGAACGTTACACGAACGCCTCCTACGAAGTACAAAGCCGCTATGCAAAGACGTTAGTCGATACATCATTCCACATCGGGAATGATACTCATATCCATACCGAAAGTTGTTGAAAAGTTTTCCAAAAAGCCATATGCTCTGCTAAGAACCTGCGATTCATCGTTAATCAGGTCGTCGGCCATGACAGACCCAGGCGGGCGTCTAGTTTGCCTGCGAGAATACATACTGGCTTATAGCCCATCGTTTTCTATATTAACTCATTAGGTTTACCAGCCATACATATATCATGCAGAAAGGGTTAATTCATAGATCCCTGATACGTACCAGCAACGCAGCGTCATCATTGGCCTCTACTTGATCCCTCGTCCCCTCGCTCTCTGCGGGGAGAACATCCCGATCTCGCACCGCAGCGTCCGAAGACATTGTTGCTGGGCTAGTTCCTGTCGCACCGGCTCCGGTGGCGGGCGCGAAATATCGTCGAGGAACTTATCCCGTCCTCTGCGGAAAACTCGACCAGGCGCAAAGCGAAGACAGGGCAGGGGGGAAATCCACAAGAAAAGAAAAGGTTGTCTCTATCACGGTGACATCGTGACTTTTTCTGGCGCGATCGATCGCGGGTCCCACCGACAACCTACTTTTGGATCGTTAGCGCGGAACAAGATGGCGTGAGAAGTCTCTTAACTAAAACATTCAGCGGCAAAAAACCAAAGGAAAAAGAAAAGAGAAGAGAAAGAATTGAGCCTTCAAGGGTCTCGAACTTGCGGTCCTGGGCGAATGACTGACGGAGAAAAAGCGAACTAACAGTCTAACTTTGCAAGATAATTACACGCATCGAGTAATTTCGGCGCTGTCCCGACATTGGCTAATAAGCGAGGGGAAACCATCTCGATCCATGGAGGGATGCGGGATGAAGACGTCAAATTATTATGAAGGCTAGATGTATAAACCAAACACGCTGTACGCTGCCACTTGTCGGATTAATCAAGGCATAACGTCCAGGTCATGTACACAGCTATGTACATAGTTGTTGCGACAGGCGTAATAACCGATGGACCATTAATGTATCGTAGATCAATGGCTTTCTGCTCATGCATGGATAGGCTAGCCAGATAAGTTATTTCTATGCGTATTTGTATATATTCAGCTTCCGTGGTTTTACCACTTGATTGAGATATCAACATTCGACGCAAACAGGTATAGCTATGAGAATACATCAGACAATACTTATCGTTGCCTTAATTTAAGACGAGGCACATCTCCCCACTAGAACATGCTTCTCTATGAGGGCCGAGCATCCACCAGTACATGATTACTTTCGGTCTGCATACCAGTCTAGACTATGTGCATTATGTGTGAGATTACCATAAGTGATGGGTCTCTCTCTTGGATGTAAATATATATATGGAGTATGGTATTGCTAGTTAACACTCTAGTATTATCAGACTAATGGGTTATATCTATTAATAATCTCCAGCTCTGTCGGGTATCGTATATGCATATAAGACTCTGGATAGAAAACCGAACACCGAATCATCACAGGGAATCTTTCCAACAAGTACCACCCAATCATCGAGGTTCAATCCGTAAGTATCGTATCGTCTGCCGCAGTCGCCAGGTTCATTCTATAACATCATTATAGCACCAATCATCCCAAAGTCGGACGTGTGGCGCTTCCATCTTAATTGATATACGTTGCCGCTTTCGAGATAAAAAAGTCCTTGCTCTTGAAGAGCACCACCATCCAACTCCACATGGTCCATCCCCCTAACTGTCCTGTGCCAGAAGATCGACCGACAGGAACCAGCATCGATGGCTTCTCGCTAGGCTTATAAGTCATTCGCTTTCCGTGGCCCGTGATCTCGACCTTTAGGTTATTCACCACAACGGGAATCTGGTCTGGAATTCGATAAAGAGTGCGGAGTGGGTGTTGTGTGATATCTCCCACTGCATAAATGTATGTTTTCCGTCCATCAATCATCGCCGCGAGAGCTCGGAACTCGTTATCGACCTTAACCCAGCCATCCTCGTTGAGGAAAGACGACGGAATGAATTCGTTGTTCGGAAGGACGCCCGTCGCCGACACATAGACATCGGCCGAGATCTTCTCACCACCATCCAACGTGACGGTCCATTCCTTAGAGACGGGATGCTGTGTCGCTTTCTCCACGCTGCGCGACGATAGGACGCGCACACCCCGTGCCTTCAGAAGCTTGAGGGCCGCTGATCCAGTGCCTGCTTTCAGAGATGGTAGGATCTGTCGACTGGCGGTCACCAGTGTGATATCTTTTCGATCGGAGAAAACGTCCACCAGCTCGCCGGCAAGCTCGACTCCCACGGGACCGCCTCCTCCGATTATTATACTGCGAGCAGCCGCCAAAGTCTTCTGCGCCTCCGCAATCGCGGCCTGGAGGTCTTCCCCTTCCGTAGACTTAAAGGGAACCTTGGTGCTTCCTTGTCCGCGCGTTGCGAGAGAAGTACTTCCGGACGCGATGACTAGGTAGTCGTAGGATATAGTAGATAACTTCCCTGTGCTGTCGACTGTGACTGTTTTCGCACCGGGCTCGAACTTTGTCGCCTTGCCAAGCACGAATTGGAACGAGCTAGCCGGATACTGCTCAAAAGCTTCGAGTATGGAGAAGATATACTGTTCCGGCGAGAAGGCCTTCGGTTTCGCGACCACTCTGGGTGCTGCGACATTGAAGTAGTACTTGTCGGATGGGTTGATGAGAATCACTTTGACTCCGGGAATCTGTTTGAGAAGACCATGGCTGACAGACACGCCCGCATTGGAACCGCCGATCACGACAACGGTCGTGGGCTTAGCAGATTCCATGATGATAAGAAGGACCGATTCTGAGACGTAGCGCTTCTCGTATCAGAATAAGAGCATCCGTACCCGAGTCGAGGTCAGAGCGGCTCAGGACCGCTGACTGGTTCAGGTCTTTACACCGAACCGGTATTGGACGCTTTTCTCAGAAATAAATGGAGAGACTGGCGGTGCGAGGGGGTTCTAGAGGCGCAGAAAAGCGTTCCTTTATCTGCTCGCTGCTATCTGCCCTCATGAACGTGCCCGTCCCCTAGGTCTCCATTATTTACCAAGCCTGGTAACATAGCGGCCCCTATTTGCTAGAGACACTCGCTAGGCGCGACCTTGTCTGCAGCAGAAAACTAGCGTTCGAAAGCTGGAAGCTCTGAACGTTGAAAACTTGAAACAAGATAGTGACCACGCCAGACCCGATTGAGATTTGGCTCTCCCATATCTCCCCTTGGTGGTATAGTTGCCATCTCCCCGGATTCCTCAGCCTGTTGCAGACAGACACAGACTGAGACTTCGGACGTCAGCTTCCACTTGCACGAGGCTGATGTGGATCGCATCCCATATGATCATCGTCATCAACACGGTTGGGTTTGCAGGGCTACGACTCACAAGGCAGGAGATATTGGCGAGCCCTTCATCAGCTGAACGGTCAACCTTATCCCACCTTCTCCATCCTCGGCACGATCGAAATAAGTAACTAGTTGCGCGGTCAGATCGAAAGCTTTTAGCTCTTGAGATGGAGACGAGTCTGTGAGCGCTTGATCATCATTAATAATGAACGGTTGACCCACGCGTAAATAAGACAACGACGACTGGGAAACAATAATGATATGGACGGGAGATTCCACTAAGAGCGGGAGGTGAGTACCATATGGAGTCCATTGTTCACTATGGAGAGCCGAAGCTCTCTGAATCCCTGGTCTCTCTTAGGGACGAGATGCGATGCCAACCATGGTTTGACAGTGAACAGTCGCACGTCGCCCTAGACCCCAACAGGCCCCTGCACTACTGCTAAACTTCGGGGCCGCGCCGGTTCCTTAGGGCGATAGGATCAAGCTAACAGATGCTAACTTGGCCCAGACTCGAGAAGCAACGTTAATTAAATAATAAGAGCTCCAAGCTGGTGGCCGTCTTGGCCGAGAACCGCGCCGCACGATTTGGCGGCTGGCTCATTTGCCGTCTGCTAAAATGTTGATGTGGATCTCTAAAAGTCCGCTTCGCAAGATGTGAGGAGAGTCGCTTAGAGAATTCCCCTATGGGCGATGACAGAGAAACAATAGTGACGTGCGCTACTTCTGGGTAATCCCTGATAATATTGACACTATCGTCAGTTAAGAAATTAATGTATGTGCGTAGTCTGCTCGAGCAAGGAACCCTCGCCTTGTAACTAAGCGGCACGGGAAATGAATGATAATAATGCTCAATCGGACGTGCGCGTCCAAATCCTGAGCGAACTGAGTGGCCCAGCAAATAATTACTACGGAGCGCTCCATACGGAGTAGACCTGGATCTGGTGTCATAAGGCTGGTCAGAAAATAAGGTTGTTTCACAACTGAGGTCTTTCGTTGGCAAAAATCTCACCTCTCCCCAGTCGAAACCTTGGACAAGTCTGCGTCAACGCTCGACCATGTACCGACTGAATTATTGTCCACGTTGACGAAGTGCGATTTGACCTACATTGGTCATTTAGCTGAAGAAAAGCTTGCTCGCTTTGTCGTGCGGTCATCGCCCCACCATGCACTGGGAATGGTCCACTGTTACTACCATAGTATATGATTAACTTCAGATCCAGGGATGAGATCGCCGAGGCGGCTAATCATCAACGGTTTTCCTGGTAATCGTGCTTCCTACTCGTTCAGATTCGGCCGATAGGAAATCGCATGGTCGTCCTTGATCTCCAGTGGATCTTGCATTTCGATATGGTAGTAGGGCAGCTGCGCCTGAGAATCGACTAAACCAAGCAAATTCTCCGAATTATGTGCGTTGTATATGGAGCAGACGGCAAGGCTGAAGCATTGGCCAACAACTCTGAGAGCTAGACTGGTACTATCTGCCGTCGTCACCGCGTCGTTGGGGCATTAACTATTACCTCCCCCACGGATTGAGTAATATTCGGCTCCTTTGTTCTGTCTCCAAGGACACAAAGCTGCAACTGTGACTCTAATAAATACAGGAAAGGGCGTTGAGTTCATCTTAATGTATGTTTTGCAGAATGGCGTCGTGCCGTTAATGATCATAGCTTCCTTCATTGGTCGAAATATCCTTTCGATATCCAAGAAAGGAGACCACGTCCATTTGAATGCACTGTTTTGTTTTCCTGGGTGCTTGACACGTGAAATCAAGGACAATTTTTGATGTTCTCCCACTTGTAGTTATAGGAATTGGGGCTTTGTCGTCGATTTACTGTAATCATGTTGAGTTTTCTGTTCCAAAGAAGGATGTATACTTGCATGCGTGGGGGCAGGAAAATGGGCCAGTAAGACCGATGTTGGCCGGGATCCAGCGCAGTTCAAGAATGAAAATCTTCTGGAAGAGAAGTTGCTCAAGAAGAGCAATTATCCATTTTAGGATTTAGTGAGCCGCTTTCGTCCGTGTTCTTGTCTTTGCCGTTCTCTGTGGATATAGGGGAAATGGCTCTTAAGTGGAGTACACTGTGGTGTATCAACTACATTTGTTTGTTTACGAAAAGAGGCGTCACCGCGTCATAAAATAGCACGAAGACCCCTCTTGTCATTTCACGAGGTCTACTCCTTCAATAGCTTAGGTGTGAAAGCATACTGCTTCTTTCAAGTAGTGCTGGCAGAATCGATGCTACAATAGCGACGACAATACATCAGGGACAGTCTAAGATCCAGGGCCATCTTCCACATGAGGCGATCAAGCCATGGTACCGAGATCCGGTAACAACAACGGTGATTGAGGAGATGTAAACGGTGGGTACTAGACGCTGCCGTCCCTCTAGTGAGTTACAGGGTCAGATGTAGCCTCGAACGTTATACCGTACTATCATAGGATTTTCCAGGTCGAGTGTGGATCGACATAGCTACAAATCGGGAAGATTCTTCTTTCCCTATTGAAGAGCTCGTCTAAAAATTATACTTCTGTGTTTATCACATTTACCGTTGATCCGGCTCTCCGGCATCATTATTATTCTCCCCAGGGGAGAACCACCCACATTTGATCCGGAAACAAGTCGGCCAAATCGGAAAACCCCCAGGACATTTGGATCTTCCAGAGTCCATATTCTTGGGTGCCTCATATTTTTCTTCCCAACTGACTGGCTATGAACATGGCGAGGATCTGACGTTGCTCAAGCCAAATGTCGCACTGTCCTCAACGTCCGCGCTAAGGAAATGCCCCCCACATACTAATTAAGTATCGTCGGCGCTGTTCATAGCTGGGCATTGTGCAGGGTCAGGTTCGAGTTATCTGGCCCAGCACGTAATACTTCGTACTCCGTGCGGCTATCTCATCGACACAAGAGCATTGACTCGGGCTCATGGATCACAACCTGTCATGTGGGCGTCGTGCCTAGAATAAGGGAGTTTCCTGTCAGTACGCAGCGCTGCAACCACGCATCGACAAATGCACGGACCTGAGTATTAACACGTTCAGTTTTGAAATTCTATCGTAGATAGTCAAGTCCACGGAATAGAGCACGCTGTAGTAATTGTCGTCTTAATATATTAAGTCGTCTGATATACTCTGAAGAAAAGTAATCATATTCCGGGTCTTCCACTTGAAGATAGCCTGTAACTTAAGACATTTAATGGCAAACGCATTGGGATGAACAACTTGAGCTGTGTGGAGATTCGAAGATAGCCTGTTAATTTGCTTTGAGGAATTCTTTCGCGATCTTTACCCTATATTATGTTACAAAATCGAGACTGTTTGAATTCTCCAACACGATGTGGTGCCCTATAATATTCTACTCGTTTATCTTAACATCGACCAATATATTCGAAATAGTACGTTCCCTGGCCAGATAGAGGAAACAATTAGTCTAAATCTAAGGATAAGTTGCAGATCTCTGAAGGGTGGCCAAGAGTAATAGAGATCTTTTTGGAGATATGCACTTTTGCGAAACCCTCGCTTTATCTTTTTTTATTCCCTTTTCAGCCTTGAATTGCTATTTATGCATATCCGCTCAAACAGCGCCAATAAAATGTTTATCATGTGATCCATTGATTGCATGCAAGATGGTGAAAATAGCATCGTAGGTACTTGGGTATTCGATCTTTGGGCTGGGGAAGGACTTTACCTAGGCTGACGGGATTATTATGCAAATGAACTGCTATTGTCGATTTGGTACAGAGTATCTAGCGAAGGTGCTTTATACGTACCGTTTATAGTGGTGTAAAAGGATGAGAGGATATATCTTTAATGCTGGAAAAAAGGTAAGGAGTAGGAGAGTATAATTGGCCATGGTAGAAATTACTAATTACGTGAAGAACTAGACATACAAAGGGTAGTCCAGTGGTAACCGTGGACATGCCATAGAAGGGAGATACAGGAATCATGTGCACCCACACACACACACACACACACACACACACACACACAGAGAGAGAGAGAGAGAGAGAGAGAGAGAGAGAGAGAGAGACAACCTCTTCCTCTCTGATTATATTAGCAGAAATACTGCAAACCACTAGAATGTCAAGGAACATCATGAAACTTGTCGAATTCTAAATGATGCTTATACATGGTCATAACATTGAAACCCCATCCAATACCTCTACTCTCTTTACCTACTCTAGTTCTAGGGAATTGAAGTCATTTCGCCATCTACTCATACAAAAAAGCTATATTTGTACATAGAATTTAGGTTGTCCTGTCTATAATAAGAGACCTCGTGAATGCTGATAATATGACAGACTACCTAGTGTTTGCTGGTCAGCTTAGAATATCCGCAGGCTATATCCCCCTAGCATTTACAGCTTACCTGATACAGGTTATATAACTTTACGTTCTCTATGCAATTGTTATTTCCTCTACCTAGTACAATCCATAGCTGATTTATGGTACTAATTATCTAGAGCAAGGTAGTCCTATCATTATCGACTCTTGTAGTGTAATGGTCACTGTTTCTTTATCGAGTAATATTTATCATCCTAGCCACTACCGAAGAAGAAGAAAGCATGGTCTGACGATAGATGGAGGCTCGGACTCGAAGATCTCAGGAGTGTCAAAGATGAAATGCAGTACGGACCGGGGAAAGGGGGTGTAGATGGAACATGCTATTTCTAGACCACAGCTTCGAACTTGTTGTAGACTTAACAATTCGCTTAACCTGATTCACCTGGAAGCTTTATCTTATATTTCATTCCTATAGCCCCGGAGCGTCCCTGTTTGAAATAGTCTTGCGCTTTACGTGCACTTCCAGAATTCCCGAGTACTGTTCAGCCCTATATTGGGGAGGTTTTGGCAGCTAAGAACATATCAAGTATTAGAATAATGCTTTAATAGCTATTGTAAGGTGAAAGGTCTTAACCATATTATATATACATAAACTAGCATTAGATATACTTGCTTGGTTAGTATAAGACGGAAAAACTGTAGTAGGTATATTCGAAATGCTTAGATACAGCCTATCTCAACACGCCATCTCCAAGACAGAGCCAATATGATTGCAAGACATATATGCTAAACCAGCGGACTATCTGTGTTCTTAATGAAAAACGCTGACTGTGGGGAAGCACGTCGACTATCAGATGATCGAAGATTGGAAAAGTCCATAAATTATATCCGGTGAAGATATCTTATATATGGTATATCGAAGCAAGAAATACAAACGGTGCCGTTCATCAGGCGCCCGGAAACTCACGCATAGCTAATCATCCCTTAAGACACATTGCGCAAACGACATTGACAGGACAAGAAAAAGAGCGACATGTCATATTGAACACCTCAATGTGTTCTCACAAATATGAAAGATTCTCCGATTGGATTGGAACGAGCGTCGCAGACGTCTCAGGATGTTATGTTGGTAAGAGTGAGCGACTGCTAGCAGAAATGCTAGTTATAGTAGTAATAGTAAAGAGCGGCGCAACGTGCAAAAGAATAAGGTATAGGAGTAAACAATCTATAGGTATAATACTGTGTGATGCAGCAAGTCAAAGCATGAAAAGAAGAAAATGGAGTATAGGAAAGGAAAACTAAAACTAGAGGATTTTCTCAAGGCTTGGCTCCAACTACAGTGCCAGAATGAGCAGCATATAGTTCAACGCCTACTTGATTACCGTCCCATTTCCCTGAACTGTACCAACGATATCAACGGGTAGCGAAAATAAAAGGTGTAGCCATGGTCCCTTAGTTGTCGGCCTTGGGGGTCTCTTTCTCAAGCTCCGATGGCTGTCGGTCGCTGGTTTGAGAAGGGGATGTTCGACCAGCAAGGTTTCTCTCAAGCTGGGCCTTCTCCTCGTCCGTCGCGTCCGAAATGTGGACAGCAACTTCTTCACCGAAGTTCTTGGCGATCTCTTCGAGGGAAAGACGAGCAGTTTCGGGGAAAAAGTAGTAGATAACTGTAGAAATGCTATGTTAATACACACGGGAATAACCGAAAGAACGGGAAATGGTTCTTACCCGGAATGAAGAAGGCAGACCAGCAGATGATGACGAGATAGTACTTCCAGTGGACGGCGTTGAAACCGATGGGGGCGGTCTGCAGCAGAATGATGGTAGCTATCGGCAGGTTAGCGATATTTATTTTAGTGCGCAACAGGCAGCAAACTTACCAGCAAACTGTCCGAACAGCGAGAAACCCATACCAATGGGGCGAATCTCAGTTGGGAAGATCTCGGACACATAGAGGTACATGGTGGTGTCACAGAACGTTCTGCGCATGAAGTTATCAGCTTTGATTTCCGGGCCATACTAGATATGGAGACATACCCCTGGAATGCCAGATACAAGAACATGAAGAAGATACCAAAGCCGTTTCCAACCTTGTTCTTAGTGCCGGAGTATTCGGCGGTCATCGCAGCAAGGCAAGAGGTAGTGACGATTATTCCAACAAATCCAGTCATGTACATCTTGCGACGGGAGTTGACTCTGTCGTGAAGCCAGGCGCCAAGCGGGTTATAGATGCAACCTTGGTGTGGTCAGTTTGGTGAGGAATGCGTAGAACCGGGGCACATACCAGCAGTAGTAAGCCAGACTGCACTCAAAAGAAGGGGCATACTGCCTGACATTCCAAGATTGGTGTACAGAAGGACAGCGTAGTTGTTCTGCTGGTGGTTAGCTAATTGACGTACTTCAATGATTGTCTAACTTACGATGATAAGCGGTCCACCAAATTCCGCACCCCATTGGGTAAGGAAACCAATGATCATACGCTTCCTGTAAGACTTCTTCTTCCACACTGCAGTCCACACACTGTAACCAGTTGAAGCCAGCTTCTCAGCTTCGAGTTGCAGCTGCATCTTTGTCTGGTGGAACTCTTCTTGGGCAACCAAGTCATTAGGGTCGTCGGGAGAAGCACGGAGGCGCTTCAAGACCTGCAACGCCTCGTCCATCTTTCCTTTCGAAATCAACCATCTCGGGGAGCGCGGAAGCCATGGAGATCCCAGGAGCAACACCAAGGGGGGGAAACACTGCAGACAGAGGGGGAACCGCCATCCGAAGGAGGGAATTGTGTCCGTAGCGTAGTAGCATGCAAAGCCAACCCAGCCAGCCATCATATAACCGAAAACAAGGAAGATGGCGTGGTGACCGACAAGCCAGCCGCGACGGTGTGCACTGGACATCTCTGAAAGATACATCGGACAGACCGTCACGAGAATACCAATACCCAGACCGCAGATGAACCTTCCAGCTTGGAACATCCTGTTTGATGTCAGCCCATCCAATATGAATATTTAAAGATCGAACCACCATACTTGAGATTAGCTGCTCCTCCCTGGAGAGCTCCTCCAACTATAGTCCAAAAGGCACCCAACTGGATATTTCTCTTGCGACCTAAGTAGTCGCATGCCCACATAATAAAAAGCGTGCCAACAGCACCTCCAGCACTGAAGACACCATTGGCGGTAGCCTCTGCATCGGTTGTAGTTGTTGCATATCCAGGACCCGACTGAGGGAGATTGAAGTACTCAAACCACCCCGGCTGGCCGATAGTACTACTGATGATTGAAGCACAATAGCCATAGGTCTGTGGAATGGCAGTCAGTAATTCTGCTTTATTCGCTTCGAGACAACATAACCTATCCAATATCACTTACCAGGGACCCAATTGCCACAAAGACTGTTACCAGCCGATTGTACCCGCTGGTCTGCGTTCCGAAATTAGCCATGGCTGCGGAACGCCCTGGTCAGCCAAGAGGTTGGGATATGTTGATGGAGACGGAAAAAAGGAAACAAAAACACAATGTATCAGAAATTGCACGCTGCAGGGGAAATTAGAGAAGAGGGAAAAAGTGAAAGGCAGAAGCAAGACATGTAAAGCTCAGCTTCCGTTTCACAAACTTCTACGTCTCTTCCACGAGCAGACAGGAAGATGATCTTTTGAAATGGACCAGGGTATCTAGCTCCTAAGTAAGTTTGGCCCTGGTCTTACTACCTATATCAAAGCCTCTTGCTAAGCCGACGAAAATGCCTTGGCGGATCATTGCCGTCCAGACTTTCTAGACCACGTTCATCTCTACTATTCTGTACTTCGACTGCCGAGTCAGGGAAGGGTCCGCTCACCCGTCCAAGGACGCTCATTAGCTAGAGTCGAGCAACACGCGTTTCGCATTTTTTGGACCTTGACAGCCGTCTGGTAGCAGACATGGAGAGCGGACCCACTGCCTTGAATGTTGCGAGAACGGGGGACATGGGAGTCAAAGTTTGTTCAGGGGACGGGATGATGAAGGGGGGCATTTCCCAGTGAGATTATGGATGTCGTACAGACATTAGCTTGTACAGCTGCAGAAATGGTGCCGATGATGAGCATTAAGATTACGCATTGGAGACTTCGCACCCCGGCGAGAGGAGGCGATGTCGATCGAGTAACTAGAGTTGCGGCTTGCGGGGACCCGACAGTTAACGATCGTTTAGCGCTGGTGGCACAGGCTCGTCTTGCGCCAACCGAGCGAACCAGCGGTCCTAGCAGTAAGTATATTACTGCTCGATACAAGCGAAATAAATACGGCATCTGCTCCGCGGGAAATGTCCATTGTGGCTCTTTTCGGTGAGAGATTCGTGTATTGTTCGTGCTTGTACTCCGTACAACCTGTCATTGAGCGTCAGCGCATGTCTGAGGTATATTTCTCAATCGTTGGAGATTGGGAAAGCACCGATCTACTCCGTACTTCGCCTGATTTTCTCTGATATGATCTGAAACCGGCTATGGGGTAGGAATACCATAAGTGTTAGCTTGATGTTCAGACTCGGACAGGGAATGTGCCGATGCGATTTTCAACTAGGTAGCCGATCCCTTTTGGGGCAACGTTCGCTGTCATTTATCATTGTTATTATTATCGCGGAAATAGGCCCGAATCCCCTGACGGTAAACTGTCATAAAGTCTCCATTTGAGACGCCGTTCCCGCTGGGGTCGACTAAACTGGCAGGTAATCCACGCGATGATAATATAACGATAATATAGATCATCCGATTGATCGGGATATGCTTCCTTCCTTCTCTCTCTAATGCTTGTGCAAGCGAAGTGCAGTTTAACTGGAATTGTGCAACATAGTTAACAAGCAGAACAAACAGAGCAACCACTATGAACAAATAGAGCAAACCGAACAAACCTGATAAATCTGATAAACCCAACAAAAGCTCATAGATACAGCAAATTCAGAGCAGGCAAAATTGGCAAAGCAAATGTCGCAAATGAAGCAAAGAGAACCAGCCAAAGGCTATAAGTTACAGCTTGTAGAGGGGTCTCAACTGCCGGAATGGGGAAGCAATAAACGATCGTCTGCGCGATACTGGAAAGCACAGGGACTTACATATGCCCAATCATAAAATAGAGCTAGTCACTAGTGTTTGGGAGAGCCTTTTAAGCTTGTTAATTGATCGGCTTATTGCCTGTCTCTCCTGTTCTCATATAAACCGTATCAGGGATTGGAGTGTAGTCTACTGGCAGCTCCCGCAGTATCATCTGGGTCCTTCCTCCTTTCGTTCACTATTGTTGTGTCTCGTGATAAACTTCAAGTATTCTTTGACCATGGCCGAAAATTCTCCTTTCGATACCCCCTTTGACAAGCTCCCCAACCCCAAGCAGGTCTGGGTTGGCAAGCCAGGGAGTCGTGAAGAAGGACTCGGGAAACTGGCCATCTTGACCCCTGAGATAGTGGCCAAAGCTGCTGCGACAGAGATCAAGACAGGCAAACGAGTAACACTGGGCTGGGATCTGACAAAGCTGGATTTCCCCAATTTGAATCGCCAACCTTGCGAACACAAGATCGTTCCGTTGCTAGGCGGCATAGCTTTTGATGACATCTACACGTTTAACCCTCGTAGGTATCCATCTTATCGCATGTCCTAAGGGCTCTGAAAGTTGATAGTCTTGAAAAAGAACAGAGTAGCCAGTGGGATGGCCTCCGTCATTTCTCCCAGACAGTTCCAGGCCAGGAGGAAAGACTCTTTTACGGTGGCACCACCAAGGAAGAGATCAATGACCGTAAGAACGACCGTATCGGTCTGCAGCACTGGGCCCAGGAGGGTATTGCAGGTATGTTGGCTTCTAATATACATGTCCACGCTCGCTTAGTCTGACGTCTCCAAGGCCGCGGGGTCCTCATTGATTATGCTTCTTGGGCTGAGAAGCGAGGCATCAAGTATACTACTTTCTCCACCCATCAGGTGCGGTTGAGTGATATTCTAGAAATTGCGAAGGAATGTAATATCACCTTTCAAAAAGGTGATATCCTCTTTGTTCGCATCGGTGTCACCAAAGAATGGGATACTGTCATGACAGACGCGCAGAAGCAGGCCTATTCCGACAACAATAGTCCTCAGCACGCTGGAGTCGAAGGCACGACCGATGTTCTCCGCTGGATCTGGGATTCAGGCTTTTCTTCTATCGCTAGTGATGCGATCAGTTGGGAGGTAAGTGCTGGCCATAAGCCAAAAGGGCAACCACACGTCGACTAACATCTTGTACTTCAGGTTTATCCGCCCCAAGGCGATGTGTTCCTGCATGAGTACGTGATTGCTGGTTGGGGAATGCCAATCGGTACGTCTTGATTTCTTGAATCCCTGGGCATGCCCGTTCATGGACTAACGCAGCAACTTGGACTGTAGGCGAGCTCTTCGACCTAGAAGCTCTATCCCGTGTCTGCGCTGAACATAAGCGGTGGACCTTCTTCGTGGCGTCTGTGCCGCTGAACATGCCTGGTGGGGTTTCGTCGCCCCCGAACATGATGGCCATCTTTTAGAGTACAGAATGGCGGGAGAGCATATCATACTCTAGAGACAGGAGTCCCGACTCCACGGTACGCTGTAATTCACTAATTACGTACGTGCGTGATTTGCATAGCTTTAGGCCTTGGCCAGAATCTCGACCCGCCAATCCAAGTGAGTCGTCTAGTCGTACCATTACGGAATACGCACGGAGTACAGAGTATCTACTCCGTTTTTCAATCGACCCTAGAGTAGTATCCTTCACCCAGTGTTCATAAATTTTCATGAGATCCTCCTCGTCCATGTTACTACTCCAGAGTGCTAGAATTTCTTCGTAGGAAACTGTGGTATGTACACTACTCCGTAGAAGAAGATACGTTTACCGATCGAATAGCTCCCAGTCCAGGTGCGAACTTCGCTTGCCAGGTACGTTGAAAAGCCAAGACGCCAGTAATAGCATCCATCTGAGGTAAGGATCGACGAGTGGGTGATACAGATAGACGGTCAGATAACTGTTTTGGGGAAATTTGCAGGGCAACTAGGGCTCTTATGGATTGGGATTCATCCAGATTGTGCGAACACAGGGTCAGAGCACCAGTCTGTGTGAAGTCTATAAGCGATCATATGCACGGCTAAGGCTAAGCCATGAACGAGGGACGCGTTATGAAAGTTTTCGGACGTAATTCGCAATTATTGCAAGATAGTGGCACTACTAGAACCCCTGGTGAAGAAAAAAAAAAGCCTCTCCCGCTCGTGGCTGGCGATGTATGCACCGTCAGCGGATCCAAAGATGCTTCCTCCACATTAGCCCATCTCGATTGGCGATGAACCCCTGATCCTCGAGGAGGCTTAATGCGCAGATCTTAGGCTCCGAGCTTCTCACAGCTAATCGGGATCCGTCCTGATACAACGTCTTCCTTCGCACCAGTCCGTCCTTCCCGATGTCATTCCATAACCTAATCCAGCGACATGGCCGGATTCTACCACTTCTGATCCGTAAACAGTAGGAGGAGGGCTGTCTCATGGTTTCAGATCCTCGTCTGCACAGGATCATTCGGGTAACATGTCAGAACTGTCAGGAACGTCTTCCGTGACAGAGCACGAGTCGAGTACCTTGCCAAGCGACGGCCTTCCCCGGAGAATTTATACGCTGACTGGGTTGCTTGGCCTATGGATAGTAGTTCTTCAGACCCCATGTCTTAGCAGTGGATTATCAGGTATTATACTCGCTATAGGATCGCTGCTTGTCCATTTTAACTTTGTACTTTATACCGCGGCCTCTTTTCCACCCGCAGTTCGACCAGGGCTTAGTATCCAGGGGTTGTAGATGGCCCCTTGGCCATGCTTGAACTATATACTGCCTTATGTACGGAGTACATGAACGTCTGAAGACCTTCGATTAATCGCGTTCCTTTTTTCAATCTCTTTAGTTCCAAGGCCAGGCCGCCAGCGGAAAAGACAACGCGAAACGAAAAGAAAATGGTCGCTCTACAATTCATCCAAGATGCAACTGCGCAGGTCAGCAATCGAGACCAGGCGCCCGATCGATCCGTCAATGTTATCAACAATGCCACACAATCGCTATGTATTATCTTTATGGCTGCCTTCTGGGGCTTGCGAGTGTACGCCAGGACAAGAATATTGAATGGGTTCAACAAAGAGGACAGTATGTTTTCTCATTGCCCATCTATCCCACGAACCTAAGCTGATTCACCACTGAGTTGGATAGTGCTGTGCACCGGTGCATATGTAAGAGACTTGAAGGTCATTCACTTGTGGAAATACAGTTACTTATGGATGTTTAGGTTCTCGGTACCTGTTATTCTATAATCGCTCTTATCAGTAGGTCATATTCTTATGTCGAGCTCGGTCGCATCCAATTGACAACTGTTCCCAGTGGGCCACTTCGGAGGAGGACTGCATATCGACGATGTCCCCAAGCAGCACATTGTACCGTTTGAAAAGGTCAGAATTTACCCATACCTCTTCTAAGACCAGCGACTGACTGGCGTCCTCTAGACGGTTTATGTGACGATGGTTATGTACGGTCCCACGGCGTTCCTCACAAAGACATCTCTTCTCTTGATCATGACAAGAGTGTTCAGTCCTTACAAGAAGACGGTCATATTCATCTACGTTATCCTGGGAATCATGCTGGCGTATTACATCCCAGCTGTCATCGTCAAGATCCGCATCTGTTCGCCTATCTCTTACTTCTGGACGAAAACCGGAAATGGTACCTGCCTGAATGAGAGTGCTATTATTCTGGCAGATGCAGTCGTCAGTGTCGTCAGCGATTTGGTCGTCCTTCTTTTGCCTCTTCCCTTGACTCTGTCACTGCAGATGCCATTCAAGAAGAAGATGAGAGTTATGGGAATTCTCGGAGCGGGTGGCCTGGCCTGCGCATCCAGTATCATTCGTTTGATCTTTATTGTCAACTTCGGCAACTCTCCAGACGGAACATATCAGTTCATGCGGATCAACATGTTTGGGTAAGCATTCCAATTTCCATGCAGGATTAACTATACTGACTTCCACACTTTCAGTAATGCTGAGATCAGTATTGGTGTGATCTGCGCCTGTCTCCCCGCTCTTTCCGCTCTTATCACCACGTACGTTCGCGAATACTCTAGTGGAAAGGGAACCCATACTTCCGGCCATGAAATGAGTCGAATGAAGAATACCAGAAGCGACGTGACCAAGGGCAGCAAGCACAGGATGAGTATACTCGATGTCGGTTCGGACCAAGATATACTCATTAAGAATGCTCAGGGGGAGCCGAAGATCGAGACTTCGATTCAGGGAGATACTGAGCGCCAGCCAGGACATCATGGTTCCATGGAGGGCATCGGAATTATGAGAACAGTTGATGTGCAGACGACGGTGGTTAACAAAGAGTAACCCCGCGTTCTGCTCGTATTCTAGCACTTGACTGCTCTCTGTTCGTGCCGGTCGCCTCTACGAAAAGCATGTCTAGTCTTCCACTAATTACTCACGCCGCATTGAACCTTTTTTCTTTTGTTGATACCCTTCTTACCTTACTTACAATTCAAACATCTTTCCCAAATCGGAGGCCGCATTATTATTGTCCTCGGGAATACATCTGCGGGTCTAGCAATGGTAACTTTTTGGTTACCTTTCCCCCATTCGACGCTAAGATATATGGGACCGCTTCAGTTTATTGGCTTACATTCGCTAGAAAAAGACGGGATGGCAAATATGGAAAGGATGCCCGAATCAGCCGTGTCACTGACGGTAGCTGAAGAACGAATGGGGTCTTGTTAGGATACATCTAACAAAATTCCTGTAAAATACGGGGAATTACCAGTCCCTGTATACTACTCTAATTATGTTTTCCTTTCGCTTTGCCGCGCAGAATATTATCAAATAAAATATGTATGTAGTTATATGGTCATGTATGTATGAGATCTATATGGAGTTCTGGAAATTACTTGAATGGATCGAGTAGCCATTACGCATCACGCGAGTTCCCATAGAAACATCTCCAAAGCCGCCTTGGTTTTCTGGCCCTGACGATCACTACGCCGTGTAGGCCACCTCGGCCCAGGAGAATGGTCCGGTCTACTCCGTAGAGCATTTCGTACTATTCAAGACATCTGTTACTGCCTCGGAACGGGACTGGAGATTAAGATGAGAACACGCAATCTCAAGGAGAAACCGTTTGGATTGAAGGAAACCTATACCGTCAGAAATTTGCCTTCCGAGATACTACCTCTCTCACGACAGACAGGGAAAGAATCTTCTTGTGTGGGCCAAGGAATAGACTTTTGACAGAAGTTAAAGGACTGTCGCGAAATACGAGATACTCTTTCCACTCGGGTTCGTGAGTCTTTGGCGGATCCGCGACCAGCTGACTACCTATGTCCACTTTGCGCAATTGCTGGACGATCCTACCGACCAGCTGGGTGCTGTACCTGACACATCTCTTGATCATGCAGAAATTTTCGGAATTCCAGATCTTACCCTCCCGTTCTTACTGCTCCATTCTTACGAGCAGCGGCCTAGATATGGATCTTAGATGCCCTCTAGGGTCTGATACGAGCGGCGCAGAAACTGGATGTATCAGAGAGCGTAATGGAACTACGCCACATAGAGTATATCTAGACATCTCTTTAAGTTAGTTAGCAGTCGGAAAAGGATCTGGCGACAGCATTCGGCCTGTTCTCGGTTCATATCGGCCACTATAATTACCTCTTGGCATGACGATCAGTTTCCGAGTCGTTACTTTAGCTAGGTTACATCCAGCTCTGTTATTTTCAAATCTTCAAACAACATCCAGGTTGCTGCTGTTGCAGGATGCCAACCTATCGGTCGATTCTCTCCTCGAATTCATGCCGTCGTCGTGTTTTACCGACGAACTATGTTCATATGCATGCTCGATGCGAGACGATTCCATCCCCTATCTCCAATAAGTGAAGTTCTGAAAGGATTCTTAGGGCAGATTAACCGCGCTTTTGTGAGGCTAAGCGTTAGGAGACCCTGGCCTGTACCCACAACGGCGTGAAGTTTCTATGGACTCGTTATCAGACCGAAGAACTCTGAAGGAACACGAGAAGGATCAGTGGGCCAGTGGCCCGTCCTGACCCCGGCTCCCCGTTATGGAACCGATCCGGAGAGCGGCCCGTGTCTCTAGTTCATCTTCGTCAAGAGTAGCGTGCCTGCGCCGCAATACGGACAAGGTCGATGGTTAACTACGTATGGGTGGGACTTCCCAGATGAGAGGCTTGCAGTGCTAGTTCCAAAATTACACAGCAATGGCCGTGCAGATTCACCGAGGAACCAACAACCACTGCAATGGTAACAGCTGTACACGTTTGACGTGCTGGGATTCTACCAAGATTATGGAGACTGACCAAAGACCGTCTGACTGCTAACTGCAACGTGCAAAGTCAAATTACTGGAGCCTCGGAATCTGCCATTTGCTTCCCCGTTGCGACAGATTAGGAGTTTAATTACACGGTGGCGAAGCTTTATTCTCGCCTCGTCTCTTGAGCTCTCTTTCGTAGGTTCGGATGTCCGGTCGTTGACCATATTTCGCAGCGCTGTATGACATGTCAGCGGAGAAAGTTTTGGATTCTTCTGTATAAGCTTTCGCCATCCGCTTGATGGAGCCTTGAGTTGGCGACCAAGGTTGACATCCCTGTATGTCAGGACGATACCCCTCCTACTTTGTGATACCGTGTGTTCAGCTTCCGTGGACAGAATGATATCTGCCCGCCTGTACTTCGTACGGAGTGCTATAACTGTGTGGGCGCACCACATGGGCTCATAATGGGATCGTCGTTCAGTGTACTCCGTATGCTGGTGCTATGTTCCTGATATGCCACATATGGAATACCTCGGCGACAACACAACAGATGTTCGCATAAATGTTCTCCATATGGTATGCTCCGCAGGCAGATCAAATAACGCTGCAGCTACAGCTAGTTCCGGGAAAGGCGTCCAGGGATCATTCGTTCGCTGATCAGGGAAATCCACCTGTGTACTCCGTAGTTCACTACTTCGATCATCCGGAAAGGGATTAGATGGCCCCGAACCTGCAACAGCAAATTATCGACCCTTCTATTTAATAATGGTTCGAATTATTATCATCCATTATCTATTTAGAGTAAGGAGCAGCCGCCATCTCGTCCAATACTCCGCTCGACTGTGTAAGCGCTGGACCTCGGATAGCCGCTGCCATCGGAGATGTTGCGACCAACCCCTCTTTCGAAGACCATGGCATAGTAGTTTCGTAGTTTGCAAGTCAACATAGCAATTCAGGTCTTTAATATTATTGCTTATAACTTGGATATAATATTTGTATAGCCAATATGGCCGCTCAACCAGGTTCCCGTCTGCAGGGCAAGGTCGCCATTGTCACTGGTATGTACAACTTCCAGTACTCCGTACTCTTCCCCTCATTTCGCCCCGCATCCCGTACGAAGAATTATTAAAGCCCATAAACACACCCCAAATAAATGCTTAAAACAATATTATAGAAGGATGCTAAGCAATTTTTAATTCCTGTAGGTGGAGGTTCGGGTTTCGGTGCTGCTATCGCCCGTCGATTCGGAAACGAAGGCGCCAAGGTTATCCTTACTGATATCAACGCGGAGAACGGGGAGAAAGTTGCAGCAGAGAATGCCGCAAATCTCGTCTTTCAAAAGCAAGATGTGACAAAAGTGGACGACTGGAAGGCTGTTGTCAATGTGGCAGTTGAGAAGTTTGGGCGCGTGGATATCCTGGTGAATAATGCAGGGACGACTTATAGAAACAAGGTGGGTTTATGATTCTAAGATCACGATTGAACAGACGCCTGAGCTGCGACAAATATGTGAAAGCGGCATTTTCAGTTTCCATAAGTTCGTTGTAATTGTTCTGTTTTCGCCTTTCGGACTTTGGGACTAACGGCGAGCTCTACCATAGCCCACTTTGGAAGTGACTGAGGAAGAATGGGAGCGCGTCTTCCAGGTTAATGTGAAGAGCATTTTCCACGCTGTCAAGACTGTGATCCCACGACTCATTGAGCAGGGCAATGGTGGTTCAGTGATCAACATCTCTTCGACGGGAGCTTCTCGTCCTCGACCTGGACTTGTCTGGTACAATGCCACCAAGGGTGCCGTTTCCAACGTAAGTGAAATAATCGATACACCATAACTGGATACCTGACTGATGATTGACTAATTTGCTTTACAGGCAACGAAAGGTCTTGCAGCTGAATACGGCCCACGCAACATCCGTGTCAACTCTGTCTGTCCCCTTCTCTCCGGCACAGGGCTTTTCCAGATGTTCACCGGTGTGCCCGATACGCCGGAAAATAGAAAGAATTTTATCGCACAGGTCCCTCTTGGTCGACTAACAGATCCGAATGATATCGCAAACACGGTCTTGTTTTTGGCGAGTGATGAAGGACAGTTCATTAATGGTACCGAGTTGGTCGTCGATGGAGGAAAGTGTATATAAACTACATTTGTGATTGCGATTGCCATGTCGGTACATGGCGGTATTCCATCGAGGATAAATTCCTGGTCATATCTAGCGATATGAGTGAACAATTTAAAGATTCAATGCCATCTTTGAAGCTCTTTTTGAAGCCGTGCCCTTTTAATATAATAAGTCCATGTCATTACATATAGAATGTGAGCACCTGTGGGATTGACGCTAAAAGTGACCCCTATGGAGGCTATTTACATCTGCTCTACTCAGCAGCAAGCCGCTGCTTTAATGTTCTACCATGTACAGTAATTTGTATTGTTATTCTGGAATCTGCACCCACCAAGCTCTAATCTTGTAATAGCACTTAGAAAGGGTCTGTAAAAGGGTTTTGAGATAGTAAGAAGTTATTTCAGAACCCCTTTCCAGACCTTTTCCAAGAAAGATACTAATAGGTGACATGCTAAAAGTTATTCTTCATTCTAACGGGGTGATGAGACTATTACAGTACAGAGTATAGCTACCACATCGGCATCATAGCCTAACATTGTTTAATGAATTAATAAACGCCAAGGACTATATATATTTAGGTACCTGGTTAGGGATAAATATGGCTAGGACTTTTCACTCTCCCTCAGCTATCTCCATAATCTCATTATTGTTGGTCTCCACGTTGTCCCCCTGCCGGCCCAGGTATTCCACCAAAAAACCGATATCCTTGGCATCATTATCCTTTTTCACGTCTTGGTTCATTCCTTGAGACCTCTCCTCATACGAAACCTGCTTATACAGCAGTAAAACAAATAGGTCCAAAACTCTGCAGCCGTCAATAATAAGTATCTTATCCTGCTGAAGGTTCTCTTGGCTAATCTGGTGTGGCTCCAAAATGTCCACGTTGTAATTGCCGTTGTTGAGCTTAATCTAATAACTTTGCAGCATCCTGCTGCTTCCAAAGACATGCGGATTGCGAACTAATTGAGCCCGGGCTCAATTGCGATATCCATTTGGCACTACTATATCAAAATCCCTAGTGCCTCTGGTAGAGCCAAGGAGTATGCATGCTACCCCCCCTCCGATCAATGCATAAGGTATCTCGTCACCGAGATGGCTGTCGATTATAGTTGCGCCAAATATAGCATTTTCCTTTGTAATATTGTTGGTGCCGATCTTGGGTATGTGCTTTTGGCCCTCGCGTCTCGGCCTTTGCTTTTCTTGTTTCTGCTGTCCTTTTACTCCCATCTAACCGCCTTGATAGGCAGTTAGATGCCGAAAATGTGAGTTCAGTTGCCAAAATTTGCTTCCTGCATCTGGTCCTGCTGTAGTGATTCCGGCGGCGTTGATATACTTGTACGACATTGGGTTCGGCTGTACAATCCAGACACCTGAGTAACACGAGGTCATGAATAGAATGACAGGTATACCAGGACGCAGAACCTGTTTGACACCTTCGATTTTGAGGCTCGGTATGTTTCCGTCAAGAGGCTCTTTCTGCAAGTAACTTTTAACTAATTCCCGGAGCTCACATTAAACACTTTGAGGGTAATCTGATCCAACATTCAATACAAGCTCTGAACTGTTTCCCTCAACAAGCAGAGAAATCTCCCTCAATAAAATAAGGAGGGTGGCATCAGCGGTACTTTCTGTCGCAACTTCCATTTATCTATGTAGGGAGCGCCAGCCGTAGTAGCCTGGCGCAGAGGGGACACTGAGCAAGACTGGCATTAGTATAAAGATAATTGAAGCCATTGGTCCAATCCCATCTCATGTTGACACGGATATCGAGATTCAATAGCATATCGGTGATTGCCGATGGGACCAACCAGCTCATTTTGAGGGCCGAATGGAAAGGATACCAGTGTCAGCTTACTAACCTTGTCTCCCATTTCACGAAACAGTCAACCTTCGTGAAGAATGAAGCTGATAGAGCTATCCACAAGGATGCATCTCCATCTTGTACCAACCCTCTCCAGAGGTTGGCTTTCTCGGATGTTTCTATTAGAGGAACAAGATCCAACCTTAGTCACAGCGATATTTCTTTTTTGCCCTTTCCATTGTCGCCTCCTGCAGAATAATAAGGATTTGTAATCCGAGTTTTGCAGTTTCGTATGATATATTCATAATCTTGAAGATCTGCTATAGACAACCTGTTTATTTTTATGTTAACGATGCCAGCAAAAACTATCCATCAGGTGAACATACGAGACGTGATGAGCTCACAACCCGTTCGATATTCGGTTCTTCATGCTTACTACATCTTCGATAGATCCATAAATTATAGGTCTGATAGATCTAATTTGGGCGAAACTTGAAATCACAGAATCAGACAAGACCCCGAAAAACCAGTAGTTTGGCTTCGCAGCCTGAGAACCCGACAGCGTGTTGGGCCAGTGGCACTATTTTTGAGCACGTATTCGATTAGAATAGGTAGTCTACCGTTCTCAGCAACACTTATGCTGTTATGGTAATTGCAAGGAGTATCTAGATAGAAGAATATTTTACAAATATATAGTCAAATGCGTTTTCACGGATATATGTATGTACATTTATATCGTTAGTACCACATGCACCCAGTCCACTGATGTATTCAGAGAGAAAGACGCGGACTCTTCGAAGGGATGAAGGAGGGGCTTTTATATCCGGAATTAGAAGTGTTCTGCACTTTCACTCTTATGTATTCATCGTAGGATGTTGTGGGAATGATGAGACGGCTCCACTGTTTATGTGAAATGGAAGGAAGGAATTCACAGAACTTCTTATAGATACTTGAGGGGAATCAGACTACAGCTTCGGACCTGAGTGGTGCTTTCTTGAGGGTGTCTCCAGTTAATACGGTTAGTTCCGACGCAGAAGAAAAACCGAACTTGAGAATTGGTTTGATAAGTTCTGTATGCTAGCACTACTTGCAATATGTTATGGCCCAAAAGAATACGAATGCTCCTCATGGATACGCCGCTCTCAAAGACAACAAAGCTAAGAGTTCATACCACAGTTAAATTGTTCGACCGTCCATACCCATTATAACCAACCCCTCGAAGGTTCCACTGCGAATGTTCTTGTTGCCTGTTCCCTCCCGTGTCAGTTGCTCTGCTTAGAATCGTCTTTCCAGAGCCCTTTTCCATCCGAACAGACACTTGCCACAGTACCCAGGACCACTTGCTTGCTGGCTTGTTTTGAATGTTGGCGTTAACCCATGACTTGCCATTATCCGTGGAAACTTCTACACGTGTGATAGGCCCTTGGTCACCTCGCGGAACAGCATAGCCTTTGACTTCGATAGTGCCAGATGGAGAAAGTTTGACCTTCTCATTATCATCCGGGATAGCAATGACGGAGTTAATAGGCATCTCAGTCATGGGTGGCACTTTATTCCAATATTTCTCTGCGGTTTTCGAATCGACCGCCTGAGGTGGTAGCACTTTATAGTCGCGCTGTTCGTAGAAGTTTGACGATTCCTCCTGCTGAACAGTGATTCGGTCAAGCCACTTGACCCATCGAGCGCCTGCAATGCCTGGGATGACGACTCGAACAGGATATCCGTGCTTTGGAGATAGCGGCTTATCATTCATCTACCCAAGGAGTCAGCACTCGTACCATAAGATAGCATAGAAAGAAGAACCGCAAAAAAAAAAAAAAAAAAAAAAAAAAAAACAGCTGGGCAAAACATAGAATGTAGAAACTCACCTCCAGGGCCAAGATTATTTCCCCATCCAAGCTCAAGCATCTATCCAGATCGATACTACTTCCAAACCAATCATCCTCTTGACACTGGACTGCATAGCAAGAGAAAGCAACATGCAAGCCGCTCTTCTTTCCTTTTGCAGGCATTACTATACTCCTCACCCCGGCAGAATTCAATATATCTCTCAATCGTGGACCCTTCCACTTGCAATTCATCACTGCAGCGTCCATCCAATCGATCCCTTGGACTTCTTTGAGGAGGGTCCGCATAGTGTGGCGTCGATTTCCGGCACATTGTAAAGCGCAAACGACCTCATGCTGGGGGAACTTTGTCCGCAGGTCATTCATAGTGAGTGATAGAGGGCGCGCTACGATCCCATCGATTACGACGCGATGTTTATCCCCCACAAGATGCGGTATAGGACCATGATTACGATCGTAAGCAGCGTCTTCAGGGGTGATGAAGCTGAATCACGTATAGTTAGTTCTGCGCCATTTCTCACAGTAAGTATAGGGCACATGCCTCGATATGAGTTTCTTCACAGGAGGTTCCTTATTCAACGGACTCTCCACCGAATATTCTATTTTCTGCTGCGAATACTCCTGCATTAAATCATTGTGAGCTCATACAGACTGTTGAAGTGTCCCAAAAAAGTGATGAACTCACAGTAGTAGAAGTAGCAGTAGCCATCTTATCCAATAAGTGCCAATGCACTAACTAGAATGCAACTGCGATCTAGTTCGAGAAAGCAACAACTCAAGAGGGCAGAGAAACAGTCAGATCCACAGAGTTCCTAATATATAGAGTATACGTACATACTTCGGGAGGCCAACTACGTCACAGGAACCGAGTGGCGGATTAATGATCGCTATCGATAAGATGGATCGGATTTCTTTCCAGGTGGACCGGTTCCACTGGATATCGATGATCTAGAAGCACCGCACGGCTCACTGATCTGGAACAGTTGGCTTGTGGGTTATATACTCTATAAATCCTACTTGGACGCGGAGCTCAATCACACCTGCCGCCAGGGTTACTACATACGACCAACCACCATCGTCGCTTCCCCGGACTCTCCTGGAAATGCTCTCGTGTTCAGTGAGACGTGGCACGGAATCGTAGGTTACAGATGCAGCGGGATGTAACATAACTGATATGCGTCGATGAATTCACAATGTATCTGGATATGAATGGTGGTGGCCAATTAACCGAACACGAGGCTTCCCTGTGGGTGCCCAAGGCCGTGCCAGCCCATCAACAACATGGACCTATCTTGAAAGAGACAATTGCTGAGGGGGTCCGGTTTCTAATTAGTTAGTTCTTGTGATATGGTAATATCAAGGAACGGATACGAAATCCAATCGTACACTATCAAGAGATCCGATCAAAGGGGCTGAAAAGTGCGCTTGTAAATAAATATTCTCTTGTACAGGGGGAGATCTAGTGTATCTAACATAATAATGTACAAAGACCGGGCCGCTAAGCCATCAATGTGAAATGAGTAGGGAGTTCTCGTCCATGTCCTAATACCGGAAGACGCCACAAGGCACTGGAAACAGGCATTAGGACCCCTGAGTCTGTGGTCTTTCTCTATCGCCGAATCAGTAATAAGTGGCGTCACGCTCTATCAGCAGGAAAAAGCCGAATTCGATCACCGTGGGTAGGTGATCACAAAGTCGAATCCCATAACTCCAGCAATGCGTCCCGAGGTTTATCGCGACATAACACCAAAACGCCATCCCAATAGCATACCCTCAATCGCGACGAGTGATTATCGATCTCATCAAGACCTGGGCGTAACATAATGCCACAGAGCCAACACGGTGATTTGGCTAGGATAGCCTCATCCAGCTTTAATCAGATGGCATCCTCATGTACGCATCGATCGCTGCACTGAAGGCCGCAAAACCGACGCATCCTGCCGCCGCAGCCTGAGGACCCGCCTTCGCACCGAGGATGCCACCAGTGATGCATCCCGCAGCAACACCGTTGGCGAGATCGTTCTTCGCACGCAGTCCCTCAATACAGCACTCGGTTCCGGAGAACAAAGCACCGACAATACCGAAGTTCTTCGCTGAGGACCACGAACGCTTTCCCATGTCCTTGAAACCGTGGCGCACCTGCTCGCGCCAAGGTAGATTGGCAATTTCGCGGCCTTGAGGAGTGAAGGACGAGTCATAGGACATCTGTCATTCAGAAAAGTTCCGTCAGTACGAAAGCTAGACCAGCAGTGAATATTTAGATACGTACACTAGCCATGAACAAGCCGAAGGCACCACCGAGCGCAAAACCCATTCCTCCAGAAATGATTGTCTTCACTGGACACGATTCCATTGCGGATTGCATCTGTTTGAGTCAGTTGAATGGTTCTTTGCAGAATGGTAAACCGCTGAAGCAATTGGTAAGGTCACTAATTTCAGGACCATGCATACCAAATCGACAACGGGAAATCACTCAAACATTAGGACAAATACTAACCGCCTTGACCATTGCCTGTTCCTGATCACTCATTCCCTGAGGAGCACCACCGCCTGGAGCACCCCCGATGGGCGGTGTCATTCCTGGAAAGTTCATCGCGACTTATTTGTTTCCAGATGGTCCGGAGGCTGGGTTCTCGATAGATCTGGAGTGAGCGACCCTTCACTGTACACTATATTCACAGTTCAGATAATGCGACTCCCAGCACAAGAGGGTCCCAGCTTGTCACCTGCTGTGTGAGGATCTAACAAAGACTGAAAAGCAGGGTAGGATGGACACTGAACACCGGGCTGCGGGCAAATCGCGGAGATGGCGATGCGGCAAAATTATTTTTACGGCTGACAGCAGAAGCATACCGTGCAATTTGCCACGTGATATAACCAACAATACAATATAGTAGTTTACATTTAGGACTCCCAGTCTGAGGATAATAGTGCACTTGAAAAGGCTGGATGCTGCTGGGGTAAAGAATAAATAGTAATGCCATGGTAATGCCAAAATTGATGATCAAATGTACACGACGAATGTAAATACACCATAGTCCAAGAAATATCCATCCTCAAGAAGCGAAATCTCGAAAATACAAGGTCCATATACAAGCAACCCCACCACAGAAAGTAGAAAGAAAAGGTAGGATATTTCAAATGCTCTAGATTTCGTGCACATCTTCATTCATCCTGCGTCGGTCCGGCCCACATTGGTCGCTAGTTTGTTCGAGCATGCTCTGTCCGGGAGCCGCATGGGAGTCGTTGGTCATTGCGCATATAACGTATTGAAGGGAGAAAAGATAAAGAAATATACGAAAGTAAAATCGTAACTGGTAAATGAACCGCGGGTTCGGCGGCTAATCACTCTTGCTCCCTTTGCTGGAATGCGAAGAATCCCGCTTGCTGTGGCGCCGCTCTGGAGAGGGAGACAAGCTGCGTTCCCATTCAGCCATCAGACTTGATGCCGTCCGGGTGAGTTTGGAGGGGTTCAGTTTGGTCAAAGCTGGCCATGGTATGCCCTCTGATATACTGGGGTTTGGTACGGAGTCCGGATGGATAGGGTTCCAATCAGCCACGCTGTGACGATCAGCCATCAGGTACGCCCAAACATTACCATTCTAGGATTCAACAAGGGAGATTCAATACTTACCTGGCGTTGGTTCGAGGACTGCTAGCCTGAGTGATGGGAGACTGGTCTCTCTTGGAGAGAATCGTAGAACTGCTGGAGGTGGGCGTATGCGTCTTCTTCGACTGCGGGGAATCCCACGCATCCCAGTTGTCTTCAGCGTCTTGGGGGTTCGAGTCTCGTCGTTCGTTCTGTGCGGTTGGGGTATTTTCTGGCGGTCTGCTGCTGCTTGCGGACGTCTGCCCCGGTGTATCAATGCCGAATTCACTCCAAAACGACACTCCAATGTCGGCCGGCTTAGTGTCTTTACCATGTTTAGTCACGTCCCTCGCTTTCTCCTTCGACGCAGATGACGATGACCTCGATACGCCACTCGTAGATCTCTCTCCGCTCCTTGGGGTGACACTTCGTTCGGTTCGTCTGGGTGTCGGAATCCCTCGAGACTCCGTTGCGCTGATTCCCTCTTCTCCCACAGTAGCCTGCCTGATATCCTCCAGGAACGTCCATAGGCCTTCTCTGAGATCTGAAGCCATCTGCTTGCCGGTACGCATCAGTGCATCACGCGAGGATGGAGGCATCGATCTCCACTGGTGCAGGGATTCTTCAAGCGGTTTCCAGTCGTCCAAGTCCTTTCTAGACTCATGGCTACGGTCCATAGATGGCAGAGTAGCTGACCGCGGCGACCTGGAAGCGCGGATGTTATCGCCTTTGACATCTCCGGCACCTTGCGTTTGACGGAAGCTCCCGTTCAGATCCGGCGACAGCAGCGAGAGTGTGCGCGTATGTCGCGAACCATGGAAGACACGTCTTCCGTTGGCAGAGATGGACGTTCCCCCGTCACCAGAAGCACGGACGCTTTCTCGCAGTGCGAGGTCGCGGCTGAATCTTTTCGATGTCGCCGAGGCCACTGATGGCGAGTCGAGACTGGCGACACTCTGAGTATCGATACTGGGCGACTGGTCACCAGCAACAGACGTATCAGACTTCAACGGCTTCAGTACCTCCGCTTGAAGGCTAGCCTGCGTCCTCTTCCTCGATCTCTCCGTCAAAGCCCATTGTTTCTTCAGTGTTACCAGGTCGTTCTCGGCCCGCTGGAGCTCCTCCCGAAGCTCGAGCACCCTGCGCTCTTGCGACGCGATCGCGGTCAAGAAGTCGTATCCATCGTTCGAATCATCGATCAGAGATGGTGCAGCAGCGAGAGAAGGTGACGGGTAGGCAGATGGTTGAGAGACGGGCGTCATGACACCGGGGAAAGGCGAGTTGTTGTCCGACCGCAGCGTAGGAGTCGGGGGAACATTGATAGGGAAGTTCAACGTCAGACGCTTAGCATGTCGAGCAGCACCGTTGGGACGAGAGGGGAGCGATGACCGTTTGAGAGCCCGCTGCACATCTGGAGATGGAGGCGAGGCCATCTTCTGGGTCGACTCCGCAGCAGCTCCGGCTGCATTCTTGTCGATAACCGTTTCCGGCGATTCCTCCATGGGCGACAGAAGGCGGATTGATAAGGCGGCTGGGAAGATGGTATGTACTGGACAAACAACAAACGCTACTCTATGTGAGGGGTTTGCAGTGTGATCGAGGGACAACGGCCACCATCCTCGCAGGCCAGGAGAACACGTCGACAGCCAGGGCGAAGAGCAACTCAGAAGTCGAGGAGCGATGCAGCAAAGGATTAATAAAAGAGCGATGCATCGACTGCAAAGAATCACTGGCCGTTCTTCTAGACTGCGGACGAGCCGCGGTGGGCCTCGCGAAGCCGCCCATCCTTTCCGTCTGCAGGAACAACGCCTCGTTTCAGGGGCTCAACTGGCAGTCTGGGCGACTCGTCATCCTTGGTGGTGAGCGCCGTTGGTTTCGAGGACTTCACGCTCGAGCCACAGTCACTCCTGCAATGTTCCCTGTCAGTGTTGTTCAGCATTGTCTTTTCGATCGGGGCCCTGTGGCTGAGAGGCGGAAGAAACCGAGGATCTGGACGGGAACGAGCATCTCCGCAGTCAGCCATCGCATCCCCATACATACATAGATATAGTGTAGAATATCGGAGAAATACGGCACACTTCTCCTTGGACTGGCAGGCGTCTCTTATGCATAGACCGTCCTCTGCATCAAAGTGCGGTCAGTCCAGTCCTGCATGGAATGGCTTGGATGCCCGTTATTTGTATCCACCGCCTCGTGAAGCCCTGCCCCTAACACTGATCTAGACCAGATGGAGGAGAGCTTAGCGGCCACTAAAAGAAATGAGACGGGGCATCTACAAAGCTGTAAAATTTAGGCTCAATTGTTATTATTATCACACATCGAACTTTTGGACTCCTTGGTCCATTTGTTGGTCCTACTATCTCCTATACATTATTTTGCTCCTAGCCTCATCATTACCACGCAGGATGCACCGATTATCAGTCCATCTTGCGACTATCAACGATGATAAGGGGCCCGCGGTAAGCTCCAAAAGAAGACAATACTATCTACCTTCAACAATCAAAAGTGACGCCAGAGCAAAAAAAAAAAAAAGGAAGAATCATCATCATATGGGGACAGAAAATGGTCAACAGGGAGATCATCCAGATAAATCCCTGGGGAGAAAATGGTACAGTGGGCATAATACATCGGGGACCAAAGTCAACAAAGCAATCCCTCTTATTGTACAGGCAATGCAAAGCCCAGCAGACAAAAGGTTATTAACGCCCTCGGTTGTCACCATGCAGATAAGCAAGGAACTCACAATGCATACACAGGTATAAGGCATGAGGGATGGGCGTCATCAACCAGCGGCTGCCTAGATGATAGCAGCAGGCTGGATGCGGTCGAAACTAAACAGTAAGCACTGCGGATTCTTATAATACCACCGGAGCAAGAGGTCCGCAAGATCGAGTGAAGAAAATAAGAACGAACAGATGCTGATCAAATATACAGTGAAATAGCAATCCGAGAGCCATCAAGGATCAAGATGACTATGTCAAGGTCACGCTGCGCTGCTCTGCGCGATCATACAGCAGGCCATCGAATGCGCAGACCTTCTGTCCAGCGTTGATACAGGACATCGGCCAGCTGTTGGGTGTGTTCCATCCCTGGAACATGCTGTCCTGGCAGGTTCGGGGAGTGGGCTTGCCATTCCACGTCATTGTGGACTTGCGCTGATTGACGACGACGGTGGCTTTTAAGATGAGGGTTGTTCTGTGCAAGCACTAAACGTGGCTTCTGAGGGGTAGTAGGCGGGGCTTCAGGGAGAAGAGCACTGGAAAGCTTTGCGTCCCTGGATAGTGGAGGTCAACTTCAAAAGCTCCATTCGGCACATGGGAGATCACTTACCCTTGGATCTTATCGTTCATTAGCTTCACGATGTGGTAGAGGCCTTCTGGATCGACCATTTCCAGGTCACTCCAGGCCTCAGCTAACCGTGAAATAGCCTCTCTCTTTTCTCCATCCCCGGTGTTCGCAAGGATCTCCTGGCAGGACAGGCCAACGGCTTTGTTGTATGCTCTCCGTCCAAGTTGCGCCTCCTTGCTGTTGCTGTCTGAGAACAGAGTCTTCTGTCCGATGTTCTCGTCCATACCCGTAGGCAGTGGAGAGTATTGACCATCATCTTCTGTCAGCTTGTCCGACGTGCGGCGGAACTGACGAACTGTGGATGGGCTGTTTCCAAAACTCAGGTTCAAGCCCAGTGGCTGCTTTACACCGCTGGATTTGCGCTTGCTGTTGGCTCTCTTCACGGATGGGGAACGTTCAGGTCCAGTCACCCGTCGTACCGTGGAGTTGGCAATAGGCTTAGGCGGGTCCTGCGGACTGTCGATATGGAGGTCGTCCATACTTTGTGACATTTCTGTCTCCTGCTCCTCGGGACATTCAAGAGGAATTGCGGGCAGCTTCCTCCTCCGCAACGTTTCTTTCGGAATGACCATCGTCGGTGCCTTGACTGTGTCAAAGACCCATCCATCGTCATCGTCTTTGGGCGACATGGTATTTCTGTGATCATTAGCTAGTATCCGCTTAACCAGGAGTTTACTGACTTACAACGACTCTGCATAGTACTTGATGTTGTCCGTCTGACCCTTTCCTGAGTCCCAGTCATGTTTCCGTTGGATTAATTCCTGGAGGGCTTCTGTTTTCCCGGCATTCCTTATAAATTTGTGTCTGAGCAGCTCCTTGGCCGAGGGTCGTCGATCCGGATCCTTGATGAGACATTGTGCGATGAAGTCCTTCACCGTGTTGCTGAAATCATTCCCTTCTAGTCGAGGAGCGGGCGCCTTCGGGATCAGAAATAGCACCTTCATCGGGTGCGTGCTTGCATTTGGTGGCTCCCCGTTGAGCATCTCCATCGCGGTGATACCAAGAGACCAGAGATCTGCCTTGAAGTCATATCCAGCCTGCTGGATAACCTCTGGTGCCATCCAGAAGGGAGTACCGACGAATGTGTTCCTTTGGGACTTGATGTTGGTGAGTTGTGCTGCGACTCCAAAATCCGCCAGCTTGACCTTTCCGGTATGCGAGAGGAGAACGTTTGCCGCCTTGATATCCCGATGTATCTTTCCTTCGTTGTGGAGGTAATCCAGGCCTAAAAGCAACTCGCGACAGATAATGGCGACATGGGCTTCGTTGAAAACTCCGGGTTTGAGCTATCATAATCAGCTTGATGCATCCCACATCGAGTAGGGTTTCCCATTACCAGGTCCAGACAAGATCCTCCTCCCAGGTATTCCATGACAATCCACAGCTTATAACCCCGCAGGAAGCTTGCCTTGTATTGCGTAACGAAGGGACTCGCACATGTCGCCAGGACTGAGATCTCTTGTTGAATTTCTTGAATGTCATCTTCGCTCGACTCAAGATCGATCTGAAAGTGGATCGCATTGTCAGTTGTGCGCATGGCTGAGTGAACTCGTTCGACATACGTGCTTGATAGCCACGAGTTCTCCAGTTTCCTTCTCAATGGCCTTGTACACTGTCCCGAAACTTCCACCTGTTTGCAATCGCTCCGGTTAGCAAGGGGAACCAACAACAGCTATCAATAAACTGTGAAGTGAGTACTCACTCCCCAACTCCTCCATCATCTGGTATCGATTGGCCATGTCTTCCATCTTGCCTTACTGGCGACTTGCGCCGGGATGAAAATAACAAAAGTCGACAACTAGCAAAGTAACAGCACAAGCTCCTCTGGTCATCCAATCTAGGCTCGCCCGGATCGCAAGAGCCCAGCAGACAACAAGGCAGAACGAGCAGCGGAGCTTGAAACCCAAAGGAGGGGAAAGACAACCGACAAAAGCAGCCCAAAAGACGTGGGACGGGGGAGTGATTTGGAAAGAATGCGGGTGAACAAATTAGTTATCTATCAAGAGTCGCCCATCCAAAGACACTGCCGGCCAAACCGTTCGAGCGGTCACCCGGAGCTTTCGCAGCCGTGGGCCATCGTGGTGCCCTGCCTGACTTTTTGCCCTTGAAGGTTGCCGCTGAAGTTCCGGGGTCAACATCACGTCGCGCATAGCAACCGGCCACGCTAATGCGGCGTTATTTTAGGGCGGGTCTTGGAGATAATCCACCCTCCGAGCTGATGATACCATGGGATTGAGAGGATAAGACTCCGATATACGATCAAGCGGCCATCGAGATGTCGGATTAAAAGTGTTTCTTTGATTATCTCACTTAACAACCACGCGAGCAGGTTATATCTCCATCTGGCTGTCTCTGGGTTGAACAGAAGCGACCATTCACTGCTGACGGGTATCGCATCATATCGTTCCGTTCCGGTAGATTGTTTACATCGAGACGATAATAGATACACTAATCAAATGAAGATCAAATCGCCCCAAACGAAGAGAGATGTCTCACCGCTCAATATCCGAGGAGTAGATACCCGCTCGTCACATCATATCACATCTCATCCTTAGCGACAGAAAATCACTGCATCTATAGAAGGCTCACCCGCTGCACCGTGTCTTCTAGAAAGTCAAATAGCGTTCGGGCCTCGGGACGGGAATTTCTGTCATTACCTTGGATGGCAAAGTCGCCCGTTGTCAGCTTAACGAGGAGAAGATCTCAAAAAAAAAACAATAACAATGATAACAAAATGACAGGAGTTATTAAACCAATTGAACTCATTATTACCAACAATTAATAAGTTATTTTCTTTCTCTTCTCTCACGTGGACCCTTTCTAGATAATTCTTAAGAAACACTCGCACTGCAGGAGAGAAAAACGCAAGGATATCATCACGTTACCCCTCCACAACATAGACTTCACACTCTTTACCGAACCCCTTGCGTCGTACCTGAAAATCAAGCCCAGTGCGTTCCCTCCACCAAACATGGAAAATATGGTGATTCGCACGTCAAAGATGTCACCTGCCAGGTACTCAGCCAGTCATGCCTAGTTGCCCAACTCTAGTTTCCATTCTTGTAGGCCTAGAATGAACTTTATATCCTCCCTCCTTAGCCCGGGACTTGTGTCTTCTCCGGATTTTTCTGAGTCGGTTTGGTAGCCGAGGGATTTGATATCGGCATGTATGCTTGTCTGGTGGGTTCCAGGGTCTTTAGGTTATTGTACGTACCTGCATATTTGCGTCATGACAGGTTGTTGTGGGGAGGGGGGCTATTGTTCGTGGTGTGATTCTACTTGATACTCTACTACAGTGTTGCGGATACCAGAGTTAGAAAGATAGGACCAGGAGTATACGCGAAGGGCTGCTTCATATGTACAGGCGTGCTTTGATCCTGTGGATAGATTTTTACAATACACAAGCTGGGCGTGGGAAGATGGATCGAGGATTATATAGGAGCCGTCGCTTTTGGATTGGTCTATATATACTTGTAGGGGTTCATGATTCCATTCTGTTGTCGAAGTTAGTGCCGCGTCATTTATGAGTAAAAGGCTAGGTCTGCTTACCGGATCGTACAGGTTCTTGATCTGCTTCATCAGCTTCAAGTTCGTGTCGTTCTGACTGTAGCCGATGAACTCCTTCTTGGCAAGACCCAGTCCGTGCTCGGCGCTGATACTGCCATTGCGCTTCTGGATCCACTCGTAGACCCATGGCTCGATCGCCTTCTCGACATCTTTGTTGTACTGTCGCACCGAGACGTTCAGGTGGAGGTTCGAGTCACCCATGTGGCCGTATCCGACAACGTCTCTGACGGGGAAGGAGTCGTCGTCTCCGACAAAGCCCAGCTTTGTCAAACGCTCCCGACAGTCTTCGACGAGCTGGTAGAGTTCCTCCAACGGGATAGAGACATCGTACTTGTACGTGCCACCCAGGTGGCTCAGGGTTTCCGTGATGCCCTCTCGCCAGCCCCAGAGGGCCTGCACCTGAGTCTCGTCCTGCGCCAAAACACCGTCCGCAACAATGCCTTCGCCCATGATGTGTTCTAAGAAGCTCTCCAGCTTAGCAATGTCATGTTCCGCATTAGACCCACTGGTCTCGATAAGACAGTAGAAGGGGTAGTCTCCCTCCAGGGGGCGCTTCTTTCCAGTCACGCCGTGCACCAAGTTCTGGGTCCGTCCATCCATCAGCTCAAATGCGGACAGGATCTCAGACAGCTGTCCCTTAGCCTCCTTGTAAGCCTGGCGGACCTGGTCGAAGCTCTCCAGCCCAAAGTACGCCACGTTGACCGCCTTGGGACGAGGAGGGCACAGGATGGACACCCCGGTGATGATGCCGATTGTACCCTCGGCGCCAATGAAAAGTTGCTTGAGATCGTAGCCGGTGTTGTTCTTTCGAAGAGTCGAGAGACCATCCAGAATAGTTCCGTCAGGCAAGACAGCCTCGACACCAAGCACATTTCCGTGTAGACTTCCGTAACGCAGCAGACGCAGTCCACCAGCGTTCGTAGCGACGTTACCACCAATATGGCACGATCCCTTAGCACCCAGATCCAGAGGGAACAGGTGACCCCGCTCCGCCAGATATTGATCGGCCACCTCGAGGATAACACCCGCATCCGCGACTAGGACTCCAGTAGCCTCATCGAACGAACGAATCTTGTTCATGCGGGAGGTGTTAATGACGATCTCATCGAAGACAGGAACCGATCCTCCGACCAGTCCGGTGTTTCCACCCTGGGGTACCACGGCAAGCTTGTTCTCATTACAGTATTTCAGGATCTGGCTGAGTTCCTCCTTGGTCTGGGGCTTGAGCACGAGTCGGGTGTGTCCGCGGTACTTGCGCATCCAGTCGCTGTTGAATGGTTCGATATCGTCCCCTGCGTCTGTCGTCACGCCATCAATGACAGCGGACTGAGCATCCAGGAGGCTCCTGAAGTAGCGGACATGCTCTTCGGTCAGGTCTGCAAACTTGGGATCCCGCTTGACATTGGGGTAAGCGGCGCTCGTATATTTGATTTCCTTCTTAGCGTCCGCTCCGACTGCGGAGGAGACACTGAACGACCGCGCCGCCGCCGCAGGAGCGTAGGGGACAATGGGGCGTGCAACGCGACTGACTCTAGGCAATCGTGCCCTGCGAAGGGCAATTGAGACGCCTCTTGCGGTCGACATTGTTGGTGTATGCAGGTGAAGGAGAAAGTCAAGTTGAGATGAGCATGACATCAAAAAATGCTCGGATTCTTCTCCGCCGCTAGCGATCGGAGGCTTGACCGGAGCCCCCGACCAGACCAGACAACGAAACGTAGAATGTAATCTTACAGAAGTTGTGGTGCACACGATTCTCAGGAGCTGTAACAGACAGATCTGATTGCCCTTCCTTTACTGTGTGGCTTTATGGTAGATGCTTGTGTCTTGTTGTTTACGTACACTGATCGTTGTCTCGATACATAATACAGTACCAAGTGGATGATAAATATATATATTTTGAGTACCTTGGCACCCAATGATGCATTGAGACTTTCTGTTACACCGCATCGCCCTGAACGGTATATCGCTGCAGAGATCCAGCCCAGGAAGAAATCAAATATATGTATATCAGTTGCCCTGACCGTCTGGTATACAGTAAGCGTTGCTGTGCCAGCTTTCTCTCTGAACTGCCAGTTCGAGTACTTAGTAGCGGCAGATCCCCACGTACTCATCCTGCTTGAAACCCCACTCTCAATACAACATATACTACTAGCTAGCATTTGCTGTTTGCTCTTGGTAAATAATACGATACCAGTGCCACTGACAATACCCAGTTGATTTCGTTGCTTATCAGATCTGCTCTACCACCTCGGACCCCTAATGATTGTTAGTATGCCTTAGCATGGTAGAGATATCTTACTAATATTCTGCCGGTTCAATTCTACTACTAGTAATCTGCCTATACAGCTTATTTTATAGTATTTAATTTAATTTATTTAATGCTATTTGGAGCTAGACTAATAGATCTAAATATCCTATTTAATAGCAAATATACATTCTCTCTACTTTAATGATTGCCCAGCAGCAGTTATATATCTCTATAATAAATTTATAAAGTCATTCAACTCCTATACAATCCTATATCTCTTGAACTGCCTGCCAAAGCCTAAAATATAATAAATTATTAAAGGGATAGTATTTATCCAGCTAATCCTTTATTTTATCCCATACCATCTCAATAGAATTCAAATCTGGCAAAAAAAATAGCCAAAAGATAGATTCAATCCTACAGCATTAAAATTCCTCTTTAATTATAAATAATTTATACCCTAAAGCTCTGTCTTGCATTAAAGCTAGATAGGGATTTGATTTTATATAATTATTAATTAAAGGAACTATCCTTTCACAATAGGATTTCCTATTAATTATACCCCAATCCTTTTTCTAAAATAAGCACAGTCCTTTAATATTTTTATAAAAAGATCCCCAAAACATCCATTTTTTTTTTTTAGGATACTTTTCTATAATATAGGTAGGATCTAAAGCTTTATAGAATTTTCAAGTTATCTAGATCTTAATATATCGGCCAGAGGTAATCTATATTTCATCAGACCATAGAATATTATACCACTATTTGATAGATCAGTTTAAATACTTACATACCCAGGCTAGACATAGTTAATAATTCTTTTCAGAGATAGATAGTTTATAATAGATAAAACAGCAAAAATATCCCTGTTTTTTTAATACTTAAACAAGGACTGACTTACTAATATCTAAATTAAAATAACTGATTAGCTTTTTATATAGTATACAATATTTTTTCCAGAAATTAATAATAAAGGATTCAATCTCATTAACTTGATTACTAAATAATATATTAGAGTATTCAGGAGCTTTCTGCAGAGTAAAGTATTTAAATTAGTATATATATTAAATTTAATATATAGTAATACCCAATTTATAGAAGATCTTTTTATAAATATAACCCAGTCTTCACATTAATTAAATATTATGGTATTGATTATAGATTAGATAAGGAGTATATTCCTTTATATCCCCTAAATCCCTACAATATAGGTATTCAAACAGGATCTAAAATTGAGTAGGGATAGAAGTAGTAGGAGCAGCAGTAGTAATAAAATCTATATTTAATAAATAATATGATGATTTGACTAGATGGTGAGCTTGGTAGTAGATAGAGTAGTAGATAAAGAGGTAGTCAGCTTAGTATTAAGCTTAATATTTGGGCAAGCTTTACTGATTATCTATTAGATTCTATTCCTAAAAGGGAAGGCGGTGATTAAAATCCCTCACCGCCTGAGCACTGACGCGGCCCACGCTACTAACAATCATTAGGGGTCCGAGGTAGTAGAGTAGGCTTTACGTTCCGTTATCCTCCATCAGGCTCGATTTCAGGCGGCAGAATTAGGCGGAGGCAACAACAGACCCAAATTAGGCTAGCGTAACATCGCTTAAAAGAGTTCGCTTACACTAGCGCGAAAGCCCCTTTCCGCCCCAAAGTATTTAAGTCTCCTCGACCGGCCGTCCTTTGATTTTTTCTTCTTTTCCTCTCCATCCTAGTGCACGGGCATACGCGTATCAGTGAGGATTCGTCCGAGATCGCGTTTTTGCTAGTTGAAAACTACCTAGTTTGACCACTCCAGTTGGTCTTCGGATCGGCTGGGAATTTTTGAAAATAAATTCAATGACTCCCTACTGGATGGGTTCGGAGTCGTCAAACTGTGCTTTGCAGACCATGTCTGCGCGCACGCCTGCTCTGCAACGCATTCGAGTCAGCTCGATGATGGTGCGAGTGGTTTGGGAAGATTGATCTTCTTTTCACTGCTGTTAGCTGTCCTTGAGATAGCCTGTAGAGAAGAGGGATAGTTATCGATTACAGTTTAGTAAGAATAGACTACACAGCATGTGTGTAGCGGAGGTATTAACTTCGAGAAGTGATGTGCAAGTGTACAAAATCACGTGATCCATGTTTCCCCTGGAATACCTGAAGCTCTCCATGTAAAATTAGCCAAACAGGAAGCGATCGTGCCTGTGCCAATGTGGCAACATCCCTTTCTATTCGTGTCCTACCATCCTAGCACTTAGGATAGATTCCTACATTTTGCTAGGCAGGTAGCATCTCAGCAGAGTACTTGAATAAATACCAATGACTCTGCTCGGTTCTTCTCGTCCGTGTGAAAGCCAATAATGCAGGATGATTGTGTCATTAGGCTCATCGGCAGCATTCGTTAGGATATTTGCCAGATCACAACAATGACGGGTCGCGTGGCTCAAGATATTGTGGCGTTCCAGAGGTATAATCTGTGACGAAGGGTGGGTGACTGTTTATACCGTTGAGATTTTGAGCTCGACTAATATCATTATTCACCCTGCTCTGTATTGGAAAGTTTGCCAGATAAGCCTGCTCTTTTTGGCTCAGTCGAACGATTGCAACAGGCAGCCTGTTTTGATCTGGTAAATGACCCTTTCGAGGATCATAGCCCGTGTTTGAAATGTCAAATACGAGTAAAATGCGAGTTTCCCATCTTTGCTTCACGAGTAACTGCATCTGAGGATGATGGTCGAATGTGTAATTTAGTAGATTGTAGTCTTTGATGATCTGGAAAGCCACGGTGAATAATTCTTCTGATGCAAGCCAAGCTTTTCCCCAGGTAGCATGTTTGTTCGAGACCATGACAAGAACCCGAAGAGGCCCTTCTCCCGCCATCTTAGACGTCCTTTCTCATCCGCAGCACTGGAGTTGAATAAGCTGACTCTTCAGAACTCGTATGCGTTGCGGTAAAGGGTTTCTGGTCAGAACAAAGACGGTACAAGGAAAATATAAAAGTACCATAGGAGGTTGAAGGTAAACCAGGTCGGGTTCGAGATTGTTGGAGACCCTTGGTCGGGTCCCCTTTTCCTGTCGCCCTTTGCTTTATGGCTTGGCATACCTATATAAGATAACTAGGTTACTAGAGTCCCCTGAATCAAGCTTCTCCTCTCCTCCATCTCCAACAGAGATTACTTGAACCCCATGTTCTTAATTTAGCGTAGTTGGAGGAACCAATAGAATATGTTGTATGACCGATGTAGTCTAACTTGACTCGCATACTGACTTTGCTATGATAACCTGATCTCAATACCATGATATAGTATGAGATTAGAGAAATTATCTACCTGGAAGTACGAATCATCTAGCACCCTCACCGTTTTGGTACGCTTCTCTGACAAGCGTAGTAAGGACTAGATCAGTCCTTGGTATTTATATATATATACAAGTCAAGAAGACAAATGCTGCGCGCTCTATCGTTCGAACTGGACATTTCCAACATCATCCTGATTTAGACATGATCTAGGGCAGCACAATGTACTTCTCAAGGTGCTTGGGGATGGCTTCACGCAGGTTCTTGCTGCGCAACCACTTGTCAGAGAACAGACGATCAGCGTACCGGTATGCACCGTCGGCCAGAATCGTGACGACTGTGTGACCCTTGCCCAGTTTCTCTGCAACCTCCTTGGCAGCCACGACGTTGAGGGCGGAGCTGGCGCCAAGGTACAGACCCTCCTCATCGAGGCAGCGGTAGACCATCTCAATGGTCTTTTCATCGCTGATGTTCACCGAGTCATCGACTAGATCGATGTCGGGCTTCAAGTTATCCGTGATACGTCCCTGTCCAATGCCCTCGGTAATACTGCTTCCAGTGCGGTCAATCAACTTGCCCCCGCTCTGGATGTAGCTGTGGAGTACACTGCCCGGAGGGTCGGCCAAGAAACTCTTGACTCGTCCGTCGCTCACGGTCTTCAGATATCGGGTGATACCAGCCAGGGTACCAGCGGTTCCGGTGGCGCAGGTGAAAGCATCGACCTTTCCTTCCGTCTGCGCCCAGATCTCTGGACCGGTGGTCTCAATGTGAGCTTGACGATTGGCGGTGTTGTCGAATTGGTTTGTCCAAACGGCATTTTCAAGTGATTCAGCATGGCGACGGGCCTGGTGGTTGTAGTTCTGGGGGTTGTCGAATGCTACTGCAGGAACTGGGTAGACCTCGGCACCGAGCAGACGCAGGAGATCAATCTTGCCCTGCGACTGCGTGTTGGGCATGTAGATCACGAGCTTGTAGCCCTTCGAACGGCAGACGTGGGCCAGGCCAATACCAGTATTGCCAGCAGTACCCTCGACGACCGTTCCACCAGGACGGAGTAGGCCCTTCTCCTCCGCATCCTTAACGACGTACAGCGCGGCTCGGTCCTTTACACTTCCACCGGGATTCTGGAATTCAGCTTTGCCCAGAACGTTGCAGCCAGTCTGCTCAGAGAGGCGCTTCAGACGGATGAGTGGAGTATTTCCAATGGCTGCGCAATAATCAAAATGTCAACCACAGTCCACCCTTCACCATATATGCTCATAGAATGGAGGAAGCATACCTTCCGTAAGACCGTGGACGACGCCCTGCGCCTTGGAGACCTTGATATGGTACGGAGTCGAAGCCTCCACGCTGCGTATCGCCGTTGTGGCGAATTGGCGCACACCTCTTCTGAACATGCTGGGCAGCTCTGATCTTTGCAATGTCTGTATGAGCAATCAGACAAACAATTCCCGCTGGAAAGGAAAATCAATGTCGCAATCGCCGACTTCTCCGCAGAAGACCGTCCGATTGTCGGGATTAGTCAGCGCGGACGCGGAGTCACGTGTGCGGGACGGAGACTTAGATAGCATCGACGGGAAGTAGTACTACAGCATTGTTGAATGCGCGAGGACTAGGGCTTTTCTAAGGGGATAAATGCGATAGTTGAGTATTTACACTGAATTATGTTATTCTATCATCCGTAATCTCAAATATCCCGTTGGGAGACTTATTGCAGATGCTGCCCTTACCCTAGCCCTTGCCCTTATCTTAGCGTGAGCGTGACAGCGGCAGCCTCAGCTTTGTTTACCCCTTCGGGCCTTTGTTTACTCCGCGCCGTGCAGTCACCAGTTTCATCGACGATACGGTGGTTGTCTTCGACCTATCTATCAGGACAATATCGCATCGCATCGCATCTCCAGACATCTTCGACTGTTAGGACTTATGACGCTTAGTTCAAGAATGTCTTAAGTTTCTCGCGAACTCGACCATTAACGACCGAGATTACCACCCATCCCCTAATAGCGCAAACATAACGTAGTCGACACATCTTCGACGAGGTATCATCATGCCTGCTCGAGTTTCCGCCCGTTCCAACAGCGCGACTACGCGCAAGTCGTCTGCGCAGCCCTCTGGGCGCGCTGGATCAGTTGCGCCCTCAGTCGTTCCGGAAGAACCTGCGCCGCCTACCACGTCGCCCTCCTTGCGCCGAGACGTCTGCACGATATTTGCCGATTCCCAGCGCTCAACTACCGTCCACCGGAAGTTGGTTGTCCGATTGAGGAAGATACAAGAGACTTGCTGTGGAATTGCCGCTAAGAAAGGAAAGACGGGCAAGAAAGGCCCAGATGGACAGAATGAACCGGAGGAATATATTCTACCAGAAGAGCAGACAGAGGCTGAGAAAGAGTTCAATATCGAGATCAGCAGGTGTATCCTGCGTCTAGTCCCTATCAAGAAGTCGGAACCGGTTGGGGATCGCGTTATCCGCTTTTTCGGACTGTTCGTGGCTCACGCTTCAGAAAAAGGTGACTACAAGTATTCTTGCTGGCCTTGAAGACCAGTGCTGACATCGCGCAGACACCCAGATCTTTGCACCCGCAGATGAAGACGACACGTTCCCAGAGACTCCTACGGCAAGGCTGATCCACCATGTCATCTCCATCATGACCCCGCTGCTGGCAGCGAAAGACAAGATTGTGCGATACCGTGCGACACAAATCATATCTCACATTGTCAACTCAGTCGATTCGATTGATGATGAGCTCTACCACCTGATTCGCCAGGCCCTTCTCAAGCGCATCAGGGATAAGGAGCCTACAGTCAGGGTACAGGCGGTGTTGGGTCTAGGACGTCTGGCTGGAAATGATGCCGAAGAGGACGACGATGACGACGGAGGAGCCGCTCTTCTCGAAAAGCTAATTGATATCCTGCAGAATGACACCAGTTCGGAAGTACGCAAAACACTGCTTCTTAACCTGCCACTCTCAGCGTCCACATTGCCTTACCTCCTTGAACGAGCCCGTGACCTGGATGCGGCTACTAGACGTGCACTGTACGCGAGGTTACTCCCCACGTTGGGAGACTTCCGTCACTTGTCATTGTCTATGCGTGAGAAGCTCCTCCGATGGGGTCTTCGAGACCGTGATGACAATGTTAAGAAAGCGGCGGGCAAACTATTCCACGAAAGATGGATCGAAGATTGTGCTGGGACGCGACAGAATGCGGAAGAAGGAGGACCAGTCGGCCAGCTGTCGCCTCCAAATCTTTCCGCACTCTTGGAACTGCTGGAGAGAATCGACGTGATCAACTCCGGTATGGAAGGCGGCGTTGCTCATGAAGCAATGAAAAGCTTCTGGGACGGCCGTCCTGATTACCGGGAAGAGATTATCTTTGACGAAAATTTCTGGCATACGCTCACTGCGGAATCAGCGTTCCTGGCACGCAGCTTCAACGATTTCTGTCGAGTCGAGAACGACGGCAAATACGAGTCCCTGGGCGATGAGAAGATGCCGGAAGTGACAGCTCTGGCTTATTTCTTATCGAAATACACGACTGCTCTCCTGGAGAAGATCAAAAAAGCAAAGGAGACAGGCGAGGGTAGCGAGGAAGACACCGTGGAGAACGAATTTGTCGTTGAACAGCTCCTTCATATCGCTCTCACTCTGGATTACAGTGATGAGGTCGGAAGACGGAAGATGTTCTCACTTCTGCGGGAGACGCTGGCTGTCGCAGACTTGCCCGAAGAGTGCACGAAGCTCACCGTGGAAGTCCTGAGGGCTGTCTGTGGCCCCGATGCTGCGGGAGAAAGCGAATTCTGCGGCGTGGTTCTTGAAGCAGTTGCAGAGGTTCATGATAATATTATGACGGAGGACAGCTTCGTTTCTGCCAAGTCTGAATTGAGCGACGATGCCTCAAGCCGTCACAGATCCGAGACTCCTGATCAACCTTTTGACAAAGAACAGGCTAAGGCTAAGATTCTCCAAGAGATCGTCATCAACATGAAGTGTCTGCATATCGCGCAGTGCATGCTGCAAAACGTTGAGGGCAATCTACAGAAGAACATGCATCTGGTCACTATGTTGAATAACCTCGTGGTTCCGGCTGTTCGAAGTCATGAAGCACCCATCAGAGAACGGGGTCTCGAGTGCTTGGGTCTCTGCTGTCTCCTTGACAAGGTACGTACTCCTAACCACTACTATTCATTTGGAATGCTAAGTCTTCTTGTAGACCCTGGCGGAAGAGAACATGACACTCTTTATCCATTGCTACAGCAAGGGCCACGAAGCTCTCCAGGTGACTGCGCTACAGATTCTTTCAGATATGCTCACGACCCATCCCGCCCTGCTTTTGCCTGTTGCTCAACCCGATGGCGACACCGTATCGCCGCCAGTTTTCCAGAAAGCGCTCTTGAAGGCATTCGCAAGGGCCCTGAAAGCCAATTCGCCGGCCTCTGTCCAGACCTCTGCAGCCACAGCTCTTTCGAAGCTTCTGCTCACCAACACCTTCTCGCCGTCTGGTCCCAATATCCCTCCTGCTATTAAAGAATTGAACGAGTCCGCCATCGAAACCCTACTACAGTCCCTGGTGGTTTCCTTCTTCCACCCACGAACTCGGGAGAATCCTGCGCTGAGACAGGCTCTTGCTTACTTCTTCCCCGTTTATTCCCATTCTCGTCTTGCCAACACCCATCACATGCGCCGGATAGCTGTCCCAGTGGTCCGGGCGGTCCTCCACGCTGCAGAGGAGTATTTCTCTCTTGAAGCAGAAGAGGATAGCGATGGTGATATTGACGAAAGCCTTGCTGAGCGAGAAGTCAAGGCCCTCATGACGGGAGTCGTCGGTATGCTGGTTGAATGGACTGATGAGAGACGAGTGGTTGGCCTGGGAGGAGAAAGGGTGCTTGCGGGAGGCGCCGCCAGTTCCAGTGCTTGCGGCTTTGTGCACTTAGCGCTGGTGAAGGATATTCTCGAGCGCGTTCTTGGAGTAAGCACAGGTGCTCCTAAGTGCACAAGAGAGGAGAAGAAGATCTTGTTTTCGATTGTGAGCAAGCTTTATATTGCGCCGCCCTCGGCACCCGCGCCGTCAAGAGCTGGCTCGCGTGCTGGCTCTCGTGCCCCTGAAGGTGAAGAACCATTCCGATCGAGCACACGTAGTGCTACCGTAGCCGAGATCGACTCCGATCAAGCCAAACTTGCGGAGGAAGCCAAGGAACTTCTCGATCAGGCTATCGAAGAGAACGTCGCAGTGGATGCCTCGAGCAGAAACGCCCTTGTAAAGGTCAAAAACTCGGTCCTGAAGATCCTCACCACACGGGCCACGAAGGAGGCCGAACGAAACACCAGAGAACGTTCGGCGACCGCGGAGACAGACTTTACAGACGCCCGGCAATCTGTCGAACCGGCGGGGGATATTCGCCCTACCACCGAAATGGAGCTGAGCGTGATTCAAGAAGAGGAGGATGACGAAGACAGTCGAGGAACGATCGTCAAGGTCGAGCAGGAAGATGCATGATGAGTAATATTTTTGGTCCTTTGGCGTTTTCCTTTTCTTGTTTTGTTTTTCGAGACGCGGTGGGTTCTTTGGGAAACTTCTAGGTTAGGGACATGTCTTGATCTGCTTCGGATTGAATGAACAACGCTATTGTTTGCTTAATGTCATCGTTCCGTTATACCTCTACCGATATCATATTGCGAATTGATTCTCTTGTCTTCACCTTCAGAACAACCTAAATCTTCATACATAATATTATAGATAGGATCTGCACGCCTGCATGTACCCCCCCACAAGCAAAGCAAAGGAAACTATCAGCCAACATGATCCTAGTCAGGATAGTAGTGTGATAATTGAGTTCTTTATTTTTCAAATGCCGACGCCAAAGCCACGTGGAGGCGGCCGAAACTTTCGAACAGGGATCACCTGCAAGCTTTAGAGCATCTTTTTGTGTCTTGTAGCCATGCCATGCCAGATTCGGGGAAAGCTTCGACAGCTTCCCCGGCGCAAGGATTAGGTTGCTACAGTAGTTTGCTATGCTAGACTGCAGGAGACATGCAGTGTTTGCCCCCTTTGTTGTATAATCAAATAGGATACAGGAATGTCGGGGTGGAACATGGGGTGCTTGACTCGAGTTTATATGTGACTACGAGGTATAGCTGATATTTACTTTGTTAGTGTATACTGCATGAGCCGGATATGAAGTGCTTCGAGGGAAAGATCGGGACAGCGCAATTGGTGTGAGAAGAGTTATCTCGGCCCCGCGCGC